>CAMRHE010000238.1:0-625000 GCA_947044405.1 Leptodactylus fallax | reverse complement strand
TTAGAGGACTGCGCCCCCCCAGATTAGGATTAGAGGACTGCGCCCCCCAGATTAGGATTAGAGGACTGCGCCCCCAGATTAGGATTAGAGAATTGACACCCCAGATTAGAAGGGGGTCACTGCTCTGTAAAACTAACGCAAGACTCTCACGAAGAGACTCGGGGATGGGAATGTGAGGTGACGCATGTCCCGACCGCGGCATGGCTGCAATGTGACCGGACAGGATCCGCCGCTCGCCGCCCTCGGAGCCTCTTGTAATTACTGAGAGGACTCTCTATTTTCGGGACGGGGCGATACACCCACTAATGAGAGGGCGACGCTCAGACATCCCAAATATGATAATAATTACGGGACGGCGGCGACCGTCATGGGGCAGGGATGGTGGGCACCCAGCTTTCCCAGACTCCTGTATATATAGTGTAGCCCTATTTGGGGGGGGGAGGGGTATGAGTATTATCCCTCCCGCAACAGACTCTGGCGCTGACCTGTGTGTATAATGGGACCTGAAGCCTTCGCTGAAGGGAAGAGTGGGAACATATATGAAATATATCAGTGCCTCCACCCAGGATAGAGCCTCTGTATTACAGGGAGGATCTCTTCCTGGGACTTACCCATGAAGTACAGTTAGTAGCCTTAACAAGGATCACTGTACTAATCTCACAGTCTGAAGAATACATACAGATACCACATAAGGTTATAACAGTAGCTTTATAAGAATCAACAGGGTAATAATACATACATACAATATACTCAGAACACAGCAATACTACAACAACCAGCAAGTCCTCAACCGTCTTAGGTTATATACCCGGGTATATATATAGATATATAGCAAGAGTCCAGTGCACAATACCTCCAGGCAACAGAAGAGATGCAGGGGCCCCTGTGGATGACTGTGGATCCTCGGATTCTTCCAGGAGATGACAGACAGCCGATCAGGAGATGATGATGATGATGGTGAGATTCTTCACAGGCAGCAAACAGGGCGACGGTGACGGCAGTAGATGCAGGCCTGACTACCCTAACACTGAGTCCTTAACCTGCCAGCTAAACTACTAGTGCCACCGGGCCTCTAACTAGCTAGTTGGCCTTCGGAAGCCTAACCTATCACTGCCCTGAACTATATATATATATATGGATCCCTAACTACGGTTACTAGCTAGGTCCTGTGAGTATATAGGGGGTAACACATACCTAACTATATACTGTGAAGTAAAGAGGAACCAGTGGCTCTTAGACTCCCCCAGACATAACATGTCTGTCTCAGCAGCTCTGCTCACATCTCTCCCCCCAGCAGCTCTGCCTCACATGTGTCTGACTCACTGTATTTACAAAACAAAACTTGCACTAAATGCCTGGGGTCTCTGAAGCCAAACTGCAGGGGCAAAGAAGCCAGATACATTATATACTAGTAGAAATGGCAGTTCCCTACAATAGGAACATGGAGGTATTGCTAGGACAGATCTGCCATTCAGGATTATGGGAAAGCTGGGTGACCACCTCCGATTACCTCTGGCAGAAAAAGAACAAAATTAAATTTATATAAAAATTTCTATGATGGTTTATGACGCCGCCGTATAGCGATATCGCATCGGTTACGCATTCCGCCACGTAATACGACAGAGGGCGACACTTTATATGTTACTATTCCTACCATATGTTACGCAAAAGTAGAAAGGAAGGGGTTAACAGGGCTCCTGAGCGGCATTCGCAATATACTGAGCGTCTTTGGCGCCATCCAGTGGCTACTCGAGCACTGGCGCCTCACTCAGCTGCTCTAGCGCCTCCAGCCTGGTCAGGTGACCGTCCTATTGGATAACAAGGAGGCAGTGACGGGCGGCCAGGCGGGCGTTCTACCCCAATCTGTCACCGAGGGGTTTTTACTTTCATGCCATCCTAGCTGGTTAACCCACGAGAGGAAAAAGGCCAGTGAGTAACATGAACAGGAGGGGTGAGTGGCGGTTTTGTCATCCTGCCAGGAGAGGAGGCAGAGCAGTGGGATTCTGTCATTGTAATTGTACAGATGTAGCAGAGCGGAGTTTGTCATTTGTCACAATGTGTCATATAACGATGCCGCGAGGCGCTGCCTTTGGTTTTACATAGGACTGCCATGTCTTAAAGTGACCACTGATGATCTGTTTGGGCGATTTAGGGTAATGGGGCGGCACAAGCAGAGAGGAGTTAGTCATCAGGCCTTCTCAGCCCCATAGTGAGGGTTAGAATGATGCAGCCTGGGATGACAAATTCAGCTCTGCTACATATATAATGTGAACTTTGGGTAATCCAGACAGTGAGAGATGTTTGTGAACGCTCCGTCCATAGATACGCACTGTCCGGTGCTGGTATAGGAATGCAGGTGGAGCGCCGACACTACATCATCTCTGGGGAGAGTCTAAGAGCTGAGCATTATTAGGTGAGAATTGTGTAATACCTGCAATTACCTGCGGGGGCGCAAACATCCCATGGGGCTAATTTATGGTATTAGAAAAGTAACAGCTGCAAATACACTTCTGTATAGATGTAGCAGAGCTGACTTTGTCATTTAATTGTACGTGAATCTGTTTTATAGGAAGTGTGCCAAGTGACATACTCGGCTCTACTACCTCTGTATAGACACACTTTTTAGAACTACACTAGTACTGTGCGTGCACACTAGTCCCTGACACGTAATTTTACACTGTCGCTCCCCAGTTGTTGTCAGACTACAACTCCCAGCATGTCTCTATAGTATAATAACCAGCTGCTTGGTCGTTAGACATAATAGGAATGGTCTACAGATGTAGCAGAGCTGAATTTATTCTGTTTCTTACTAGATTCACCAGCCGTTGGCTATAAAATCACTGATTTTGCCACACGACGGTCAGCTCTGCTACATACAGATGTTTATTCTGCTGCTGTTGTCTTTGATGAATATTTATCCAGTGTGTTTGCTCTGCCTTTGTTTTGAGATTTATTAAGTTCTGCCACATGACAAACTCGGCTCTCAGAGAGTTCTCCTACAACCGCTTCAGCCTTGCTATATCGGAGATCTCTCTCCAACAACTTACCTATGACAAACATAACTCTTCTTCATCTGACAACTCTCCTAGAACCAGCTCTTTTCATGAGCTAGATATCTTATACGCAGCACCTGACAAATGTAGCTCTGCTACATCTAATAGCGTGCCTACAACCTGCATCACGCAAACTCTTCTCTGCTACATCTGACAGCACGCCTAGACCCTAATATTGATAAACCTAACTCTGATACATTGTGTAAGTTTCTTACAACAAACATCTGACAATTTCAGCTCTGCTGTATCTGAGATCTTTCCCTTACAATCTACATCTGACAAACATAGCTCTACTACACCTGACATCTCTCACAAACATCTGACAACGCTCCCAGAATCCCAGTGTAACAAATTCAGCTCTGCTGCATCAGAGATCTCTCCCTTACAATCTATATCTAACAAGCATAACTCTACTGACATTAGGTTCACATTAGTGGAGGACAAGAACAACGGACAGGCGGACCGCTGAAATAGCCGATACATACAGATCCCTTTGACTATAGCGGGTGTCAGGTGTCCAAGACTTTTTCGACTTCCGATTTCGTCCTCCAATCCGACATCTGAGAACTCTCCTAGAACCTGACAAAGTCGCCTCTGCTGCATATGATAGCATACCTACAGCGTACACCTCACAAACCCTGCTACACCACATCTCACAGAACCCCAGTGTAATACATGGACGTGTCGGGTCCTCCAGAGTAGGAGACGCTCTTTATAGGCACTTTCACTTTTCGTACGTATTGTAGCTAATGTATAAGTATATCACAATACCTGGAAGGATTGGCCTTAATGGGGGCCCTAGGGAATGGACTAAGCTAGGGGCCCTTCTTATGACCCCTAGAGGATCTACATGGTATGCCTCGGTGATATGGGCGCCCCCTGGACTGTGGAGCTCCAAATCACCATCCACTTCAATGGGCTTGTCTTCCGTCTTAATATTTGGCCATGGGCTTAGTGCTGACCCCATAGCGGTGCCCAATCCTCTGTAAGTCATCAGTAGTAAATCCTTCCATATTGCACCCCCTGCTGGAAGCTTTATGGAATAACCTCATCATATAACACAGCAGTGTTCAGGGTCATTTTACTACTCCGATATCCTCATGACAACACTTCCTGCCTCGCTTTGTTACATTTTTCCATGGGGAGATTTTGTGCAGGTGCGCACATGGAGCAGAGAGGGGTCCCATGTTCCCCCAAACCCAATATGGACAGATTAGGGACTAGTATGCTCTGTATGGCTCCCTTCTTCCTATGGGCCCTGGAGAAACCAGTTGTTCAGCCTCAGTGGTAAGGGCGCCCCCTAGATTCTGTAGATCTAAATGCCCATCCACGACAATGGGTTTATTTTCAGTGTCTATGTAATATACTGCCAATACTTGGTCATGGGGTTAGTACTGACCCCATAGCGGTGCCCAATCCTCTACAAGTCACCATTAACACTCAGTTTATTCCTTTATCCTATCATGTTGCACCCCCTGCTGGCAGCTTTATGAAATAACCTCATCATATAATGTACAGCAATGTCCTCATCAATAGTTCTGGAAATTTTTGATACTTTTTAATACTTGTGCAATAGTTGAATTCTGTAGCACCTCTGCTACTATGTCCTCATGACAACACTTCCGGTCTGACTTTGTTTATCTTTTTCATCGGGACGCTTTGGGCAGGTTCATACATGGAGCAGATGTATGCAATCCGTTTATCCCATCTTGGACTTCCCATGGGCCCTGAAGGAACTAGATGGCCTCTATCTATGATGTGGGCGCCCCCTACAGGTCTAGATCACAACTCACTGTGTATATGTAATGTATTGCCAGTAACTGGTCGTGGCCTTATTACTGACCCCATGGCGGTGCCCAATCCTCTATAGGTCACCCAGTCCTCTACCCCCCCCCCCCCACCCTTCTGAATTTCATCCTCTCCATATGTTGCCAAGTGCTTACTTTTCAGCTATTCAGATGGCTCAGGACGCCATTGCTTGTATCAGGTTATTTGAGTCACTCGTTGCCTCTGTGCTCGTCGTGCAACGGTGAGGTCAGCGTATGGCGGGCCGCTCTCACCTGAGGCTGTATAAACAAGGCATGACAGCGTCTTAACAAGAAACTCAGCTGTAATCCGGCTTAGCTGTATTTACATAGCCAGGTTATGCGCGGATATCAGTTGGTTTGCAGTATTGACCGGTGTAACAGCGCCCCCTGGTGTACACAATGGTTGTTTTTTACACACTGAAGTCAATAGTGGGAAAAATTCTACAAAAACAAACTGGATACGACACGTGATAAAATATTGTGACTACGTCGCACCTACCTATCACTAATTTTGGTGTGTTCCTTTAAGGCTCTGTGCTGTACCCTGTCATAGGTCTTATCATGCGAGCACAGGCGTTGAATTTGTGGGATCAACCACAAGGGGCAGCAGTGATTGATAGCTGCTATCTTATAGCAATTGTAGGGATTGGTGCAACACAGGCTGGTGAGTCAGTGTGACACCACGACCAGCAAAGCGAGAGGGCCCCATCTGTGCCCCCGAAATGTTGGGCCTAATCCCATAAAATGCCTGAGGTATGCCTGTGCATTTTTATAATGCCTTGGAATATAGTCCTGACAATGCTCTGTGAGCTAAAAAGCCTCCAGACTGAGCAAACTAGCAGACATTTGTGCATCTGCTGCTGATGTGTTGAGCTCACAGAGCATTGTCTACAGTGGATATATCAGCAGCTGTTGCACAAACCTCTCTGCTAGTTTGCTACAATGTATCAGTCTGGAGTCCAGGCTGTTGAGCTCACAGAGCATTATCTAGACTAGATACATCAGCAGCAGCTGCACAAATCTCTCTGCTAGTTTGCTACAATGTATCAGTCTGGAGTTCAGGCTGCTGAGCTCACAGAGCATTGTCTAAACTGGATACAGTTGTCTCCACAGCTGAGTAAATGCCTATTAAAAAGTGAGAAAAATTCAGTCCTGTTGTTGGATCTTCTTGTTATGTCTTTATTATGCTGTGCAGGAATTTTGATAGGCCCGGGCCCTGTTACTGGAGAACATTCCGGGCCTCTCCGGAGGACGCGCTGCGCAAACTTTACCTTGAGTTGTTACTGAGATGACGGATTCCTTTATTTTGTTTACATTTTGGATTTTCTGGGACCAAATGTTTCTATTTAAAGGGACGACTGAGGATTTGCAATCCATTGTGTTTTATGTACACGTTGGGCGCCCTGCCTGATTTGGATTCCGGGTGGCTATTCCCTTAACCCCTTAACAACCGTAGCAAAAATGTACATTATGGGCGGCTGCCTGTTTGCACTACGATGTACAGTCATGGCCAAAAGTTTTGAGAATGACACAAATATTCTATTTTCACATGATCTGCTGCCCTCTGGTTTTTATGTGTGTTTGTCAGATGTTTTTATCACATACAGAAATAGAATTGCATTCATATTATGAGTAACAGAAGCTTATATTGACAGTTAGAATGAGTTAATGCAGCAAGTCAATATTTGCAGTGTTGACCCTTCTTCTTCAGGACCTCTGCAATTCTCCCTGGCATGCTCTCAATCAACTTCTGGACCAAATCCTGACTGATAGCAGTCCATTCTTGCAGAATCAATGCTTTCATTTTGTCTGAATTTGTTGGTTTTTGTTTGTCCACAAGTTCTCAATGGGATTAAGATCTGGGGAGTTTCCAGGCCATGGACCCAAAATCTCTATGTTTTGTTCCCTGAGCCATTTAGTTATCACCTTTGCTTTATGGCAAGGTGCTCCATCATGCTGGAAAAGGCATTGTTGAGCGCCAAACTGCTCTTGGACGGTTGGGAGAAGTTGCTCTTGGAGGACATTCTGGTACCATTCTTTATTCATGGCTGTGTTTTTAGGCAAGACTGTGAGAGCCGATTCCCTTGGCTGAGAAGCAACCCCACACATGAATGATTTCAGGATGCTTTACAGTTGGCATGAGACAAGACTGGTGGTAGCGCTCACCTCTTCTTCTCCGAATAAGCTGTTTTCCAGATGTTCCAAACAATCGAAAAGGGGATTCGTCAGAGAAAATGACTTTACCCCAGTCCTCAGCAGTCCACTCCCTGTACCTTCTGCAGAATATCAGTCTGTCCCTGATGTTTTTTCTGGAGAGAAGTGGCTTCTTTGCTGCCCTCCTTGAGACCAGGCCTTGCTCCAAGAGTCTCCGCCTCACAGTGCGTGCAGATGCACTCACACCTGCCTGCTGCCATTCCTCAGCAAGCTCTGCACTGCTGGTAGCCCGATCCCGCAGCTGAAACACTTTTAAGAGACGGTCCTGCCGCTTGCTGGTCTTTCTTGGGCACCCTGGAGCCTTTTTGGCACCAATGGAACCTCTCTCCTTGAAGTTCTTGATGATGCGATAGATTGTTGACTGAGGTGCAATCTTTCTAGCTGCAATACTCTTCCCAGTTAGGCCATTTTTGTGCAGTGCAATGATGACTTCACGTGTTTCTTTAGAGATAACCATGGTTAACAGAAGAGAAACAATGATGGCAAGCACCAGCCTCCTTTTAAAGTGTCCAGTGGTGTCATTCTTACTTAATCATGACAGATTGATCTCCAGCCCTGTCCTCATCAACACCCACACCTGTGTTAATGGAGCAATCACTGAAACGATGTTAGGTGGTCCTTTTAAGGCAGGGCTGCAATGATGTTGAAATGTGTTTTGGGGGATAAAGTTCATTTTCTAGGCAAATATTGACTTTGCAAGTAATTGCTGTTAAGCTGATCACTCTTTATAACATTCTGGAGTATATGCAAATTGCCATTAGAAAAACTGAAGCAGTAGACTTTGTAAAAATTAATATTTGTATCATTCTCAAAACTTTTGGCCATGACTGTACTATGTATTCCGAAGCGTTATGTAAGCCATCGCTGCTGTAAATTCTATCAGACAAAAAAAAAAAGTAAAAAATAGATTCAAAAAGTAAAATAGATTTTAAAAAAGTTTCAAAGGAAAAAAAAGCTCTTCCAAAAAATTAATAAACCAGGGTGCATGGGGTTAAAAAAAAAATCATAAAAATTATTTCCTAATAAAAACAACTCCTCCTGCAAAAAATAGGCTATGTAGAAAAAAAAAAAATTTTTTTTTAAAGTTATGCAGTGACCAAAAATTTTTTTTACCATGTATGCAAAATACATCATTGGAATTTTTATTGAATTTTTTTTTTTTTTTGCCTTCCCCTTCCAAAAAAATAATTAATTAATCAATAATTTTATGTAGCCATGAAATGGAGCCATTGAAAAATACAACCGGTCCTGTAAAAAACAAGCCCTTATGTGGCTACAAAATTTTTTAAAAAGTTATGATTCTTGGAATGTGAAAAAAAAAGATCCCTAAAGCCAATAGTTGGCTGGTCTTTAAGGAGTTAAAGGGAACCTCCCCTTTAATTGCTATTGTATATATGATCAAGATAGTCTAACTATCCGTGGTGCAGGGTTTAAGGGAACTTTCCACTCTAAAAACTTAACCCATCAGGTCATAGCCCCTGATGTAGTCAACAGCAAGTGCCCTGCTGAGGATGTCGGGGGGAGTGACGAGACAATGATGCTGGGGTCAGGATCGGCAGTGGTCAATTAGGAAGAAACAGGCAGAAGGACCGTGCGATCCAAGATCTGGACTGTAGCCAGAAAAAACTGAGCCAAAGTTAATTTGGAATTTAGATGTACCAATGACAATATCTGGCTGTTACTATGTGGAAACCATCAACAAGTTGCTGTGTTTTTTTTTTTGTTTTTTTTTAACCTGATTGAATTCAATATAATGGTGCCCATTTGTGATGGGGTGGAGTCTGAATGGTGCATCAAGTTTTAATTTTTTTAGAGCTTTACCTCTCTCCGGCTTCCCTCCTAGTGATGGTAGTGTTCCTTTAAAGAACTCTTCCTGCCTCTTAAAGGGCCAGTGTGGACACAGAGTGCATCAATCACCACAAACCCTTTGTTATACAAAGCACCCTCCCCCCCTAGTGTCCTGCAAAGGTGTTCGCCATTGTTCTGTCTGTATTACCTATGTTTGACCACAATCACAATGTGTTACCCAACTCTGAACTTGTGCCACCTGTCCTGACCTCTGCCTGGATTACCATTCTGTGTGAACTCTGCCTGCCCTGACTTTGACCTGTGCCCTGACTACATCTCTGCCTGTCCATTTCAGTATCTCAACCCGCCTGTGTCACCTGTCACTAAATGGAGACTACTCCAAGAGTTAGCAGCCTGGTGGTTCCCTTGTAGACCCCCCCTAACAGGAATTAAAGGGTCACTACCATAGGACTGCTTAAACCACGCCTTTAGGAGTAGCCTCAAGTCAAATCCGTTGTGATCATGCAGCTCAATGATTTTATTACACAGCTCCAGTACCAGGCAGCTGGAACGTTTCCCATAACCGGGCCTGGATATGTTCCAGTAAACCATTACCCAGTAATTCAATACTGTAACCTGGCGCTACATGTCAGACACTTTCATACATATAAATGAGACTTATTATATCCCAATCATTTTCTCCTCCTCTAATCTGGATTATGATCTCCTATAAAAGATGAGATTAAGAAATATGTTTTGTTTTTTTTTCAAAAACAGCGCCACTCCTGTCCATTGGCTGCGTCTGGTATTGCAGTCAAATCCCATTGACCTGTAGGATAGGGTGTTACTATTGTAGTGATCAATAACCCCTTTAGGTTTGTTTTTGGATATTTTTCAATTGTTGCCAATAGGGGTCACTGTTTCCATTCTATTAAGTTTTTATAGTACAGTGACACCTGTAGGTCACAGTTGGTACTACACCACAATTTAAGATTTAATGTACTGTATATTCTTGAAACTTATAAAATAGCATGTTTATATATTTTTGAATGTTTTTGTCTTTTAGTGAATCCTTAATCGTCCTGTCTTGAACTTTTAACCAGTGGCCAAAATGCTGCAGGAGGTGGTCTGTGCCCTGGTGGTGCCACTTTTACTTAAAGTGACAACTTTGCATGGTAAGTTTTCTATTAAAAAAAAACTCTTTATAATTCGATATTTGTTTTGTTTTGTTTTGTTTTTCAACCTGATTTATTCCATTTCCTACAGCGCAGTCACCACCAGGAGAACCAAGTATCACCCACTGCCGAAGCTACGACAAGGAAACTTTTAGCTGTTGGTGGCAACCGGGGTCTAATGGCGGACTCCCGACCAACTATACACTAGTATACTGGACAGAAAAGTAAGGCTGCAGTATTATAGTAGTTATATTCTTGTACATAGGAGATAGTATTATAGTAGTTATATTCTTGTACATAGGAGCAGTATTTTAGTAGTTATATTCTTGTACATAGGAGCAGTATTATAGTAGTTATATTCTTGTACATAGGAGGCAGTATTATAGTAGTTATATTCTTGTACATAGGAGCAGTATTATAGTAGTTATATTCTTGTACATAGGAGACAGTATTATAGTAGTTATATTCTTGTATATAGGAGGTAGTATTATAGTAGTTATATTCTTGTACATAGGAGCAGTATTATAGTAGTTATATTCTTGTACATAGGAGCAGTATTATAGTAGTTATATTCTTGTACATAGGAGCAGTATTATAGTAGTTATATTCTTGTACATAGGAGACAGTATTATAGTAGTTATATTCTTGTATATAGGAGGTAGTATTATAGTAGTTATATTCTTGTACATAGGAGCAGTATTATAGTAGTTATATTCTTGTACATAGGAGCAGTATTATAGTAGTTATATTCTTGTACATAGGAGCAGTATTATAGTAGTTATATTCTTGTACATAGGAGCAGTATTATAGTAGTTATATTCATGTACATAGGAGCAGTATTATAGTAGTTATATTCTTGTACATAGGAGCAGTATTATAGTAGTTATATTCTTGTACATAGGAGGCAGTATTATAGTAGTTATATTCTTGTACATAGGAGACAGTATTATAGTAGTTATATTCTTGTACATAGGAGCAGTATTATAGTAGTTATATTCTTGTACATAGGAGGCAGTATTATAGCAGTTATATTCTTGTACATAGGTGGCAGTATTATAGTAGTTATATTCTTGTACATAGGAGCAGTATTATAGTAGTTATATTCTTGTACATAGGAGACAGTATTATAGTAGTTATATTCTTGTACATAGGAGCAGTATTATAGTAGTTATATTCTTGTACATAGGAGGCAGTATTATAGGAGTTATATTCTTGTACATAGGAGGCAGTATTATAGCAGTTATATTCTTGTACATAGGTGGCAGTATTATAGTAGTTATATTCTTGTACATAGGGGCAGTATTATAGTAGTTATATTCTTATACATAGGAGCAGTATTATAGTAGTTATATTCTTGTACATAGGAGCAGTATTATAGTAGTTATATTCTTGTACATAGGAGCAGTATTATAGTAGTTATATTCTTTTACATAGGGGCAGTATTATAGTAGTTATATTCTTGTACATAGGAGCAGTATTATAGTAGTTATATTCTTGTACATAGCAGCAGTATTATAGTAGTTATATTCTTGTACATAGGAGCAGTATTATAGTAGTTATATTCTTGTACATAGGAGCAGTATTATAGTAGTTATATTCTTGTACATAGCAGCAGTATTATAGTAGTTATATTCTTTTGAAGATATTTGTGTTTTCTCATGAAGATTTCATTTAATTTCTAAACAGAAATAAAACTCAGATTGAGTGTCCAGATTATCACACTTCCGGTCCAAACTCCTGCTTCTTCAATAAAGCGCATTTCTCTATTTGGACATATTATTTTGTCTATGTGAATGCGTCTAATGCTCTGGGGTGGAATACATCAAAACTACTGGACTTTGAAATAGTTGATATAGGTAAGAAGTCTGGAGAATAACAAAAACTCTATCTCATATTTATCTATGTATCTATGTATGTCATATCTATCTATCTATCTATCTATCTATCTATTTATCTATCTCATATTCATCTACCTATCTATTACATATGCTCCTTACGAGTCTTGTCTCCCTGTATAGATATAGTATCTGTTCTTGAGCTGTCGTCTTACATCTATACTTTCTGTAAATAGGCCACAGCTTAAATGCTGAGCCGTACAATCCTATAGCCCCTGTATATTTATAACAAGGATACTATAAATACGTCCTGGTTATATTTATCAGCATTTTTAGAATGTCTTCACCAGTAGTGATAAGCCCCGAGTAACTTTCCCTCAGCTCTGAACACATCCAGCTCAAAGAATATGAATAACCATTTATGTAATTTTTCAGTATTGTAGTAAATTTACACTTTTAGTGCCTGAGTTAATGATCCATGATGTTAAAGGGAGTCGCTGAGCCCCTGGTGCCTGATAAGGTCCTATAAATGGCACATGGCAGGTGGGGACCTGTTACAGATATTACATTAAGACCCAGGAGTTACCTCTCAACCAGTTACAATGGGAGAATATACACTCAAAAATACGCAAAAAAATAAATAAATAAATACATAAATAAAATAATAATGTAAAAATAAATAATGATCAGTCATATAAAAGAGCTATATTTCATATCCACCCCATTTTAATGTTTTCCTTATTGTTTTTAGTGCAACCTTACCCTCCAAGAAATTTGACCTTGTCCTATGAGGAGAATGAATCCACCTTGCCCTACTTGATGGTAAAATGGCAACAACCAAAGAAGGTGGATGTTAAAATTGGATGGGTGACACTAAAGTATGAAGTGCGCCTCCGAGAGGAGAAAGTGCAAACCTGGGAGGTAAGTCAGGATGAAATGGCCTATAGAGTTTTATTCATGGTGAAACTTTTAATCTTGGGGGCTCGTCCGGGATGGTTTCTACAGAGCATTACATTACTGTGGAGGTAACATCACCTCTAAAGCTGACCATACATTATATTCATTTTAGCCAAACCCGCTGGTTTCAGCAGGAATGACTAGCCGTCTAATGTCTGGGGGTCCTTCGAACCCTCACCTGACATCTGCCCAACCTTTTGCTCTCAATCAACAATTTGGCTGGTACTGTAATTCCATATTGACTTGCAGTAAACTGACCATTCACATTAGGTTAATGACAGTCAAATCTGCTGGTCTTGGTCAGACTGACTTCCCATCTAATATGTCTGGAGGTCTCCTGACCTTCCCTTGATGATAGATGTGGGGAAAGGAAGGTCCAAGCAATTGGATTTCAAGCCAGGTGTGCATGTGTATGGGGGTTCGGATGGAACAACTGGCTACTGTTATCCTATCAGTGCAGCAGTTAAGTGAGCTAACTGGTAACCAAAGAGATTCTGAATTTAGCTTTGTGTTACTAGAGAAGAAAACCTCATGTAACTTACAGAAGATACAGTAATGTAGTAGATGAAGACACCGGGTCGTGAAGTCAAACCTATAAACCTACAGTGTTGATACAGAGGAAGGCAAAAAATCCATTGAAGTTGACGTCAGTTGCCCATTGTCAGGGCAAAATAATTCCTTCCTGGATCATCTCCAAAAATTTAATACCCATATACTGTAATATTCCATCGTCACACTGCTCTTACTGTAAAGAATCCCCATCTATGTTATGGTAGAAAACTTACTGCATGTGATGTTTACAGTTGTTTTCTTTTTACTTTTTGGATTAAATTTTTTTTTTTTTTATTCCTCCCATTCTAGAAACATAATGTGGAACAACAGACCATGTTGAAGGTGTTCAGCTTAACCCCGGGGAAAAATTATGTTGTCCAGGTGCGATGTAAGGCCGATACGGGAAGATGGGGCGAATGGAGCGAAGAGGGTTATGTTCAGATCCCTGGAGGTATGGACCATACCATATCTTATAGTATCTGACCATGAGCCTGTAAAGCAATGTAGTGTGACAGATTTCAAGACTTCCCATTCACTACAGATATGGTACTTAAAGGGATTTGATAGTTTCATCTAAACATAACATGAAAAGTTTTTTAATAGAATTTCTATATCTATTCTTCACCATGTACAAGATCTCTGCTTGCTGTTAGTGACTGAGAAGACTCTTGTGTACATTCAGAGGCAGTAACTCTGTACAGTCATGGCCAAAAGTTTTGAGAATGATACAAATATTAATTTTTACAAAGTCTACTGCTTCAGTTTTTCTAATGGCAATTTGCATATACTCCAGAATGTTATAAAGAGTGATCAGCTTAACAGCAATTACTTGCAAAGTCAATATTTGCCTAGAAAATGAACTTTATCCCCCAAAACACATTTCAACATCATTGCAGCCCTGCCTTAAAAGGACCACCTAACATGGTTTCAGTGATTGCTCCATTAACACAGGTGTGGGTGTTGATGAGGACAGGGCTGGAGATCAATCTGTCATGATTAAGTAAGAATGACACCACTGGACACTTTAAAAGGAGGCTGGTGCTTGCCATCATTGTTTCTCTTCTGTTAACCATGGTTATCTCTAAAGAAACACGTGCAGTCATCATTGCACTGCACAAAAATGGCCTAACTGGGAAGAGTATTGCAACTAGAAAGATTGCACCTCAGTCAACAATCTATCGCATCATCAAGAACTTCAAGGAGAGAGGTTCCATTGGTGCCAAAAAGGCTCCAGGGCACCCAAGAAAGACCAGCAAGCGGCAGGACTGTCTCTTAAAAGTGTTTCAGCTGCGGGATGGGGCTACCAGCAGTGCAGAGCTTGCTGAGGAATGGCAGCAGGCAGGTGTGAGTGCATCTGCACGCACTGTGAGGCGGAGACTCTTGGAGCAAGGCCTGGTCTCAAGGAGGGCAGCAAAGAAGCCACTTCTCTCCAGAAAAAACATCAGGGACAGACTGATATTCTGCAAAAGGTACAGGGAGTGGACTGCTGAGGACTGGGGTAAAGTCATTTTCTCTGATGAATCCCCTTTTCGATTGTTTGGAACATCTGGAAAACAGCTTATTCGGAGAAGAAGAGGTGAGCGCTACCACCAGTCTTGTCTCATGCCAACTGTAAAGCATCCTGAAACCATTCATGTGTGGGGTTGCTTCTCAGCCAAGGGAATCGGCTCTCTCACAGTCTTGCCTAAAAACACAGCCATGAATAAAGAATGGTACCAGAATGTCCTCCAAGAGCAACTTCTCCCAACCGTCCAAGAGCAGTTTGGCGCTCAACAATGCCTTTTCCAGCATGATGGAGCACCTTGCCATAAAGCAAAGGTGATAACTAAATGGCTCAGGGAACAAAACATAGAGATTTTGGGTCCATGGCCTGGAAACTCCCCAGATCTTAATCCCATTGAGAACTTGTGGTCAATCATCAAGAGACGGGTGGACAAACAAAAACCAACAAATTCAGACAAAATGAAAGCATTGATTGTGCAAGAATGGACTGCTATCAGTCAGGATTTGGTCCAGAAGTTGATTGAGAGCATGCCAGGGAGAATTGCAGAGGTCCTGAAGAAGAAGGGTCAACACTGCAAATATTGACTTGCTGCATTAACTCATTCTAACTGTCAATATAAGCTTCTGTTACTCATAATATGAATGCAATTCTATTTCTGTATGTGATAAAAACATCTGACAAACACACATAAAAACCAGAGGGCAGCAGATCATGTGAAAATAGAATATTTGTGTCATTCTCAAAACTTTTGGCCATGACTGTACATAGCTAGTCCTGCCCTCAGCTGATACATTGTATCCGCTCTAGACAATACTCTGTGAGCTCAACAGCCTGGACTCCAGACTGATACATTGTAACAAACTAGCAGAGAGATTTGTGCAGTTGTTGCTGATGTATCCAGTATAGACAATGCTATGTGAGCTCAACAGCCTGGACTTCACAATAATACATTGCAGCAAACTAGCAGAGCATTTTCTAGACTGAATACAATTGTATCTACAGTACATGTAGTACTCAAAGTGTCTAAGACAAAATGCATATTAAAGACAATGCTCTATGAGCTAAAAACATCAGCAAAGCTGCATCAGGGCATTTTGTGGACTGAATACAGTTGCAGTTTGTGAACATGGTCTTAAAGAATTGTCCTGTGTAAAGTCATTTGGTATATTGTACTTTAAGTAGTTCTGATAATCTTCCTGCCGGTGAATGGAAACGTTCTTTATTTACATTAGAAGACTGCACATCTATGATTCTCACTGACAGGGTTTGTTACAATGTATCAGTATGAGAAATATATTTCAACCTGGAGTTGAAGACAAGCGAAATCTGAGCTGCTGTATTAAAGTATTGCCAAGACCGATACATTGTAACAAACCCTGAGTGGTGTACAGGACTAGGTCAGGGTAGATTCTTGGAGAATAGTACAAGCAGGTATAGAAGGTTTCCTTTGTGAATTTCCTTTGCATATTTGATGATATAATGGTACCCCTTATGGTATATTGGTATGGTTTGATTTGGTCATATATAATCTGTACAGTAATAATCCATAAATCACATTATCTCTCCACCAGTCACCGAGAAACAAGATCTGACGCTCTGGATATCCGTCGCTGTGTTGTCAGTCTTCGTATGCTTGACAGTGGTCTGGACGATGGCGCTGAAAGGGTGCAAGTAAGTAGCCGTGTGTCACCGTATAGGACGACATATAGGGGAAACGTGCTGTAATACTAACCACCAGACACCTGGAATAGAAAATCTGCAAACCCATCTGCATCTCCAATATAGAGATTTAACTCCCGTCCACGTCCTTTCTAACCACTGGCCACCAGGAATTTTACTGAATGTATCACCCCCAAATAATAGACATCTGGAAATATTACCTCCCCCCAATCCCACACTACCCACTAGAAACCACAGCAATTGACTTCCTTACCCACTACACACCAGGTAACATAACCTACAGATTCTAATCCAAAAAGATATTCCGGATAATTATCATTTTTTAAGTTGATTTTATTCTTTTTGGAAACCTTACTTCATTTCCTTTCTTTATGTCTTTGCATTAGTTGGAGGTCCTGTATATGTCCTCCTGTTCCCGGACCAAAAATTATGGGATTTGACACCCAGCTACTTAAGGTAAATGATATAAAGGGTGACTGGTGCGGGCTTAGGGAAGGTCACGGGCAGGTGCCCCAAGACCTCCAAAACCTTCCTTCTCTGTCCACACCAATTTTTATGTTCTAGTTTGTCAAATCACATCTGGTCCCGCCATTCCCATTGTAGTTTGGGCTTAGGGTGCGTGGTCGTATCAAGCCAAGCAGGGTGGCCAAGTATTCACCTCTCCATTGAAGTGTAGAAGGTTATGTGGCCACCACTCCTACATGTTCCTGCAAGTGGTTGTGTGGTAGTTTGATGGGAACTTGGTCCAAGAGGGAAGATAGGAGATCCACCAAACTTATTGCCCAAGGGTCTTCACCAACCATGTCCCAATGTTGGTCCCCCATTAACCAGATTAAGATTTTGGTAACATTACTTAAACTGTCTGTGGACTCTAGAGTCTTCAAATAGTCTATCTTCTAAAAGTGGCCATACGCATTAGATTAATGTCAATTTTGGTGGGTTCTGCCAAACACTTATTGTCCATGGGGGTGTCCCACATGTCCGCTGACAGGTGATATCGGAAAATGTCTGACAGTGGCTTATTCCACTTTCCCCATTGAGAACACATGCATCCGGGAATGGGTCTGGAGGTATAACTGTTGGCTAAAGAAGTTTTTGGCCAACGGCTCTTGAAAGTGTGTGGGTTCCTTAAGTGTTTAGAAATGATAAAACAACTGCAATGTCCTTCTTTTCTTTACCAGAGTGGAAAATCTGAAGACTTGTTGGGTGCTCTTGGCTGCCAAGGATTTCCTCCAACTTCAGACTATGAAGACCTTCTGGTGGAATTTTTAGAGGTAGACGACAGCAAAGAACACCTCATGTCCAGTCCAGAAAGAGAACCTCAGTGCCAACATATGAAAGTTTTCCCTGTGGATACAGACAATGACTCTGGTCGTGGAAGCTGTGACAGCCCCTTCGGTCTCTCCGAAGGACCTAAAGACCAAAGAGTCCCATCACAGGGTTTTGAAAGCACCCAAAGTGGTGTCCCCGACCATCTGGAAGTAAAATCTCCTTGGCCCCTACAAAACCAAGCCATGGATCCCACATTTTCAAATTTCAATGATAACCAATCTTGGTCTGAGGACAAAATCTCCAGCAACGAGTCGCCAAAAACCAATTATCACAATGTCACAGATGTCTGTAAGTTGGCGCTTCGAGCCATGAGTGCCAACATGTCGAAATTTGAAATGCCGACGGAAGACACGAGACAACCTATGTACTTTCGAACCATCGAGAACATCGATGATGAGAACTCAAATAAACAGAGTGACTTGGGAGATTTGCATTCCAAGGGTGTCAAGGCTGACATGTTGAACTTGTTACTGAACAAGAAGATGCCCTTCATGGTTCCTCGAACAATGGACTACGTGGAGGTTCACAAAGTGAACCAAAATAGTGCACTAGCATTAATACCAAAACAGCACGAAAACAACAATACCATAAATAAGGACCAATACTCGATACTGGTTCCGAACCAGGAATATTCAAAGGTGGAAAGGGTTGAGGCCAACAATGCATTAGTGTTAATGCAAAATGTAGACCTTCAAGTAAGTCCATTGAGTGGTAGAGATGCCATGAAGGAGTTCATTCAAAAGACCCAGCAAAGCCAAGCGGAAAAGCTCATGGGCTTCGTGAAACCTGTTGTAAATGAAGGTGAAATTAAGAATCTTGGAATGGGTTACATGGACCCATCGAGCTTTATGCCCTGATCTTGTTAGAAGAGAACCGGACTCTTACACATGGTGGAGGTGGCCATGTTATGGTTCTACCAGTCTTTAGTTCACCAAGAACTTGGATCATCACGTTGTCACTTTAACCCTTTAAACATCAGTGATGTCATTGGTTTTGGTATGGGCTGAGCCTCTTGAAGGGTCACCCCCGACTGGCAGTAGACAGGAGCTACTCATTGAGTTGTCTACTCCTTATTGGATCAGGTAACATAAGAGTACGAGAAGTGAAACTCCAGGTCTTGAGATGTACATCTAGCTGTTACATGGTGTTGTGACCATCAGGTCCCCAAGTCCAAGGCGGAACAAATTATTACATGAGAGGAGATTTTGATTTTCTGCCTTTTTTTGCGTTTTGTCCTGTTGTTTTTGTTTTTGTTTTTTTTTTTGCTACCTTGTACTTTTGTCACTTTACATTTTGCAATGTACACACTTTAAAAAAAAAAAATTTCTGAAATATCCTGCAGAAACCAGATCAGATATATAGGCTTCTTCAGACATTCAATCATGGGTGCTGGCCAGCCCCACTGGGGGGTGGTGGAACTGGCTGGATAGAAATTTTTGGGCCAACTCTTGATTGTTTTTCCCTTAAAGGGAGTCTGTCAACAGAACCAAGCAACCCAGCTTTCAGATAGATAGGTTAGGGTCAACTGAATCAATGGGGCTTTCCTCTTGTGCCTCCATTGCCAAGATATTGCCATTTTTGTTGCTCTTTGGAGATATGGCAGCAGCTTCATTGCTCCTGAGCTCATTTGTATATTGACCGAAACAGCAATATCTTCTTCAAGGTGAAAACACTGTATGATTCTGGTGACACTAACCTATCTATCTGCAGGGCTGGGGTGATATACTGATTCTAGTGACCCTAACCTATGTATCTGCAGGGCTGGGGTGATATGCTGGTTCTAGTGACACTAACCTATCTATCTACAGGGGTGGAGTGATATGCTGGGGTCTGGTGACCCTAACCTATCTATCTGTGTGTTGCGGTGATATGCTGGATTCTGGTGACAGACACCTTTAAGAGATAACTGGACATTGTTAAAGTGAACATACACATTAGAATAATGTTGGCCAAACCACCAATTTTGCCGTGACTAGTCAACCCTCTAACTTGTATTGGGGTCCACCAACTTTCCCTATATGGCAACTGTTCCAGCAGTGTCTGGCAGTAGCTTAGTCCACTTTCCCAATTTGAAACACATGCACACTTGGCTGATCTGAGCATGCATGTGTACAGGGAGGGTCAAAAGGAATAGCTGTCGACCAAATAAGTGTTCAGGCGACGGCTATCTGAAATATTCGGCCAGCTGTGGTCTGTTGAAAGCTGTTATCTGATTGGTTATCAGGAGTGATGATGCGTTGGCGGTTTCCACCTTCCGTTTATGGAGCTTAAAGGGAATGTTCAGTTTCTACGACTCTCTTCAAGCAGAGCAGTGTGTACTACGATGAGATGTTCTGGAATGTCTATGATACTCGGGCTCTACCTGTATTCTTTTAAGTGCTCTCAATATATATTTTATTCCTAACCTTATAAATCACGACACACAGATTGAAACTACCAGCTAGATGTATTAACAGACTATTTTTATAAGATGTGTAATATTACGTGTAATTTACGTTTTTGCCGTGTCCTACTTGACAGCCAACTCAAGGATTATGTTCTTATTTTTTTTGCTATATAATGTCGACCTCGAGTCTGCATGTTGAAGAGATTAGGAATTTGCATCGATCACTCATCTGCACTTTCCAGCATGCCATAAATTGTGTACTAGTCCTGACTTGAGTCAGCTTTAGCAGCAGTGACATCTGCTGGCCATAAGAAGGTACTGCAGGGACTTGTCCATTTGTATTGATCACCAAGAACATTTCTTTTGCACAAACAAGGATATACATTGCTGTATGTAACCGGCTAGGATTTTTTGGGGTACTTTGTCACTTTGACCTTATGTAGTCAGGATGATCTTGGAGGGTCAGAAATTGTGCCGATCTGACGGATCACAACGGTCAGGGCAATGGATGGAATATATTCCTATATCTTTAATCTTATCCCTACCCTGTCTCTGCAGTTGTGTCCCCAACAAATCTAATAATGCGTTACTTTTACTAATTTTGGGTACTCCCAGTGATCCCTTTAAGTGGATGTCCACTTTTTGCCTGAATGTCTTTATAGGGTTAGAGTGTCCTATCTCTTATACAAAGATCCAAAGTCCTACCTTTCCATGATACAGTTCAGTCTGCAGCCACTAGAGGGAGCATACAGCTTTCTGTTGATACATTGAGCTGCAAAATGCTCTTGCGCTCCACCTAGTGGAAACTGCAGGAATTAATGTTATTTTTTTAATTGATGCTTATGCAGGGGATTTGGAGCTCTGTATCAGAAGAACAGAGCTCCACTGACTGTAAAGCTATATTAAGAAATGAATAATCACTGAATATTAAAATACAAACTGCCTGCTGATAAAAAATGGGGATTAACTTTAAGCTATCGGTGTACATCGGAATTCCTGCAAAACGTATTCACTTTCAGACAAAGGAGGCAGCCATTTTGTAAGGTGATTTAACGTCCTATCACTGCAGTGTGGTATCAGTGAGGAAGTAGAAGCTGCTGAATGATGTCACTAATCAAAAATGTTCGCCTTCATTTGGTGTTATGCACTTTAATATAAGCTTCACTTGCATTTACTTGATATACAGTAGTTTGTGATTTAAAGGTGATAAATCCCACTATGACGAGTGGTCGAGATGATATCCCCCACCTATAGACATATAAGGTAATCGTACAGTGTGTTCTATGCAGCAGCATCAGGTATTTTGCAGTGTGTGAGCTCTATCTCCCTCTCTCACAGCAGGAAGTCCCAGCACTATCTCAGATTCTAACCGAGATTATATTTTACCAGCAAGTTGTATGCCTTATTTATGTACAAGATGATGAATCTCTCCCAGTCTTAGATAAGGAATGTTTTGGCTGGCAGGATTTCGGGCCTATAGGTATATACAGAGGATATTTTCCTTTTTATTAGACAAATATTTTTCAATTTTACCCTCCTTAAAGGGATTGTCACCAGATGCCAGCATACCAATCCAGCCGGCAGATAGGTAGGTTAGGGTCACCTGACTCATATAATGTTTTCCCCTTGTGAATCGCTGCCTCCATTACCAAGCTATTGCCATTTTGTGTATATGCAAATTTGCATTTTGAAACAATGGCAGCGCCCTCGCTGCTCCAATTTATTGACAAAAACGGCAATATCTCGGCAACGGGGGCAGCGATTCACAAGGGGAAAACATTGTATGAGTCAGGTGACCCTAACCTATCTATCTGCGGGGCTGGGGTGATATGTTGGGGTCTGGTGACACACTCCCTTTAACGATTTCCAGCAATGCCTTCAATTATCAGATGATGCACAATAGTTATGATACTCAGACTGTACCTTTATTTTTTTCTCTATATTTTTTCTTAAAGGGATTGTCTAGTTTGCCCCCTCCTCCTTTATTACATCCATATACCCTAATAGGACCACCCTTGCAGATCATCCATCCATTTTCTAAGTGCCTTTATCTATAATGCAGTTCTAATACTTGCTAAGGAGAATACCCCCATAGATTTAAAGGGGTCCTCCTGTTTTCATAATTCACTTTTGGTTAACCTGACACTCTTCACTTCTGCAAGTTATAGGTATTAAAAAGGACACAAAGTTTTATCTGCCGCACAGGAGACTGTGTCTATGTGTTACACCGACTTGTTCTAGATTCCATTCACTAGGGGAACAGGAAGTAGAAAGAGATCATGTGATTGATTTTTGATTCATTCTTCACCACTGCCAATAACTATTCAGCTGTAGCCTTACTGTAACCCATGCTCAACAACCTTTCATAGTTTAAGGGGTGTGTAAACTTTTGCAACCATTTTTATCGCCCCAATGAAGCTGCGATAAAAAGCGAAGCACAGTCACATTAAAAAAATTCTTACCGTTTTGTGTATACAGCTCCCGTGCAGACTTGTACGGCTTGGTTTGGCAATGTCTTCTACTGTAGGTTATCGAGAAGAAAAAAAGTAGCGTCTGAAAGTCGGGTCAGACTAACTATGGAGACCTATAGGTGCTGTATACACAAAACGGTGGATATTTTTTAATTCAGATTATAGGCAGAGTTGCTTGGATTTTAATGATAGATGCGTTGGAGCAATAAAAACGCAGTTGCAAAAGTATTCACGCCCCTATATAAAATGATATATGTGTGAGTTTTCCTAGAATATGAATGTTTTTTTTAAATTATTTTTCGTTTTTAATCTTCATTTCCATGTACTCTGTCCATGAAGGAACAAAAACATCCAGGTTAAATCACCCGTAGCCTACATAGCCATATATTTCCTTGGTAAATTTTACACTTTATTTTAGAAATATTTAACTTTAAGAAATGCATAGAAGAGATATATATATATATATATATATATATATATATATATATATATATATAGATATATACAGTATATATATAAAAGATCTATTTATGGTACAGACTATGAATGATACAAATACATAAATGCTATTTTATACTTGCCCAGGATCTGCACCTTGAAAGATTTTATAGAAATATTCAGATTTTTATCTAAAAATCAAATCTGCTGTAGTTGCATTTGCCTAGAATTAAAGGGGTTGTCTGAGATTCCAAAAAAAAATGGACTTTTAGTCCTTGAGAAACGGCTCCACCATTTTGCACAGGCAGTGTCTAGTATTGCAGCTCAGAATTTCACATTAGGATGGGGATGAGCAGACACAGTTCATGGCATTTGTGGAGACAAAAATCTAATTTTTGGTTCTAAACTCAAAGAACCCCTTTAAATGGCTTTTGTGTAACTTCACGCTGACTATCAGGTTTTCTTTAGGCCTTTGTCTCCTGTAATTTGGGCAAATCACTGCCCCGACCATAGCAATAATGACCCTAACAAGCAGTATCATAGAAGTTTTATGTGTAGGTCATTAGACCCATGGTCAGGTCAGGATTTGTGGATGTAATACAGACCGTATAATATGGCAGTCAGAACGAGGCCTTAATCAGATGTTGCTTTGCATCGTCCCTCTCTCCCAGCAGCAAGTCCCAGCACTAGCTCAAATTCCAATGTCATATTCAGCTTCAATTTCCCCTCCATACACACAGAACTAAATCATAAATTCTGTCTACCTGAAGCCTCCACTAGAGGGAGCTCAAGAGCTTACTGTATACAGTCATATGATAGAAGTCAATGTATAAACAGTATTCAGAAAGCTCCTCAGCTCCCTCTAGTGGTGGCTCCAGGTAGCAAAGATTTTATCTTGCAACTCTATGTCTATGCAGGGGATTTGGAGCTCTGTATAAGAAAAACGCAGATCTAATCAATGTACTGACACTACATATTAGGAAATTAACCAGCACAGAACATGGTGTTAAAAGTCAGAGCTTTCCTTTAAGTCTGATTGGCACCGGTGGCCGGCTATATGGGCCAGGGTCATGTGACACGCCTCTGTCTAGCGCGATTTAGGTATATATTTATTTTAAAGCTATAGTACATTTCAGGAAGGATTCCATACGGCGGCCATTTTCTGCATGGACTTATAACTTCCTATACACGATTATGTTTTCCTGCCTTATGTGCCTAGGTTTAGATTTGTTAGAAATGTAATATATTAGGAGATTTCTCGAATTTATGTGTCATGTTCTATGTGTTATGTTTATATCCAAGTGCAAGGGTGTAGCTAGGGGGGCGCCAGCGAGCCCCTTGGCCTTGGCCAGGGTAGATGAATACAGGCTTGGGGTAGAGAACTGAACATCTGCTGGCGAGTGAAGGGGAGGCCAGCTACGACTCTGTACTTTTTGGATTTTCATAGTGCATGTTATTTTTTGGGTGTTTGGATTATATTCTATTTTTTTACATGTCAAAAACATAAAATACGATTCTGGTTGCAAAGTTGAGACCTTACAAATTTTTCCATGTAGGATAGGCCTGTGTACATAGGGGCCAAAAACTCTCAAAAAAAGGGACCCCTTGCATATTCCTGTAGATTCCCCGTACTAACCCGGACTTCTTGCCATACATATGACTGACATATTGATATGACGTCATCTATATACCGAGTTTAGTTATTATTTTTCGGTATATGGGTCATGCAGGGGTAATATAAACAGGCATACACTTTGATGGGGTCATGGCTAATTTTTGGGGGGGTGAGAGGGTGTTTTGTAGGTGTATAAATTTCACTTGCCAAACTCCCGGATGAGCAAGTTGCAGTTATGCAGTCAGATATAGTATGTTATTGGCCAATATACTGATTTGAATGTTTATGGCTTTATTTTAAGTGTTCCATTTACCTGCAGCGCCCCTACAGGTGAGCCAAAGCATTACACGGTGTCCAGTAAAATGAAAGAACTGGTCATGTACGACATGTTGGGTCCTCAGGTGATAAAGATGAACCGTTTCCATGTGATGAATGAGGGACCCCGTTTAGTAACTCATAGTGGGTTTTCTAAAATAGACAAGCCCTTAAAATTGGTATACCCCATGTGACCTAAACTGCTATCCTGTGGGTCATATATCAATACCCTACAGTCATTCTACCAAACCTGACCAACTGTTTGGTTCAACTGGACCCTAAATCTAAATTTTAACTAAGCCCCTCCCACTATTAGCTTCCATCTTAAAGGGAGTGTCACCACAATCCAGCTTATCACCCCAGCCCTGCAGATAACTTAGGGTCAGCTGAATCAAACAGTGTTTCCCTTTGTGAATCGCTGCCACCGTTTTGTCAGTATGCAAATGAGCTCTTTGGAGCAATGAGGGCGCTGCTATTGCTCCAAAGAGGTAAGTGGCAACACCCTCATTGCTCGAAAGACCTCATTTGCATATTGACAGAAACAGCGATATCTCGGCAATGGAGGCAGCGATTCACAAGGGGGAAAAAAAAAAAACATTTGTGCCCTAACCTATCTATCTGCAGGGCTTGAAGCATTGATATGTTGAGGTCTGTGACACATCCCCAAGGTGGAGAACAATAGGGGGCTTAAGAGTTTTTGGCCTCTATTCTATCAGCCTTTATGCAATGTCACTAGTCTATAGGGAGCAACCTTCCAAAAGGTGGCGCTAAAGTAAGTTTTCTTTTTTTCATCAAGGAGAACTTATTTGCATATTCTCCGCCCTTACTTATTGTTTCACATGCACTAGCACTGGAGGGGAGGAGCAGAAGATAATATAGAAGCCTCTAGGTACATATATAAGAGGAGGATGCCATGGTAAATGAGATATACATATATATATTTTTTTATAGCTAAGCATACTTTTTCACTTTAGTTGTGAGATGACTGGCACGTGGCGCAATGCCCAGCTCCATTAGGGCATCGGTACAAACATTGGTAGATCCTATAGATTGCACCAATATCTGAACAACTACTTTTATATTTTTCTTTAATTCTTGGGACAGACATGGATGGTGTATGGCTAGAATAAGCCACCGAGGTCCAATAGGTGTAGGTCCAACTACTGAGACCCCCTCAGAATGCTAGAATGTGGCTTTGGACAATTGGGTGTTGTGGTTGATCACCCATGGGGCCTGTAGTAAAAGCTGAGTGGTGATGATGTGGTAGGGAGATTTCTTATCCTAATGTGGCTGCCACTTTGCTCTATCGATAGGTTGGGGTCACAGTGGCTTGACCTACACTAATTGGACATCCTAGTAATATGCCACCAAAGTCAATCCTGGAAAAACCCCTTTAATGAGGACCTTTCACTACCTCCACCAACTCTAACTCTATGCATCCTTCAATAGATGCCACTCCACCGACTCCGATGCACTTTAAATTTTTTCTTTAACCTCTACGGTTCCTGAGCAATCCTTTTTTTCTAGTTTCAGCACCCAATAAGTTAGGTAGGCTCTGTACTGCCAGGTGGGCGGTCTCCGTCTGTCTGCTGTAGTCTAAGACCGCCCATTTAACAGTAGAGAGACTAACATATTGGGTGCTGAAACTAATAGCATTGATTGCTCAGGAACCGTAGGGGCTACAGAAAAAATTCCAACTGTGCCAGAATCAGTGGAGCGGCACCTATTGAAGGATGAAAAGAGTTAGAGTTGGTGAAGGTAGTGAAAAGCCCTCCTTAAAGGGATTAGAAAAACAAGGCTACCATTTTTTTTTATATATAAAAATAGCACAACCCCTTTCCACAGGTTGTGTATATTATTACAACCCAGTACTAATCATTTCAATGGTGCTGTGTTGTAATACCACATATGACCTGTGCACAGGTGTGGTGCTGTTTTAGAAAAAAAAATTAGCCATGTTTTTGTAACCTTGTACAACTTCAGCTAATTTGTCTCCTCTTGTACAGAAAACAAAGATACTTTATTCAGATTGTATAGTATATATAGATATATATGACTCACCTGTTTTGTAGATGTACAATGCTGTTACCCTGCGGACACTTTTACTGCAGATCTATGAATGTCGTCGCTTCACTTGATGTAATAAGAGGTTAACAGACCGCTGCCAAAGCTTAATGAAGGCGGTAGTAGCACCGGCATTAATGCTATATATATATATAAAGATACACACCCGATACATATATATAGTATTAATCACAGTATACATGTGGATTGTATGGATTCCGTTTATTCCGATGTCTACACTCGTGATTGTTTGCATAATTGCATGCGTTCTGACAAAACATGATGGTATGAGCCACTAAAGCACTGGGTGAATGGTTTTTCTGTTTGTTTTTTTTTTTTGTTGTTTTGTTTTTCAGAGAAAATTCCAAAATTTATTTCTATTTGTAAAAAATAATAAAAGAATTTAAAATTATTCTTTGGTCTCAAACATTTCATGTTACTGAATTGGTATTTATTTGTATTGGTGAAAAAGGCTAAAATACAGGGCCTTGCAAAAGTATTCACACCCCGTAAAAAGTTGAACAATTTTTATTCCTCTCTGCATTAGCTGGAATCTGTTCAAAACGTTCATACACACAACATTCAGGTCTAACAAATTGCCAGTGATGCTGTTCATGCCACGCTGGATATCTGGGGGTAGAAGGAGAAGGGCCCAAGTGTTTTTGAGTATTTATTGCTGCAT
Organism: Leptodactylus fallax; assembly: GCA_947044405.1. NCBI lineage: Eukaryota > Metazoa > Chordata > Amphibia > Anura > Leptodactylidae > Leptodactylus > Leptodactylus fallax. The sequence continues at coordinate 597,131 of CAMRHE010000238.1, read as the reverse complement.
CATAGGGTGATGCAATTTTCATGTGATGTCACTATTGTCTCACAATATTACATCCCTTATAGAGAAAACAACATGGGGTCCACAGGTAGCAGCTGCAGCAAGGCCTTTATGACTAAGGAGCACCCTCCTGCCATATAGCAGACCCCAGTAAAATAAATGCCACGTGATAACTGGTGGCCCTATAACAGGCTGTGCACTGGAGCTCCAGCTTATGTACGAGTATGGAAAGCCAAAATGGCGGCTACTACAGAGTCCTATAGAGACTGATACATCCACATCGCCCTGGGATGATGCATAACTAGATGTCAGTATTTGACCCCATATAGACCCCAGGCTACACAAAAAAGAGACCTAAGTAAATACAGAGCCCAGTCTAGACCCCCTAAAAATACAGCCCCCGGACCAGGCCCATAAACTAACACAGACCCCAGACCAGACCCCTAAACTAATACAGATCCCAGACCAGACCCCTAAAAATACAGACCCCAGACCAGGCCCCTAAACTAATACAGACCCCAGACCAGACCCCTAAACTAATACAGACCCCAGACCAGACCCCTAAACTAATACAGATCCCAGACCAGACCCCTAAACTAATACAGACCCCAGACCAGACCCCTAAACTAATACAGACCCCAGACCAGACCCCTAAACTAATACAGACCCCAGACCAGACCCCTAAACTAATACAGACCCCAGACCAGACCCCTAAACTAATATAGACCCCAGACCAGACCCCTAAACTAATACAGACCCCTAAACTAATACAGACCCCAGACCAGACCCCTAAACTAATACTGAACCCAGACCAGACCCCTAAACTAATACAGACCCCAGACCTGACCCCTAAACTAATACAGACACCAGACCAGACCCCTAAACTAATACAGACCCCAGACCTGACCCCTAAACTAATATAGACCCCAGACCAGACCCCTAAACTAATACAGATCCCAGACCGGACCCCTAAACTGATACAGACCCCAAACCAGACCCCTAAACTAATACAAACTCCAGACTAGCTGTAGAGTTGTTCACTTCTGTTCCAGCTGTACTCCTGGCCATATTGGTTGTCACTCTGATACTGCACTACAATGGGTATACATTATGGGTTTTAGGGGGATATATATATAATGTAGGTACAGCCGGTGACGCTGTACAGTGCTGAGCAGTCCTCTTCTTACCTGTCAATCTTTTCCTAGGTCTGAGTACAAGGTCAGCAACTGAACTTGACTTAACCCCGACCTTTAACAATTGTCACTATTTCTGTGCGCGGCCGCTTGTCCGCCGGACTTGGCTTGTTCTTTTATGTGTCTGTTTCTTCAGGTTTCCTACAAGATCTTCTGCTATTATTTGCCTCAAAGCAGCAGAATCGAAACAGAATCCTGACAGACCAGCAATGGGTTATCTTGGGCCCAATGATACGTCCCTACAGAAATATATACAGAAATACAGCAGATCCTCTTTAGTTGGTGTCTGGGTACTCTGACATCACAAATGGGTTTCAGTCATGTGATCTACTGTGACATCACAAGTGTGTATCACTCAGGTAACCTACTGTGACATCACATGAGTGATACACACTCATAGGGGTGACCTAATGTGACATCACAGCTAGCACAGAGGTGGACATACCCATTCTTGCCAACTCTCCTGAAACTTCTGCGAGGCTCCCCCTAAAGGTATGACCTCCTGAGGCCTGGAACAATTGGCAAATCTTCTGGGGCCCCATCAGATATATTATATGTGACAAGGGCACAAAAGGGTACATCGGATTCACACGTCCCAAAAAGGGTGAATCATCACTAAAAGGGGTGTGGGCGTGACCATTCAACATTTTCACAGGTTTACAAAACTTGGCATGTATAGACATACATATGGGCTGCTGGCAGAATGCAAAGATGGCAACCAACATGGCGGCACTTCCTGTGATGAGAAAAGTGTCAATATCTCTGACAGTATATAAAATAATATTCCTAATCTTATTTCTCCTGTACTGATACTTGTCAAGCTTTACCCTCTGAAGTGTATATAATGTGAACATGGTACAGAAGGTTGGTCGGGATTTCCTCAAATTTCTGAAAAACCAGTTTGGAAGTTTCAGAAAGGTTTGCAATGAGGAAATTCACAGTCTTGGCCATCGGGATTTTCTTTCTTTCAGCTGCTACCGGTCACAAGACAGCGGCGAGTTCTCCATAGTAACGATCAGCCGGGCGACCGGCCAGGAATGCGGATTAGCTGCCACATTTCTACAATTCACAACAGAGGTCGCCAATTTATTATTATTTTTTTTAAGTTAATTTGAATCATTTTCCCCACTTTGTGTTACTGCATCGATCATGGACATAAAGTAATCCTGTGGGGGTGTATATGGAAGGATAGAGAGATAGATAGATATGAGATAGATAGATAAATATGAGATAGATAGATAGATAGATAGATAGATAGATAAATATGAGATAGATAGATAGATAGATAGATAGATAGATAGATAGATATGAGATAGATAGATATGAGACAGACAGATAGATAGATAGATAGATAGATAGATAGATAGATAAAGATAGATAGATAGATAGATAGATAGATAAAGATAGATAGATATGAGATAGATAGATAGATAGATATGAGATAGATAGATAGATAGATAGATATGAGATAGATAGATAGATAGATAGATAGATATGTGATAGATAAATATATAGATAGATATGGGATAGATAGATAGATAGATAGATAGATAGATAGATAGATAGATATGAGATAGATAAATATATAGATAGATAGATAGTTAGATAGATAGATAGATAGATAGATAGAGATAGATATGACATAGATATGAGATAGATAGATAGATATGAGACAGACGGATAGATAGATAGATAGATAGATAGATATGAGACAGACAGACGGATAGATATGAGATAGATAGATAGATATGAGACAGACAGACGGATAGATATGAGATAGATAGATATAAGATAGATAGATAAAAGAAAATTTTAAAGCAGCATAGAAAAAAAAATGTGGGTGCAAAACCAAACAAAAGGTGGCAATACCTCTAAAATTCAGATAGCAAGAAAAAATGGCAGCACTTCAGTTAGAAGCAAAAACTAGTGACTTTTAATCCAAGACAAATGCGACGTTTCGGTCCTCACAGGAACCTTTCTCAATCAATAATGTGGTAGCTGCAAGCTACTTTATATAGGAAGCACAACAGTGTAATGTGATTAACAATATCAAAATCAATTACAATAAAAAAAAGGGCATAAATACTTCTTTTGTACAAAAAAACACATCTAAAATGTACATTGAAAAGTCAAGTGATAATCATGTGTAAATAATCCCCATAATATGTATAAAACCAGTAAAATAATAGATAGATAGATAGATAGATAGATAGATAGATAGATAGATATGAGATAAATATATGTTCTTAGATTCCACTTCAGTCTCCCACCTGCCCTGGTTTTGGATCCTACTTGCCCTTTATTCACATTGTGGCTTAGTCTGGGCCCAAGATAGTGTAAGGTCCCATCTAAATGAGGTCGCCTTGTTGGGGCAGAGGGACTTTAACTACAGTGTTTGATCAAATTTGTATATAAAGAACCTCAAGTTTATAATTATAGTTGTTAGATATTTCTAACTCTATTTATATATATATATCTTACTGCTGTGGTTTTTGTATATAGATGGCTATGAGATAGATAGATACAGTCATATGAAAAAGTTTGGGCACCCCTATTAATCTTAATCATTTTTAGTTCTAAATATTTGGGTGTTTGCAACAGCCATTTCAATTTGATATATCTAATAACTGATGGACACAGTAATATTTCAGGATTGAAATGAGGTTTATTGTACTAACAGAAAATGTGCAATATGCATTAAACCAAAATTTGACCGGTGCAAAAATTTGGGTACCCTTATCATTTTATTGATTTGAATACTCCTAACTACTTTTTACTGACTTACTGAAGCACAAAATTGGTTTTGTAACCTCACTGAGCTTTGAACTTCATAGCCAGGTGTATCCAATCATGAGAAAAGGTATTTAAGGTGGCCAATTGCAAGTTGTTCTCCTATTTGAATCTCCTCTGAAGAGTGGCATCATGGGCTCCTCAAAACAACTCTCAAATGATCTGAAAACAAAGATTGTTCAACATAGTTGTTCAGGGGAAGGATACAAAAAGTTGTCTCAGAGATTTAACCTGTCAGTTTCCACTGTGAGGAACATAGTAAGGAAATGGAAGACCACAGGGACAGTTCTTGTTAAGCCCAGAAGTGGCAGGCCAAGAAAAATATCAGAAAGGCAGGGAAGAAGAATGGGGGGAACAGTCAAGGACAAACCACAGACCACCTCCAAAGAGCTGCAGCATCATCTTGCTGCAGATGGTGTCACTGTGCATCAGTCAACAATACAGCACACTTTGCACAAGGAGAAGCTGTATGGGAGAGTGATGCGAAAGAAGCCGTTTCTGAAAGCACGCCACAAACAGAGTCGCCTGAGGTATGCAAAAGCACATTTGGACAAGCCAGCTTCATTTTGGAAGAAGGTCCGGTGGACTGATGAAACAAAGATTGAGTTGTTTGGTCATACAAAAAGGCGTTATGCATGGTGTCAAAAAAACACAGCATTCCAAGAAAAACACTTGCTACCCACTGTAAAATTTGGTGGAGGTTCCATCATGCTTTGGGGCTGTGTGGCCAATGCCGGCACCGGGAATCTTGTTAAAGTTGAGGGTCGCATGGATTCAACTCAGTATCAGCAGATTCTTGAGAATAATGTACAAGAATCAGTGACGAATTAGAAGTTACGCCGGGGATGGATATTTCAGCAAGACAATGATCCAAAACACAGCTCCAAATCTACTCAGGCATTCATGCAGAGGAACAATTACAATGTTCTGGAATGGCCATCCCAGTCCCCAGACCTGAATATCATTGAACATCTGTGGAATAATTTGAAGCGGGCTGTCCATGCTCGGCGACCATCAAACTTAACTGAACTGGAATTGTTTTGTAAAGAGGAATGGTCAAAAATACCTTCATCCAGGATCCAGGAACTGATTAAAAGCTACAGGAAGCGACTAGAGGCTGTTATTTTTGCAAAAGGAGGATCTACTAAATATTAATGTCACTTTTCTGTTGAGGTGCCCATACTTTTGCACCGGTCAACTTTTGGTTTAATGCATATTGCACATTTTCTGTTAGTACAATAAACCTCATTTCAATCCTGAAATATTACTGTGTCCATCAGTTATTAGATGTATCAAATTGAAATGGCTGTTGCAAACACCCAAATATTTAGAACTAAAAATGATTAAGATTAATAGGGGCGCCCAAACTTTTTCATATGACTGTAAGTGTACAATTGTCCTGCAGCACAGCTAGAGGAGAAATGGAGCACTACACGCTGTCCACTGAGCAATGACCTAAGCAGATCAACAACTGCTTATCAATAGCATGCCCAGACTACATAGGGTTTGTATGTTACCATAGTGACAAATAGGTCTGCACAGGAGCTGTATACAGAAGACAATACACATGACTGCAGGATCAGACTAAACAGGGTTTGTTTGTAGTCTGTTACCATAGTGACACAGAGGTCTGCACAGGAGCTGTCTACACAAAACAATAGTACATGACTGCAGGATCAGACTAAACAGGGTTTGTTTGTAGTCTGTTCCCATAGTGACATATAGGTCTGCATAGGAACTGTATATAAAAAAGGGACTTTCTGGGAGTTAGATACTGATAACATATCCTTAGGATAAGTCATCTATATCTGATTGGTCGAGACCCCTTCTGCAGACTGCAACAGTTTTGGAAATCGCAGCTAGTCCGTTGCGGGTATTTTTCTGCAATGTGTGAATGGGATTCGCTAGACTCTCATCCACTTTGCAGGGACTGTAAAACGCTGCGTTTTTTCCGTGGCGTTTCCACCACATGAAGCCCTGTCCTAAAGGATTGTGCTGTTATGAACACTCATCCCCTATCTACAGGAGAGTGAACATGCCCCCGGTGATCGGACACTTATCCCGTGGCCTGTGGATAGGGGATAAGTGTCCATATTGGCACAACCCCTTTAAGACTATTTGCAAAGTTGCTTTTTTTCATTTTAGAAGCACTGGTTGCAAATACTGACATCGTCCTTAACCCTGGGGACATAGGGATACCATACGTCAAATGAGATAATGCACGTCCTTGCCAGGGAGCGCTGGAGCGGTCTACTCCGTATCTAACATGTCCTTGCGGGCTGTGGCTCACCTCTAGATACAGAAAGTACAGAATATTGGAAAATTTTGTAAATCTTTTCATCTTGCAATGAAAAACTTTTTATTTGCTGAGCCCAGAATAGAAGAGGCGCGAGAGCATGGCCTTACATGGGTAGAGGAGAAGACAAATTTATGTCTTTGTTTTACTTCCTTCATAGGACACATTACTATATTTATACTCATCTATGGGATTTGCTGACTACAATGAAATATGTTTCATGCCCGGCTGCAGCACTTGGGAACATTGTTTTTCGTTTTTTTCTGCTAAATTTGCTTTCCCCAGCAGCTTTGTGATTTAAGGACATAGCAAGACATGGAGAAGGTTTTCTATGGGTCGCTGGGGCTGGGCGGACCAGACAAAGTGGCAGTTCTGGTCTTTATTATCATCACAGCAAGACTAGACAAGTAATACATGCAGATTGCATAAGAGCATTGAGTCATTGCCTTAGTCAATAACTACCATCTATAGGTGGCCGAGCCTTTCTTATCTCCCTGGTTGAACTTGCTGAAATATTTTAAGTAATTGCTTAAAATAAGTCACTTTTATGTAACAATATACTTAGTTTCAGCTCCTCAAGGTGTGTCAGTGAGTGAGAAGACTCTTATTTCAGGGGCAGTAACCCAGTACATCGCTAGTCATGCCCTCACCTGAGAAGTGGAGGCAATTGTATCCAGTCTAGACAATGCTCTGTGAGCTCAAAAGCCTGGAGCCAAGACTGATACATTGTAGCAAACTAGCAGAGAGATTTGTGCAGCTGCTACTGATGTATCCAGTCTAGACAATGCTCTGTGAGCTCAAAAGCTTGGAGTACAGACTGATACATTGTAGCAAACTAGCAGAGAGATGTGTGCAGCTGCTGCTGATGTACCTAGTTTAGACAATGCTCTGTGAGCTCAAAAGCCTGGGCTGCAGACTGATACATTGTAGCAAACTAGCAGAGAGATTTGTGCAGCTGCTGTTGATGTATCCAGTCTGGCCAATTCTCTGTGAGCTCAACAGCCTGGACTCCAGACTGATACATTTTTGCAAACTAGCAGAGAGATTTGCGCAGCTACTGCTGATGTATCCAATCTAGACAATACTCTTTGAGCTCAGCAGCGCAGACTGCAGACTGATACATTATAGCAAACTAGCAGAGATTTGTTCAGCTGCTACTGATGTGTTTAACCCACAGAGCATTGTCTAGACCTCAAAATACTAGACTGGGAAGTGGAGACAATTGTGTCCAGCCTGTGAACTATCAGCAGCAGCTGCACAAATCTCTCTGCTAGTTTGCTACAATGTATCGTTTTCGAATCCAGGCTGTTGAGCTCACAGAGCATTGTCTATACTGGATACAATTGCAGCCCTGAGATGTGATCATGAGCTTGTGTCTGGCTTCTAGGACCTTCCAGAGGTATAATATTGATGTATTGCAAGGGTAGGCAACCTTCGCACTCCAGCTGTTGTAAAACTACAGGCATACTTGCTCTGCTGTTCTTGGAACTCCCATGGAAGTGAAAGGAGCATGCTGGGAGTTGTAGTTTGACAGCAGCTGGAGTGCCAGAGATTGCTAACCCCTAATGTATTGCATTGTATTATCCAAGCAATTGCATGTTAAAGGGGTTACTCCTACTTTAAACCCATTGGTGGCTGGGGTAGGTGTAAGATCAAAAAGTTGTACTTATCTACACCCAGTGCTCCATTTGGCCGATGTCCTCCATCATGGCCGGGCCAGAAGTGGTGAGGCTCCCATGACTACTGTGGCTAATGACTAACCTTAGTGGTCACACGTGCAGTATCAGTAGCGGCCACAAGAGCCGCACCACTTCCATCCCGGCCAGGATGTACAATAGAGGGAATGTCAACTGGAGCATCTGGTGTTGGTGAGTAAGGCTGAGACCTCACGTTGCGGAAACGCAGCTTTTTTTGTTGCATATTTTGCTGCAGTTTTTTGAGCCAAAGCCAAGAATGGCTACAAAAGGAATGGGAAATATATAGGAAGCTCTTATACTTCTTATAAAACTGCAGCAAAATCTGCAACAAAAAAGCTGTGTTTCCGCAACGTGGGGCCGGAGCCTAAAACGTCTTTTATTTTACACCTCCCCCGGCCACCTGTAGGATTTCTGGGTTACCCTGCATAACCCTTGGAAGTCCCCTAGTAGGAAAAATTCAGTAAAATGCTAAAACAATTTTTAAAGCAATAAAAAATAATAATATATCTCCCCTTTCCTTCTTTATTACGTAAGCAAATAAAAACAGCAACAAAAAAAGAAACAGAATAACTCGAGCTCCCGTATAAAGGTAGATATCATGGGAGGGAAAAAAAATAAAAATAATGCAACAATTGCTGTTTTTGATTTTGCCACCTGCTAAAAAAATGGAATGTAAAGAGGAAAAGAAAAGGTGCCCGAACCCTTAAATGGTACAAATAACATTTTCTGCTTGTCCTACAAAAAACAAAAAAGTCCCAATAGTCATCATTGACGGAACAATAAAAATGTTAGGGATTTTTGAATGCAGAAACATTAATTTTAGGTGTTTTTATTGTGCAAAAGAAGTAAAACCTAAAAACTATATAAAATTAGTATCGGCAGAAAAATAAAAAGGTTATGGCTCTCAGAATACGGCAACACAAATATATATATTTAAGTGTATTTGAAATATTTAGAACTAAAAATGATTAAGATTAATAGGGGCGCCCAAACTTTTTCATATGACTGTAGATAGATAGATAGGTAGATAGATATGAGATAGATAGATAGATAGAAAGATAGATAGATATGAGATAGATAGATAGATATGAGATAGATAGATAGATAGATAGATAGATAGATAGATAGATATGAGATAGATATGAGATAGATAGATAGATATGACATAGATATGAGATAGATAGATAGATATTATATAGATAGATAGATATGAGATAGATAGATAGATATGAGATAGATAGATATGAGATAGATAGATAGATATGAGATAGATAGATAGATAGATAGATAGATATGAGATAGATAGATAGATATGAGATAGATAGATAGATAGATATGAATAGATAGATATGAGATAGATAGATAGATAGATAGATAGATAGATAGATAGATAGATAGATAGATATGAGATAGATAAGGTGGGGTACTACTATAAGGGGTGCAAAGTCAGCAGTAGCATCCAGTGCGCCCTGGTATCTAAAGGGGCACAAATGTCCCACTGATTTATAAGAAGACACCAGTCTTATAATGGTTCATGGTATAATATTTAGTGGGGCCCCTGGAGCAGATTTTGCACTTGGGCCCAGAAGCTTCTAGTTACCCCTCGGGCAGGACTTATAACCACAATAATAAGGTATATTATTAGGAGGGTGATAGTGTAGGGAACTGCCATTTCTACTAGTATATAATGTATCTGGCTTCTTTGCCCCTGCAGTTTGGCTTCAGAGACCCCAGGCATTCAGTGCAAGTTTTGTTTTGTAAATACAGTGAGTCAGACACATGTGAGGCAGAGCTGCTGGGGGGAGAGATGTGAGCAGAGCTGCTGAGACAGACATGTTATGTCTGGGGGAGTCTAAGAGCCACTGGTTCCTCTTTACTTCACAGTATATAGTTAGGTATGTGTTACCCCCTATATACTCACAGGACCTAGCTAGTAACTGTAGTTAGGGATCCATATATATATATAGTTCAGGGCAGTGATAGTTTGGGCTTCCGAAGGCCAACTAGCTAGTTAGAGGCCCGGTGGCACTAGTAGTTTAGCTGGCAGGTTAAGGACTCAGTGTTAGGGTAGTCAGGCCTGCATCTACTGCCGTCACCGTCGCCCTGTTTGCTGCCTGTGAAGAATCTCACCATCATCATCATCATCTCCTGATCGGCTGTCTGTCATCTCCTGGAAGAATCCGAGGATCCACAGTCATCCACAGGGGCCCCTGCATCTCTTCTGTTGCCTGGAGGTATTGTGCACTGGACTCTTGCTATATATCTATATATATACCCGGGTAGATAACCTAAGACGGTTGAGGACTTGCTGGTTGTTGTAGTATTGCTGTGTTCTGAGTATATTTTATGTATGTATTATTACCCTGTTGATTCTTATAAAGCTACTGTTATAACCTTATGTGGTATCTGTATGTATTCTTCAGACTGTGAGATTAGTACAGTGATCCTTGTTAAGGCTACTAACTGTACTTCATGGGTAAGTCCCAGGAAGAGATCCTCCCTGTAATACAGAGGCTCTATCCTGGGTGGAGGCACTGATATATTTCATATATGTTCCCACTCTTCCCTTCAGCGAAGGCTTCAGGTCCCATTATACACACAGGTCAGCGCCAGAGTCTGTTGCGGGAGGGATAATACTCATACCCCCCCCCCCCAAATAGGGCTACATTTGGAGGCACTGCTGAGATTTAGAAGTGGGAATAGTCATTGATATGGAGAAGCGATATAGCTCAGAGGGGAACCTCCCACTAGCTACTACATGGGATTACCGACCGCCTGTTCCTCCCCTGGTTCAGGTAAAGGAAGAACCCCGCTCAGCCAGTTACCCCCCCCAGTATGGCCGTCGCTAGCAGTTCCTCTAGTGACAGTGCTATTAGCACTTTAGCCAGGCTGACTGAAATGTTAGCTCAGGGCCTGCAGGCCACTCACTACAAGAAACTAAAAGTATTCTCTGGTAATGTCCCAGTACCACAAGGGGAGGAAAACTTTGAGATATGGAAAGAACATACTCTCCAATGCCTGAAGGAATGGTCTTGCTCTGAAGAAGGCAAGCGGCAGCGTATCAGTGAAAGTTTGCGGTCTCCTGCTGCAGAATTGATCCGCTTGTACAGAGACTCTCATGAAGGAGTGAGTGCATTGGACTATATACAAGTACTGTCTGATCACTTTGAGCCATACTATGACCTTTCCCAGATGGTTGCTGATTACTGAATGGTTCGTCAAAAAGAAGGGGAAAATGTCTCTACTTTTATTAACCGTTTACAGCTACTTCTTTCACGTCTGGTGTACCACGCAGCTATATCTACTTCAGAGGTAGACGCTATGAGAACCAGTCAGTTGGTGAGAGGGTTACAACCTCATCATCCTCTTGCTCAAGTACTCAAGGTCTTACTATCTGATAGAGTCCTTCCATTTCCTGACTTAATGAAGTTAGTGAAGAAACAAGAAGCTGACATTAGTTTTAGTACCCCTAAGAAAGCGAAAAGCATCTCTAAAGAAGATGTTGTTCCTAATTCAAACAAGGACAAACCAGCGGAGCGGTCAGAACTTAGACAGTCCGCCACTCCACCCACTGCCACTCAATGGAGGAAGGATGCTAGAACCTGTTATAAATGTGGTCAGACGGGCCATACTGCCAGACAGTGTATAGAGGACAGTGAGGGATTGGGACACAGTGCTGTCTTTTCTATTCAGAATCAAAGACACTGAAGGAAGGCGGGCCGAGTAAAGACCAGAGGCGCTATCGCGGGCTCCAGGTCCGTTGTCAAAGTCACTGTTAATGGTCATGCCGCTCCTGCCCTGTTTGATACAGGATCTCAAGTGACCCTGATTTATCGCTCGTTCTACCAAAAGTATCTGAGGGATATACCTCTTCAGTCTACGGGACAAATTAAATTGTGGGGGCTTAATTCAGGATCATATCCTGCAGATGGCAGCCTACAAGTAGTTATAGCTGTCCCTGAATTAGAAGATCAGAGTGTCGCTCCCATGAAGATTACGGCTCTTGTCTGTCCTGATACAGGGGATTCTTGTGCAGCTCCTGTGATACTTGGCACTAATTGTCCCGCAGTGCATTATGCTTTTCAGAAGTTTCTTGGAAGAGATTGGAACCCTGCAGCTCAGCCGGTGAATATATCTTCTAATCTTAGAGAACTCTGTGATGCCCTGTCTACTGGCTATCGACATGGAATGGTATATCATATCGGTGAGAGAACCGTGGAAGTTCCTGCCGGCGGGGAGAGAGTTCTGAGAGTAGCCTCCAGCATTGCTCCCGATTTGCTTGAAGGGGGGAGTTATGTCCTTATGGAAACCCCTGAAGAAATGATTAACCAGAATGGCTGGATGGTGATCCCAGAGAGAAAGGACTGGAGAAATAAAGTGGAGTTATCTACCTGTGTGACAGTGAGGAACTGTTCACCGCATCCGATCGTAATTGGACCATACCAGAATGTGGCCCACTGCTACCCTGTGCTTGGAGTAAATCCATACGCTGAAGTGTGCAGGATTCAAATCCGAGATGCAATCCCTAATCTCAATCTTGACTTGAGTGATCCACATTTACCAGAGGCCTGGAATCAGCGACTGACACAGAAGTTGTCTGAATTATCGGAAGTGTTCTCCATGGATGATATGGATGTAGGTTGTGCTAAAAGTGCTCAACACACTTTCCGATTGACCGATTCTACTCCCTTCCGGGAGCGACCACGGAGAGTTCCTCCAAAGGATGTTGATGAGTTAAGACAGACTCTACAGCAAATGAAAGGTCAGGGGATCATTGTGGACAGTAAGAGCCCCTATGCCTCACCTATTGTGGTGGTAAGAAAAAAAATCTGGAGCAATTTGCCTATGTGTGGATTACAGAACTCTGAACCGGAGAACCTTACCTGATCAGTATACACTGCCGAGAATTGAAGAAGCTCTGGAAGCTCTGAATGGAAACTGTTGGTTCACAGTGCTGGACCTAAGATCGGGATACTATCAAGTCCCAATGGCACCTGAGGATCAGGAAAAGACAGCCTTCATATGCCCCTTGGGTTTCTTTCAGTTCACTCGTATGCCGCAAGGTACAAAAGGTGCGCCAGCAACGTTCCAAAGGTTGATGGAAAGAGTGTTAGGTGATTTAGTGCCCCGGGAATGCCTTGTATATCTTGACGACATTATTGTGTTTGGAAAGACGCTGGAAGAACATGAAGAACGACTCATGAGAGTACTCCAATGCTTAAAAGAAGAGGGGCTGAAGTTGTCGGCTTGTAAGAGACAGCCAATGTTGTCCTAAGCTTTATTTGTCTGTATAAACTGTTAATGTTGAATGTATTTCTGTGATTCTGTTCCTTTAAGACAGCAGCCATTGTAATTGTGACATGATGCTGGAGTGACTCCCCCCCCTTTTATGTCAGCTTGCCTGTTCTGCAGACAGAATGTGAGCAGAGAAGCAGGAAGTGACGAGACAGAGAGCAGCAGCCATCTTAGCAAGTGTTGTATTGAACTGGTGTGGAGATTTTTCTGTACAGCTAAGCTGTATCTTGGTCCAGAGACAAACAGAGTGTAAAGAGACAAAAGGACTAGTGAGTCCACGTGAAAGGAACTGTGCTCAGTGGCTGATCAGTGAGACTGACATTGTGACTGTGTATATGGATACCACAGATAGAGACTCGCAGTGCTGTTGATGTACTGGACAGCACCTGCTAAACCCCGGCTTACATCCCAGCTCAGTGTATGGATTCGGCAGGACTGTCAGTGTGCTGAGTGGAATCTGCTGTTGGATTACATTGCATTCATTGGGTTTCCCTGTTAAAGAGGACTTCATTTCTCCCAAGATCCTGATAACCGTGAGGAGAGGACGTTTCGCTATAAAAGAAAGGAACGACTTTGGGCCCCACCGCGCGCTTCTACAGACTGTAAGCGGTCCACCTGGACCACTGGGGAAAAGGGGGTGCACCCAAATGTGATGTCAGGGTCAGTTAGGGATAGTTTTGAGTATATTGTTCATTCAGTGTCCATACTGCAGAATTGGACAGAGTAAAAGTAGAAACCATTGCAGAATTTGCCTTGAAATTGTTCATGCTATATTGTATATTTTGCTTGTCTTTATCCCTGTCATTTTACCTTCAAATAGCCTTTATTAACTTATAGTAAATATATATTCTTTTCTTGAACTACCGCGTGTGCGTTCATTTCTGGTTGCGGAGACCAAACCACCTGCCTTGCTCTCGGTTCACAGGCTGACAAATGCAAATTTTGTAGATCTTCGGTCACTTATGTAGGTCATATTGTTTCTGCTGAAGGAGTTGCTACCGATCCTGGTAAGACTGAAGCTGTAGTGAATTGGCCCCCCGACCGCAAAATATTACGGAGTTGCAATCTTTCTTGGGGTTTTGTGGATTCTATCGACGATTTGTGGAAGGATATTCAAAAATTGCTCGAGCCCTCCTCGACCTGTTGAAGAGTGATGCAGGAGATCCGGGAAAGAAGAAAGGGCCTTCCAAAAGCCTTTTTGGCGATAGGTGGACTGCGGATTGTGAAGAAGCATTTAAGTTGTTGAAGAAGAAATTGACAGAAGCTCCCGTTCTGGCTTATGCTGATGCACAGAAGCCATATGTGCTACATGTAGATGCCAGCTTTGAAGGATTAGGTGGCGTGCTGCACCAAGAATACCCGGCCGGGTTACGGCCCATAGCTTTCATAAGTCGAAGTCTTTCTCCCAGCGAGAAAAATTATCCAGTACATAAATTGGAGTTTTTGGCGCTCAAGTGGGCCATTGTTGATAAATTACATGACTATTTATACGGCGCCACATTTGAAGTAAGAACAGACAACAATCCACTGACATACGTTTTGTCAACCGCTAAACTCGATGCTACAGGACATCGCTGGTTGGCGGCTTTATCCAACTACCAATTCACACTCAAGTATAAATCGGGGCCTAAGAACATTGGGGCAGATGCTCTATCAAGACGGCCTGGATTACCTAGTCCAGAAGTAGTGGATGAATGGGAAGAAGTGCCAAGTCCTGGAGTAGGAGCTTTGTGTGCCATGGCTGCTGTAGTTGAAGACCGAGTAGCCTTTTCTGAAACTCGGCTTATTGACTCTATTGGGGGAGGTCCCGAAGCTGTACCAGACATGTTTGCCTACCCTGCCGCTTTAGGATCCTTTGAGAGTTGTTCTATATCTTCAAAGCGAATGATCTGGAGTCAAAAGACTGATCTTTTAATTGGACCTCTTTATCAAGCAGTGAGTTCTCAAGACAGAGAAATGTTAAAGACATCCCTACCCCCTGAATGCAGTCAACTTCTACGAGATTGGGAGAAGTTTGAAATAGACAATGGCCTACTTTATCGTGTGGTGCTGTATCATGATCACCCTGGAAGGCGCCAACTAGTTATTCCAAGCTGCTTTCAGAAGATGATTTTCCGAAGTCTGCATGATTATCATGGTCATTTGGGACCTGAGAAGACTTATGGCCTAATACAAGACCGATTCTACTGGCCCAAAATGAGAGATACCGTGACTCGTCTGTGTAGGTGCTGTCGCAGATGTTTGCAGAGGAAGACTGTACCGGTTCAAGCGGCCTTCATGGGACACTTGAAGAGTTCAGGCCCCATGGATCTTGTCTGCATAGACTTCCTTTGTATTGACAACGACTCCAGAGGATTTGGAAATGTATTGGTGGTGACTGATCACTTCACACGATATGCTCAAGCCTTTCCGACTAAGGATCAAAAAGCAGTCACTGTTGCAAGAGTGCTTTGGGAAAAGTATTTTATCCATTATGGCTTACCACACCGGTTGCATTCTGATCAAGGCCGGGATTTTGAGAGTAACCTGATCAAAGAGTTACTTCAGTTGTTGAATATCCGCAAAAGTCGGACGACGCCTTACCATCCAGAGGGAGATGCCCTTCCTGAAAGATTTAACAGGACTTTACTTGATATGCTTGGTACCTTACGAATTGAGGATAAGCGATCCTGGAGTCGAAAAGTGGAGGCTATGGTGCATGCCTATAATAGTACAAGGCACAAGAGCACAGGATATTCACCATACTTTCTGATGTTTGGAAGAGAGCCTAGGCTACCTATTGACATCTTGTTGGGAGTCTCTACCGATGGTATCAGTCATCGAGATCATTACCGATATGTGGCACGTTTGAAAGAAACGCTTAAGAGTGCTTATGAGCTGGCTGAGGAAAATGCGGCCAAAGTGAATGAAGGAAATAAAAGGAGATTTGATCTTCGAGTAAGATACCGAGAATTGAACCCTGGGGACCATGTTCTGCTACGGAATTTGGGAGCATCTGCAAAACATAAGCTGGCTGATCGATGGCGGAGTGAACTCTTTACAGTGGTAGATCGTTTGCCTGGAATACCAGTCTACAAGATAAAAGGACGGGACGGGAGGATCAGGACTTGGCATAGAAATCATTTGTTGCCTGTACCTCAGATTGATGGTATGGATATCTCCAATGATGGCTCGGCCTGCGATTCTCCACAGTCCTTAGCCGATATTCCACCTGACCTTCCTGAAACTCCTGAGAGTGATTGGACTGTGGCTCCTGAAGTTCCTAGATCACCAGTATCTTCTCCTTCAGGGAGATCTATGAACCCTCAAACTCCAGAATTCGTACCTAGATCTGTGTCTACAGATGAGCAGGGATCTAGCTCTCCTACGCCACCAGCACCATCCCCTCCCATGGCAGACAACCCTAGTTTAGGGCCTGGACATGCTAGTTTACCTCAGAGAGAGGTACGGAGAGGAGAGAGAATTAGACACCCTCCACCTATGCTGACATATGATAGTTTGGGGGACCCCAGAATTACTACTCAGCCTCATTTATACCATGCTTGGGTGGGTGCAGTGTCCACTTTGGTCAATATGTTACCAATTTTCGCACCTGCTGGCATGTATACCTATTAACCTGTTGTGACTCTGTAAATGCAAAAGCAACCATATTGATATTGTCATTGGTAATGTTGACTGTATACCATGACTTTGTATGTCTTTGACGTGACGTAAAGATTTCACCAGAGGGAGAGTGTAGGGAACTGCCATTTCTACTAGTATATAATGTATCTGGCTTCTTTGCCCCTGCAGTTTGGCTTCAGAGACCCCAGGCATTTAGTGCAAGTTTTGTTTTGTAAATACAGTGAGTCAGACACATGTGAGGCAGAGCTGCTGGGGGGAGAGATGTGAGCAGAGCTGCTGAGACAGACATGTTATGTCTGGGGGAGTCTAAGAGCCACTGGTTCCTCTTTACTTCACAGTATATAGTTAGGTATGTGTTACCCCCTATATACTCACAGGACCTAGCTAGTAACCGTAGTTAGGGATCAATATATATATAGTTCAGGGCAGTGATAGGTTAGGCTTCCGAAGGCCAACTAGCTAGTTAGAGGCCCGGTGGCACTAGTAGTTTAGCTGGCAGGTTAAGGACTCAGTGTTAGGGTAGTCAGGCCTGCATCTACTGCCGTCACCGTCGCCCTGTTTGCTGCCTGTGAAGAATCTCACCATCATCATCATCTCCTGATCGGCTGTCTGTCATCTCCTGGAAGAATCCGAGGATCCACAGTCATCCACAGGGGCCCCTGCATCTCTTCTGTTGCCTGGAGGTATTGTGCACTGGACTCTTGCTATATATCTATATATATACCCGGGTATATAACCTAAGACGGTTGAGGACTTGCTGGTTGTTGTAGTATTGCTGTGTTCTGAGTATATTGTATGTATGTATTATTACCCTGTTGATTCTTATAAAGCTACTGTTATAACCTTATGTGGTATCTGTATGTATTCTTCAGACTGTGAGATTAGTACAGTGATCCTTGTTAAGGCTACTAACTGTACTTCATGGGTAAGTCCCAGGAAGAGATCCTCCCTGTAATACAGAGGCTCTATCCTGGGTGGAGGCACTGATATATTTCATATATGTTCCCACTCTTCCCTTCAGCGAAGGCTTCAGGTCCCATTATACACACAGGTCAGCGCCAGAGTCTGTTGCTGGAGGGATAATACTCATACCCCCCCCCCCCCCCCAAATAGGGCTACAATATATAAATAGATCCTACACTGTATGAAGTCTTGTGCATGTTGTGTTTCGGTAGGGGGTGGGGGGGGGGGGGGTTGCAAGGTTCAGATTTTGCAGCAGGGGGAGGGATCTGCCCTCTCCTCCTCATCTCCACCTCTTCCCAATCTTGACTGTGACTCTTGACTGATCTTTCTCCCTGCTGACTTGACAGTCGCTGCAACCATGAAATCCTTACCTACAGGCTACTGTAGACTCTTGAATCCAATCCGCTTCAATGCAGGTAAGTGACATTAAAGAAAGTTCTAAATAAATAATAATCTAATCTTTATAAATGGGGTGTAAATAGACTGACAATATCAGAACAGAGGGGGTAACTTCTGGAGAACGGGAACTCTGTGTGTGTGCACTAGATAGATAGATAGATAGATAGATATGAGATAGATAGATAGATAGATAGATATGAGATAGATAGATAGATAGATAGATAGATAGATAGATAGATCGATTGATCGATCGATAGACAGACAGATAGATAGATAGATAGATAGATAGATAGATAGATACAGTCATGGACAAAATTGTTGGTACCCCTCGTTTAATGAAAGAAAAACCCACAATGGTCACAGAAATAACTTGAATCTGACAAAAATTGGAATTTGCCAAACTACATGTTGACAAGCCACAAAGCTTCTGGGAGAATGTCCTATGGACAGATGAGACAAACATCGAAATTTTTGGCAAGGCACATCAGCTCTATGTTCACAGATGGAAAAATGAAGCATATCTTGAAAAGAACACTGTCCCTACTGTGAAACATGGAGGAGGCTCTGTAATGTTCTGGGGCTGCTTTTCTGCATCTGGCACAGGGTGTCTTGAATCTGTGCAGGGTACAATGAAATCTCAAGACTATCAAGGGATTTTAGAGAGAAATGTGCTTCCCAGTGTCAGAAAGAAGAATGGCTAAGAGGAAAACATTGGACTATTCTGAAGTGGCCTTCTATGAGCCCTGACCTAAATCCTATTGAGCATCTTTGGAAGGAGCTGAAACATGCCGTCTGGAAAAGGCACCCTTCACACCCGAGACAACTGGAGCAGTTTGCTCATGAGGAGTGGCCAAAATACCTGCTGAGACGTGCAGAAGTCTCATTGACAGTTACAGGAATCGTTTGATTGCAGGGATTGCCTCAAAAGGTTGTGCAACAAAATATTACATTAAGGGAACCATCATTTCTGTCCAGGCCTGTTTCATGAGTTTTCTTTTTAAAAAAAATTCTGTTGAAGCATGGTTGGAAAGCAATGTCTGACTTTCATTTGTTCATTTTCATAGAATTTTTATATATTATTACTTTTGTCAGATTCAAGATATTTCTGTGACCATTGTGGGTTGTTCTTTCATTAAACGAGGGGGACCAACAATTTTGTCCACGTGTGTAGATAGATATGAGATAGATGCCATTTATTATTCTGTACAATGTTCTGGGAAGCTGGAAAAAAATTCAGAATGGGGTGAATTTGAAGAAAAAGTGCATTTGTGTGACTTTCTTACAGGCTTCATTTTATGGTGTTCACTCTGCAGCCAAAATGACATGTGCCCTGTATTCTATGTTTCGGTACGATTCCAGGGATACCAAATTTATATGGTTTTATTTACATTTTAACCCCTTAGCAAAAATCCAAAACTGTGCAATATAAAATTTTTTTCTAAAAGGCTCCATATTCTGACACCCGTAACTTATATATATTTCCTTGTACGGAGATGTATAGGGCATCTTTTTTTGCGGGACCAGGTGTATTTTTTAGTTATACCATTTTGGGGAATTTTTTTATTTTTTGTATATTTTTTTTACTTTTTCTTTTTTTTTTTTCATTTTTTCTTGCATTTATTAGACCCCCTAAGGGGTCTTGAACCTCAGGGGGTCTGATCACTAATGCAATGCATTACAGAAAAAAACTCATTTCTATTGCAGGCTATATAGAGTAGCCTGCAATAGAAACTAATGAAAGACAGGCCTGGGCGTCTTCACAAGCAATAGGACGTTCCCCGCTAAAATGGCGCCACGGTCAGCATTGACTGAGGCGCCAGAGGGGTAAATGCCCGCAATCAGTGCGGGCACCGATCGTGGGCATTAGCGCCAGGTCTCTGCTGTATAAAACAGAGAGTCGAGCGGCCGCCATATTTAAACACCCAGCATCCGCCATACTATTACGGCGGATGTTGAGAAGGGGTTAAAGTGAACTTCCAATTATAAAAAAAAACCCCACTTTTCATAACTGGATAGTACAGCTGAATATAAGAAACTTTATAATATATCTTAGTAAATAAATCTGTTTCCTTCTCCAGCTTTTTATCAAGGTGTTTTTTTTACATAGAAGTCTATGGAGAGGGGAGAGGAGCTGCTGGAAAAGGCACAGCAATAGCTGCAGCTGCCAAGCTCTGTTGACACTGCTGTATCTTTAAGATAAGAGTCTATTACTGCAGAGAATGAAGCAATAAATCAATTACCATGCTGATCCTCCCCTCTCCATAGACTTCTGTGTGTGAGCTGGATACAGATACTGACTCTATATAAACAAACAGTCTGAGTGAAGATAAGAAAGAGGAGAACAGCCTGATAAGTGGAGAAGGAAACAAATTTCTTAAATAAGATATATTACAAAGTTTCTTCTATTCACATGTACTACCACCGTAGTTTTATAGTTGGAGGTGCACTTTAAGACAGAGTATTTTTATGTTTGTGCCCCCCTCCGGTTTTTCCCCAGAATGCCGCCTTCCTTGTCCCTTTGTATTCTTAGTACCTGCATTCTCCAGATATTTCGTTTATTCATTAACATGTACGCTGTTTGTGGAAGGTTTACAGGGTGAGCCGGGTCTATGACCCTGGACATCACTACAGTACAATACCAAGAAAAACACATCACACAGATGTAGCAGAGCTGGATTTGTCATTTAACTCTTTCAGGCTTCATTCTGACACTTTGTTATAAATCTGTGAGTTAAGATAGTGAGGAAGGTTAAAAAGCAGTTATAGTGCACCTATGGGGGGGTGTCCTGGTGCCCGAGGGGGCCCAAATGTTCCATAGATAGATAGGAATAAACAAGTTGCAGCAACCCTCTGCCAGCACTGCAAATCCCTACTGTATATAAGGATACATGAAACTTAGGTTCTTGGTTTTTACATTTTGATCAAACTGTATTTAAGCCCATCTTCCAACGACAAAGAGACCTCTGTTAGGTGAGTCCCTTCACTAAAATGACTCCCCTCTTAGGGCCTTGGTCTCCAATGAAATAATCGCAAGTGAACTTCAACCATATCATGTATAACATACACCACAAATTGTCTCCTCTCTATGGACCTGTGGCCTCTGAATGAATAGGGGAGAGTAGTTCACCCATATTATGCTCTAACTAAAATAGAGATAGCTATAGATAGAGAGATAGATAGATATGAGATAGATAGATAGATAGATATATAGATAGATAGATAGATAGATAGATAGATAGATATGAGATAGATAGATAGATAGATAGATAGATAGATACATAGATATGGGATAGATAGATATGAGATAGATAGATATGAGATAGATAGATAGATAGATATGAGATAGATAGATAGATAGATAGATAGATAGATAGAAGCGATATTGATGTTTCTCCGCTATAGTCTCTTGCAGATGTTTATCAAGCAGGGACCTGAGGATGCCGCCATGTGACTTTGTACCAGACAAATATGAGGTAAGTCTTGTGTTATTCACTGTACTCAGCTTTATCAGTGTCCTGATGGGCATGTCCATACACAGGGGCGCTGCATCCTAACTAAATACTCACCTCTCCCTGTTCCTCTCAGGGCCACCATCAGGATATTGTCTGTCTCTATTGTCTGAGGAGTAATGCAGGGGTCTGTATTAGTTTAGGGGTCTGGTCTGGGGTCTGTATTAGTTTAGGGGTCTGGTCTGGGGTCTGTATTAGTTTAGGGGTCTGGTCTGGGGTCTGTATTAGTTTAGGGGTCTGGTCTGGGGTCTGTATTAGTTTAGGAGGTCTGGTCTGGGGTCTGTATTAGTTTAGGGGTCTGGTCTGGGGTCTGTATTAGTTTAGGGATCTGGTCTGGGGTCTGTATTAGTTTAGAGGTCTGGTCTGGGGTCTGTATTAGTTTAGGGGTCTGGTCTGGGGTCTGTATTAGTTTAGGGGTCTGTGTTTGTTTAGGGGGTCTGGTCTGGGGTCTGTATTAGTTTAGGGGTCTGGTCTGGGGTCTGTATTATTTTAGGGGTCAGGTCTAGGGTCTGTATTAGTTTAGAGGGTCAGGTCTGGGGTCTGTATTTATTTAGGGGTCTAGTCTGGGGTCTGTATTAGTGTAGGGGGTCTGGTCTGGGGTCTGTATTAGTGTAGGGGGTCTGGTCTGGGGTCTGTATTAGTTTAGGGATCTGGTCTGGGGTCTGTATTAGTTTAGTGATCTGGTCTGGGGTCTGTATTAGTTTAGTGGTCTGGTCTGGGGTCTGTATTAGTTTAGGGGTCTGGTCTGGGGTCTGTATTATTTTAGGGGTCAGGTCTAGGGTCTGTATTAGTTTAGGGGTCAGGTCTGGGGTCTGTATTTATTTAGGGGTCTAGTCTGGGGTCTGTATTAGTGTAGGGGGTCTGGTCTGGGGTCTGTATTAGTGTAGGGGGTCTGGTCTGGGGTCTGTATTAGTTTAGGGGTCTGGTCTGGGGTCTGTATTAGTTTAGGGGTCTGATCTGGGGTCTGTATTAGTTTAGGGGTCTGGTCTGGGGTCTGTATTAGTTTAGGGGTCTGTGTTTGTTTAGGGGGTCTAGTCTGGGGTCTGTATTAGTTTAGGGGTCTGGTCTGGGGTCTGTATTATTTTAGGGGTCAGGTCTAGGGTCTGTATTAGTTTAGAGGGTCAGGTCTGGGGTCTGTATTTATTTAGGGGTCTAGTCTGGGGTCTGTATTAGTGTAGGGGGTCTGGTCTGGGGTCTGTATTAGTGTAGGGGGTCTGGTCTGGGGTCTGTATTAGTTTAGGAGGTCTGGTCTGGGGTCTGTATTAGTTTAGGGGTCTGGTCTGGGGTCTGTATTAGTTTAGGGGTCTGGTCTGGGGTCTGTATTAGTTTAGGGGTCTGGTCTGGGATCTGTATTAGTTTAGGGGTCTGGTCTGGGGTCTGTATTAGTTTAGGGGTCTGGTCTGGGGTCTGTATTAGTTTAGGGGTCTGGTCTGGGGTCTGTATTAGTTTAGGGGTCTGGTCTGGGGTCTGTATTAGTTTAGGAGGTCTGGTCTGGGGTCTGTATTAGTTTAGGGGTCTGGTCTGGGGTCTGTATTAGTTTAGGGATCTGGTCTGGGGTCTGTATTAGTTTAGAGGTCTGGTCTGGGGTCTGTATTAGTTTAGGGGTCTGGTCTGGGGTCTGTATTAGTTTAGGGGTCTGTGTTTGTTTAGGGGGTCTGGTCTGGGGTCTGTATTAGTTTAGGGGTCTGGTCTGGGGTCTGTATTATTTTAGGGGTCAGGTCTAGGGTCTGTATTAGTTTAGAGGGTCAGGTCTGGGGTCTGTATTTATTTAGGGGTCTAGTCTGGGGTCTGTATTAGTGTAGGGGGTCTGGTCTGGGGTCTGTATTAGTGTAGGGGGTCTGGTCTGGGGTCTGTATTAGTTTAGGGATCTGGTCTGGGGTCTGTATTAGTTTAGTGATCTGGTCTGGGGTCTGTATTAGTTTAGTGGTCTGGTCTGGGGTCTGTATTAGTTTAGGGGTCTGGTCTGGGGTCTGTATTATTTTAGGGGTCAGGTCTAGGGTCTGTATTAGTTTAGGGGTCAGGTCTGGGGTCTGTATTTATTTAGGGGTCTAGTCTGGGGTCTGTATTAGTGTAGGGGGTCTGGTCTGGGGTCTGTATTAGTGTAGGGGGTCTGGTCTGGGGTCTGTATTAGTTTAGGGGTCTGGTCTGGGGTCTGTATTAGTTTAGGGGTCTGATCTGGGGTCTGTATTAGTTTAGGGGTCTGGTCTGGGGTCTGTATTAGTTTAGGGGTCTGTGTTTGTTTAGGGGGTCTAGTCTGGGGTCTGTATTAGTTTAGGGGTCTGGTCTGGGGTCTGTATTATTTTAGGGGTCAGGTCTAGGGTCTGTATTAGTTTAGAGGGTCAGGTCTGGGGTCTGTATTTATTTAGGGGTCTAGTCTGGGGTCTGTATTAGTGTAGGGGGTCTGGTCTGGGGTCTGTATTAGTGTAGGGGGTCTGGTCTGGGGTCTGTATTAGTTTAGGAGGTCTGGTCTGGGGTCTGTATTAGTTTAGGGGTCTGGTCTGGGGTCTGTATTAGTTTAGGGGTCTGGTCTGGGGTCTGTATTAGTTTAGGGGTCTGGTCTGGGATCTGTATTAGTTTAGGGGTCTGGTCTGGGGTCTGTATTAGTTTAGGGGTCTGGTCTGGGGTCTGTATTAGTTTAGGGGTCTGGTCTGCGGTCTGTATTATTTTAGGGGTCAGGTCTAGGGTCTGTATTAGTTTAGAGGTCTGGTCTGGGGTCTGTATTAGTTTAGGGGTCTGGTCTGGGGTCTGTATTAGTTTAGGGGTCTGTATTAGTTTAGGGGTCTGGTCTGGGGTCTGTATTAGTTTAGGGGTCAGGTCTAGGGTCTGTATTAGTTTAGAGGGTCAGGTCTGGGGTCTGTATTTATTTAGGGGTCTAGTTTGGGGTCTTTTGGATTGTCCAGTTACAGGGTCTGGTCTGAGTCTGATGAAGAGCGCCATATCCACCACTCATGGTTCTACTGCTATAGATTTGGGGCTTGCCCTCGGTTCGAAATATTAGACCTGATCACCACATTGTGACCTTTGCTCCCCAGTCTCTTCCCTATGAACATGTGGTAGCGGTCCGCAGGAGGAATCTCTCTGCAGCGCTCTCGACGTATTACAAGAAGCCCCTCCTGCTGCACCAAGGACACATGCAATGGCTATTCGATCACGAGGGACGGCGCTATCTCGATCTCTTTGGAGGGATTGTGACTGTCAGCGTCGGACATTGTCACCCGTATGTATCATGTGACATCCTGAGGGTCATTTATAGGGCCATCAATCATAGAGTTGGCAGTTTTTCTACAGCGCCACCACAGGGCAAACCAAACATTACAGGGTTCTCATTAAGTATGGATGTGTTGGGTTCTCCAAAGGGAGATACACTCTGTGCGGTTGCTCTCTACTCTGGTTAATAGATGGAGATCCAGGAACCCAACCCTAGTAAATTTTAGATATGTTGTGCACACACCATAGAGACCAACCATGACACTCCTATAGGGCATTTGCAAAGGGGTTTAGCCCTGGTTGGTGCCATATTTGCTCCTGTACAGGATGCCCCAATATGGTGCCAGAGAGGGAACAAACTTTAAGGCCTTCTGTTTTGGGAGGCCCCTTCTTTGCTATGTTTTCTATATGTCTGTCTTTACTTTCTATGCAGGAAAGTTACAGAAGCGGCTAAAAAACAAATGGATCGTCTATGGCACACGACCAACATTTACCTTCATTCTCCACTCCATGAATACGCCGAGAAACTGACCAGCCGGCTGCCAGGGAAGCTGAAGGTACCGGAGTGTGATGGTGGCCATGACTGTTCTTAACATACAACATATAGTGCAAAAACTCATAGGGCCCCTCACTATCAATGCCCCTGTGGTCCTAGGGATCAGGAGAACAAAAGCCAAAAAGTTCCCCTGAATGTTCCATTTACTTCTAAGGGGTTGCCAGGATGGTGATCTCCAGCAGATGGCAGCACATGCGCCCCATGGGTCCATTCACATGGAGCATTCAGGTGAACTTTCAGGCCCCCCGTTTTTCTAATCCCAAGCGATCTTACACTTATCCTATGGAGCAGTCCTAACTCAAGGCTCAAGAACTTCGACCAGGAATCCTAGCGTGGTTTATAACACACAGGTCAGGGCACCATTACTCGTGTAGTCAGAGGTGACAGAGGGACCAACCTCTACCTGATGATATTTATTGGTCAGTGGGAACCAAGTCCCCATGTCGTCGTACTCCATCATCAACATGATACACGCATGGGTCCTAAAAGTGACCTACTGCTGCTTTTATGACCACACCTGGCCACTACAGGGGACATGTCCTACAGGTCGGACAGGTGGACGTGAGGCCGAAAGTTCACCTAGGATGGATATTCTGTGGGTCTGTATTATTCTAGATGTCCTCTCATTGCAGGTTCTTTACATGACCAACAGTGGATCAGAGGCCAATGACCTGGCATTGTATATGGCAAGATTATACACTGGCAACTATGATGTCATCAGTTTACGGAAAGTTAGAGACATACACACCTATTGTCAATACTACAATATACTATACATGTACAGAATCTAACAGGGCCATGTAGGACACAACTAGATGTAGACAAAGTGACTGGAGCATCATCCAGGTGGTCAGGCAAGGTATCCCTTAGTGAGAAAATGTCCCAACTGGGGACCCCAAAAGTAGCTGTCACTTATAAATGGCTTTGTTTGGAGCCTTCGTTAACAATTATGTAATGGCCCCCTCAGTGCCCCCACATGTAGTATAATGGCCCCCTCAATGCCCCCGCATGTAGTATAATGGCCCCCTCAGTGCCCCCGCCTGTAGTATAATGGCCCCCTCAGTGCCCCCGCATGTAGTATAATGGCCCCCTCAGTGCCCTTACATGTAGTATAATGGCCCCCTCAATGCCCCCCGCATGTAGTATAATGGCTCCCTCAGCGCCCCCGCATGTACTATAGTAGCCCCCTTCAGTGCTCCCATATGTAGTATAATGGTCCCCACAGTGTTCCCGCATGTAGTATAATGCCTCCCTCAGTGCCCCCACATGTAGTATAATGGTCCCCACAGTGCCTCCGCATGTAGTCTAATGGATCCCAAAGTGCCTCCACATATAGTATAATGGATCCCACAGTGCCTCCGCATGTATTATGATGGCCCCCTCAGTGCCCCCACATGTAGTATAATGGTCCCCACAGTGTCCCCGCATGTAGTATAATGGCCTCCTCAGTGCCCCCACAGGTAGTATAATGGCCCCCTCAGTGCTCCCACAGGTAGTATAATGGCCCCCTCAGTGCTCCCACAGGTAGTATAATGGCCCCCTCAGTGCCCCCACACTCAGTAGAAAGTCCACGTCAGTGCCCCCACATGTAGTATAATGTCCCTCACATTTCAGTGCCCCACATGTAATATAATGGCCCCCACATGTAAAATAACAACCCCCACAGTGCTATAGCAGCCCCCATACAGAATAATGTCCCACAGTGGCCCCTCCACCATGCTGTTTTCAGTGTCTATACACCTGGCTATCGAATCTTATCTTTGTCCTATCATATTACAGAAGTGGATACCACGGTGCCAGTCCTTACACCCTGGGGGTGACAGCTGTCTCTGCTTATAAACCAGGAGTGGCCAACAGTTTTGGGTGTCATACGGTAAAGTTTCTTCCTTCCTCCTTTGCTCAGATTTCATATTTTTACAGCGACAATAACCAGTAAAGCCAGTCCATATAGTGTTCCGCACCAGTTGCTTAGTTAAACATTTGCACACATTGTAACATTTCACCCCATTCCAAAATGCCCACAAATACTGGATATAAAAGAAAAAATTGCATAACCCCGCCTCCACAAGGGTCAGTGCATGAGATTACCCTGCAAAAATCTGATATATATGTGAAAGGCAATATGTCCCTCACCCAGCTTTTCCAAACTCCTGAATGGCAAAGCTATACATTCCCTTCATATTGGGAATCTGTATGAGTCAGAGATCACAGAACATTATCCTATAGGACATATTAGGTGGTTGTCTTAGAGAGTGTTCTCCTTTAAGTGTTCCCTTTTAAGTACTGCAGTGACAGGGGCAGCAGGACTACACATGGAGATCACAAGAGATCAATATTCAGTAGTATACAGTATATACACCGCCCTGGGGCAGAGGGAAGTGATAACACACAGACCTGGTATATGTTATAATAGACTTCAGGAGAACTACTTCTCTCCACGCCTGGGGTTGTAGTCATTGATCCGCAGACTCTGCGTGTCTGATAAGATCTTATTATCCTTTATTGTGACCTCGGGGTCTGATTCCTGAGATTCTTTATTGCCCGGTTATACTTTGGTGTTTCTTTCTATGTAGTTTTTATTATATTTCATTGATTTGTTGACTTCAAAGGTAAAAAAAACGGCAGAAAAAAATGTGCACAATTATTGTGTGGTACCGTAATAATGCAGAAGTGGCTCTAGGAACATGTAGATCCATATGTTGCACCAGGTAGTTTTACTATGATTTTTGTATTGTGTTGTGCACCTCTTTAGGGGAGCTCAGGTTTATTAACTTGTTAAAAAATTCTGGTGGCATGCAGCCACCATTACAGGGAGCTTAGGGCATATGGAATTATACAGCCACCACTAGGGGGAGGCTCACTACGCTTGTATTATACAGCCACCACTAGGGGGAGCTGAGTGCATATGGGTTATACAGCCGCCACTAGGGGAAGCTCACTACACTTGGATTATGCAGCCACCACTAGGGAGAGCTAAGTGCATATGGGTTATACAGCCGCCACTAGGTGGAGCTGAGTGCATATGGATTATACAGCCATCAATAAAGGGGAGCTCAGGACATACTGAATTATACAGCCACCACTAGGGGGAGCTAAGTGCGTAGGGATTATACAGCCACCACTAGGTGGAGCTGAGTGCATATGGATTATACAGCCATCACTAAGGGGAGCTCAGAACATACTGAATTATACAGTCACCACTAGGGGGAGCTGAATGCATATGGAATTATACAGCCACCACTAGGGGGAGCTGAATGCATATGGAATTATACAGCCACCACTAGAGAGAATTGAGTGCATATGTATTTATACAGACACCACTACGGCAAACTCAGGGCATATGAATGTATACAGACAACACTAGGGGGAGCTCACCTCATATGGATTCAAACAGCCACCTCTACGGGGAGCTCATTACATATGGATTTATTCAGCCACCACTAAACCCCACTAAAATATGGTATTAATTTTCTAATGTCTCCTGCCTAGACAATGTGCCCTGATGTTTTTCGAGGCATATGGGGTGGAAGCCATTGCAGAGATTCTCCTGTTCAGACCACTCGGACCTGCTCCTGTTCTCCTGGTAGGAACCATTAAAGAGAGATGATAGGTTTTCAAAGCAAGGCAAAAGAGAGTCTACAAAGAGTGTCTCTAGCGCTGGAGGACCCGGCCTGTCCATGTAATACATCAATCATTTCAGTGAGCGCCATGTAGTACTTCATTTCTCCTGTGGTGGTGCTGTGGGGGAATTGAACACTTGCTGCTGGGTTCTCGCTCAGATTACTTTTTGAGCAGTTTATTTTTTAAAGAACCCTTTTATTAAAAAGGGACTGTCTAAAGCAGACATCCCCATTAAGAACATTCTGATTCTAAATTGGTGTGTTTGTGAGTTTAGATCCCCCAAAATCTAGTAATCTGTGGGAATGCTGGAGCAAATCTTATAATATCTCAATGATCTGAGTGCATAAGAAAAAAATAGCACATAAAAATATTCAAAAACTATCTGACAATTACATGATAATGTGGCCACTAGGTGTCGCTGTTCCATTGATCTATGTGTCTACTTCTCTGTTTTACCAGGTTCCTGTGAAGCTAAAGACAGATATATTGAGCAGTTAAAGGAGACCCTGGACACCAGCGCTGCCAAGAGGATAGCCGCCTTTATAGCTGAACCTATCATGGTAAAAAATACCGCATAGTCTGGCTGCCACTCCGAGTAGAAATATTGAGAAGTTTCTGTATTTTGCAGCATTTTCCTTTACTTCTAGGGTGTGGGAGGAGTCGTTCAGTATCCAAAAGGGTTTTTAAAGGAGGCGTATGAGGTTGTACGAGAAAGAGGAGGGCTATGTATAGCGGATGAGGTAAGTCTCTGTTCGTAACCCAGGAAACCTGAGATAGTAGGCGTGTCTCAGACTACCTCCGCCTGCCTGTAGGCACTGTAGCTAAGCTGTAGTCACAGATCACAGCTCTGTCCTATTGGGGTTATGGAAAATAAAGTGCTAGGCAACAAGCAAAGTTGTTTTATAGTTTTTCTAATAATTTGAACCCACATAAAACTGCCATATAGTGCCAAGATAATACTCCTATATACAACACATAAAATACAACCCTACAGTATCTAAATAATGTGCAACATCCATAAAACTCTCACATAAAGAAATTATCTATTTTTTTAAACCAAGTTTTTTATGTTAAACTGAATTTTTAAAAATTTTATATATACAAATATTTGCTAGAGTGCAATTTTCACTCTGGCCACTAAGCCTAATAATAAGAGTTTTCTTTGCAGCAGTCAGCTCATTTACATCACAGACACACCCACTACTGACAATAGATGATGTCACAGCTTATCTACGCCCTTTTCCTGCACAGAGCATGTCTAGAAAACTCTCCCATAGACCTCAATGAGTCATCTCCAGACTATTGCTACCTATGGCCATGACCGTGCTGTAAAGCAGATCAGTAAATGCTGTTAACAGAGCAGAGGAGAAGCTCAGGCAAGATGGCCGCCCCCATAATCATGTACAGAAAATAGAATAAAAAATCTACAATCAGAAAATAAAAACAGATTAGAAAAAAGTGATAGATTTCGTCTGGTTTTAATGAAAAAAAAAAAAAGGCGACACCTTCCTTTTTAAAGAGCCCTAAACAGTTCAGTTCATAAATAATACCGCCACTCTTCGTCTTCACTCTTCACTTTTTGTATACAGGTTCAAACTGGTTTTGGAAGAACAGGAAGCCATTATTGGGGATTTCAAACTCATGATGTCATGCCTGATATTGTCACCATGGCCAAGGGAATCGGTAACGGATTTCCAATGGCTGCCGTTGTGACAACAGAAGGTAAGTGACGCATCCGGTTCGGAGTGAAAACCATTATGGCCACCATTATAACTCCTAGAAGGGTTGTCACCCAGTTCTCCAGACTAAAGGGCAAATCTCACTAGTTAAAGGGACCCTCCATTTCTCCATAAGCATAACACAGGGACTAGTGAAAGTTTTATCTACAATGGCCGCCATTTTCTCATTGTGCTTTGGTAGTCTGAGACACTCCCCCATACTCTTGGATTGGCCAACACTGATGACATCAGCGGAACAGATCAACACCACCATCTAGTGCAAGCCTATGGGATAACCACTGCACAACTTACAACTGCCGCTATTAAAAGTACAGCGAGTGAGCACTGTAGCTCACACTGCCCCGATGCGTTCAAAACCTCCCAGAAATACTCTATTTGGGGTACATTTACATAAGCCACACCCCTATGGGAGATGTATTCGTGTAAGCCACTCCCCTTTAAGGTTCATTTCACAGAAACTTGGGAGCTATGTCTGTATCGGGGTCTCACAGTTCTCAACTGACAAGGACATCATCTATTTGGGATTTCAGAAATTGCCAACTCCTTCGCTCGCGCTCTGCACTTCAACACCTTCGGCGGGAATCCCATCGCGTGTACGGTTGGCTCAGCCGTTCTAGATGTAAGTATATAGGACATATATATATATATATACAGTATATATACACACAGTATATATTTACTGTATATATTTACAGACCCTACAATCTTTCTTGCCCCCTCATCTACTAAGGTGTCACATGACTTTATACCCCTAAGTGGTTGGGGGCAACAGGAGGAAATTAGTGCTGGGGTACATTCCGAAATTCTTGCCTTGGACACAGAGGCTGTCCCTCCATGTGACTGCAGCAGTCAATTGAGTCCTGTCCATGGACGTCATGTGATTGCGTATAGCTGAGGGATCGGCAGTGTGGGAATGGCACAAATTTCATTGGTCACTTCTGTACATTTAGACAGTAGTCACTGGTATTAAAAGACAAGCATCACTACATTAAAGGGGCGAGTAGTTGCTAGGCAACCTGTAGTACCGCAACCTGCACACTAAACGATGAGCGGTTGCTAAGCAAACTGAACTACCACAACCTCTGCCCTACAGGGACAAGTGGTTGCTAGGTAACATGAAGTACTACAACCTCCACACTACAGAGAAAACTGGTTGCTAGGCAAACTAAAGAGACAAGCGGCTGCTCAGCAACCTAACACTACAAAGAAGAGTGGTTGCTAGGCAATATGAATTACCTCAGCCATTACACTACAGAGACAAGTGGTTGCTAGGCAATCTGAAGTATTACAACCTGCACACTACAGTGATGAGCTGTCGCTAGGCAACCAGAGGTACCACAACCTGCACACTACAGGGATGAGTGGTTGCTACACAACTTGTAGTACCACAACTTACACAATACATAGACGTATAGTTGCTAGGCAATCTGAATTATCTCAAACTGCACACTAAAGAGACAAGTAGTTGCTAGGCAACCTGTAGTCACTAGTACCACAACCTGCACACTAGAGTTATGTGTGGTTTCTTGGCAACAGAAAGTACCACCGTCTGCACAGTACAGGGAAATGTGGTTTCTAGGCAACCAAAAGTATCACAACCTTCAAACTAAAGAGACAACGGTTGCTCAGCAACCTGCAATACCACAACCTACACATTACAGGTAAGAGTGGTTACTAGGCAATATGAAGCACCTCAGCCCACACACTACAGGGACATCGTAATTGCTAAGACTTATGATGTGCTACAACCTGCACACTACAGAGATGAGTAGTTACTAGGCAACATGAGGTACCACAAGAAAAACACTGTAGGAATGGCAACCTGTAGTACCACAACATACACCCTACATGAAAGTGTTGTTGCTAGGGAATCTGAATTACCTCAAACTGCACACTACAGGGACAGGTTGTTGCTAGGCAAACTGTAGTACTACAACCTGCACACTACAGGGATGAGTGGTTGCTAGGCAACCCCAAAGTGTCAGAGTTTGTGTAATTGACTAGAGTGGTGTTTGGGGTTTCAGGTGTTCTCTTCCCCCCTTTTCAGGTGATTGAAGAGGATGGACTACAAGACAACTGTAAGACTGTGGGAACCCATCTGATGCTGGAATTGTCCAAGCTTCGGGATAAGTTTGACATAGTTGGAGACGTTCGTGGGAAAGGGTTAATAATCGGGATGGAAATGGTGACAGATAAGGTAAAAATTACAGTGGAAAATATTTATTTTCTGGGGATTGGGAGGACTGTACTTCACTGGAGGGGAGCTTTTGTTATAAGGGTACTAGTTAATATTAATGGGGGCGTCCACTTTGTACGATCACTTTTTTGTTATAAGGGTCCTCTATGGTTCTCCTACTGAGATCATCAGCGATCAGGTATAATCTGAGAGTGATCAGGTATTCAGTTTCCCTGCAGCGCCACCACAGGTGGAATGAAGCATTACACAGTTAAAATCAATGGGCTTTATTCTCCACATTTCCTAATACGCTATATAAAGATGTGGTTTTGAAATCAGACAATCCCTTTAACAGTTTTCTGAACTAATTTATTTTCACTTTTCCAGAATACTCGGCGACCGCTCCCTGCGGAGGACCTGAACGTTATATGGGAAAACTGCAAAGACAACGGCCTGCTATTAGGAAAAGGAGGACTTTATAATAACGTAAGGGCTTTTTTTTTTTTTTTTTCCCCCACA
Source organism: Leptodactylus fallax (assembly GCA_947044405.1). NCBI lineage: Eukaryota > Metazoa > Chordata > Amphibia > Anura > Leptodactylidae > Leptodactylus > Leptodactylus fallax. The sequence continues at coordinate 563,550 of CAMRHE010000238.1, read as the reverse complement.
ATTTGTCCTAATTTATAATTGTCTTAATCCCCGCTGACAAATACAGGACGTGCTACATAGAACTGCATTAACCCCTTAATGACGCAGGGTAGTTTGTACTTAATGCTCGAGGACTTTTTTCCTATTTTTCCTCCCGCCTTCCAAAATTCATAACTTTTTTATTTTTCTCTCCACATAGCTATGTGGGGGCTTATTCTTTGCGGGACGAGTTGTACTTTCATTTGCCACCATTTTGGGGTAAATGAAAGTTTTGATTAGATTTTATTGACGTTTTTGGGCGGTCTTTGTGAAATAACACATCATTTTTTGCATTTTGTTTTTACGGCATTCACTCTGCATTATACATGACATGGTGGCTTTGTCCGGCCGGTCATTACGATGATGGCGATACCAGATTTATATTGGCTTTATTATGTTTTACTGCGTTTATTAACAAAACGTAATTTTTTTTTTTTTTAAACTATGAAGGATTTTTCTGGGGTCACCGTATTCTGACACCTATATCTTTTTTACTGTATTGTTGATGGAAATCTGTCAGGGCTCTTTATTTGTCGGACAAGTTGTATTTTTCATTGGTACCAATGTTTGGTATGTAGGACTTTTTGATCACCTTTTATTGCTAATTTTTTTAATGGCGTTCACTGTACGATATAAATATCGCTATTTTTGGATGGTGCGGTCTTATAAGAACATGGGGACATCCGATTTGTTTACATTATGTGTGTTACATTTTTACCTGTCCCACAAGGGGGCCCTTTGCTCGGCTGTTTCACATTGATTGTGACATGGGAAATGAAAAATAAAAATAACTTCTCTTAAATCTCTTGCCAGACATTCCGCATCAAGCCGCCAATGTGCATCACGAAGGAGGACGCAGATTTTGCGGTGGCGGTGTTAGAGGCTGCGTTAACCAAATACCTGGACACAGCGGCCAAATGAAATGAAGACAAGAAATCTAGAACTGTACAAAATTTTATATTATGGATTTAGATACAAAAAAAAAAAAAAATTCCACCCCGTAAAGGAACGCCATCAGGCTCAGGGAGAGAGGATCGGCCGCCATGTTGGATAATGATTCTGTAATTGTGTCATTACTTTTGTAGTTCTTTCAATGGAAAGGCAGTGGGAATCCTGCAATTGGTGTTTTTGAAAATGAAACATGGTGTGAATTGTGCCTAAAGGAGGGAACCGCAGTGCAGCTGGACTCAGTATTGGGCCATAAATTTACAGAGGGTATTTGGCAAGAAAAGAAAAACTTTAGGTCCAGTTCTGCAGTTTTTACTGCAATTTCATTTATGGCTTTTTTTTTTCAATTTAAAGAGACAGTACTTCCAAAAAAATAAAAAAATAATTTGAGTTGCAGTTTCTTATATGCAGTACTGCAATGTGGAAATAGTATAGAAATCCCAAAATAAATTAGAAATGTTATAAAATGCAGCATGCTGGGAAAACCGCGTGAACTTGGTAAATGATGAATAAGGACCGCCAAACATTACTTGTGGTATTAAAATAATTTATTTTCAGCTGTACAAGTGGAGAATCAATGAAACGCTTCAGAAATACAGGAAACAACAGCGTGATGGATCACAAGAGATGCCGTGGATTACAGACAATCCTGGAAGGAGATCCTAAGACTCAGCAGTGAGATCCTCCGCCGCAGCTGTCAGGAGTAGTTATACTTTAATCCAGGGGTCAGGGCCAATAAGAAATTAACTTTCTCCCACCAGGTCATCAGTAGGAGTCACGACTGCCAAGATGTAAATCCAACATGAGGGTTACTTAAGGTTACAGATGGGTAGATGTAGCAGAGCTGAGCACCACTCTGCCAGTAAACCTAATACATCTAGATACAGTCATATGAAAAAGTTTGGGCACCCCTATTAATCTTAATCATTTTTAGTTCTAAATATTTGGGTGTTTGCAACAGCCATTTCAATTTGATATATCTAATAACTGATGGACACAGTAATATTTCAGGATTGAAATGAGGTTTATTGTACTAACAGAAAATGTGCAATATGCATTAAACCAAAATTTGACCGGTGCAAAAATTTGGGTACCCTTATCATTTTATTGATTTGAATACTCCTAACTACTTTTTACTGACTTACTGAAGCACAAAATTGGTTTTGTAACCTCACTGAGCTTTGAACTTCATAGCCAGGTGTATCCAATCATGAGAAAAGGTATTTAAGGTGGCCAATTGCAAGTTGTTCTCCTATTTGAATCTCCTCTGAAGAGTGGCATCATGGGCTCCTCAAAACAACTCTCAAATGATCTGAAAACAAAGATTGTTCAACGTAGTTGTTCAGGGGAAGGATACAAAAAGTTGTCTCAGAGATTTAACCTGTCAGTTTCCACTGTGAGGAACATAGTAAGGAAATGGAAGACCACAGGGACAGTTCTTGTTAAGCCCAGAAGTGGCAGGCCAAGAAAAATATCAGAAAGGCAGAGAAGAAGAATGGTGAGAACAGTCAAGGACAATCCACAGACCACCTCCAAAGAGCTGCAGCATCATCTTGCTGCAGATGGTGTCCCTGTGCATCGGTCAACAATACAGCACACTTTGCACAAGGAGAAGCTGTATGGGAGAGTGATGCGAAAGAAGCCGTTTCTGAAAGCACGCCACAAACAGAGTCGCCTGAGGTATGCAAAAGCACATTTGGACAAGCCAGCTTCATTTTGGAAGAAGGTCCTGTGGACTGATGAAACAAAGATTGAGTTGTTTGGTCATACAAAAAGGCGTTATGCATGGCGTCCAAAAAACACAGCATTCCAAGAAAAACACTTGCTACCCACTGTAAAATTTGGTGGAGGTTCCATCATGCTTTGGGGCTGTGTGGCCAATGCCGGCACCGGGAATCTTGTTAAAGTTGAGGGTCGCATGGATTCAACTCAGTATCAGCAGATTCTTGAGAATAATGTACAAGAATCAGTGACGAATTTGAAGTTACGCCGGGGATGGATATTTCAGCAAGACAATGATCCAAATCTACTCAGGCATTCATGCAGAGGAACAATTACAATGTTCTGGAATGGCCATCCCAGTCCCCAGACCTGAATATCATTGAACATCTGTGGGATAATTTGAAGCGGGCTGTCCATGCTCGGCGACCATCAAACTTAACTGAACTGGAATTGTTTTGTAAAGAGGAATGGTCAAAAATACCTTCATCCAGGATCCAGGAACTGATTAAAAGCTACAGGAAGCGACTAGAGGCTGTTATTTTTGCAAAAGGAGGATCTACTAAATATTAATGTCACTTTTCTGTTGAGGTGCCCATACTTTTGCACCGGTCAAATTTTGGTTTAATGCATATTGCACATTTTCTGTTAGTACAATAAACCTCATTTCAATCCTGAAATATTACTGTGTCCATCAGTTATTAGATATATCAAATTGAAATGGCTGTTGCAAACACCCAAATATTTAGAACTAAAAATGATTAAGATTAATAGGGGTGCCCAAACTTTTTCATATGACTGTATATGTGAAATCCTACAGCATTGTAATATAATGGGTGTTTCAATACCTCTGCTTGCTGTCACACTGGATACAGCTAGAGCCATCAGACACGTGAAGATCGCAGGTTACATAATGGCGTCATTCACGGCCAGGAAACAGAGAGAGTAGATTCTTATCATTTAAAGGGATCTTCCAAACTTATAAAATTGATGACCTATCCTTTCCATAGGCAGGTGTTCGACAGCAGAACCCCACAGATCAGCTGAATCAACGTTTCCACCTCACAGGCCATGTGATGTCACACTCATCAGTCACATGACCTGTTTGCTGCTCAGTCCCATTGAAGTTCCAGTTCAGACCGCAGCACTTGACCGAACGCTGCGGTCTCTTCAAACAGCTGATCTGCAGGGTCCAGGGTATCATACCTTAACTGATAACCTATCCAAAGGACAGGTCATCAACTTATTACTGGAATACCTTTAAGTATATAACTGATAGGACCCCTCGCCTGGACTAGAGTGAAAGGGCCACATCACTCCGAACAATGCAGATGCCTCTTTAGGGAACTTCAAATAGGTTTCAGTCCCTCCAGACATCAGTACATAGTCAGTATCCATAGAGATACATAGTTGTAATTCCCTCCACCTAGAGGGGCCACAAAACAGCCAACAAAATAATCTCATCTACGCCCCTTATATACTGTTGTAGGGGTGGTTATAGTCAACTTACCTGTGTCAAAAGTGCACTCTAATTACATATGCAAATGAGCCATAAGTGCACCCGGGCTGTGGTCACACCAGTTGTCACCTATGGTCGCAGCACATTGCAGGCGGTCAATCTTTATATGTTAAGGGTCAGTACCGAGTAGCGACCAGCAAGTTCACACTTGGAAGAGATTTTGGCGGTGGCAGACCCACCTCCACCCCTGCGCAGTATGTAGACATCATGCCCTTTAAGGGTATGTTCGCACAGCAGAATTTATCCAAACTGAAAAATTCAGCTTCAGACATTCGAAGCTGAATGTTTCTGCTTGACCAAATTCCGAAGTGGAATTTGCAAATGCCACCCCCGGCCAGGCGGTATTTTTCTGCCTCCCATTCACTTCCATGGGAGTTATAAGGCAGAATTTGGAGCTGATTCTTGAGGCAGACTCTGCCTCAAAATTCAGCCGTGTGAACATAGTCCAAGTGGCATCTACCTGCAGCATAGATGATATAAAGACTGGTTGGGGTTCCCCCATATATCCTCTTCTAATGGATCCACACAAGCCAGTCTATAGGACATATAGAAAATGGGAGGTGCACTACAAATATACCCAGTGTATGAATCTGTCTCCGTGTTACAGTCTGAACACAGATCTAATCTACATAAAATGGGGCAGAAAAACTAATGAAAATGCTAATTCTGAGGTATTTTGCACCAAAAAATAAACTGGCACACATGCTTTACACCTCATTTTCTACATTTTAGACACATACAAACTAAAAAGTGGTCTAAAAGTGCACCAGATTTATCATCCGGCATCGGACACCTTGATAAATCTGCTGCAGTTTACGACTGTCAAAGACTAAGGCCGAATGAGCACTCAGCAGGACCGGGATTGAACGTCACATGGATGACATCCGTCTGCCACCCATACCTCCATGGGCTGACGGGCCCATGATAATACATTGCCGTGTATATGGGGCCATAAGTATGAATGGGTCAGTGTGTGCTAGCCATGGAAAACACATCTAGCCCACGGACCATACACATGGTCGTGTGCCCGAGGCCTTAGGCTCTATTAGTTTCTCTGCCCCAGTGCTCAGGCACTTTATCTGCAGCAGGATCCTCCCCCCCCCCCCCCTGCCCCGCAGCACATTTTTACTAAGCCACTGTGCAAACCCAAACTTACTGTTTTTGAAGTCAAAACCAGACACAGATCACAAAAGGAGCAGAAAGTATACAGCACGGCTGCAGCGACTCCTGGTTTTGGCTTCAAAAACAGCAAAGAACTTGAACAAATCCTGACTACAATCCCATCTTGGGGGCGCCATTACATGACAGGTGCTGCTTCCATACTAACAAAAATGACTATCGCTGATCAAAATGCCAAACACAAGTATATTTACAAAAACTGCACACGAATAAAAGCACATTTGTGTAAGGCTGAGGCCACACATTGCAAAAACGCAGCTTGGGGGGCGCTGCGTTATACAGTCCCAGCAAAGTGAATGGGATTTTGTTTCCAGGGGTTCCCTGGAGTTATGGCCTATCCATAGGACAGACCAAAAATAGCATATTGGTGGGGGGCACTCGCTCAATACACAATACCGGGCCGGGAGCAGGAGGCTCTATCCCCTGTATAGCGCCCACTGAAGTTAGCAGGGGCTGAGCTGCACTACTGAACGCTATACAGTGGACAGAGCTTTCTGCTTCCGGCCCGGCATTGTATATAGGACGGGCACTGGACGTGGCTCCATAGAGATGATCGGTCCGCAGCCTTTTTTTAGCTACAATCCACTACGTGTGGCCTTAGCCCAAGTCACTTTCATTGGGCTTGGAGAGTGTGCAAAAATGCCTGAAGCCCCAGCCCTGTGTGGCGCCACTCTCAGCCAAAGATGGAGCAGATCAGCAGGAAATTAACCCCCAAGTTTCCTGCAGGATTTTGTATCACGCCAAGATTTCCAATGTCATTCACTTGACTGCGGGACAGAATATGGACGGTAAAGACGATCAAATACATGCACATGAAAACCTAACTCCATAGGAGGCATGGAGGAGCGTTACCATGGAGCAGTACATAGACTTTAGCATCATGAGCGCCCCCCAGACACATGAGGCACCTGACCATGGATCCCTCCTTTGCGATGATGGGGGGGGGTGTAGTGTACACGTTTTCCATTGGCACAGCGTCAGTGACAGTATCCCGAAAAACGTGGGAAGACAATCCTAATAAAAGGCATGCATTAGCGGACAGTCTGCAGCAGTGCGGTCGTTGTTATGGCCCTGCGCCGTTCCCCGTACACAGCTCAGTAGTCATCAGTTCATCTATTGCAGGTCACTTATTTTTCCGTCGGTCCTTCTTAGACTTAGAGGCTGCTGTGTTGGAGGAGGGGTTACTGACTGCCAGCGCATGGCCGGTGTTCTTCAGGTGCGTAAAGAGTTTGTTTCGAGTAGAAAACTCAGTCCCGCAAGTGTTGCACTTCAGGGAAATTTCTGTCTGCTGTGAAGAGAAGCCATATTGGATGCATGAATGTCATGTACGGTCACTTCCCTGGCCAGAGACATTACATCCATGGCCATGCTGCAACTCTAAATGAATGGGGCTGAGCTGCAATACCAAGCACAGCCACTACACAATGTATGGCGCTGTGCTTGGTAAGTAGTAAAAAGGCTGCAGCGCTCAATACCCAACTACTGTATAGTCTAAAGATCTGTCACTCTCTAATATACCTCGTATATCTACTTTCACTAATCCCTGCTTGCAGTCAGTGAAGGGGAACATTCATGGTAACGTCCAGAGGCTGAAAAACCCCGTTACAGATCTAAACTTCTCAGTTTGTTACCATTGCATCCAGTCTGGAATATTCTCTGTGAGCTAAATACATTGCTTCCTTATTGCAAGTTGTTGCTACAATGTATCAGTGCAGGGAGCGGGGGAATCTGATGTAAATGATCAGATAAATGTATGCCAAGTGGCGGAGGTCACGTCTCATCATATACAGTATAAGGTGCCCCTTCACCGGCTCTGGGGCTATTAAGATTGGCTTGAGTAACACCAGTCTTTATAAATCTGCCCCACTGAGTGCTCCATTCACTGTCTGCAAGCGGAGATTTTCTAAACTGTACAAATTGAAGTACATGGGAAATCCACATGACAAATTGATGCCCATTTTTATGCATCTCTGGAAGTCCTACAGAAGTCAAAGCATGAGTATCAACTCTCCAGTCACAAGAAGCACTGGTAGACAAATGACTAATGGGGGTCCCAGCAGTCAGACACCCTTTAAAGGGTTATAAATCTTACCAGTATATTCCCAGCACTGGAAAGCTTTATTACCAATATACACCTTGGTCCCCCAGCGTCCCGTCTATTCCCTGTGCAGTGGGCAGCTGGGGAGGCCGGAACTGTCGATCCTCTGCCTTCCCAACTCAATGGACCTGCGACCAGGGTAGAGGGTAGTCTGTGACGTCATTGAGAGTCTGAGTAACAGCTGGAGATCTCGTTCCCGTCTCCCCCTGCTGCCACTCCGACTCTCATTGACGTCACCAATGCCCCCCCTACTTGAGCCACAGGCCTATTGAGTAGAGTGGAGCTGGTCATGTGACAGAGTTGGGAAGGAAGAGTAACACACAGGTAAATAATGGGGCTCCAGGTGTATATTAGTAATAAAGCTTAAAGGGGTTGTCCAGGAGAACCCATTTTGGTAAGGAGGCTGGGGAAGGTGGGGAAAAAAAAAAAAACACACCACAAGAAAAAACAATGCTCACCTGTCCCTGGTGATCCAGTGCCGCACACCATGGTTCAGACCTGCTGCTATTGTGTCTTGTTTTGGCAGAAGTCCCCGCCACACATAACCACTGAGGCCAATCAGTGGCTTAAGTAAAGGAAACGGGACGCCACATGTGACTGACTGGCCTCAGCGATCACGTGCGGTGGAGACTACTGCCAAAACAAGACACCGGACCGCGGTGGGAGACACCGGAGCACCGGTCGCAGGAGAGTATGGGTTTGTTTGTCTGTTTTTTCATCTTCCCCGGCCTCCTCACCAAAAACGGGTCATCCTGGGCAACCCCTTTAAACAATGCAAGGAATATACCAAAAAGCTTTACTATTTCCTTTAAAACAATTTTTCCCCAACAATATTGAATACCCCTCCCATGCTTACATTGCACTGTCCTTTGCTGCAGCAAATCTGTCCAGTGTAAACATACCCTTAAACTCACACCTATACAGTGACTACCCACAACGTGCCATCTACTACATATTGGCTTCATACAAACAGAGGCAGAAATCTTTATTGGGCCCTGTTCACATCACATTGGACCCTACATTTTGCATATATGCTGTACAGAGGCTAAATGTACCCTTAAAGTCAGCCATAAGAGTGGCATTTTGGCATTCACTGTGCCAGGATACATCGCTATACCTTCTTAAGTGCATAGATAAGCGAGGTTTACTACACTTATCTGGGCTCTGGCATCCTACAATACAAATATACTGCATGGTATACGTTTTTCTTTTTTTTGCATGGAAGTCTATGGATTACATCTGCCTATACAGTGACCTATGTGGGAGTCTTCCACTGCAGGTATACATATCTGGAGTATAGCCCAGTGTATATGTGAACAGAGCCCAACACAGCTCCTGATCTATGCAGCAGTTCCTTATAATTACCTCCTCTGGGATTTCTTGTGCTGCTGCCATCTTGGCGGCTTTCTTTTGGTCTTTTGCCTTCTTTCCCTTTAGCTTTGTTGTTCTGTGAGGAAAAAGAAAAGATGGAGGGTTGTTTATACTATGCAGAGCGAAAAGTGACTACAAAGAGTCTCTAAATGTGGAGGACCTCGTCTGTCCATGCATTACACAAACTACCCATAAATTATGATGGTGTAATATTTCATATCCCCTGTGGTGGCGCTGCAGGGAAACAGAAAACTTGCAACTGGGTTCTTCCACAGATTACAGCCGGGGTTACCAGTAATGCTCAGCTCATTGGGTAACCCCACAACCAAAATGGGATTGTCCAAAGCGGAGAACCCCTTTCCCCACCCCGCTGCACTCAACGCTTTGCTTACTAGGAGGCTGAGACTTACGGTTTCTCCTCATTTGCTGGTGTTTCAGCCGCCATGTTGTTTTCATCTGGTGCCGGCTCCTCTTGCTGCTCTGCCACGCCGTTCAGCTCGGCTTCATCCTTTTTAGGTTCAGCTGCAGGACTTGCTTCTTTATCTCCGTCCACCATAAAGTTGTCATCAGACGTCTGAGAGCAGAAAGAGGAAGAATTTATAGCCTTCTGTATTCTAGGGAACCAGATTTATGGATTATTCTGGGTCCGTTACAAGAGATCTCTGCTTTTATGCAAGATCTACAATAAAACAATTCTTAAAAAAAAATGTTTTGCTTTTCAATGTCTCAATCTTACGATCTAAGACTTCTCACAGCTGAGGGTTCGCTATAACTGCATCAGTTTTGACAATGCTCTGTGAGCTCTACACATGGGCATCAGTGGCACAGCCCCCGGCTGTCCTTACAGTTTGATACAATGTATCAGTCTGGAGTCCAGGCTGTATCTCACAGAGCATTGTCCAGACTGGATTGTAATAACTTGTCACTATTTGGTCTTTGTGGACGTTCACCTATCGGTTTGGCTGTTCCAGTGAGCATGTGCAGTATGCTTCGGCCTCACTGTACATGCACTGCACATGGATGGTCACCACTTTATTCACTTTTCCTGGACTGGTGAAGATTGCCGCCCCATAGAAGTAAATAGAGAGGTGTTCATGCGGGGAAACCACCGCTCCATGCAGATGCGACACTTGTGGATCCCCTTTCCTATGACTGTGGGGCTCTTACTGGTCAGAGGGGATAAGCGTTACTAACGAAAATACTCCTATAACCATTTCTGTACTGGGGTAATTTCCTTGGTCCAGGACTGGACACATTTTTGGGTTTTTTTGGACATGCAGTATTAAGGTCTAGAACATTTTTTTCATTCAGGTTATTAAAATAATTTTGCGTCTTTTTCTGGTGACAAGACTTTTTTGTGTTATTTTTATTTTTTTAAATATACAGGACAAAGTTAAAAAGAGGGGAAACGTGGCTCTTTCTGACTTTTTTTTTTCATAGCACAAAGTGCTACTAAAAAAAAAAAAACCTTTTAAAAATAGTATTCCTGTTACAGTAATTTTTATGTAGTGTTGTAGAGCCAGGGGCGGGGCTAGAACCTGTCATGTGGGTGTGGTTTTTAACTTGCTGATACATTTAGCCCCAGTTACAGAAGTGCAGCCTCCTAACCTGAACAGTAGAGCACATCTGAGTCCTCTAGGACCCAGCAGCTATTACAGTTCATAACCCCCTAGCGGTCAGAAGGGAGCCGCATCATGGTGGCTTCCATATCTGTATAAACAGCGATCGGGAAGGCAGGGATGGTCTAGAGGAGCTCCAGTTGTAGTTACAGTCGGCTCCCCAGTTCTGCAGCTGCACGATTTTTAGAAGGACGTACAAGTACATACCTATATACTCTATGGGTGGTTCGGTACTGGTTAAGGGGCCTTAATTTGGAGTGCAATGTTTTGATGGTGCTGCAGAATTAGTCCTGCATGGGTGTTCTGTGCCGCAAGAGCCGAGTGTCTGCTCTAACAGCCAGAAATAATACTGTAAAATCATGCATTTATATGTGCCCATAGCAATGGTTAATTAAAATAATAATAATGATGATAATAATAACGCCAATATAAATTTCTTTTGCATAAAACGGCACTTTGTATAGCCAAGTAAAAAAAAGTTAAGGCTCAAGCAGTCATCAAGGGGTTAACAGATGGTGGATGAGAACTACTAATGGCAGCAGTTAGGCCTCATGTACATGCCCGGGTGTGCAGCCCGGGGCTCCTCCGTTATTTATAGAGCATGTCATAAAATATCAGAACAGAATAGAGCATCGGAAAAGCCTCAGGCTGCACACTCGGTCATGTGCATGAGGTCTTATAATACATATAAAACCATATATGAGCGCTAGAAAGGCTGCCATCAGTACCTGTCACCCTGACAGAGAACGCTAATGAGCAGAAATTATAGAAAAGGAGAATTCAGAGAAGCTATTCTGTGCCCGTCATGTTTCATGGCAAAAACAGGAGGAAAGTAAGTAAATCTTCGCTCAGCGCCGCCGCCACATGTACCATCCTGGGGTGATCACATAACATATAAGGGCAGTATAGCACTCACCTTTGTAGATTTCTGTTTCTTCTTCTTTTGCTTTTTACTGAGCCTACAGGAAGAATGCAATTATTAATATAGTCAGACATGTGTATGCAGTGAGCGCCCCCTTGTGGCGGCTCCAGGCACTTTATTCTATGGCACAGAATTGTGGAGCCATATACAGCATATAGTATATAAAATGTGTACTTACTTAGGTTTTGGGATTTCCTCTAGTTCCTCCTCCTCCTCAGAAATGATTTGTTGTTCGCCCTCCACTACGCTGTTCTCTCCTTCCACAGAGGTGCTGAACTCTTCCTCCTCTGCCTCCAGCTGCTGCCGCAGGAGGGCGACCATCTCCCGGTGTTTCTTAGATTTTTCGTGGTTCTTCATCCTGATCCATACAAATAAAAAAAAACAAACTTAAAGGGGTTATCCACTTTCTACAATTGATGGCCCATCCTTAGGTCTGGATTTCATTGAAGTCTAGGATGCAGAGCTGCAGTACCTACACTCGCCACTACAGCTTGTACAGCCGCTCTGCCTCAGTACTGGTGAGACACCTGGGACCCCCGCAGATCTAATATTGATGGCCTATCCTAGAAAGCAGATAACCTCTTTAACTAGTTTCATGCATGAAATCATTTGTCTCATATGTTACGTACTTGAAATCATACAGTACGATACAGGCGGCATGTACAATGACACCCCTAACATTCCAAAGCCCTCTTCTCATAGGGAAATGCATGTTGTATAGCAGTGAGAACTCCTTGGTAACATCTGTCGTACATTTATAGTGCTAGCACGACGTACTTCATGCTCAGTTCCATAACAGGGGATGTATACGCCGAAGATAGAAAACATTCTGCCATTACAGCAGCAAATCCGAAGCCGTGAAGAAACTGACCTTCGGTGCAGATTCTTAAAATGAGATGTAAATTTATGCTGTGGATTTTACCCGTTGCATATGGTGGGATCTGCAGCACATCCACATTCTGCTCCAATTTTTGCAGCTGTGGATTTCAGGTAAAAATTCCGTGACCAAAAATCTGAAGTGCATATGCCCAAAGTGGATATGCTCTAAATGTATGGCCCAGGGAAGGTGAAAGCATTGCCAGCAGGGGGTAGTTGTATATTAAAAGCTCACACTCAGCTGCAATGGCTAGGGTAAGCGATGACGCAGATCCCAACCATTTAATAATAATAATAGTCCTTTAATAGTCCCACAATGGGGAAATTCAGTGTGTTACAGCAGCAAAGATAAGCAGAATTTAACCACTTAGATGCCTCAGTAAAGTACAACAGTGGAATTCTGAGTGGTCTGACAGGGGAAGTGGCTCTTGCTTTCACCCCATTAGTGACATCACCATGTGATCACAGGGTGCAAATATGTTCTCTGGCTATGGGGGGGCTAAAGCTTACCTCCAGGTCTGTCTTGTTTGAGCCTTTTGGGGTTGTCTCCTTAAAGAACTTTTACCACAAAACAAGTTATCCCCTTATCCTGCAGATCAGTGGGGGAAGGGTCGAACTGCTCAGACCCCACTAATCTGGAGAATAGGGGAGCACCAGAGATAGCCAAAGTATAGTGCTGAGGATGCATGTGATGGAGGGATGCATGCACTGATGGACCACTGCTCCATTCAGAACATGGGGTAAAAGGCCCCCGTTCTCCTGATCAGTGCGATTTGAGCAGTTGGACCCCCACTGATCTGCAAATTATCCCTTATCCTATTTCTGCATACAGTAAGAATATACTCACGCTTTTTCGGACTGGCACATTTTGTCACATGCTGGACAATAAAGATCGTCGTACAATAATTCCTCTTCATCTCCCTCATCACTGGCCCCTCCTGTCATAAGAAGAAAATGGAAGAGTTGTATAATCTGGATAGAGTCATAGGTACTGAGCCGTCTGCAATAAGATTCAGTTCAAGTCAATAGAGCCTAAGCTGCAATACCAGACACAGCCACTACGGCGCTGTCTCTGTAAATGATAGAGGGGCTCACTGACTGAGCTGTTCAGAGGAGAGGGGAGATCTGACGTCGAACCTCAATGGAGCCTTCTCCCCCACTGAGATACGCAAGTCAATGTTTTTGGAAGTGACCTGTCCTACAGCGAGGACCTTAGCTCTGTCAACACGTTATTTACCATCCAGCTGTTCTTCCATCTCCCCTTCACCGTCCTCCGAGCCATCGCCAAATTCCTTATCGTACTGAGCCTCCATCTGCTGCAACTCCTTCTCCAGCTCAGACATGGCCATCCAGCTCTGCTCCTTGTACTGCTCCGCCAGTCTGTAATACAGGGCAAATATATTTAGATATAAATATATGTTATATGTAAAAGTAAAAAAAAAAAAATCGTAATTATAAAATAGAAAACATTCAAATTTCCAATACGCAAGTAAAATTCGACCCTCATACCCTCTTAGGCTTCATGCACACAAGCGTGCAATCCGAGAGTCTTCCGTTTTACTTGTTTTGAATGTGCGGCCCGGATACACTAAATCAGCAAATTTAGGGCTGAATCCGGGGAGACGTAATTTACTCATTTGGTCCAGGGTCGCTGATAATGGACCCCAGGCCACATCACGACCCGCAGGTCATGTGACCTGAAGCAGATTTCCTACTTCCCCAACCTCACAGGTGGTAATTACATGTGCTATGGGGGCTGGCTGACTATAGTAAAGCCAGCCCTCATAGCACAGGTATTACCTGTGAGATCAGGGGAGGAGGGGGAGGAATGCTGCTTCAGATCACATGACCTGGGAATCATGATGTAGCCAGAACCCCAGGGTCCATTATCAGCGATCCAGGAACAAGTGACTAAATTAAAACTCCCTGTACTATTACACAACATTTATTTCCTGAGATTTTTGCTCCCCCTCTCTTTTTATTACCCTTGCAATTTTCTTTTCCCCTCCCTAATTTTCTGTGTGTTTTGTATACATTGCCTCACTGTTTATTTTCTGGAATTTCTGTAAAAACTCATAATTGTATTGTTAAAATGTGTTCCTACACAGTGGCGCCACCTGTTGTACAGAGGGAACGCAGCACACCTCCATTCAAGTGAATGAGGTCTCTGCGGTTCCCCTACGCAGCCAAACCAGTGTTGCAGCTGCTCCATTCTCAGGATCTTTACATCCTAGTGGTATGCCATCACTTGTCGTGGGAATAGATGGGGATACGCCTTACCATGTATACTGATAACAGAGATTCCAAAGCACGCCAGAATGCAAGGCGCAGCCCTTCTCCACAATCTGACTTCTCCCCAGACTTACTTGGCATTCTGCAGCTTCTGCTGTCTTCGCAGCTCTTCCACCTTCTTGGCTTTCTCTGCGTTCTGCTCTTCTACCAGCTTCCTATGGGCTTGTACCCTCTTGTCTCTCTTCCTGATGAAGGCCACCAGCTCCCGGACCAGCTCGTTGCGCTCTTTGCGTGCTTTGTCCCGGGTTTTCTTGTTCTCCTTCTCCATGGCTCTCTTCTCCCAGCGGTTGGAGGCTTGTCTGGTGTCGTACTCTTCTTTCCATGCAAAGTTCTTCGCCGTGCAGAAGCTCTGCCAGTAGGCGTAGAATGGGTGCACGACCTGCAGACAGTCACAACATGCAGAATGACATAGGGTGGACATCGCTAGCCTATAGTCCCATTACAGCACATCAGACATGAGGGCGACAGTCTGCACTCTGCTCCTTCTCTGCCAGTGTTTGTAATGTGTGAAAACTACATTACAGTTCTTCACGTCAGTATTCCCAGTACATGGTTACTACAGCAGCCATGTGAACAGCCCTGTGTACAGACTATAAAGCTTTACCCTCCACTCTCCCAGCAGGCACTCCCAGCAAAATCTTAAAGAAGTTTGCCACTCACACTGAATGACATGATGTTTTTGATTGCAAGCAGATTTACTACTAAAGCGTTTTGCAGTGAATATCAATGACTGTGACTCGGCCATAACATGGTTTATTGTACCAGCCAACTATCCAATTTGTATAGAGGTTTTCTGCCTTTCCTCCAATATCAGATGTCCTTGGGAGATAAGCCATTAAAGGGAGCGTGGTCAGAGATCGCACTACATTTTTTTCAGGAATAGAAAAATACTTCTCATTTTTGATCTTTAGCCAAGTAGCCTGGCAGCAGCTTTTTCTCTCTCTCCCTATTCAAAATACTGATCAGCCTGGTCAAGTGTGCATGTTCGAGGGAATAGCTATCAGCAGAACCAGTGACTGCCTCTCAGCCATTTAAAATAGGGAATATTAACACAAGCTTTCACATAGGCTGCTTGCCATGCTCATTGTGTCTAACCTATCCATGAATGTGAAGCAGCAGGCAGACAGAAGCGCGTAGTGTACAGCGTACCGTGTCATAGTCACTCTGAGAGTCTCCAAATGTCGGGTATTCCTCTCCTCCATCATTTATCTTGCTTTCTGTTTCTTCTTTCACAATCAGGTCAAAGATGTGTCTGTAGACGGCATAGAAGCCCTGAAACATAGAAGCATTAGATGTAGTACACAAATGATACAGAATATCATGGAAGAACTAATAGTCATTAATTGCTATGGATCCTTTATATGCAGCAAAAAGGGGGTTTTCATACCATGGGCATGTATGACATAGCCACAAGATAGACTGTGATTGGCTGATAGGTGCGGGTCCCGGGAGATGTCATCATCCCTATACATAAGTCCCATACTTGTAGTGGAGACAGCAATATTCATTTCAATAAGAAAACAGACCTCTGAGGACTGCTATAAAGGGGTGAAGAGGGGGAGTACAGTGCAACCTGGGAATACTATAAGACTTATAGGATAGGTGGTCATGAATATCCGATCAGCGGGGGGTCTGACAACTGACACCCCCACTGATCAGCCTATTGAAGGGGCCACAGCACTTGGGTGAGAGCTGTAGTCTCTTCAGTGTATGACAGGCACAGCTCCGTACATTGTGTAGCACCTGGTACCATTCACTTGGACACTTACCACCCCAGATGACATCTTATCAGTAAGGATCCCATCACTTAGTGATCAACTTATTGTGAGGAGACCTTTCTAACAAGCAGGGATTGTTCAGGGCGGGGAACCCTTACTATAGATATCTGAACACTTGTACGGTGTATAGGTGTATTACTCTGGCCTTGTACTACTCCTCCCACCATAGGCATTACCTTCTCATCATCTCCATAACCAGAGTAACAGGTCACTGTGAAGTACTGGACTAGATCCAAGCTGTCATCCTGGTATTCGCCGTCCACGCCGCCTTTCAGCAGGGCATCTCTGTGGTTGTCATACCTGGAGCACACAAAGCATCGCTGTCATATGAATACTAGAACTGGTCAGACATCTTTTTTTAACCCTATAATTATGCATACATAACTCAAACATTACTTACCAGGCCCTCTCCTGGGGATCGCTGATCACATCATAGGCCGCCTGGATCAGCTTAAACTGCTCTGCCGCCTCCTCCGAATTGTCCAAGTTTTTATCTGTAAGAGAAGGAGACTGCGCTCAGAGCTACGACACCTTCTTGTCCATAGGGGGCAGTAGGTATGGTTTGGACCAGCAAAGGCAGAAAGTAGCTGTAAAACGTGACAACACCTTGGAAGAGTCAGATGTGAGCTCCAAGCAGTTGTCACTTCCTGCACGGTCAGTCTGTTATGGTCAATGAGCTCCAAACAGGAGCAAAAATGTAACACCTTCCTGACGCCTGCTGTTTCAACAACGGAACCTGCGTACGAACTAAGTGGGCACCATAACACTGGCTCTCTGCGGTTTTACAAAATGGAGACCTAGCGCTAACGCCAGCAATATGAGACTGATTGAGGGCACACGTCCCTTTAGGTACCACAGTCAAATGTGACCTAAGCATGGGAAGATCGGCGGCCGGTGGGGGCTGCCATGTTTAGTAGGACTGACATACCCCAGAGAGAGATCCAGGGGCTGCAACGTGTTACCATGACAACTGGGAGTATATTGAAGGCTGTAATATAAGTCAATGGATTTTATCGTATACCGCAATATGTTCATATTACAGTATAATGTATGGGTGATCAGAACCCCTGGGGGTTCAAGTGCCCTATGGCATCTAAAAAAAAATTAAGTAAGTTGAAAAAATGGAAAAAAATGAAAAATATAAAATATCAAATCCCCTCCTTTCCCTAGATCACAAATAAAAAAAAAAAAAAAAAAAAAAAAAAGGCAGTAAAACGTGATAAAACAACAAAAACTATAAAAATTTCTCATCGCCGTAACCGCACCAACCCGAAGAATATAAAGAACAAGTCACTTTGGCTGCAGAGTGAACAAAAATATTAAAATACGCCTTTACAAAGTACAAACAGTCCGGCAAAAAGTAACCCCCGTACGGGAATATAAATGGAAAAATAATAAAGTTATGAAGTTTGGAAGGCGACACAGAAAAAACTAAAAGGAAGAACGGAAAATGGCGGCACCAGGAAGGGGTTAAAGGGATGTGCTGAGAATCAACAGAACTATCGTGAAATCGCTATAAATAGGAGAATAATAAACCCTGTGAGATAATTAGTTTATATATTGCGTTGTAGGCTACTCCGGCGGATGCCATGTTTGAGGTCACATGACAGCAGTAGCCAATCACTGACATGTATTAAGTCACTAGAGACTGTCAACATAGTTGGCAAAAATTAGGCACATCGGTCATCTGACGCCAACATGGCTGACACGAGATGTAAACATGACAACTTAGCTTAGAAGGTTATGAATTGGGGGGATTCAATAGGATACAGTGTTAATGGAGTTCCCCTTTAAGAACCCCTAAACCTGCCCTTTAACACGGACAGAGAACTCGCCAGCGCCTCACCCGGATGCCACTTGAGGGCCAGCTTCCTGTACGCCTTCTTCAGGTCATCGTCCGTGCAGTCCCGGCGGAGCCCGAGCACCTCGTAGTGACACCGCATAGCGCTCACAACTTGCCGGCTGACCCCTCCGACACACGTGTGCCTCCAACCCGGAACTGGAAAGCCATAGCTCCGCCCCTCTGTTCTGTCACCAGGGCAACCATCGCCGTGTTCTCCCAGGATGCCGCGTGCAGAGTTGTGTGCGCCTGCGCATACGTCATGGCTTGGAGTGTCACGATGGAGAAATCTGTGTGCCTGCGCGTACGTCATAGCTGGAGCGTCTCGACAGAGAGAAATTAATACGTTCCATTTGTGTCCGTACAAGAGGCGCCATCTTTGGTGCGTCTGATAGTGGTTACTTTTAGTGGGTCTGTCTTCTAGAACATGGCGGAAACCGATTTGGTTGTGCCGAATTAAGAAGGAAGACGCTCAGCCTCAGCCGGGCTTGTGGAGAGCTTTGGGGTTGGAGAAGTTCAGCCTGTCTGGAGGCAGCTGTGAAGGGTTAGTGCTGCCTGTATGGTACATATGAGGGTATAGCAGGTGCACAGGACATGCTTGAACTTGTAGTACTCCTTGATCTGCCATACATTTTGGCATGTGCTGTAGAGTGATGCACCATTGTAGAATAGTAATGTAGCGTGCGTTGTGTTTACCAAAAAGCATGGCAAAAAGTTTGTGAACCCGTCATACAATGAATACAACGCCTAAATATACTGTGGGTGAAGGTTCACGTCGCCTTCTTTTCTGGGGGCTTCATAAATCTGGTGTCAGAAAACGTCTCCCCGTAAGTTGTGCAAATGGGGCATTTACTTTAAGGAGACCTAGTAAAAGTTTACACGGGGTCTTTAACCATTTAAAGGGCTTGTCCAGGTGTTTACTACCGCCCGATTTGACCCTGGCATGGAGAGACGCAGCCATCTAAAGCCAAGCAAGTATCATGCATGGGTCCTATTAGTTAAAACAGGACTTGCTGGGCCTATTAGACATTTACAGCATACCCGGTGGATTGTGGCATCATAAGGGTTAAATGGTTGGGCTCAAAGCTCTCTCTGGATCCGGCCAGCGCTACAAAATGGTGGTTGTTGACCCTTGCAGGTGACGGTATAGACCCGATGCTGTAATAGCATTACCACATCTATTCCGCAGGGTGCCGACTACTCATCCCTAGCGCTGTAAATTTATTAGGGTCTCGATAGCAGTCGGCTATCATGACAAAGAAGGACATGTAGGATATTTGCCCCTGAGCCCCCATCAACGCCAGTTCCTACATTGATCAGTTTGTCTGTTATGTTTTTGCTTTTACGTTCAGGTATCCAGCATGTCGTTCTTGTCGCAGTCGGAGGTGGACGAGGACCAGTACGTATTCACCTGCAGCCTGGACAATGTCCGCAACCTCTCCAACATCCTGAAGGCCATTCACTTCAAAGACCACGCGTCCTGCTTCGCCACCAGCAATGGACTCAAAGTCACGGTCGAAAATGCTAAATGCTTGCAGGCCAACGCCTTTATACAGGTAGGAGCGTCCACACTGTCTTGTGATCTCTGTAAGACGCCATTCACATCACATGTTTACCAAAAATGGATACAAGCTTGACGTTGTACTTTCTAATACATTTTATGCATCAATTCTTTAGCGTGTACAAGATCTCTGCTTGTGGTCAGTGACTGGAAAGACTCTTGTGTCCATTCAGAGGCAGTAACCCTGTACATAGCTAGTCCTGCTCTCACCTGATACATTGTATCCAGTCTAGACAATGCTCTGTGAGCTCAACAGCCTGGACTCCACACTGATACATTGTAACAAACTAGCAGAGGTTTGTGCTGCTGATGTATCCAGTGTAGACAATGCTCCTTCACACGGTTCCTTCAGTCAGCTGATCAGTGACATTTTGGATGCCTCCAGTTGGAAGTCCCGAAAAACTCCTCTAAATTGATATTTTTTTTGGTCTTGGTGTATTTTTATGTTTATAGGATAACCTTATGTTTTTGTTTTTTTTAGGCAGGGATATTTCAGGAATTCAACATTCGGGAGGATTCTGTGGTGTTTCGTATAAATCTAACCGTCCTCCTTGACTGTTTGACTATTTTTGGGGCAAGCGCTGTACCAGGTAATTATACAGAGGATGAAGCGAGACTGTGAAGACTCCAAGGTATCATGGCATCCCTTTAAAGGGGGTTTCCATGACTAAGATATTGATGACCTATCTTTAGGATAAGTCATATGTATGAGATTTGTGGGGTCCGACACCCAGCACCAACCAGCCAACGGCTTAAAGAGACCATAGTGCTCAGACAAGCGCTCTTGCTATTGCAGTTTAATTTCATTTTTTTTTTGAATGGGGCTGAGCTGCACACAGGCCATGTGATGAATGAACGTGACATCACTGTCCCGTGAAGCTCTCACAAGTATCAGATCCCACTGATCAGATATTACCGCCGCACTGCTCCCTCTCATGTGTGTTCTTTTACATTGCAGCCACCTGCACTGCCTTGAAGATGTGCTACAAGGGCTACGGCCACCCCCTCACCTTATTTCTAGAGGAAGGAGGGGTGGTCACGGTGTGTAAAATTCACACCCAGGAACCTGAGGAGACGCTGGACTTTGATTTCTGCAGCACCAATGTCCTGAATAAAATCATCCTGCAGTCAGAGGGGCTCCGCGAGGCCTTCTCAGAGCTGGACATGAGCAGCGACTATCTGCAGATCATCATGTCTCCGGACAAGCCATACTTAAGGTACCGACGCCAGCGATCCTCAGTGTATATTCTCTACTTGTAAATAAAGTTATTCCGACATCTTTCAATTCTTTGATTAGTACCACATGTTCTCCACTAAGGAGACTTAAAGGGGTTCTCCGGGGAGTGTTACAACCCTTATTCCTCCGAGGTTCTGTTTGTGACGAGTCATGAGTTTCTGGGTTGGTTCCGACCTCGGTCACATGATTGTAACTAAGACCTGGTCTCTGAGTTGCTCCGCCTTCTTCCTCATCTCCCATGTTTACAGGTAGTTACACTGGAGGGGAGGGAGGAGGCGGAGCTAACCGAGGGTCAGGTATCGGAACCATCCCAGAAACCCATTTAGAACCATTGAGGAAGGAAGTGTTGAAAACCCCTTCCCGCCTCAGGCATTTTTCTATTTTTGCTTTTGACTCCCCGTCTTCCAAAAACCATTTACTTTTTTATTTTTCCGTTCACATAGCCATATAAGGGTTTAATTTTTGCAGGATTGTCTGGATATAATATAACGTTTGCTTTCTGATGCAGATTGTCCACATTTGGGAACGCAGGAAGCGCCCACCTGGACTATCCCAAAGACTCCGACCTGATAGAAGCGTTTCACTGCACCCAGACCCAGACCAACAGGTAACATGACGGAGCATCAGTGAGGTCCTTAGGATAGGTCCTCAATATGTGGTCGGTGGGGTATGACGCCTGGGACCCCCCACAGATCAGCTGGATGAAGAGACCTCTTTTCTGAATCCCATTACAGCGTTGTACATTATATAGTGGCTGTTCTTGTTATTGCAGCTCAGCCCCATTCACTTAAATAGAACTGAGCTGCTGTTGTACCATGTGACCGATGAATGTGATGTCATCGGCACAGAGAATTGGCCTCTTCAAACAGCTGATCAGCAGGGATCCCGGGTGTCAGACCCTCACGATCACATTTGATGACCTGTCCTTTGGAAAATAACAACTACTGGGCCCCCCAGAGCATGGAGTCTGCAAGTGTCCAGAGTGCCCCTTGTGAATGGGGGAGTGTTGCGTGTACGTGGTACACAGAAGGGAATAGAGATGTGACCACGCATGCGCAGACCCCATGCTCCTGATCATTAGGGGTTCCACCAGTTTGGCCCCCAGAGATCAGACACTTATCCCCTTTCCTGTACATATGGGGTCATTGTCTATACTGGGAGATATTACAATCCCATACCTAACGGGGTGCCACATCTCTTATGTGCCCATTCAATGCCCGGGCACAGGGGGTGCCCACACTTGCCTCAGCTCTGTATACAGGACAGTGGGCGTTCTGGCCCGGTCCCAGAGATTCTGATCACTTCTGTTGTTGTTCTGCCGCAGGTATAAGATCTCCCTGCTGAAGCCGTCTACCAAGGCCCTGGCCCTGTCCTGTAAGGTGTCCATACGCACCGACAACCGAGGCTTCCTCTCACTGCAGTACATGGTCAGGAATGAGGACGGACAGATCTGCTTTGTGGAGTATTACTGCAGCCCAGACGAGGATCTTCAGGACGGAGACTCCTAGACGCGCACTTACCCCTTAATGTCATGGCTTAATGTGAACAGTACTTCTACTTTCCAGAGATCTTCTTCTAAAAATACCGAAGATCTCTCGGGTCATTAAGATCAGATCGAACACTCAGTCAGCCGATACACAGAGAATGGAGCAGGAAGCAGACAGCACCTCTCTCTGTGTAGTGGCGGAACTGAGTCACTGCAGTTTTGTCCCCAGTTAAGTGAATGGGAGCTGAGCTGCAGTTCCTGGTCTGGCCACTACACAGAGAACGGCGCTGTCTGCTCATGGCTGTATGATGGGGGTGCTAAGCGTTTGACCCCCCCCCCCACAGATCTGATACTGATGATATGTCCTTTAGATAGGTCATCGATATTTTTAGCCCAGGAAACTCCTTTAGGGCTGGGTTCATCTCCGTTTGGAGACTCCGTCTCAGTCACTATTTTTATAAAACTCTGTTTGCTGTCAGTGAATACTCCAGAGGCTGAAAACCTGCACAGATCTGACTTCTCACAGCTGAGGGTTTGCTACAGTTGTGTCTGGCTTACAGAGGATTGGATACATCAGTAGCCTAAACCTTCCTCCTGTCCCAGTAGTTTGCTATAATACTTCAGTGGAGATCACATGTATCTGATAATTAGGGACTTGATGCTACTGTAACAAACACTCAGCTGTAAAGAATATTAGGCCTGTTTTGGGTTTTAGCCACTGGATGCAAACGGTAATGTTCCTGTCCACTGACAGCAAGCATAGGACTGATAGATGGGGAGGAATTAAAATGCAAGTATATTAGAAAGTTGCACGATGATAAAATTCTGACTACCTGCAGTCACCACTAGGAGGAGCTCAGGAGTTTCGTTTAGTGCCGTAAACTCCTGAGCTCCCTCTAGTGGTGGCTGCAGGAAAACAGGATCTAAACTCTGACATCTGTAAAGATCTACTAAGAAGTCCATCAGCAAATCTTCCTGCTTGTGCAGCGTTACCAGTGCACAGCTACAGAACTGAAAAATCTGAGTGGCACCCAGCTTTCCCGGGAACAGATAGAAGTACGAAAATAAAGCCTCCAGGGTTTTGTATATACTGTGTATTTGGGGTATTTTTGAAGGGTAACAGACCACGTTGTATATGAAGATACGTTTTATTTTTCTCAGCATTTGGATGTACAAATGTTTATTTTTCAATTTTTCATTTTTTTTCAATAAATATTTATAAACAAAAAAAAAATTCTTATTTTTGTCCTTAAATTTTGCTGGTATATTTTAAGCCCGGCTTCTGAGCCACAGTCCCTTAGGCACTTATTCCTTCCCCCCATGCTTTACACTGCAGCTTGGCTTGTTCACATTAGTTGCTGTTTAGAAACTAAAGCGCGGCCACCAATTATTGCACGATACAGCCACAACACTGCGGTCACAGAACCTGTAGGGCGGCGCTCTGACACCCCCTTCTTGTGTGTTATATACTGGAGTCAGGTATCCTTGTATGGACAGAAGGCAGAGGGGAGTTGATACAGTAAATCTATTAGAATATTGCATGTCACATAGAAATTTACTTCCATGTTAGATTATTAAATAGACCAATACATTTTTAAAAAATTTTTGGTCACAGCCTGAATGACAATGAAATTGTAGATGAACCTGGGCGCTGTTCTTTAGAATCTCCAGCAGAGGGCGCGCTGGCACAGTAAAGAATCACAGAGCAGTTCCCAATGCGCTGCAGACCAGGGCGCTGTTCTTTAGAATCTCCAGCAGAGGGCGCGCTGGCGCAGTAAAGAATCACGGAGCAGTTCCCTATGCGCTGCAGACCAGGGCGCTGTTCCTCTCAGTCTCCAGCAGAGGGCGCGCTGCCAAAGTAAAGAATCACAGAGCAGTTCCCAATGCGCTGCAGACCAGGGTGCTGTTCCTCTCAGTGCCCAGCAGAGGGAGCCGCAGGCACAGTCCTTTAGAACCATAGAGCAGATCTATTGTACAGTGCAGACTGTAACTTCCGGTGTGATCGCATCATGGCCGCGTACCGGAGAAAACGTGGCTCCAATGCCGAGCTCTCTGGCCCGAGCAAAAAGGCGAAATTACAGAAGAAGGAAACGGAGAAAAATGGCGGCGCCGCTGCTGGGGACGAGTTCACCATCCCGCCGCCCGTGTCAGAGGTAGGAGCCGAGATTGGGTGTTGTGAACCCCGTATACTGACCCTGGTCACCCGGGAAACCTATGGCAAAGCCCCTGGCCTCTTCCTTGACCCATCCAGTACGGCAGTTTTAAGGGCCTGTTCACATGGTGCGGTCAAAACTACGATATGACCTCACCATGTTCATTATTAAAGGGGCAGTGCACTTATTTTACCTATATTGTGGGGAGGGCAATGGACGCCGCAGTCATGTGAGGTTACATCAGTACAGAGACATTAGAACACGTTCAGTCGGGGTCCCCCTCTTGTTACACCCCCTACTCTGTCCCAATATCCTTTAAAAATAATAATACATTTTATTTATATAGCGCCAACATATTCCGCAGCACTGTACAACTTGTAGGGTTCAAGTACTGACAAAGATACATTACAAAGAAATATTCAATTCACACACTGGGACTGAGGGCCCTGCTCGCAAGAGCTTACAATCTATGAGGTAGAGGGGGTGACACAGGAGGTAGCAGGGGCGGCATCGGAGGTAGCATTGCTTATACAATGGTCAGACAATTCTGTAATAGAGGTTACTGTCATTACACATATATAAGCTGTATGAGCCATCACCAGTCGTGTCCTGTAACGTGCAGACGGTGCCTGGACATATAAAGCTAGTCTGATACGGCATCATATCCTGTGAGGTAATGCGGGAGCGTGAACAGAGGAGGGGACGTTTTAGGGATTCTAACTACAGAAGGGTTTACATTAGGAGTTGTGATAGGCCTGTCTGAAAAGATGTGTCTTTAGTTTACGCTTGAAGCTGTGGAAATTGGGGGGTTAATCTGATAGTCCGGGATAGAGCATTCCAGAGAAGTGGTGCAACTCGGGAGAAGTCTTGTATACGAGCGTGGGAGGTTCTGATAATAGAGGATGTTAGTCTTAGGTCATTGAGTGAATGGAGAGTACGGGTTGGGCGATAGACAGAGATGAGGGAGGACATGTAGGGAGGTGCAGCATTATGGAGAACCTTGTGGATGAGGGGGATAAGGTTATATTCTGTATTGAATAGGCAGCCAATGTAGTGACCGGCACAGACCGGAGGCATCGCTGTAGCGTCTAGACTGATAGATGAGCCTGGCCGCCGCATTCAGAATAGATTGTAGAGGGGAGAGTTTAGTAAGGGGAAGACCGATTAGTAAGGAGTTACAGTAGTCAAGGCGAGAGTGAATCAGGGCAACAATAAGTGTCTTTAGTGTATCTGTGGTAAGGAAAGGGCGGATTCTGGAGATGTTTTTGAGGTGGAGATGACATGAACGTGCGAGTGATTGGATATGGGGGGTGAAGGAAAGTTCTGAGTCAAACATAACCCCGAGGCAGCGGGCATACTGCCTAGGAGTTATGGTAAGGCCGGAGACTGCAATGGAGATATCAGGGACAGATCTATTAGATGGTGGAAACAGCAGTAGTTCAGTCTTTGAGAGATTCAGTTTCAGAGAGAAGACATGATGTTAGAGACGGCAGAGAGAATAGGTCATCAATTGAAAATAAGTGGGTGGTCGGACACCCGGAGCCCCCAGATCATCTGTTAGAAGAAGCTGCAGAGCTCAGGCGAGCGCTGTACACTGTATATTGACTGTGCTTGGTATTGCAGCTCAGCCCCAGTTACTTGAATGGGACTGAGTTGTGATCAGGTTGTGTGACTGATGAATGTGATGTCACATGGTCTGTGAAGAAGTGATCAGGGAGCGTCACAGCCGCTTTCAACAGGTTTCAGACCCCCCTGATTTTCAGTCGATGACCTATCCTACGGATAGGTAATCAGTTACAAAGCCTGGGAGACCCCTTTAACTGCGCCGTCCGCCATGTCTGTGTCCGCATGTCCTGAAGATGATGTCTCCGTGTTGTTACAGGGTAAGTGGCTGAATAAGGAGCGAGTGCTGATCTTCTCATCCCGGGGAATTAATTTCCGCACCAGACACCTGATGCAGGACCTGAGGACGCTAATGCCCCACGCCAAAGCCGGTAAGTGCCCCCCTATAGTGTAATGCCCCACGCCAAAGCTGGTAAGTGCCCCCCTATAGTGTAATGCCCTACGCCAAAGCCGGTAAGTGCCCCCCTATAGTGTAATGCCCCACGCCAAAGCTGGTAAGTGCCCCCCTATAGTGTAATGCCCTACGCCAAAGCCGGTAAGTGCCCCCCTATAGTGTAATGCCCCACGCCAAAGCCGGTAAGTGCCCCCCCTATAGTGTAATGCCCCACGCCAAAGCCGGTAAGTGCCCCCCTATAGTATAATGCCCCATGCCAGAGCCGGTAACTGCCCCCCCTATAGTGTAGTGCCCCCATATAGTGTAATGCCCCACGCCAAAGCTGGTAAGTGCCCCCCTATAGTGTAATGCCCCACGCCAAAGCCGGTAAGTGCCCCCATATAGTATAGTATAATGCCCCACGCCAAAGCCGGTAAGTGCCCCCCTATAGTATAATGCCCCACGCCAAAGCCGGTAAGTGCCCCCCTATAGTATAATGCCCCACGCCAAAGCCGGTAAGTGCCCCCATATAGTATAATGCCCCACGCCAAAGCCGGTAAGTGCCCCCATATAGTATAATGCCCCACACCAAAGCCGGTAAGTGCCCCCATATAGTATAATGCCCCACGCCAAAGCCGGTAAGTGCCCCATATAGTATAATGCCCCACACCAAAGCCGGTAAGTGCCCCCATATAGTATAATGCCCCACACCAAAGCTGGTAAGTGCCCCCCTATAGTATAATGCCCCACACCAAAGCCGGTAAGTGCCCCCATATAGTATAATGCCCCACGCCAAAGCCGGTAAGTGCCCCATATAGTATAATGCCCCACACCAAAGCCGGTAAGTGCCTCCATATAGTATAATGCCCCACACCAAAGCCGGTAAGTACCCCCATATAGTATAATGCCCCACGCCAAAGCCGGTAAGTGCCCCATATAGTATAATGCCCCACACCAAAGCCGGTAAGTGCCCCCATATAGTATAATGCCCCACGCCAAAGCCGGTAAGTGCCCCCACACCAAAGCCGGTAAGTGCCCCCATATAGTGTAATGCCCATCATGGTGTATCACCTGCCATGTGTGCTGTCGCAGTCTGACTGCTGGGGGCCCCAGTGATCCTCAGCATGCTCTATGCTTTGCAGCTCTTTTGCAGTGCATGGAAACACTGTAACGCACCTGCTGACCTGCTGCAGCAAAGTCCCAGTCACATGTATGCAGGTCCCTGCAGGAGACAAGGCTTACAATCTGCAGATTAGTGGGGCCCCCTGAGATGATGATGGGGGTGCTCCCTATATTCCTGTGTTATCAGTCATGACATTAATGGGCACCCCGCACACCTGCAGATTCTTTGTATTCTAGTAGGAGGTGACGCAGGTTCTTATTTCCGCCTCTTTCCTTGATATTTGCAGATACAAAGATGGACCGGAAGGATAAACTGTTTGTCATCAATGAGGTAAGTGATGGCCGGTAGTGTCAGACTTAAAGGGGTTGTCTAGTCAAGAAAATATTTGCTTAAAGGGGATATCGCACAAATTGAGAACAGGATTTCAGCTCAGCCCCAGTCACTTGAATGGGACTGAGCTGCTTCTGTGCCTTGTGACCGATGAACCTGATGTCACTGACACAAGTAGTCGGCCACAGCACTTGACTTCTTCAATGGGGGTCTGGGTATCGGTGCTGGCTGTGGTCACATGTCCTGTATGTCATTGTACTGGGGGGATATTTGCGCCCAAAGTCCGTGTCTTGCTGTTCCGGGTCTGACGTCGCTTCTCTTACAGGTCTGTGAAATGAAAAACTGCAACAAGTGTATTTATTTCGAAGCGAAGAAGAAGCAGGACCTGTATATGTGGTGAGTGCCCCCTCCTTAATAAAGGGGAGCTCTGCTGTGGACAGTCCCTACTTGTTAAAGGGTCCTTAGATGATAAATTTATCACAAACCCTCCTGTTGGGAAATCTGGTAGTAAGTGTTCAATTTCCCTGCAGCGCCACCACAGGGGTAATGGAGTATTGCACAGTGTCCATTCACATCAGTGGCTTCCTAATGAATGGATGTGGATGGCTCTTGGCACAACTTGAGAGGACCCGGCAGGGCTTTATTGGGGGGCGGGGGGGTGAGATTGTTCAATTTGATAGGTTTCTGGTTACAGAACTTACGCTCATCTGAATATGTCTCTCTATTTCAGGATATCAAACTGCCCCGAGGGACCTTCGGCAAAATTCTTGGTGCAAAACAGTAAGTGACAAAAATGGCAAAAGCGCTTTAGCCGTGAAGCCACTAGGGGGCGATATTTTTGATCCATGCTTTATTGGGATATTAGGCATTAGGAGAACCCTTGTCTATATTCATGAGATGTCATAGAGGGGGCCCCTCTGTTAGCCATAGCATTGGGTCACAGCCCCTCCTCCAAAGACCAGGGAGCTGCATACAGGTAGTCATCTGGGGGTATATGGTTACTACAGATGACCATACACATTACATTGCTATCTTACTTGACTCCTCTATATACATGCATGCTCAGCCTGTCCAAAGTGAGGCAAGAACAGAAGGACTGGGCATTTTGACATCCGACAGATTGATCTTTATCTCCCCTGACGTCTTTGGTGGGAGAGTAGGGAAGACCCCGTACACATTAGGCATCATCTAATGTGTGTGTCCTGCCGTTACATAGAGCGGTCATTGCCTCCCCCACCCTCTAGTAACCATGAGATGACCCTGCTCGTATGTCCTAGTCTACACAGCAAAGCCGACAAGTGAGCTGCAGAGAATAAGAATCTTCAGCCCACTGTGTTTCCTCTAGTGGCCAGTGTGAGAACTGCAATAATCATTATTAATCATATATATAATTTTTTTTTTTTTTTAAATCTTAGTCCACCATCTATTGTTATAACCAGGGGCCCAATTTTGGACTTTGCTCATTTCCTCTACTCTCTTTTTCTAGTTCACACCCTGGCAGAGCTGAAGATGACCGGAAACTGCCTGAAGGGCTCCCGCCCGCTGCTCTCCTTTGATCCGGTTGGTATTTTTCTTGTAGTTTTTGCTGTTAATAAATTTGCTGTGTATAAAACTATAACTCCCAGCATTCTGTTGGCCACACGAGTGCTGTAGTAGCTTGTGCGGACATCAGAGGATCCCACTGACTCTAATATCCTTATACTCCGCAGGCATTTGATCGGGATCCATATCTATCTGTGTTAAAGGAGCTCTTCATACAGGTAATGGCGGCTTCCAGATACTTGTGCTATGTACACTGTGTCAGTTGTCTTACCATGTGCTGCAATACCAAACACGACCACTGTACAATGTGCGGCGCTGTGCTTGGTATTCAGTGAAGGGGCAGCAGCGCCCTCCTGAATGCTGGCATCTCTTGGACCAGCTGGGAGTGCCTGGTGTTGGACCACCACTGATCTGATATTGATGACCTAGCCCCAGATCCTAATTTAACTCTTGGTGTCTTATTTCAGATTTTTGGAACCCCGAGATACCACCCGAAGAGTCAGCCCTTCGTGGACCACGTACTCACCTTCTCCTTCGCGGACAACAGGATCTGGTTTAGGAATTATCAGGTAAGTTCTGACACTTTCATTCTTATCGTCTTCTTCTGCCGGGTTGCCCTTGTGTCTAATGTGTCGCCCCCATTGTCTCAGATTATAGAGGAGGACGCGTCGCTGGTGGAGATTGGGCCTCGCTTCGTCCTGAATCTCATTAAGATATTCAAAGGCAGCTTCGGAGGACCGACCCTGTATGAGAACCCGCACTACCAGTCTCCTAATATGGTACGTTCACCGCCTGTACCTACAGCCATGTCACATGTTCAGACTGCAGATTTGACCACAGATATCCTAAAAGGCAGATACATTCCCTGTAGTTCTGTGGTCAAGCCTGCAGCATTGTACATAGGGGTAAGCTACATTGTGGCCATGATTACCAGGCTTGGTGTCACTATAGACACAGCTTATGACCAGATAAAGGTTTCCAGAACTGCCTCTGTAAAAAAAGAAACCAAGCCAGACACAAATCTGATGCTGCAGCTTATAGGAAGTTTCTATCTCACTCCAACTACTTTATTCACATCAATAATGGTCAATACGTCTCTATAATGTCCTATATGATCCTGGTGCTGCGTTATGGAGCAGATTTTCCTCTACTTTCTGTGTGCAATGTATGGGAGATGATATAGCAGTTAGACTTCAAGCACCAGCTCAGGGAGAACTGAGAGAGAGAGCCTGCAGAGGAGAAAACTGCAGAATACACGTCATGTAATGGTCAGATATAGTGTTACTCCTCGTGTATATACACACACAGCAGCTTATTTTGAAAAAGCAGACAGGTAGAAAATGCGCCATTCTTAGTAAAGGTGGACCGATATATTTCAATAAATTATGGGAAAGTTGTAAATCCTGCTCCTTTGTGCAGAATTTGCTATAATAAAGTCTTCTCCTTTCAGCACCGGCGTCTAATCCGATTATCCACAGCCGCAAAGGTTCGGGAGAAGCAGCAAGTGAAGGAACTTCAGAAAATAAAGAAGACGGAGGGGGCACAGGTCGTTCCTCATGACCCCACGGCAGATGTTTTTGACACCCCGGCTGAAGTGAAGCCTCTAGTGGTGGAGACGCAACCGCCAGTAAAGAAACCCAGCGTGAAACGGAAAGACAAAAAGTTCAAACGCCAGAGACTGGGGAAAAACCGCACATGAACTCTGTGGGGGGGCGGAGAGTGTGAGATTTGGGGGCAGAACGTCTGTTTTATATATTAAAAGGAGAAAGTATAAGTTGTTGTTGTCATCTTCACTATCGCTATAGTTTGTATGATTCCAAACAAAGGGTTAAGAGGCCTACCCAGAGAAAAAGCATTAAAAAAAACAAACACACATTACAGGCCGAAAGCCTGAGGCTGCACTACTGAGATTCTCACACATACAGGTATCTGCTGCAGTTTAAGTGAGGTGAGATGTAGATATTGATGTGAACCTCCCGTAATTGCACCTAAAATCAAAAAGTGTCATGCTGTCAGATTCTCTCTGTAGTGCAGTCTCAGGTTATTTGGGCCTGTAGCCTAAAACAGACATTACAATGGGTTTTCACTTAAACACATTGTCACCTAAGTGCAGGTATCACACCCCCAGCTCAGCACACTGTACATTGCTGCGGGGTGTTAGTTTTTGGGGTCACTAGCCTGCGTGCTTTATCCACCACATAAGAGGGTATATAAGCTATTGAGGTGATGGCATGAAGGTGATACGATAGTGCAGACCCCCGGAGATCTCGTTGCAGGTCTTCCCTGTAGTGTATGAATCTTGAAGAAACCGGAGATTCTTCCTGATCTGGTAGGATGTAGATCTTGGTAGAACGTGTAGTTCTTCTGTATGATGTTTACTCTCCACTTGCTCCAGACCTGCAGAGGAACAAGCACATAAAGATGTTATCCAGAGTGTATGAGATATACAGATTACAGGGGCACAGAGGTGCATGGGCTAAATCTACACTTTGATAAATATAGTATGGGGCTTAAAGGGGTTGTGCCATATCCACAGGGCAGTGTCCAATCACTGCGGGCCTGACCTAAGAGTCCCCCAGCAAGCAGGAGGACGGGGGACCTAAACTCCCCCTAAAGCCAAGCGAATGGAGCGCCAGTGCACTTTTATGGCTGCTGCTCCATTTACTGCTATTGGGACTGTAATCTGCGGCCCCAAGCTCGTAACCCTTGGGTTCACCACCTAAAAGTCCCTGCCCCATTACGTCAGAAGTGGGAACCCGTTATAGCTTCCACGATCCTTAAAGTCATATTTGATATTGATGAGTCTATAACACCACCTTAAACAAAAAAAAAAAAGTTTTTTTTTTTTTTTTGTTACATTGCCTCCAAAAAAAAAAAAAAATTTAAAAGTCATGTATAACCCAAAATAGTATACAAAAGAAATGACAGACACTCCCACAAAAAACAAGCCCTCACACAAGCTTCCAATGATGGAAAAAAAAAATAAGGCGCCTCTAAAACAAATTATTTTTGGCAAACAAGTGATTTTAACAACCGAAGTACAACATAAAAAACCCAAAATATACTTGGTATCGTCGTAGTCACCAGCAGAGTAAAGGTAACGTCATTCATGATGACCTGTGCGCCACGCAAAATTAAGAAAGAGAAAAAAAATAAATGGCAAAAGTGACCTATTTTTGCCGTCCTGCTAAGAATGAGTTATTGATCAATAAGCAAAAGGTTTCCAAAATGATGCAACAGAAAAGTAAAATCTGTTGTGCAAAAAACAAGTCCTCATATGGCTATGTCAGTCCTGGCAGCCCTTGACAAGTGAATAGAGCGCCGGTCACACAAGCGCACTGCTGCTCCAGTCACAAGGAGGACTTTGATTATGAGGATGCGGGACCCAGCGATGGGGCCCCTAGTGATTGGACACTTATCCCTTTGTGTATATGTGTCCATAATGGGGCAACCCCTTTAAATATCAAGCTAGGCCTTGTCCTTATTGGGTTAAAGTAAGGTAGAGCAGGCCGTACCTCTGTAGTGTGGTCAGGAGATTCTGGGTTTCTCTGCTCTTGTTGTGCTGGGAGCCGTATACCGCCATCTGGATCTCCAGACACTGTAAGACGACACCAATACCACCATTATATACTGATATAGTCACAAGAACCTCTGACTACTGCATTAGGTATCTGTCCCACCAGCAGGGGAGCTCAGGAGCATACTGTATACTGTTTATACACTGTACTCAATAATGGTGCAGTATGCAGTGTGCTCCTGAGTGCCCCCTAGTGCCAGCTGCAGGTGGAATTTTTGCAGGTTTTTACAGAACCATCACCTTTTTTAGCAGGCGGTATCCCTTCTGTATCCTCCCCTCTGCCAGATGTATGCTGCCCATGATACTGAGCATGTCAGCCATAATCTCGCTGTACTCAGTCTCGGAGCCCACTGCTTCCTGTAGCATCCTGTACGCCTCCTAGAGGAGAAAAGAGCAATTACAGGACAAAAAAAAAGAACAGAACAGTGCAATATCCTATTTCAGAGAAACATATTCCTTAAAGGGATATTCCTGTTTCAGATTTTATATTTTACAGCAGGGGTCAGCACCCTCCGGAGCCAACTACTGTAAAACTACAACTCCCAGCATGCTCCATTTACTTGCATGGGAGTTTCAAAAATAGCAGAGCAACTATGCATGCTGGGAGTTGTAGTTTCACAACAGCTGGACTGCCAAAGGTTGTTGTTCCTGGTTTATAGGCTAGTTACGGCATAGTAGACCACTGGCTGAGCCCGGTCCGACCTCCACAGTATTGGCTGCACTTGTGCAAACAGCATAAAGAACATTATAATAGCTTCTCCAATATTCCTCTGTTAAAGGGGGTGTCCAAAATTAAAAAATGGCTGCTTTCTTCAGGAAATAGCGCCACGCTGATCCGCAGGTTGTGTGTGGTATTGCAGTTCGGTCCCATTAGTTCCAATAGAGCTGCAATATCTGACACAACCCATGGACAGGTGTGGCGCGGTTTTTGGATGAAATGTTTTTCTAATCCCGCTAAAATCCAAAGTGCTCCTGGAACATAAAAAGTCATGTGACAGTGATGTCACTAGTTATGGAACAGGCTGAGCAACCACGTCTCTACAGTGATTTGCGGCCTAGATGTGATGGCTGCCTCATTGTACGCTATGGGAGATGGTTTCCCCACTATAGAGATATGTGCGGGCCCTATATAGTAAATTCTGTGGGTGTCCTGCTTGGTAAATAACCCCATTGCCCATTTATCATACATCTGACGCTCTCCGTACCGGAGTTTTTCCGATCTGTATGAGCCATTTGCTAAATTCCACGCATGTGTTCAATGTCTGAGGGTCGTCGGGGCCGAGAACCACCCGGTACACGCTGAGACTCTCCGTAAAATACTTAGCAGCGCTATCTAGAGAAGAGAAAAACACCATGTCAATGACCTGAGGGCAAATGACTGGAGAGGAAATAGACGGAGCCCCCATATTGCCCCAGGATCACCCCAATTCTGGCCATTGAAAACCCTTTCCAGTCTGGCACCTTGCACGTATGGCCTAGTGGGCGGCAGGTAGTCAGTGAGTGGCAGCTGTAACGGACCCTGCCATGATGGCCGCTCAGTCCCTCAGGTCCATGGTCAATAGCAGCTGCGACCTATACAGTAAGTGGTTTATAGAGGTAGAGGGATCCCGCTGTCACTCCAATGGCTCCTGTGATGTGACCAAAGGGAGATGATGGTTGCTATGACAGCTGGGAATGTAGGAATGGCTCCCAGGCCTGCCTATGCCTATTAGGCCTTGCCCGAGGCGCGGTGTAATAAGATGATGCCGCATGTACAAGTTTCCTTTATAGAGGTTTTCAAGGCTTAATAATTGATAACCTATGATTTTAGGATTTCCTGTACATGATTATTGGGGCGGCCATTTTCCCTAAGCTTCTCCTCTGCATTTAGTGAAACACTTTACAGCTCAGTCATGACCATAGGTAGCAATAGTCTGGAGTCAACTCATTGGGGTCTATAGGAGAGTTTTCTAGACATGCTCTGTATAAGGAGGGGGAGGAGATAAGCTGTGACATCATCTATTCTCAGTAGTGATGTAATTATGGCTCAGTGGTTTTATCTATAGAGGTGTTATCTTCTATTGTAATTCTGCCTGTGATGTAAACAAGGTGACTGCTGCAAACATATACAGAACCCCTACAGAAATGTCAGTCTATTGTTAGACTTAGTGGTCAGAGTAAAAATTGCAGAGTATTGTACTTTTTTATTAAAATATATATATATATATATATATATATATATATATATATATTTATTTATTTATAGATAGACAGATAGCAGCATGGAAAATTACAAATAAAATGATCAAAAATTCTTAAAAAATATGTTTCACATAAAAACTTGCCCATTTTTGGTGACACATTCCCTTAAGTGCACCACTTACCATTGTATTCAGGATGGCTGGCGGCAGCGTACGCCTTCGCTAACAGCAGCCCTGTCTGTGCGGCCTCCACACTCAGGTTTTTATATACTGCCTGACATATAGAATGGGCCTGTAGAGACAGAACAGCATATGGGGACCATACAATAAAGGTCCTGTAATACACTTTAATACTCCTCTGTGTGAAGAGACCCTAACACTTATTGTATGTCAGATACCTGCAGTAGGTAATGGATGGCC
This sequence comes from Leptodactylus fallax, assembly GCA_947044405.1. Taxonomy (NCBI): domain Eukaryota; kingdom Metazoa; phylum Chordata; class Amphibia; order Anura; family Leptodactylidae; genus Leptodactylus; species Leptodactylus fallax. The sequence continues at coordinate 527,766 of CAMRHE010000238.1, read as the reverse complement.
TGATCATGTCGCCTCTTCATCTGCTCGGTCCGGGCCATGTCACGGTAAATACCGATCAGCTCGGCAGAGCTGTCGCCCTCAGAGGAGACGACGATCTGTACAGCTTGTTCAAAGAAATTCAGGGCTAAGCTGAGCTTGTCCTGCAAAACACAAGCCCTGAGGAAAACAATAAGAAGAACATTTGTGGCCAATTTTAAGTCTTTTACGATGTTTTTGGCTGCTTTTTTTGCACAATGTTTTTGGGTTGGAGTCAGTGTACACAGCTAGTCCTGCTCTCAGCTGAGGGTTTGTTACAATTGTATCCAGTTCAGACAATGCTCTAAAAGCTCAAAAGCCTATACTATACTGATACATTGTTGCAAACTAGGAGAGAAATTTGCACAGCTACTGCTGATGTGTTTAACTCACAGAGCATTGTCTAGACTGGATACATAGATAGTCATGCTCTCAGCTGAGGGTTTGTTACAATTGTATCCACTCTAGATAATACTCTGTGAGCTTGGTAGCCTGGACTCCAGACCGATACATTGTAGTATACTATATATACAGTGTATATATATATATATATATATATATATATATATATATATATATATATATATATTATTTATTAACTAGTTGCTTGCCGCTGCCTGTTTAAACCTTACATGTACCTACCGCCCCATTGCCAATGCTATGTCCTTGTCAGATATTTTGCCGAGCACAGACGTCTTCTCCTGCAGTTCTTCCAGTTCTTCCACAATTTTCTCCACTTTCTGTAAACTGAGATAGGATTCTCTTCCAGTAGGACAGTTAAGGGTTACAATGGACTGGTGTAGCAGAGCTGGGTTTATCATTTGACACATTTCATGATATTACACTTGTCAGTCACTTTATATACAGCTATAGATAAGCCTACCTATTATATAAGGAAGCTGTGGAAAGGCCTTAACCCTTGGGGTCTCGCTTTTTCCTAAAGGATATTTATTTTGCAGCAGGTGAGACACCCCCAGAGTGTAGTAAATGGTCACCAGGGTCCCCAGTACTTCCCTCTTCTCTTCCACAGATTTGGACATGTCCACTCCCCGCAGTAGGATGTTTTTGGCAGATTCAGCATGTTGTCTGGCTTGGACTGGTAAACCTAGAAAATAAAGTATAATATTGCACCGTCACCCCACTATCCCCATAGACTATGTAGCTCTGTTTGGAATTTTTGTTCATGTCTCTTTTTGTGGCTCTAGTTTTGCTACATGAGTCAATGCACTCAGTATTAAGTATTTAGCCCTGGTGGTCAAGGGGTTAATGTATAATATCCCTGGTAGGAGTTATCCCAAATGGACGACCCTTGTCTATGTAACCATTAGAGCATACTGATGTCATAAAAGAGGGTCCAGGGCTTGGGATCCTGCTGCTTGCAGGTTACCTGGGTGATCCCAGCCGCCTACCAGGGACTTCAGCAACATCACATGAGGAGTTCATCTGATCGTCAGGGTAGCTGACATTTGAGAAAAAAATTATAAACTGTATTCTGAGTGGTCTAGGGGGTTAATACTATTTCTGGAAACACAAAAAAATAAAAATAAATCATCCACCTGTTAAAGTATTGGGCTTGACACCATTAACCCTGGTGGTCCAAGGGTTAATAATTAAGTTTCTTGTAAGGAGAAATCACCTACCTCTTAAGGTCTAGGGATTGACAATATTTTCCTGGTGGGGTGGTCTAGGGGATAATAATATTTATGGCAAAGTTATAAGGTTTCACACTGTGAGTCCTGCTGGTCTTGGGGTTAATTAAGCTTCTAGCAACATTAGATCATCTACTTATTAAGGTCTAGAGATTGACACTATTGGCCCTGTGGTCTAGGGGTTAATAATATTTGTGGCAAAAGTCTAGGGTTTGACATGATTAAAAAAAAAAAAAAAATCACCTACGTGAATAAATATAGAATTTGACACTATTAGCCCTGGTGGTCTAGGAATCAATAATGTTTTTGGCAAAAGTCTAGGGTTTGACACGATTAAACCTGGTGATCTACAGGTTATATTTTAGTTAAAAATCTAGGTTTTGACATTATTACCCCTGGTGGTCTAGGAGTTAATAACATTTTTTGTTAAGTATCTAGAGTTTGACATTATTAGCCCTGGTGGTCTAGGTGTTAAGAATATTTCTGGAAAACGTCTAGGGTTAGACACAATTAGCCCTGGTGATCTAAGGGTTAATATTTTTTGAAAACTAAAAAAAATCATCAGATAAAGTATAGAGGTTGACAATATTAGCCCTGGTGATCTAGATGTTAATAGTATTTTAGGTAAAGGTCTAGGGATTGACACTATTAACCCTAGTGATCTTTGGGCTAATATTTAAGCTACAGGGTTTAGGTTTTGACACTATTAGCCCTGGTGGTCTAGGGGTTAATACTTCTGCCAAAGGTCTAGGGTTAAACACAATTAGCCCTGGTGATCTAAGGGTTAAAATATTTTTGAAAACTAGGAAAAAAAATAATTTATCTGATAAAATACAGAGTTTGACACTTTTAGCCCTGGTGGTCTAGGGGTTAATAGATGTTTTGTTTTTTTTTCCTTTTAGGTTTTCATAAAATATTAGACAAATCAGAGTTTTTAACACTATTAGCCGTGGTGGTCTAGGAGTTAATATACTGTATAAAATAATAACTAGATGGTCACTTACGACCTGCATTCCACATGGATACATTTTACCTTTACTGATACATAGTAACAAATTATCAGAAGTGATCAAATGGGAAATTATTAAGACGAGTATAATTCACACGAGGACATAATATTAAGGTGAAGTGTTAGCCTAAAGTGTAGGTAAAGTGCTGACCTGTTTACAGATTGGCCACTAGGTGGCAGCAGCATCCTTACATACACAAGTGATGGGGCCGATTGATCAGAGGACTCACCTCTAACAGTCAGGTAACTGTACGCCAGCTCAGCAAACGCCTTCGCCAGTCTCCAGTGACCATCTCCATGGATTATCCTACTTAGGGCCACGCAGCGGATTAACTCCTTGTGTGCCTTGAGCAGCTGTAGAACAAAAAAAAAAAAAAAGATTTTAAAAAATAAGTTCTAAAATTTGTAAAAAAGTATCTTTTTTTTTTACGGTGAAGACCTTCAAAAATGTTAATACTTTGATATTTTCTTCTGTATTCACATCCAAAGCTAAATGCTATATTCTGCTGCAATGCATTATGGGATCTCGGCACACCCATCAGGGGGGAATAAACTGCTGTCAGGCTGAATTTTTAGCTTTGCATTGAGTGTGAACAGAGAAGACATAACATGGCCCCTCAGGAGACTGTGGACAGCCGTCTACTCACCGCATTGTCTTTGGTGTACTGCTCCGCCATATGCTGGGCCCTGGATAATTTATCTACAGGAAGTTTCTGATTCTTCAGGCCATGGGGCGGGGCTTCCGATCCATCACATGATCTCTCTGTATATTCTAATAGGCTGCCATCTTCTGCATGTATGGTGGGGTCAGTTTTGGGGGTCCTGTAATAAAACACTTTGTTTTAAGTTCAGTCAACTTGTTAGCAATTCTTATTAGTTGTTCCTTAGTTATATCTGTGTGTGGGAAGTGACAACCAATATGGCCGCCAGTCCAGCCTCTACCCAGGTGTCACATGGCTGACCCAGACTCCAGAATGGAACATCTATTAGGTGGAAATATGGCTGGTGCTGTTAGAGGGGCACTGTGGAGGACAGTCATGGGGGCCTGTATTTGTAGTATTATGGGGGCCGAGCAGATGGTACTATTATAGGGGCCTCGTATAGGTACTACTATAGAGGTACTGCGGTTAGTACTATTATAGAGGTCCTGTATAGGTACTACTATAGAGGTACTGCGGTTAGTACTATTATAGGGGCCCTGTATAGGTACTACTATAGAGGTACTGCAGTTAGTACTATTATAGGGCCCCTGTATAGGTACTACTATAGAGGTACTGCGGTTAGTACTATTATAGGGGCCTCGTATAGGTACTACTATAGAGGTACTGCGGTTAGTACTATTATAGAGGTCCTGTATAAGTACTACTATAGAGGTACTGCAGTTAGTACTATTATAGAGGTCCTGTATAGGTACTACTATAGAGGTACTGCAGTTAGTACTATTATAGGGGCCCTGTAGTGGTACTACTATAGAGGTACTGCGGTTAGTACTATTATAGGGGTCCTGTAGTGGTACTACTATAGAGGTACTGCAGTTAGTACTATTATAGGGGCCTCGTATAGGTACTACTATAGAGGTACTGCGGTTAGTACTATTATAGGGGCCTCGTATAGGTACTACTATAGAGGTACTGCAGTTAGTACTATTATAGAGGTCCTGTATAGGTACTACTATAGAGGTACTGCGGTTAGTACTATTATAGGGCCCCTGTATAGGTACTACTATAGAGGTACTGCGGTTAGTACTATTATAGAGGTCCTGTATAGGTACTACTATAGAGATACTGCAGTTAGTACTATTATAGGGGCCTCGTATAGGTACTACTATAGAGGTACTGCGGTTAGTACTATTATAGGGGCCTCGTATAGGTACTACTATAGAGGTACTGCGGTTAGTACTATTATAGGGGCCTCGTATAGGTACTACTATAGAGGTACTGCGGTTAGTACTATTATAGAGGTCCTGTATAGGTACTACTATAGAGGTACTGCGGTTAGTACTATTATAGGGGTCCTGTATAGGTACTACTATAGAGATACTGCAGTTAGTACTATTATAGGGGCCTCGTATAGATACTACTATAGAGGTACTGCGGTTAGTACTGTTATAGAGGTCCTGTATAAGTACTACTATAGAGGTACTGCGGTTAGTACTATTATAGAGGTTCTGTATAAGTACTACTATAGAGGTACTGCGGTTAGTACTATTATAGGGGTCCTGTATTGGTACTACTATAGAGGTACTGCAGTTAGTACTATTATAGGGGCCTCGTATAGGTACTACTATAGAGATACTGCAGTTAGTACTATTATAGGGGCCTCGTATAGGTACTACTATAGAGGTACTGCGGTTAGTACTATTATAGGGGCCTCGTATAGGTACTACTATAGAGGTACTGCGGTTAGTACTATTATAGGGGCCTCGTATAGGTACTACTATAGAGGTACTGCGGTTAGTACTATTATAGAGGTCCTGTATAGGTACTACTATAGAGGTACTGCGGTTAGTACTATTATAGAGGTCCTGTATAAGTACTACTATAGAGATACTGCAGTTAGTACTATTATAGGGGCCTCGTATAGGTACTACTATAGAGGTACTGCGGTTAGTACTATTATAGGGGCCTCGTATAGGTACTACTATAGAGGTACTGCGGTTAGTACTATTATAGAGGTCCTGTATAGGTACTACTATAGAGGTACTGCGGTTAGTACTATTATAGAGGTCCTGTATAAGTACTACTATAGAGGTACTGCAGTTAGTACTATTATAGAGGTCCTGTATAGGTACTACTATAGAGGTACTGCGGTTAGTACTATTATAGGGGTCCTGTATAGGTACTACTATAGAGATACTGCAGTTAGTACTATTATAGGGGCCTCGTATAGGTACTACTATAGAGGTACTGCGGTTAGTACTATTATAGGGGCCTCGTATAGGTACTACTATAGAGGTACTGCGGTTAGTACTATTATAGAGGTCCTGTATAGGTACTACTATAGAGGTACTGCGGTTAGTACTATTATAGAGGTCCTGTATAAGTACTACTATAGAGGTACTGCAGTTAGTACTATTATAGAGGTCCTGTATAGGTACTACTATAGAGGTACTGCGGTTAGTACTATTATAAGGGTCCTGTATAGGTACTACTATAGAGATACTGCAGTTAGTACTATTATAGGGGCCTGGTATAGGTACTACTATAGAGGTACTGCAGTTAGTACTATTATAGGGGCCTCGTATAGGTACTACTATAGAGGTACTGCGGTTAGTACTATTATAGAGGTCCTGTATAGGTACTACTATAGAGGTACTGCGGTTAGTACTATTATAGAGGTCCTGTATAGGTACTACTATAGAGTTACTGCAGTTAGTACTATTATAGGGGCCTCGTATAGGTACTACTATAGAGGTACTGCGGTTAGTACTATTATAGAGGTCCTGTATAGGTACTACTATAGAGGTACTGCGGTTAGTACTATTATAGGGGTCCTGTATAGGTACTACTATAGAGATACTGCAGTTAGTACTATTATAGGGGCCTCGTATAGATACTACTATAGAGGTACTGCGGTTAGTACTGTTATAGAGGTCCTGTATAAGTACTACTATAGAGGTACTGCGGTTAGTACTATTATAGAGGTTCTGTATAAGTACTACTATAGAGGTACTGCGGTTAGTACTATTATAGGGGTCCTGTATTGGTACTACTATAGAGGTACTGCAGTTAGTACTATTATAGGGGCCTCGTATAGGTACTACTATAGAGATACTGCAGTTAGTACTATTATAGGGGCCTCGTATAGGTACTACTATAGAGGTACTGCGGTTAGTACTATTATAGGGGCCTCGTATAGGTACTACTATAGAGGTACTGCGGTTAGTACTATTATAGGGGCCTCGTATAGGTACTACTATAGAGGTACTGCGGTTAGTACTATTATAGAGGTCCTGTATAGGTACTACTATAGAGGTACTGCGGTTAGTACTATTATAGAGGTCCTGTATAAGTACTACTATAGAGATACTGCAGTTAGTACTATTATAGGGGCCTCGTATAGGTACTACTATAGAGGTACTGCGGTTAGTACTATTATAGGGGCCTCGTATAGGTACTACTATAGAGGTACTGCGGTTAGTACTATTATAGAGGTCCTGTATAGGTACTACTATAGAGGTACTGCGGTTAGTACTATTATAGAGGTCCTGTATAAGTACTACTATAGAGGTACTGCAGTTAGTACTATTATAGAGGTCCTGTATAGGTACTACTATAGAGGTACTGCGGTTAGTACTATTATAGGGGTCCTGTATAGGTACTACTATAGAGATACTGCAGTTAGTACTATTATAGGGGCCTCGTATAGGTACTACTATAGAGGTACTGCGGTTAGTACTATTATAGGGGCCTCGTATAGGTACTACTATAGAGGTACTGCGGTTAGTACTATTATAGAGGTCCTGTATAGGTACTACTATAGAGGTACTGCGGTTAGTACTATTATAGAGGTCCTGTATAAGTACTACTATAGAGGTACTGCAGTTAGTACTATTATAGAGGTCCTGTATAGGTACTACTATAGAGGTACTGCGGTTAGTACTATTATAAGGGTCCTGTATAGGTACTACTATAGAGATACTGCAGTTAGTACTATTATAGGGGCCTGGTATAGGTACTACTATAGAGGTACTGCAGTTAGTACTATTATAGGGGCCTCGTATAGGTACTACTATAGAGGTACTGCGGTTAGTACTATTATAGAGGTCCTGTATAGGTACTACTATAGAGGTACTGCGGTTAGTACTATTATAGAGGTCCTGTATAGGTACTACTATAGAGGTACTGCGGTTAGTACTATTATAGGGGTCCTGTATAGGTACTACTATAGAGGTACTGCGGTTAGTACTATTATAGGGGTCCTGTATTGGTACTACTATAGAGGTACTGCGGTTAGTACTATTATAGGGCCCCTGTATAAGTACTACTATAGAGGTACTGCAGTTGGTACTATTATAGGGGTCCCGTATAGGTACTACTATAGAGTTACTGCAGTTAGTACTATTATAGGGCCCTGTATAGGTACTACTATAGAGGTACTGCAGTTAGTACTATTATAGGGCCCCTGTATAGGTACTACTATAGAGGTACTGCAGTTAGTACTATTATAGGGCCCCTGTATAGGTACTACTATAGAGGTACTGCAGTTAGTACTATTATAGGGCCCCTGTATAGGTACTACTATAGAGATACTGCAGTTAGTACTATTATAGGGGCCTCGTATAGTTACCACTATAGAGGTACTGCGGTTAGTACTATTATAGGGGCGCTGTAGTGGTACTACTATAGAGGTACTGCAGTTAGTACTATTATAGGGCCCCTGTATAGGTACTACTATAGAGGTACTGCAGTTAGTACTATTATAGGGCCCTGTATCGGTACTACTATAGAGGTACTGCGGTTAGTACTATTATAGGGGCCTCGTATAGGTACTACTATAGAGGTACTGCAGTTAGTACTATTATAGGGGCGCTGTAGTGGTACTACTATAGAGGTACTGCAGTTAGTACTATTATAGGGGCCTCGTATAGTTACCACTATAGAGTTACTGCAGTTAGTACTATTATAGGGGCGCTGCAGTGGTACTACTATAGAGGTACTGCAGTTAGTACTATTATAGGGGCGCTGTAGTGGTACTACTATAGAGGTACTGCAGTTAGTACTATTATAGGGGCCTCGTATAGGTACCACTATAGAGTTACTGCAGTTAGTACTATTATAGGGCCCTGTATCAGTACTACTATAGAGGTACTGCGGTTAGTACTATTATAGGGGCCTCGTATAGGTACTACTATAGAGGTACTGCGGTTAGTACTATTATAGGGGCCTCGTATAGGTACTACTATAGAGGTACTGCAGTTAGTACTATTATAGGGGCGCTGTAGTGGTACTACTATAGAGGTACTGCAGTTAGTACTATTATAGGGGCCTCGTATAGGTACCACTATAGAGTTACTGCAGTTAGTACTATTATAGGGCCCTGTATCGGTACTACTATAGAGGTACTGCGGTTAGTACTATTATAAGGGCCTCGTATAGGTACTACTATAGAGGTACTGGGGGACTTTGGTTGACACTGGTATGGGGGCACAGAGGCTGAGGGGCTTCCAGTCTTCTATACATTCACTACAGTATGTTTCTGGTACATACATGCACAGCGATCCCGACTCTTCATATGTGGAGTCAGTGGGGATACGTATGGGGACGGACGACATGATCTCCCAGACACCTGCAAGAGAAACAACGTTCCTTCATGTCGTATATCTCATCGATCACCCATTAGATGCCACAATCAAAGGGGGAAAGGGGTTGTACATTGGCAGCTGCGGCCTGAAGAAGAACCTCAGATCTTCTCTATGTGGATGCAGCAGAGACATAAAATAATACAATACACAAGTACAAAAGTATTGTGATGTATTACATCAGCAGTATACACATGGCGAAGCCCTCTAGTGAAATTAAATAAAAGGTTTAAATAAAAGTTTAAATATGTTATAAAAAAAAGTTTTAAAAATGTAAAAAACAAGAAAACAAACACAACATAAAAATAGGAACAATAAGTGACAAATGATGTGTGTTTTGTTCATACCAAAAAAAAAAAAAAATCCTCAAAACCCTCCGGCTGTAATAGTAAGGTTATGCAAATTTTGTACAAAAAAAAAAAGTGAAAAAATGGAAAAATATTTTTTAAAAAACTACATAAATTCAACCCACAAAAAACAAGCCCACATATGGCGATGGTGATTTTAAGAAAAGTTATGTTTTTTAAAATACAGAGATTAAAAATAATTTAAAAAAAATGCCAAAAAGTCTAAAATAATCTGCACCGTTAAGGGGTTAAGGAACCAATTTGTGATCGCGGACATCATGTAAGGTGGCGTCTACCTCACAGCTGAGCCTCGTGTCTGTGTTTCTGCTTCCAGCTCTCAGTGCTTGGTTTGTTTACACCAGTTGTCTCATTGCTATGGAGACGTAGAGGCGGCACCATGACAACAGGGGCGGGATTAGAGACCTCTAGGCATTGTGGGACCTGCTGCCTTGTACTCCATTGTTATTGTGGTTTTTGCCAGGAGGTTTGTTTTTTTTTAAATGGAGTTTTTTAGGGGTATGTAAAAAAACACTCCATGAAATACAGAGAGAAGTGTATAGGAAAATGTCTGAACAGAAATAAAAACAAAAAGAAAAAAACAAAAATATATCAGTCAAAAAAACCCACCATGCCATTGAAAGAAAAAAAAAAAAAAAAAAAAACGGCAATAAAAAATGCAGAGTTTATACTGCGTTTACTTACATGTGACCGGACACAGCTATTATTGATAAAAAAACAAACAAAAAAACAAAACAAAAAAAAAACAACAAAACACGGCATCTTTGTAAAAACAGACTATAGGGCACGTTTATCAAAGCCGTTTATCAGCCCTAACACGCAGTCCCAAAACATTTGCATTATTTTACTGCTTTTCCACTGAGTTTTTAATTTTCGTCTATGGGTAAACCGCAGCATTTTCGCAGGTAAAATGAACACGCCGCGTTTCCGCAGCGTTTTTTTTTTTTCTCCAATGTGTAGATGAGAGAAAATAAAATCTCATGTATTTTGCTGGGATTGTAGAACGCTGAGCTTATGCCGCGTCCGCATTTTCGCCTAAAAGAAAAACTTTCTTTGGTTGCTATGGGCAACCGATCACAGCTCAGCTTTCATTTTGTATTCCTCTCAGGTAAAATGAAAGGTACGCTGTGATTGGTTGCTATGGGCAACAAAGATAGGGGCTTGTTATTTTATACAATGACCAGCACAGGATATATACACGTTGTAGATTTTCCTACTTATGTCCACATGAGACAAATGCAACACTGAAAAATTTCCAACATGGAATAGTGGGCAGAAAATACGCGAGAATTCTTCCATCTTTCTGCCCTGGGCTGCGCAGTGCTGGAAAGTAGAGCGGTAGAAGACTGCCTGAAATTTCACTTTCCGCCATGTGAATGACTGACTTAGGGTTTGTTCACATGGCAGAATCTGGCGCTGCTTTTGAGGCGAAATGCCTCAAACAATGGTTGAATTGAGGTTGAAGCCGGATGCTTCGTTTTTCAGCATCGATCTTGCAGCAGTTTCAGCAAAGTCCGCAACGCAAGACACCCTGCTGTTTAGGCTCATACGGCGAACTGGAAAATGAAGAGGCAAATGTCTCCTCAAATTCCTCTTCACTTTCCGCTGTGAATGACCCCTTAGGGTATGTTCACATGTACAAATTTGACGTGGAATTCGCCTGAAATTTGCCTCTAATTCATTTCAATGGGAGGCGGCAGTGGAAAAATAAGCGTCTTGCTTGTTCTTCAGGCAGATTCCACTTGAAAAAATCCCATTGAAATGAACAAGAGGCAGAAAATATACTTTTTCCCATCGGCGTGAAATTGGACACGGAATTTATCAAAATCTGCTAGCAGAATTTGGAATTTGTACCTGCCCAAATTTTGCTTCAAATTCCGCATCAAAATCCTCGTCAGTTTTTTACAAACAGAAAAAAAAATCTGCTTTACAAATTTAGCGTCAAATTCCTACGTGTGAACACCCCCTTAGGCTGTTTTCAAACACAGCGGGATTTGTGAAGTTCCCTACATCGATCATCTGGCATAGACAATTACCAAATTTTTCCACAAAAACTATTGCAGTTCCTTTTTCCTCGCCACTTTTCCAAAGTGAGTGTGGCCTCCAGTTGCCTGGCAAATTTACTATCAAATTTATCGGACGTAGATTTGACCTTCTGGCACATGAGCCCAAGATGGAAATAATTTATTATGAGGAGGTGCAGAGACTGTGTGATTGAACAAAGCTTTAGAGTTCATGTACATGGCCATTTTTGCAATCCAAGTGTTGTCCATTTTTTTTCACGGTTCTGTTGATTTCAATGGGCAGTTAAGATCCGTAAAAATGCATCTGAATAGGGCATGCTGTAAGGTAATTGGAATGGACACAGGGAACGGAAGACGCTCAGACTGCAAAAACAGTTGTGTGAATGAAGCCTTAAAGGGTACCTGAGTTTTGATGAAAAGTTGAACTATGTGCAGGGTTTTGCTGGGCCATCTGGTCCCTGGCTGTATAAGCCTTCATACATGTATCCTATCCTATTTTCTGATGCTAATAGCCGCATTATGCCTTCAGCACATTTTACATTTGTCTCAAAGGCTGGGGCCAGTTACAACCCATTGCTGTAAACTGGAGAATCCCTCAAATGTTCAAGAAACAAAACAACATCATAAAATCAATCATTTTTTGGGAGAAATTTTATTGGATGTTTCAGTGCCATAGTTTACACCATAGAAGCTGCGTCAACAACACAATGTAGTGTTACCACGGAGACATTATGTGCTATACAATCAGATCACAGACTATGAAGACGACGACAGACTCCGGACAGTGAAATGTATTGACCGTATTCACTGGTCCCTAGATTTGGCGCAGTGAGAGGTGCAGTCCGATTCACGTCACATGGTGATAACACTGTATTACAGACAGTAGTAGTGACCCCCAGACAGGAGATATATGGGATGGATCGTACCATCTACTGAGCTGCCTCCATAGCTGAACACAAAGCACTCTCCGTATTAAGGACTACTGATACGGTATCCAACTTTTTGTAAAAAGTCTCTCTCTTCAGGCTACGACACTCCATCCACTTCTATGGGACTGTAATCTCTGCCAGCCCCATAGAAGTCAAAGTAGTGCCGATAACGCAACCGCACTGGTGCTCCATTCACAAGGAAGCTTTATGGGGAATTTCGGTGCCCTGTCCTGATCACTGAGGGACCCTATTGGGATCAGACACTTATCCCCTGTCCTGTGCATAGGGAATAAGTGTCCATAACAGCACAACCCCTTTAACACTGCCTAGTGATGTTACCATGTAACATGAAGGCATGGTCGTATGAATGAAAACCAGTGGAGTAAGATGGAGAATAAACACCCAAAAAATAAACCAAATGCATACAAAAAAATAAATAAATAGGTAAAAAATTTTTTGCTGATCTTAGATCCTGTTCACATTTGGCGTTTCTCGAGGCACAGACATATGCAGCTGTATGCGTATAGATAGATGGCGCCAGCATTGTATAAGATATTTATACTTCATGGTAAAGGAAAACCATTGTACACCATCTAAAGAGGCAAAATTGTACACAAATCCGAAGTGGAGCTTAGGGAGCAACAACTACATGCAAGAGGCGCAAACTTAGGGGTAGAGTCACACAAGGCCTAATTTTATACCATAGAAAATATCACAATTCACATTTCTTACATGCAGAATCGCTATGGATTTCACCTTTTGCATTAAAAGGGAACGTATCCCTTTTTTTTTTTTTTTTTGCAGCAGCAATTGTCATGTTAAACATTTTTTAAAATTTTCCATTTCACCATGTAGATCCTACAATTTTCACTCCGGCCACTAAGCCATAGACCACCACTTTCCAACATCATTACATCACTACTAACAATAGATCATGTTACAGCTCTCCTCCCCCTCCCTGCACAGAGCATGTCTACAAAACTCTCCCATAGATCTCAATGAGTCAGCTGCAGTCTGCTGCTGCCTGTGGCCATGACGGTGCTGTAAAGCAGATCACTAAATGCTGCTAAATAGAGCAGAGGAGAAGCTCAGACAAGATGGCCGCCCCCATAATCATGTACAGAAAATAAAATAAAAAAAAAATAAAAAAAAAATCAGAAGATAGATAGATTAGATGTAATAGATTTCACTACCTGGTGTTAATAAATAAAAATAATTGGTGACACATTCCATTTACATCTGTGGCAAATATGCAGATTTTGCAGCAGATTTCTCTTTGCAGTAAATTTGCCCCCTTGTGTGAATCTACCCTTATGAACTATGAATTGTGTTATATGTACCTTCGGATGTACCGAACAGGCTCCATACATCCCTTAGCAGCTTTCATTTCAGCTTCTGGAACTTTTTCAGCAATTTGCTTTACAGTAGCTCTTCTGCGGGATCGAACCAGATTGCCTAGCCTTAAACTTTCAAACTTTTTTTTTCTATTGTAAAGTGCTGCTATAAACATAACAAACAAGTACTCACCCCTTCCCAGGTCCCCGTTTCCTGTAGTGGCAGCTCCGGTCTCCAGGCTGATGTCACCAGTGACATCATCTATGGAAGGGGACGGCTACAGCCAATCACAGGTCTCAAAGGTCACCAGGCACTAAAAGCCTATAAAAATGAATGGACCTGCCGCCGCTGGAGATAGAAGCTTGGGGAAAGGCGAGGACTGTTTTTTTTATGTTTATAGGCCCATTAGCAAAACTAAAATAATAACTTAAAAAAAAAAAAAAAAAAAAAAAAAGCGTTGAACAACCCTTAAACTTCATACAAGCCTTGTCCAACCATGACACAGTCACCAGCTGTCCTTTCTTGCACCACTATGCTCAGGACAAACCCCACTGGGAACACCACATAAAATTCGGAGATGCCCCGACCAGTCGTCGAGCTGTCACAATTGGGCCACTCAGATCGCTTGCCCATATTTCCCGCTTTCAACTTCAAAAACGGACTGTGCCAAATATATCCCACCCTCTACAAGCGCCATGGTCACCAGATAACCAATTAGAGATGAGCGAATCGATTCTGCAGAAGTGGAATTTGATCCGAATTTCAGGAAATCTTCGATTTGCCATGATTGCAGATTTCCTGATGCTTCGCAGTAACGAATATTTAGTAAGGACCTTTGTGACATCAGACGGTTACATGATATTCTCTAGTGATGTCATTGGGTAGGCGTGTTTTTGATTGTTAGCAGATCCTTCCTTTTGGAACTTCGAATCAAACTTTTGAGAAATTCGCTCATCTCTAGTTTTAATGTTATGACTGATGGGTGTAACACAATGCGACCTTCATGGGATGATACGGACTTAAAAGGGGGCTCAAAAATGATATGAAGGTCAGTCCGAACCTACAGGGGATAGTTACCTCTGCCATTTATTTTCCTAAGGCTGCTATATAGTAGTGACTACAGCTATGTTACAATGCCTACAGGAGGTCTGAGGTAGTCTAAGACATGCCCATGTCATCATTGGTTCAGACTGCTGTAGATCTGAGCAGCCATCTTTCCCTGTTCATGGGCAGGCTATTTCTTTGGCCCTATTGGGATAGGTGGCCTCCGGACGACTCTGGATTGACTTATGCCTTATTCACATGAACAACAAAAACAGCAGTATTCCCATAGCAACCAATCACAGCGCAGCGTCTTTCAGGAGCAGAATACAAAATGAAAGCGTGATTGGTTGCTATGGGCAACAAGGACAGTTTTAATAAATACGGCTAGTCACATGTTCTGTTTTTGGCTGTTTTCATGCATCCTTCGATGGGTTCAAGCCTGAAAACAGCCATGGAAATACTGACGATTGTGTCCACTTTTCACGGCCGTTTTTACCGTTCACCGTCATGTAAACAAAGCCTTATAGGTTTTTTTTTCCCCAAGTTTTTTTTTTTTTCCAATAACAGGAAGCCATGAATTTTTTTTTTTTTTTTATGTCGTGTTTTAATATACAACTATACAAATGTTAACAGATACACAACTCATTCCGGAGTGTAGAAAGTAAACCGCCAAATTTCCGTTTTACAGTAAACGGTTAAAATTAGATCAGAGTGCAAAGAAAGAAGCAGTAGCACGTACATGTACAGACACGGAGAACACAAAAATGTGCAGAGGTTAAATATTCTAACCTAAGACGCATTAGTAAAGACTGAACTACAAGGCTGAAGAATTCGAACTCTAGAGCCTGTTCACACTGCTTGCAACAAAGGCAAACAGATAGATATTCCAGCATCAGGATCTGTAATATTAGTGCTAATATCTATACTGTAGCAGTGGGGATGCTACATGAGAAACTACGTGCTCTTGTACATCAGTAAGCCAAGGAGTCACAAATGGTGTACTGATGCAAAAATCTGACCAAAACACACAAGTGTAAATGTGGCCTAAAGAGCAGCGCTATTCTGCAGAACGTGGATTATAAATTTACAGGTTTTTCATGGCCCGTGGGTCTTCTCTATATATATCTCTGATGATATGACTTAAAGGGGAACTTTCACCACCTCCAGTTCTTTGGATCCTATAATAGACCCCATTCCACCGATTCCAGCACAGTTGGAATTTTTTCTCTAGTCCACACTGTTCCTGAGCAATCAATGCTATAAGTATTGTCGCTTAATAGGCTAAAAGGGGGCAGGCAAGGGGGCGTAACTCAGCTCTCTGACACTGTCCAATCAGAGGCGCGCAATGTAGGAGGTCTGAATCACGCCTCCTTTGCTGACACCACCCACTTTTTTTATATCAGGTGCCAAAACTAACAGCACCGATTGCTTGGGAATGGTGGGGGCTAGAGAAAAAATTCCAACTGCGCTGGAATCCATGGAGCTGGGCCTATTACATGATGCAAAGAACTGAAGTTGAAGGAGGTGGTGAAAGGTTCTGACTTTTTACAAATCTTTTGTCATAAGTTTAAATCAGTTGCGATCGCAGTGGTGAGACCCCCACCAATAGGCGAGATGAAGGGGCAGAAGTGCTGAGTGGATCTCCTTGAGATGAGCTTGGAGCTCTGACCCAGTGCCTAGCTAGACCAAGAGATCCAGAGCTTGGGTCCTCCCTTTCCTTCCAGTTATCAGTGGGGGTCTCTCCACCAGTCAAACCTGACATGTCAAAAATTTAGCAAAAAGACAGACCCCTTGAACAGCAGCACCGTCATGGAATGATTCGTACAATGGAAAACACTAGAAGGCCATACAAGTCATACATACATTCACCGGAGGTCTAGAAGACCAGCTTATTGAAATCTTGGCACAAAAAAACCCTAAAAATAACAAAACTACACTAACTACAAATGATTTCAGATCTGCCATATCTCCCATCTAGCAGGATCATTTCTTCAATTCCAGCCACGTGGTAACATGTCCGTACCAACACCCTCCACCCAGATTTCTATCCCACGTGATCTAGTACCGCAGAGGAGACATGGCAGGTTCTAGGTAAACTACAGATGATAGAAAACTAAATTGATTTTCTAAAAATTAAAGCTTCGGTAGATCCTCGCCGCTCCCGCCTGATGCACATTATCAACATATATATAGTACAAGACAGACACATATGAACGTAAAAATGGCGTAACCGGCGAGATCGATCGCACATATGGGGTTCCAGCTTCTTTAACCCTTTCTTTTGGTTTGACAACGCCAATAGTTTCGGTTGTGGCGGACACATTACAGCTTGTCAGTTTTTCTTGCATGGTTGATGGCTATGGATTGAGAAGTCTCGCAGCTCCGCTAAGATTGTGCGTTTGTACGTTGGCAGAGACTTTACTGCCAGAACACTGCAAAATACGTCCCGTATAATATCACCTGGAAAGACGAGTCACTTACAGCTCCTTAAGGGCATTATAGCAGGAGTTACATATGGGCAGGTCATATATACTATAGGGCAGCATTAACCAACATGGGTTTTGCGCAGTGATTGGTGCACCGGCAAAGATCCCGGGTGTCAGGATGTGCTGTGGCAGGTTCTGGTCTGGAGTCCAAATTAATTTAGGATTTAGTTTTGAATTAACTGGGGGTTCTGTTCCAGGGCCTCATTTCATTTAGGGGTTGCGGCCTGGGGCCTGAATTCATTTGGGGTCTGGCCTTGGGTCTGAGTTCATTTAGAGAGTCCATCTTGGGACCTGCTTTCATTTAGGGGTTTCGGCCTGGGGCCTGAATTCATTTAGGGGTCTGGCCTGGGGCCTGAATTCATTTACAGAGTCCATCTTGGGATCATCTTTCATTTTGGGGTCTGGCCTGGAGCTAGAGTTCATTTAGAGAGTCCGTCTTGGGACCTGCTTTCATTTAGGGGTTCCTGCCTGGTGCCTGAATTCATTTAGGGATCTGGCCTGGGGCCCGAGTTCATTTAGAGGGTCCGTCTTGGGGCCTGCTTTCATTTATGGGGTCCGGCCTGGGGCCCTATTCCATCTAAAGGTCTGGTCTGGGGTCCAAATTCATTGTGTGGTAGATTCTGGGCTGAGGTCTGAATGAAAGGGGTTTTTCCAAATTTTGATACGACAACCTATCCTTAAGATCAGGTCGATTGATGTCCAATACCTCGCCAATCAGGTATATGAAGAAGCTGCAGTGCTCAGGTGAGTCTCTTCACAGGTCATATGACATCACATTCATCAGTCCATGGCCTGTTCACAGATCAGTTCCATTCAAGTGAATAGGGCTGAGCTGCAATACCAAGCACGGCCACTATACAATGTGCTGTACTGCATTCAGCAAAGAGGCCACAGCACTCGTTTGAACATCGCACCCTCTTCAAACAGATTGTCGGTGGTAGTGCCTGGTGTCGGACCCAACAATCTGATGTGATCTATCCAAAAGGATAAGTCAATGTCATCATAATCCTGGAAAACCCCTTTAATTTAGTGCAGTGATGTGTGCGACTTTTTTTTTTTTTGCCTGGGGTTTTACTAATGATATGAAGGATGGGATACCTTAGCACAGTGCATGGACACTGAGCTGGCCCCTCAGTCCTACCGTGCCAATGACCTGAAGCATGGCGGACAGCGGCGACGCCACACAACAGCGGTACAGCAGCAACCTCAAGCCGTAGTAGAAATAATACCTGCTTGTAAATGGATTTTTTTTTTTTTTTAATCTCACTTGAACATATTTCCAGCATGAAGAAAACGGTTCAGCCCCTGTAAAAGCAAAAAAAAAAAAAAAGCACAAGAAGCCGAGGAAGCGGACGAACGGACGTCACAATCTGTAGCGTTCACGGACAGATATGTAAACAAGGAACACTATGTACTTGTCAAGTAAATGTTTCCAGAGACCTCCCGACGTGAAGATAATACTTTTACAGGGCGTCAGTAACCCAAGGACTTGGAATGCAAGCAAAGTGGAAAACTAAAAGTTGTCAATTGTCGTTCCACCTCACGGAAGTGTTCTAACCGCCATCTTCCCAATCCGTGAAAAGCCAGAACTTGTGTCTATAATGGACATTGAGCGACACTCACAGATGGAGCGAGACAGGCAGCAGGACACATATCACAGTGATGATTTCCTCATGGGGGCAGTAGTGAGGATTCTTTATGACGCAATTTTTTTGGGGATTTCATTGACAGCGTTGGCTTTGCATCGTAGGACACTGAAAGCGAGCGGACGAACACAAATGTTGCACCTGGAGCACGGAGGCGAGAGCCGTCAAAAGTGGATGTCAAAGACAATTTTATCTTCATAGAGGGCAATGACCAGCATTATGGCGAAACCGAGAAGTAGTCCTAAATTCTGTAGGATGAATTGTCCGACCGGACAGTATCCGTGCTCTTCATTTTCACCGTCCCCGTGTAGCATTTCTGGGAGCTGAAATTACATAGAAAACATGTAGACCGTCAAGTTCACTTGACTACGAGCAGAGCTGCTTCCAGCTGTATACCTTGTACATGGCTTGCAGATCAGCTGATCACGGCACCGATCCGATCCGATCCTACTGACCTATCCTGTGGACTGGTCATCAATATTCAATACACTTGGGTTTCGGACAATCCCTTTAACAACCTCCCCATAAGAGCTTGCCAATAAGTCTCACTGCACATACAGAAGAGGGTACGGGACCCCTAGCTTCCTGACACACAAGCTTATATACACATATATAGACTTAAATGTTAGTCCCTTACCATATCAACAAGCGCCACATACAGAAACATGCCGGCTGTAATGGCAAAAATCCATGAAGTGATATTATTGGCGTATTGTCCGACCGCTGTACCTAGCAGCATGCCTACATAAGCCATCATTGCAGACAGGAGATTGTACACAATCGCTTGTTTTACAGTCATCCCGGCCTTCAGCAGCACCGCAAAGTCTCCTGCAAATATAAGAGGACGTGTCAGGCAGGGCACAGTGCACACTAAGCAACAATGTGCAGATTGTCATGTACACAGAACATGGATTTTACCTAATTCATGAGGAAGCTCGTGGCAGAAAACAGCGACAGATGTGCTAATCCCACCGGTCAGGCCGGCACTAAAGGCAGCACCTGGAAAGAAACAGATAAGACATGAAGAAACCAAAAACACACAGTGGGGAAAAAAAAGTATTTAGTCAGCCACCAATTGTGCAAGTTCTCCCACTTATAAAGATGAGGCCGGCCTGTAATTGTCATCATAGGTAGACCTCAACTATGAGAGACAAAATGAGAAAACAAATCCAGAAAATCACATTGTCTGATTTTTTAAGAATTTATTTGCAAATTATGGTGGAAAATAATTATTTGGTCACCTACAAACAAGCAAGATTTCTGGCTCTCACAGACCTGTAACTTCTTCTTTAAGAGGCTCCTCTGTCCTCCACTCATTACCTGTAGTAATGGCTCCTGTGTGACATTGTTATCAGTATAAAAGACTCCTGTCCACAACCTCAAACAGTCACACTCCAAACTCCACTATGGTGAAGACCAAAGAGCTGTGGAAGGACACCAGAAACAAAATGGTAGCCCTGCACCAGGCTGGGAAGACTGAATCTGCAATAGGCAAGCAGCTTGGTGTGAAGAAATCACCTGTGGGAGCAATAATTAGAAAATGGAAGACATACAAGACCACTGATAATCTCCCTCCATCAGGGGCTCCGCGCAAGATCTCACCCCGTGGGGTCAAAATGATCACAAGAACGGTGAGCAAAAATCCCAGAACCACACGGGGGGACCTAGTGACTGACCTGCAGAAAGCTGGGACTAACGTAACAAAGGCTACCGTCAGTAACACACTACGCCGCCAGGGACTCAGATCCTGCAGTGCCAGACGTGTCCCCCTGCTTAAGCCAGTACATATCCGGGCCCGTCTGAGGTTTGCTAGAGAGCATTTGGATGTTCCAGAAGAGTATTGGGAGAATGTCATATATGGTCAGATGAAACCAAAGTAGAAGTGTTTGGTAGAAACACAACTCGTCGTGTTTGGAGGAGAGTGAATGCTGAGTTGTATCCAAAGAACACCATACCTACTGTGAAGCATGGGGGTGGCAACATCATGCTTTGGGGCTGTTTCTCTGCAAAGGGACCGGGACGACTGATCCGTGTACATGAAAGAATGAATGGGGCCATGTATCGTGAGATTTTGAGTGCAAACCTCCTTCCATCAGCAAGGGCATTGAAGATGAAACGTAGCTGGGTCTTTCAGCATGATAATGATCCCAAGCACACCGCCAGGACAACGAAGGAGCGGCTTCGTAAGAAGCATTTCAAGGTCCTGGAGTGGCCTAGCCAGTCTCCAGATCTCAACCCCATAGAAAACCTTTGGAAGGAGTTGAAAGTCCGTGTTGTCCAGCGACAGCCCCAAAACATCCCTGCTCTAGAGGAGATCTGCATGGAGGAATGGGCCAACATACCAGCAACAGTGTGCGCCAACCTTGTGAGGACTTACAGAAAACGTTTGACCTCTGTCATTGCCAACAAAGGATATAGAACAAAGTATCGAGATGAACTTTTGTTATTGACCAAATACTTATTTTCCACCATAATTTGCAAATAAATTCTTAAAAAAATCAGACAATGTGAATCTCTGGATTTGTTTTCTCATTTTGTCTCTCATAGTTGAGGTCTACCTATGATGACAATTACAGGCCGGCCTCATCTTTATAAGTGGGAGAACTTGCACAATTGGTGGCTGACTAAATACTTATTTCCCCCACTGTATATATATAGATGAGAACGTTATACTATGTGGCACTGTGCCAAATCTCTAATACGCCCCTTCCTGCCCTGCAAGGTACTACTTTTGTTGCAGTCCCAACAAAAGGGCATAAAACGCCTCTCACACCCACTGTATTATATAGCTAACACTGATGTAACTTCTGGGATAGGCCATGTGACCCCAAAGGTGCAGCGGTGAATAGTCACCACAGCAACTAAATGGTAAAGCAGACGGAGAGGCCTCAAATGTGCAAAGAGATCACATGGCAAATCAGGGGCCTAATGAAGACCCCACAGGTCTCCGATCTTGAGACAAAATACACAGTAGTACTGCACCCCAAAATACAGAGAAAAACTACAACATGTCTTAGAAAAGACTGTGTTATTTGTTAAAACTTTCTAAAAAAAATTCCAAAAAACAGGAGAAAAAAAAAAAAAAAAAGGGATCAAAGAATGATATGCTCTCAAATATAATACCAATTGAAAACTACAACTTGTCCCACAAAAAACAAAACCTTATGTAGGTTGAAAGCCTATCCTTACCTATGGCTAGCCCATCACTAAAGTTATGCATCCCGTCTCCCATGATGACCATCCAGGCTATACTGGCGATGCCAGTGTCCTTCATGTCCTTCCCTGAGTGGCAGTGCCCATGGGAGTGGTGGGAGTGTTTGCTGTGACTGTGCTTCTTTGGCATCTCCACTTGTGTGTGATTATTCTCATACTGTCCCTCATCCACACTATGGTCATCATCTTTGTTACTATGTGGCATGGCGTCGTCAACCGCCACAAAAACCTTCCCGGGCGACTGATGGAGACTCTCCACATAGGTCATCTCTGTCTCATTCAGCTGCTGGGACTCAGATGCCGCCGGGTCTTCAGGAGCTGCTCGAAAAGACATAAGGAGAGGGATTTACATGACTCTACACAAACAACGTTCATTTTGTCTGGCGGAGGCTTAAATCGGTGCCAATGAATATTTATGGTGCGAGTTTAAAGGGGTATTCAAGTCAGAGCAAGTTTCCCCAGGGGTAATTTGCTGATCTTTGGGCTCCGATCGCTGGGACCCCCCACTGATCACAAGAACCACTCCATTCATTTGCTGTGTTTCAGCTATCACCCCAGTTCTTATGATCAGTGACCGAGCAGCAAGTTATCCCCTATCCTTTGGTTGCTCTGATCGGAGTACCCCTTTAAGGACCAAGAATGTACACTGTATACACAGTAGTAGTGAGGGGTTACAATCATGTATCCCCCATATCACTGGGCTACAAATACCCCCAGTGGTCAGTCCGTCACAGTAGCATGCAATTCCCATCGTCACCTGAAACTGGGAAGTACCATGGTCACGTGACTAAAAACCACCTGGAGAACCCCTCCAAGAACCAAATTAGGCCAGGTCCTTAAAAGGGTCACATGATGCTGCCAAACCTGGGATTTTAGAGCTTCTATAGGCGCACTTTTTCTTCAGCTCTCTTCCACTGGGTTCAGTGACTGTAATGTCATGATAAACATCATGTACACGGGGTCTCGATAGGCTCAAACAAACCCAGAGTATGTGCAGTTCAACCATAGGAGACTTGCTACATGCATGCTCAGCTCACAGCTTACACCACCTGTGTGCATACACAATACAGGGTAAGGAGGAGGGACTGCAATGATTGGCTTTGGAGGACAGATATATACAATGCATTGTGGGACCTGTAGTCTTTGAAGATCAGTAACTACTGCAGCAGATGGGTCTCTGGGCCTTACAGGGTTACATCCGAAGTCACGGTGCAAGGTTTATTAAAGGGTCAGACACTGACTTTAGGGTAACTAACCAATAGGTGGCACCAGAGAGACAGCTTTCTTCTGGTGTGTGTATATATATATATATATATATATATATATAAAAATATATATATATAAAAATATATATATATATATATATATATATATATCTATATAGATCTATATATATATAGATCTATATATCTGTGCTGTTCGCCAACCGTATGGATAAAGCCTAACATGGTCCCTAATCCGCATTGTGTAATATAAAACCCTATTGAGGCAACTTAACCCAAAAATCCAAAATACCCGCCATTACCTGCTAAGGGTTTCAGCTGTAACCACTCGGCATCTGAGCGCCGATTTAGCTTGTGATCTGATAATTTCCGTCCCACCACAGACTCGTCCGCCTTCTGCTTCCTTTTCAATCGACCGGGTCTTCCCTTAATAGAATAAAAGGGAGAAAAAAAAGTGATTCCCATCCTGCCGGTTCAGAACAAAGGGGTTGTCTGAGAGTTGACACTGATGGCGTATCCTGAGGTCAGGTCATCAATACCAGACACGACGGGATCTGACACCCAGCGCTCCCACCGATCAGTTGTATGGAGCAAGAAGCAGAAAGCTCTGTACACTGTGTAGTGGCTGTGACATGATACTGCTGCTCAACTTCCAATCACGTGAATGGGGGCTGAGCTGCAAAAGCCAAGCCTGTTCACTACACAGTGTAAGGAGCTGCTCGTTCCCATCCTTGGGATAGGTCATCAGTATCAGATGGGTGGAGTTTCGGCACATAGCACCCCCACCAGTAAGTTGATATCTGCACAGTGTATGGAGCAAGAAGCAGGCAGCGCCTCACATGAATGACAGCCAAGTTGCAGTACCCATAGACAGCCATTACACAGTGTACAGAGCTGTATATATCGTGCTCCATACATTGTGCAGATATCAGCTGACTGGTGTCAGACCTCCAGCAATCTGGTCTTGAAGACCCCTCCTAAGGATGGAAACAAGCAGCTCTGTACACTGTGTAGAAAGCTTGCCAAAAAAAATTTAGCAGCATGCAGAAAGCTCCTGAGCTCCCCCTGTTGGCTGGTAGAATGTAAAGCACATTAAACACAGGTCAGTGCACCAATCTACAGCAAGTGCTGGAATCTGTTAGAAGCCATCACACAAAACTGAAGCTGGAACACTGTAACGAAAAAGGCAGCACAGTGACAGTGTCCTGGTGGCTTCAAGATATATATATATATATATATATATATATATATATATATATATATATCTTTGTCATCCATAGATGCCGTGGTCACTGCTGACTTCAGAATCTACAGGGTTATATGGCCAGCTAACAATGTCAGCTGAAATACACCTGCATGTGTGAATACACCCATAAGGCAAGAATAACATGCAGACTCCTTACCCGTCTCTCCTTGTAATGTTTGAACATCCGTATACAGTGCTCTACTATGAAGAGCAGATAAATCCCCCCGAGGGCGACGAGACCCTTCATAACGGTGTCATATTCTACTAAGAACTCCTGGTTTACATCCTTGCCATGGTCATGGCTGTGCCCGTGTTCTTCTGAGCCGTGGTCATGCCCGCCCAGAGACTGCAAAACAAAGGAAAGCGTAAAGCGAGATTTATTAATAAAGAAAGAACAGCAACAACTTATGTTACCCACTGGTGGGTCACCGAGAGTCCGCCAGTGTCTGCAGGTGATAAGTTACTGACCCTGCCTGTCTGATCGCTGTATACCTGGTGCTCACAATACTTGTTATGGCCCCCTCCTAGCTCTTATGTCCTTGCTATGACACCCCCTCCACTTACACCCTTGCTATAGAGCGTCCCCTGCGCTTGCGTCCTTGCTAGGTGAATCCTCTTGCTCTTACATACTTGCTATGGTGTCTGCCTGGCTCTTATGTCTTTGCCATGGTGTCCGCCCGGCTCTTATGTCTTTGTCATGGTGTCCGCCCGGCTCTTATGTCTTTGCTATGGTGTCCGCCCGGCTCTTATGTCTTTGCTATGGTGTCCGCCCGGCTCTTATGTCTTTGCTATGGTGTCTGCCTGGCTCTTATGTCTTTGCCATGGTGTCCGCCCGGCTCTTATGTCTTTGCTATGGTGTCCGCCCGGCTCTTATGTCTTTGCTATGGTGTCCGCCCGGCTCTTATGTCTTTGCTATGGTGTCCGCCCGGCTCTTATGTCTTTGCTATGGTGTCTGCCTGGCTCTTATGTCTTTGCCATGGTGTCCGCCCGGCTCTTATGTCTTTGCTATGGTGTCCGCCCGGCTCTTATGTCTTTGCTATGGTGTCCGCCCGGCTCTTATGTCTTTGCTATGGTGTCCGCCCGGCTCTTATGTCTTTGCTATGGTGTCCGCCCGGCTCTTATGTCTTTGCTATGGTGTCCGCCCGGCTCTAATGTCTTTGCTATGGTGTCCGCCCGGCTCTTATGTCTTTGCTATGGTGTCCGCCCGGCTCTTATGTCTTTGCGGTGGGGTGGGGTTCTTGATTACCTCTTAGGACATCCACCTAATGGGGCATCCTCAGACCGGACAGTCTTATAATGCACCAGATTCATCACTGTGACTGAGGCTGGATGATAAATCTGGTGAATCCTTGGTCTGTCTAGTCTAAGTTGACAACAACCATTAGTCGGCTCGCTTTGTGGCAGAATTTTGAAGTTCTGAGAGACCAATCCTGTCCTGCATTACACAGACAGCCCATTAAAGGGGTTATACCACAAAGAATATTTATGCTCTAGCCATAGGATACAGGATAAATATCTGATTGGTGGGGGTCTGACCGATGAGACCCCCCACTGATCCTGAGAACATGCAGTGTTTTACCTGCCTGACTGCAGCCACCGGCTGAATATAAGTGTGCCTATAGTGGACGGGATGCATTCATGCCCTATTCAGTTCAATGGGAGCGCTGGAGAGAGCCGAGAGCTGAATGGGAGCGCCGTCCACCACCAGTCACTCCTACATAGGCTGAATGCGCGGTGTTAAACGGCAACTGAGAAGGGGGTATTCTGTGTCTGTGTTTGTACCATACCCCCGATTACTGCCCATAGGATATGTATAGTGTCCTAACAATCTGTGCGCCCTATAGTATATACATGTAATATCAGTAGTCATACAATGGAAGGCTTACATGGGGCAAGAGGTGAAGGAGCGCATCTCCACTCAGGGTTCCCACAGCCAAAGCCACCAGGAAGTAGAGAAGGAACTTGAAGCAGCCCTGGTTAATGAAAGGAATGAGGATAATCCCCAGCAGGGACAGGAGGCTGATGACCGTGATGGAGATGAAGCCACAGATCCAGGCTGCAAGTGCAAGAGAGATCGGACAGAGCGTGAGACGGCTGCAAAGCTACACACCACAAATACAACAGCATAGGGGGATACACTGGGGATGGGTGGGGGTCCCTTACTATCCCCATCATTCTTTTCTATAGGGCTGCTGAAGATCACCAAGTACAGTGCTTCACTATCTCCCGCGGTCCCATAGAGTCGAATGAAGTGGCAGCTCAGCTGGAAGACCGTCACTCCATTCACACAAGGGTACGAGGGACCCCACCGATCAGCAGGTTATCTCAAATCGTGTAATGTTAAAGGGGTTCTCCAGCTTCCAAAATTTATCACCAGGGCAGGAATGAGCTTGCAAACGAAACCTTAGAGTGATGTATTACCTGGGATTTCATGGCAGGGCAGTGGAGAAGGGAAGGGCACACCAAGTGCAAAATGCACAGATTTACATAAGGTTATGTTCATGGAAAACCCCTTTAAGTCCGGTCCTTTATACAATATTGTACAGACGAGGCCCCCAGGACCGGGGATTACTTACCAAAAGCCGGTCCTTTACTTTCTTCTTCTTCCATCTCAGTAAAATGCTGGATGCAAACCTTACTGTCGATCTGATACAAGAGCGCGGGACACAGGTAAGCGAACTGATCCGGGGAGATGGGGGAGTTAATACTCAGGCCATAGAAAGTGAGGAGCTGGGTGACATTCAGACACTGCAAGGGAAACAAGAGGATTACAATCTATAACGCCATAGTATGGAGGGCATGGTATAGGAACTCCAGTGATCACAACAAGGGTTTGGCTTTACAGAAGGGGCGCGCATGCTCGGTCATGGCTCCATTCTCTTGTAGAAGACTGATAGAGATCATCGCCCCATAGAAATGAATGGAAGGGAGTGCTGGCCGAGGATGCACACTACCACGGGGCACTTGAGGACTTGCATTGTTCCGATCACTGAGGGTCCCAGCAGTCAGACCCCCGGTCATCAGACACTTACTTCCTATCCACTAGGTAGAGGACAAATGTCATTAAAAAGGAGTTTTTCCAGACTTATCAATTGATGACCTAACCTTAGGACAGGTCATGAACTGAAAACTGATGGGGAAGACCCCCGGGGGCTGATTCAAGAGACCACAGCAGTTAGGCGAGCACTGCAACCTCTGCAAAAAAAACAAGCACATCGCCGTACATTGTATAGCAGCCATTGTTGGCACTGCAGCTCAGTCCCATTCACTTGAATGGGACTGAGGTGTAAACAGGTCACATGACCAATGAACATGACGGCCTATGAAGCAGAAACAGAGCTAAAGGAAGGAGCGCCACTGTAAACAGGTGATCCCCCACTGATCTTAAATGGATGACCTACCCTGCGGGCTCCTGTACACAATTTTTTTTTTCTTTTAAGTTTTTGACCATTTTTACAGTTTGTGTTTTTTCATGATTTTTTTTTTTCTTATTTTTCAAGTCCTATAAAGAACTATATATATATATATATATATATATATATATATATGATGAATATGCCTGTAAATAAGCCATAGCCATAGCATGCTATGCAAAAAACTGCAAAGCAACTCAAACGCCAAAAAAATTTCAGAACGCAATATATAGGCTTAAAGGTAACACTTGACTGCATGAAAAATCGCTGGATAAACAGCCAAAAAATACCATTAGGCCTAATAGGCATACAGCTATGACAGGCCTGGGGGCCTATGCTAAGCCCCAGCTGCTATGACAACTAGTCAGCATGTCACAGGTGCCTATGGCGTGACAGAGACAGTCCCATCCCACTGTTTAACTACTTAGATGCCACTAAACGTAGCATGTATGGGATTAACCAGCCGGGATTACAAGGATCCAGCTAGATGTACAGTTATGTCCATTTGGGTGAAAGGGTTAAATACATTTTTGGGCCAAAAAAAATAAAACAACTGTGCACAGAATCCATATACAGAGAATTCACAATTGACCCCTTAAGGTTACGGACAATTTTTTATTTTTTTTTTATGCTTTCATTTTTTTTTCCCAGCACTTTTCAAGAACCAGAACTTTTTCACTTTTCTGTCAAAATAACTGTATGAGAGTTTGTTTTTTGCATGACGAGATATATTTTTAATGACAGCATTTAATGTTCCATATAACATATTGGGGGGGAAAAAAATGTACATGTAGCAAGTTATAAGAAAAGCACTATTCCACCATTTATTTATTTTTTATGTGGGGGGGGGGGGGATATTTCTAAAATATTCACTATGCATAAACATGAAAGGTTAACTTTATTCTGTGAGTGGGTAGGTTTATGGAAGATAACATTTATATAGTTTATTTTATTTTTTTTGCATTGTGTCACCACTTTCTGGAACCCATAACCCTTTATTTTTTCCATCAAAGGAAACATATGAGGGCTTGTGTTTTGCTGGGCAAGCTGTAGTTTTTATTGACTGCGGAATATGATGGCGCTATAGAAGTAAGCAAATAAATAAAATTGGTACCATTTTGGAGTACTTAGAACTTTTTGATAATATTTTATCCTATTATTTTATTTATTTGTTTTTTTAAGGTTGTGGCGACCAAAAACTGGTAATTTTCAGGCACTGTGATATCTTTTCTACAGCATTCAATAGTAGTGTAATATTAATATTTCATATTTAGGTCACATTTTAATCTCTCAGACAACTCAAACTGTGCCTGTCAATTTCAATGGTAGTTTTTTTTTTGTTAAATTGCAAAAGGGGAATGTTTTTAACGTTTAAAAAATAAATAAAATATAATTTTATTATATTTATAATATAATTATAATATATAATTTTCTTTTAACTGAATTTTTTATTTTATTTGTTTTTACTTTTTCTTTTTTCAGTACCCCTAAGAAACTTTAACATCCAATGGCTTCAAAAAGTCCCTGACTATTATGACAATCCATCAGAACCCCACAACTGTATTGCAGGGTAAAGGGGGGGACAATATAAACCTAATCTGTAAGATGCAGTGCTTTTTATTACGGGGGGTTACGCTTCCAAGATTGGAGTGGTCTCCAATCCTGGAAGCACCCGGTGGGGGCCCATTTGTTTGGTATAATTTTTGGCAAATTATACAAGGTCATTTTAAAAATTCTACCTAGCGTTTGTGTAGTTTTTAGCTTCGCAGAGACGTAGCCATTGCTCACCTTGTTGTGTTCATGCATTTCGTCATGTAGGCCATGACTTTTTGGGATGGCGGTATGGGTGTTTATACTCGTCACATCATTAGGAGCCTCTCTTTTCCGGGTGTTTTTCTGAAGATATTCTGCCCCCTGTCTGTGCTCCTCAGACTCGAGATTATCATCGTCCACATTGCCCGAAACATGAGAAGCAAAGTTATGGTCGTGGTTGTAACCGTGCTTGCTTTCATCATGGGCCGGATCAGAGTCTCCAGTAGCGTCGCTGCTTTTTGTTCCTTTCCGCCTCTTTTTATGTTTGCGTTGTTTCTTTTCCGCTAGTTCTTGCGTCGTATTTGTACCCGACAATGGTTCGTTCGTATGTCCGTCGAGTGACACGTGGCTGACGGCAGCACTGTGGTTATGGTGGCTATGGTTATGGGAGTGGTACGTACCGTTATGGTCATGATGATGAGGGTGATTTTTGTGGCCACTTTTAGATGCCTTCTTTTTCTCGTTGCATTGTTTTGACTCGTTTTTTTCGTCTGTGTGTGAATGGGGCTCTATAGGATCATGTACATGTGAGACATCATGGTCATTGTCCTCGTGACCTATTTCAACCTCTTTCAACTTCCCAAGACCCAAACTGGATAAAAGTCTTTCCAGCCCGTAATACGACAACCTTCCGTTTTCGCCATAGCGATGGAATAACTGTTCAATGTAATAGTTTTGTTCGTGTTCAGACTTGCTGGTGGACGGCTCTGAAGCTCGGTTCTGCAGATATGGCTCCTCGGAGATCTGGTAATCGTTGTGACTGTGGGTGTGGCTTTCTTCGGATGTGTGGTCGTGGACGTAGCCGTGGCAGTGGTTGCAATGAGGAAGGATGAAGGTAAACAAACAAAGAAAGCAAAATTTTGTGTGAATGTGAACCTTCATGTCTATTCCACCTGGAGGGGGAAAAACACAAAGAAGAGGGAAATGCGTTGGTTAATGAAGTCTGGAAAACACCCGCGTTCTCACCAAGCAGTGCCGCTCCAAAAGCAAAGTGAAGATCCCATTGGTGCGAGTTATGCCCTATCCACAAGATAGGACACGACTTACAGATGGGTGGGGGTCAGACGTCTCAGATCCCTGCTGATCAGGAGAACGGGGGAAGTTATGTCCCTCATTTTGTATGGAGGTGTGGTCAGAGAAAGCAATGGAAACAGAGTTCGGCTATCTCACATGAATGGAAGTGCTGCCCGACCATGACTCCATTTAGGATGGGAGACAAGACTTCCCCGCTTTTCTGCTCAGTGGGGATCTGAGCGTCCGGACCCCACCCGATCTGCAAGTTCTGTCCATACGGGAAGGCCCCTTTAAAGGGGTTTTCCTAGATTATGATAATGATGACCTATGGTTATATATCATATTGGTGGGGGTTTGACAACCAGAACCCCCACCGATCAACTGATTGAAGAGGCCTTAGCATTTGGATGAGTGCTCCAGCCTCTGCACTGCTTACTAAGCACAGCGCTGTATACCAGTTAGTGGCTGTGCTTGGTATTGCAGCTCCCCGAATATCACTGACTTAAAGGGTTGTCCAGACCCAAATCGAGCAGTCAGGAAAGGTCATCAGTATGTGATCTGTGGGGTTCCAACACCCTGACCCCACACGGATCAGCTGGTCTGGCCACCTACGGGTACCGGAAGCTGCTAGTGGACGGGGACACGTACTACTGCTCCTATACACGTAATGGGGGTGGCACAACAGCTCCATCCACTGCATAGCGGACCAACCAATTATATCAATATAATATCAATATAATATCTACATCCTCAAATCCCCGTTATGGAAACAGAACAGGAAACAGATACCAACATTAGTGTAAAAAGGGCTTTAGGGTAAACTCACATTACATTTGCAGGGTACGTTGGATTTCCCACCCTACATGTCCATTGCATATACATATACAGTTGCCTATGGCACCTATAGGATCCCTGATTGACCAAAGTATACTGCATGGATATATTTGACCAATATGCAGATGCATACGGCAAAAGACTGCCTTAGGCTGGGAAACATGGCGCGTGTATTGGCCGCATATAGCGGCTGAGCTGACCCGCTTGTGTACCCGGCCTTACACATTCTATATTTGCAGGAAAACGATGGCGAGGACAGCCTGATTTTTGACAAATTCAATTTAGGGCAGGGCTGTAGAGTCGATGGCCAAACCACTGGTTAATGGCCGACAACCATGATCAGTCAGAAACAGTGAAGATCCTCTAATAATCCAGTGACTGATTACTATATATGTAATGATGTATACATGTAATTAATTATACAATTATTGTATCAGAGAATTAAAAAGAATTCAACGTTCTATTCTGAAGCCGCAGTCGGTAATTTTTTCTGACTCCACCTGCACAGCCCCGACTTAGAGGACATGTGACAACAAGGCTCAGTGGATAAGACCACCCAGGGTAGGCAGCACATACACACCGCACCACCTGCCTGGCTTTCCCTTCCGTCACACATTATTTTCCACCATGTGAACTTGTCCTGAAGGTATTTTCCTACAGGGCGTAAAAGAAAATCCCCAAATTCTACGTTTTCTGCGGCAGATTTCACCCTTTACACCATGACATGACGCCATTAATGCGGATTATCTATACATGAAGCGTCAGGTGCTTTTCTACAGCTGGACAATAACTTGAGCCTACTTTAGTCCGGTTTCACACGGACAGATTCGGACCGTGACAAAGGGACCGGACGTCAGCCCAAACTCCGAGCTGGACTCCTAGTATTGAGGTCATCAATGACGTTAGGAGTCCCATAATCCTAACTGAATACACAATAATAGTACAGGACACGGGAAAGCAAGGACTCCTAACATCCTAGACGACCGTAATGCTGGGAGTCTCAGGGTTTAGTCAGGGAAATATGGGCGACATCTAGTCTCACGCCCTAATCCATCTGTGTAATGACAGCCTTGATTCCTTGGAATCAGGTTATACATAGAAGGTCCAGTTCATCTGCATTTCCATCTCCACCCCATAACTGGATTGCTCCCTTACAAAACGTGTAACGTTCCGCCCCTTGTACTTGGTGACTGGAGAGAGTATGACGGCCACAAT
Organism: Leptodactylus fallax; assembly: GCA_947044405.1. Lineage (NCBI taxonomy): Eukaryota > Metazoa > Chordata > Amphibia > Anura > Leptodactylidae > Leptodactylus > Leptodactylus fallax. The sequence goes on along the minus strand of CAMRHE010000238.1, from coordinate 494,993 downwards.
CACATGACAAAGAGCCCTAAATTCAGGTGATACTTGTATGAGGGGTGCAGGGATTGTGGACTGCCCCCTCCAGAGACTGGCAGAGGAGATGTATACAGAGTCTTACAGTATATACACACAGGACCTACATGGTTACTGGGGATTACTCCGCCGCGTGGATGGGATTTAAAGGGAATCTGTCAGGGCAATTTGGGACACTACACCACGCACACGTCCATATGGACCTGGGGTTTAGTGTCTCAAATCACCCTGTTATAACGCAATCCATGGCCGCATTAAAAAAAAAAAAAATCTTTATACTCCCCCTGCCGCTGTACTCCCCGCGCCTGCGCAGTTCTTCATTGAAGCCAAAGGAGTACACCTCGACTTCAGTGCACATGCCCCGCAATTTCGCAGTGAAGCCAGGGTGTCCATCTTTGGCTTCACTGAAGAACAGCGCAGGCGCCGGGAGGCGTGCCTCATGAATAAGCCGGACCGATCTCACCAAACAGAGTCGATCGGACCCTTCTCTAGGTAAATATAAAGGTTTTTTATTTTTAATGCGCCTGTGGATTGCATTACAACAGGGCGATCTGGGACACTAAACCCCAGATCTATAAGTACCTGTGGGTGGTTTAGTGTCCCAGATTGACCTGACAGATTCCCTTTAACTGAACCGTGGTGCTTTTTTCCAACCCGTAGCATGTCAATTTATGCTGTAAGATTTCATTTTGGCTCTGATCCTTTACAATACAGAGAAAGACAGTAGTGACAGCTCCGTGAATGCAAAGTATGTATAACCAACCTGTAGTGCAACAACACAATGTAACCGCCAAACCACAGACTCTGACTCCTATTTTCCCATAGTCAAACCCCGTTATACAACCATGGTCAGTCAAAGGCTAAAGATCCCATGAGGTAGAAACGCAGCAAACGGGGTGGGGGAAAAAAAAAAAAAAAAAAAAAAATCACAAGCGGTTTTCCTAAATATTTAATAAGGGAAAAAACACAGAGAAAAATGCAGAAAAAAACAACGAAAAACATTGTAGGGAAAAATGGCAGAGGAAGGCTACGTTCACATCTGTCCAAGACTCTATGCATCTCCTCTGCCTGTCTATGGAGGGGGCAGTCCGCCGAAAATTGAGTACGGAGCACTTTTTCCTCTGCCAGCTTCAGTTTAAAAACAACAGACCCCATTATAGTCAATGGGGCCCGCCAGGCGACACTAGTGTGAACCTAGCGAAAACCTGTTGCATTTTTTCCCGCAGTTATTGCTGCATTTTCCGCTGCATTTTGCTACGTGTACAATAAAGATCCCATTCCTATAAAAGTAACAAATTATACATCTAATTCATTCTATACTGAAAATTGTATCATAGAATTAAAAATAATCTTTTTATTTAGAAGTCGATAACATTTTCCCAACAGCAGCCAAAATGAGTTGTGACTCCGCAGCCCAGCACAGCGCACACTGACCCGTTTATACTGTAGGATTTCACCCCCTAAATCCTAAGGTTACCCTGTGAATTCCTCTGAAGACCCACTCTATGGCTGGCGGCTCAGAATTCAGAAAAATCTGCTGCCACAATGTAGACGTACCCATAAAAGTGCTACAACATTCCCAGCGTATACCCCACCTGCAGATATCACAATATAATGTAACAGGGTGAACCCCCAGACAGTCCCGTGTGATCAGAGCAGGGATCGATACAGTATATACATTGTATACAGAGTCAATAAACGGTTTGCAAGGTGCAGTCTCACCCTCGGCGGTCTCTCGGTCAGCACTCTCGTGGCGGTGTCTCTCTTCTGCTCTATTGTGTGTGTCCAGGTCAGAATTCCTCACATCACATGAGCAGGTCAGACACTGACTGCAGGGTCAGCTAGTCACACTGTGCAGGCCGAATTATAGAGAGGAGAACAAAGGCGATGATTTCTGATTTAGTCAAGGAGCCGCCTGACTTAGTGACTTGTTACACGCTTGGTCACGTTTTGCTGCAACTTTCTACACTAAACCATCAAAGCTCTCGCACAAGCACCATGAAGACACGTATAAAGTCTACGCACCGCCCTGACCACTTATTTTATTATTATAACGGCCTACAAAACATTTTTCTAATAGATTTTTATTTAAAAAAAAAAATACAATAATTTTGCTTCCTTGGTCCTCGGCAGCCTTCACTGGTTATATAATGCAAGTTACTCTGTCCCCTTATAAGCAAGATCCACCTGACCCATCTAAGAAGATGTCCAACTTTAAAGGGATGCTCAGACTTGTAAGATATAACAGTGGCCATGATGGGGCAATAAGAAAACTATTACTCACCTCTCCTCTATTTACCGTAGCAGAGAGTCTGATCTTCTGTTAACCTATCGCTGGCTGACGTCCCGCTTGTGAAGAGGTTGCCGCCGAGGCCTGTGACTGGCTGCAGTGGTCACCTAGCACAAACAGGACATCACCTGGGGAGGGGGGACCTGTGAACAGATCGGACTAGCGGCCACTGGAGATAGAGGAGCGGGGAGAGGCGAGTAACAGTTTATGTTATTGGCCTCCTCGGCAGCACTATTACATCTTAAAAAATAAAAAAAAAAAGTCATAACACCCCATGAAGGCAACCGCTTAAACCACCCACAGGTTCTTATGGAATACACAGTCCTATAAATCAAAAACCTTTAGACTCACCTATTGGCCATACTCCCTGCGCCAGCACAGCTCCTGAGTATAACTCAGCGTCAGTGCGCATGCGCCGAACCTCGGGTACATGTGCAATGAAGCTTGGGTGTATATCTAAGGCTTTACTGAAGAACTGCGCAGGTACCAAGAGCATCAGAGATTATATCACACTTACCTGTAAGGACTAAGATGGCGTCATGACAGCACAGTTAAAGCGTACCTAAACTTTCTGGCTGTATTTGTGACATTAATACTTTTTTTAATATACTTTTTTAAACAGATTTTGACTCCTTTCTGAGAAATCCTGCCCTGAAATCCACATTCTGTCCCTTCTGTGTCCTTTCCCTGGTTTCTCTCATGGTGTACATATGGACGGACTCATATATAGAACCTAGAACAGTGATGCTGGTGCCATATGAGAGGAGATTTGTATCATAGTTTTTTAGTATAAACAGTTCTACCTACATTATGTCCAGAGCGATCATCAGCCCGGACTGACCTGTGTATAGGCAGCTGCTCCCAATTTGCTGATATCACTGGAAATAATGTGATCTGAGAATCTCATCTTTCATGTCACACCTAAACCCCTGTCCACGACCTCATCTTCTCTGTATGATACCTGAGCCTGCCCAGCCAAACTCCTACTGAAACGCAGGTTACAGATTTCTGCTGGCAATAAAGAAACAGGGGAAAGAATAAAGAGGGGGCAGAAAGTGGAAAAATGTGTTAATAAAGTATATTATATCATTTATAGACATCACAAATACTGCCAGATGATCATAAGTTCAGATCAGCGAGGAGTCTGATGAGATTTATCTCTAGGTAAACGCGCGGATGACTTTACAGCAGGGAAATTTGGGACAAACCGACATGTTCTCTTTAACTAACAGTACATGACTATAGCTTCTGTCAACGTGTACCCCAGTGGCAGGGAACAGGTTAACAGAAACTGCAATAAGTTAATGTCGTTGCAAACACCAGCATGGAGCCGAGACCGAACAGTGCGGCATAATCCTATGGTTACATAGTGGCAGCCGTATGCAGACAAGGTTTTGGCTGCCACTACACGATAACACACGCCATGTCCTGCGGTGTCCCCTTCTCCGATGCCACACAAGGCCATTGCATACTATGAAAATTTTTGACTGTTTTTGGACTAACAGGTGTGGTCGCACTGCTACTCCTTTACATTAGTGAAGGTGTGACAGGTCGCCCATAGACAAACTCAAATAGTGGATCCAAAGTGAAAATTAAAGGGAACCTGTGATGGCGATGGCGATTTAGGACCAACCACAGATCCTTACAGAGCACGTGTTTTTATCCCAAATTGCCCTATTATATATATATAACGCAATCTGCGGCGGTGTTAAAAATAAAAAAAAGCTTTATACTTACCTAGAGAGGAGTCCGATCAGTCATATCTCTGCTGCTCCTGGCGCCTGCGCTGATCTTCACTGAAACCGGATACGTTCACCCCGACTTCACTGCGGATGCGCCTCAGGTCCGGCGTAGGCGTAATGAAGCAGAGGTGGCTTCAGTAAAGAACTGCGCTAGCGCGGAGAGTACAGCCGATAGGTGAATATAAGTTTTTTCTTTTTAGTGCGCCCACGGACTGCGTTAAAACAGGGCGATCTGGGACACTAAACCCCGGTCTATAAGGACCTGTGGGTGGTTTAGTGTCCCAAATTGTCCTGACAGGTTCCCTTTAACTGTGGGAAGTTTTAAAAAAAACAAAACAAAAAAAAAAACGCATCCTCCCCTGTCCCAGCTGCAGCTCCCCAACGCCCGTCTTCTGTTCCACAAGGGTGGTCGCTACATCGTTGCTGAAGGTTCTGTTTCCAAGGATATCGGCCACCTGCACATGACTGAGGCCTTGCAGGGGGGCGATACATATGATTACCTGAGCCCTGGACCTATGTCAAGGATGGTGGAGTCTAGGGCAGGTGTCTATGCTTTTTTGTTTTAACCCTTTCCCTGCCCACCATTCACTTACTTGGGGAAGCAGCCCTTTCCATAAATGTAGCCTTCGCAGTTTGGAGTCGGATAAGTCCACGCCGCCTTCTCCTCTCACCATAACCTATAATCAAGGGTTTCTTGACTGTAATCAATCCTAGTTGGGCAGGTAGGACGAGGAAGTCTGCACAGCATGTACGGATGTAGCAGAGTTGGATATGTTGTCACAGAAGATGACAAGAAGCAATGAGAATTCACTGGAAAACATTGGCCAGCCCCAACGTGTAGTAATATCCTATGGGTGATGACACAAAGCACCGGATTCTGTGTCACTACTGTACCCAGATCTGACCCCCTAGGCAGCTGCTATGTTCCCCTCCTCCACTCACATACTTGCACACACAGCGCATCAGCGTCCTCAGGATTTTCCATCTTCTATAAGTTTCATTTCACTTTTCCAAAATGTGCTGATCATGCGATTATATAATACTCTAACAGGTTTAACCCCTTATTCTAGGTTCACACTTGCACTCGGTTTTCCGTTCTCCGGGTCCACTTGGGGACCCGAAAAACGGAAACCCAATACGCTTACAAAGCGGTTACCCGAGGACGCCATAGACTACAATGGGGTCCGCCGGGTTTCTGCTTGCAGGACTTTTCTCTCCACATTTTTCAGGTGCATTTGGGAGTGCTAGTGTGAACCTAGCCTTAAAGGGGTATTCCCATCTCGACGTTTAACAAACTTTATACTACAGTCATGGCCAAAAGTTTTGAGAATGATACAAATATTAATTTTTACAAAGTCTACTGCTTCAGTTTTTCTAATGGCAATTTGCATATACTCCAGAATGTTATAAAGAGTGATCAGCTTAACAGCAATTACTTGCAAAGTCAATATTTGCCTAGAAAATGAACTTTATCCCCCAAAACACATTTCAACATCATTGCAGCCCTGTCTTAAAAGGACCACCTAACATCGTTTCAGCGATTGCTCCATTAACACAGGTGTGGGTGTTGATGAGGACAGGGCTGGAGATCAATCTGTCATGATTAAGTAAGAATGACACCACTGGACACTTTAAAAGGAGGCTGGTGCTTGCCATCATTGTTTCTCTTCTGTTAACCATGGTTATCTCTAAAGAAACACGTGCAGTCATCATTGCACTGCACAAAAATGGCCTAACTGGGAAGAGTATTGCAGCTAGAAAGATTGCACCTCAGTCAACAATCTATCGCATCATCAAGAACTTCAAGGAGAGAGGTTCCATTGGTGCCAAAAAGGCTCCAGGGCGCCCAAGAAAGACCAGCAAGCGGCAGGACCGTCTCTTAAAAGTGTTTCAGCTGCGGGATCGGGCTACCAGCAGTGCAGAGCTTGCTGAGGAATGGCAGCAGGCAGGTGTGAGTGCATCTGCACGCACTGTGAGGCGGAGACTCTTGGAGCAAGGCCTGGTCTCAAGGAGGGCAGCAAAGAAGCCACTTCTCTCCAGAAAAAACATCAGGGACAGACTGATATTCTGCAAAAGGTACAGGGAGTGGACTGCTGAGGACTGGGGTAAAGTCATTTTCTCTGATGAATCCCCTTTTCGATTGTTTGGAACATCTGGAAAACAGCTTATTCGGAGAAGAAGAGGTGAGCGCTACCACCAGTCTTGTCTCATGCCAACTGTAAAGCATCCTGAAACCATTCATGTGTGGGGTTGCTTCTCAGCCAAGGGAATCGGCTCTCTCACAGTCTTGCCTAAAAACACAGCCATGAATAAAGAATGGTACCAGAATGTCCTCCAAGAGCAACTTCTCCCAACCGTCCAAGAGCAGTTTGGCGCTCAACAATGCCTTTTCCAGCATGATGGAGCACCTTGCCATAAAGCAAAGGTGATAACTAAATGGCTCAGGGAACAAAACATAGAGATTTTGGGTCCATGGCCTGGAAACTCCCCAGATCTTAATCCCATTGAGAACTTGTGGTCAATCATCAAGAGACGGGTGGACAAACAAAAACCAACAAATTCAGACAAAATTAAAGCATTGATTCTGCAAGAATGGACTGCTATCAGTCAGGATTTGGTCCAGAAGTTGATTGAGAGCATGCCAGGGAGAATTGCAGAGGTCCTGAAGAAGAAGGGTCAACACTGCAAATATTGACTTGCTGCATTAACTCATTCTAACTGTCAATATAAGCTTCTGTTACTCATAATATGAATGCAATTCTATTTCTGTATGTGATAAAAACATCTGACAAACACACATAAAAACCAGAGGGCAGCAGATCATGTGAAAATAGAATATTTGTGTCATTCTCAAAACTTTTGGCCATGACTGTATAAACATATTTCACACACTAATAGATATATATAAACAGGTATGTATAGTCCCTACCCCGTCAATTACTTTATTTTAGCGAAACTTCAGTTATTCTGTCCCGCCAATAACACGAGGATTATGGGCGGTACCAGCTTCACTCAGTCATGTGACGCTTTCAGCGCAAGACGTGCGCGCTCCCGATGCACTGGGAGAAGTGTTTATACGCTGCGGGCGGGAATAGTACAGAAGAGCGATCATGGTAAGTAGTGATCGCTCCTCTTATATAGGCACCCCAAACACAGTGGTTGGTGTCAGCACCGGGGCAAGTGCCACGGTCCCAAGCTGCTGATCCCACTCGGCACCCGGGTGCTGACTACGGCTGTTTTCAATAAAGTAACAAAAAAAGAATAGGCTGTCACCTGCTGGAGTAAGCCCAGCAGGCAACGTCCCTATTTCCTTACCGATCCCTGCTCACGGCCGCCTCCGTGTGACCGTGAGCAAAAGCGGGGATCTGTAAGTAGGGCCTCGGGCCTGCAACAATTACTATTATACTCCGGGGTCTCTGTAACTGTAACTGCGCAAGCTCCAGATCCCACCTGTAGCGTATACAGTAATACCTCGTACACTCGCGTTTCCGAATTTGCGAATTCACAGATTCGCGATATTTTTTTGGCAACTAACATATATAGATTTTGCTTTTTTTTTTCAGATCTGTGAAATTTAATTAAAAAAAACACTTCGCTATTGGGTAGTAGCGTCCTGTTCGTTACGTACCCGGTAATTAGTTTCATTTTACTGTGAGTGTATAAGAAAAATGAATGAATGTATTAATATACAGTACTGTACAGTATACTTTAGTATACTTTAGTATACTGTACAGTACTGTAGGGTAAAGTTTATTGATATTTAGGGGTTAAACATTAGAAACCGGCATTGTAAGCGCTTCTAAGCGCTTGTGCCAAACATTCGCGATTCCTCGCGATCCGCTCTGGACCCTAACCTCGCGAATGTACGAGGTATTACTGCAGAGCGAGTTGGACGGGCGGGAATCATCCGCGCATGCGTGAAGAATGCGCGTACCCGTTATGTATGTGTTAGGGAAGGAAGCAAGAAACTTACCGTGTTTCCCCGAAAATAAGACACCCCCGAAAGTAAGACATAGGAGAGGTTTCGGAGAATTGCCTAATATAAGGCATCCCCCCGAAAGTAAGGCGTATGTTCCCGAACAGAACATACGGTATATACGATATGTGAGGCCGCGGGCGAACCCCACAATCTCTGCTATCATTATACTCCGGGGTCTTTTCAGACCCCGGAGTATAATAATCGGCGGCCCAGGGGAGGTGAGCGAACATAAAAAACTATGTGCTTACCTGTCCTACGCTTCTCCAGGCTTCGGGCCTGTTTGGTGACGTCAGCGGACGTCATTTTGCGTCGCGACGCCGGCTGGATCACGTGACGCGGCCTGGTCTAACAGTGAAGGCGGCCGGAGTAGCGCACGGGCATGCACCGGAGCGAGGAACAGGTAAGCAACGTTGTTTTTTTATGTTTCTATCCTCTCCTGGGTCTCCGATCATTATACTCTGGGGTCTGAAAAGACCCCACAGTATAATAATTGTTCATGGGTGGTCCACTATGGGGCAAACTACTGTGTGCAGGGGCCACTATGGGGCAAACTACTGTGTGCAGGGGCCACTATGGGGCAAACTACTGTGTGCAGGGGCCACTATGGGGAATGATACTGTGTGCAGGGGCCACTATGGGGAATGATACTGTGTGCAGGGGCCACTATGGCGAATGATACTGTGTGCAGGGGCCACTATGGGGAATGAGACTGTGTGCAGGGGCCACTATGGCGAATGATACTGTGTGCAGGGGCCACTATGGCGAATGATACTGTGTGCAGGGGCCACTATGGGGCATGAGACTGTGTGCAGGGGCCACTATGGGACATGATACTGTGTGCAGGGGCCACTATGGCGAATGATACTGTGTGCAGGGGCCACTATGGGGAATGATACTGTGTGCAGGGGCCACTATGGCGAATGATACTGTGTGCAGGGGCCACTATGGGAGATGATACTGTGTGCAGGGGCCACTATGGGGCATGATACTGTGTGCAGGGGCCACTATGGGACATGATACTGTGTGCAGGGGCCACTATGGGGCATGATACTGTGTGCAGGGGCCACTATGGCGAATGATACTGTGTGCAGGGGCCACTATGGGGAATGATACTGTGTGCAGGGACCACTATGGGACATGATACTGTGTGCAGGGGCCACTATGGGGCATGATACTGTGTGCAGGGGCCACTATGGGGAATGATACTGTGTGCAGGGGCCACTATGGGGAATGATACTGTGTGCAGGGGCCACTATGGGGCATGATACTGTGTGCAGGGGCCACTATGGGACATGATACTGTGTGCAGGGGCCACTATGGGGCATGATACTGTGTGCAGGGAAATTAATGGTTTGGATTGTTATGATGATGTCCTAGAAGATGATGACATAACTGTCATTGAATAAATTTTACTTTCTATTCGTACCGTAAATATTGGTAAATGTACCATACTGTTAATTGTTGTACATGGAAATAATGGTACGGTAGTAAGAAATTCTTGATAGGATTCACAGTTTGTCTGGTTATGCTGGTTTGTGATGACAACTACTGTACAGTACCGTATATAATAAATGTTCATTTTTTTGTTCAGCAATAAATGTGAATTCTTCTTCATTGAAAAAAAAATAAGACATCCCCTGAAAATAAGACACAGCACATCTTTGGGAGCAAAAATTAATATAAGACGCTGTCTTATTTTCGGGGAAACAGGGTAGTAGCGGCGATAATGATTAGGCAAGCGCGGCCACCGCTATGTGCACACTTAGGTGGCCGTGTCCATGGGCAACGGTTCATTTTCAAAGTGGGAAGCCTGGCTGTACCTGGTTACAGTGCTGGAAAACGGTACACTTTTTTAAATTAAGTTTATTTGTGAAAATACATGTGTTGCCCTAAACTTTGTTTAGGAATATGAACTTTGAGATGGGAATACCCCTTTAAGGATGGCAGGTTTTTTTTTTTTTATTTACTTCTTACCCCTGAACTTCAAGGTCATATCTATTTACAATTGAGCTGGGGGAGTTTTTTTGCTGGAGGAGTTGACGTTTTCATTGGTATCATTTAGGAGACATTTTTATTCTGCTCTTTTGTGAAGTGAGAACAAATCTAAAACCATTCACAGAGAAGGTTAAAGGGAACCTGTCAGGACTATCTGGGGTACTAAACCACCCACAGGTCCCAAATAGCCCTATGCTAACGCGGTCTATGGCTGGGATAAAAACAACAAACAAAAAAAACTGGCTTCTGTACAACTCAGGGCCGGTTCACCTCTGCGTTCGGGTTTCCATTCAGAGAGTCCACTTGGGGTCCCCCCAAACGGAAACTTATACGCATGAAAAGTGGTTTACCTGGGAAACCTGCGGACCCCATAGACTATAATGGGGTCTATGTGGTTTCCGCACGAAGCAAGCAGAGAGAAAAGTCCTGCAAGAAGCACTTTCCTCTCCGCATGTTACGTGCGGAAACTGAGCAGAAACCACACGGACCCCATTATAGTCTATGGGGTCCTTGGGATTCCCAGGTAAACTACTTTTTATGTGTATAGGTTTCCGTTCTGGGAGTCCGCTTGAGGACCCCCCGAACGGAAACCTGAACACAGATGTGAACCGGCCCTAAGACGCATTGGACGCATACACATTGAAGTCAAGGTGTGCTTCCTCAGCTTCAGTGAAGAGCTACATAGGCAAGTCTAAGGCTAAGGCCACACGGCGACGCAGATCAAGGGTGGCATGACTGCAACTTCAAAAGAGTCAAATATCGCTGGACATTTTTGGGATGGTCATGGCACCCTCGTGGCCACAATGCAATTCCATTCATTAACATGTGTGAAAGAGTTGCGGGGCAACTTGGTGATTTTTGGCCGCGCGATGGGTGTCCCCATATGGGTCTAGCCTAAGGGTTTAAAAATGTAACCACAGAACGGGCTATTTTGGACATTAATCCTCAAGGCCATAAGGTTGGCACATTTTCATTGCTCAGCGGGAAACTTAAAGGGAACCTGTTGGGTAGTTTGGGACCATTAAACCGCCAACATGCCATGAAGCCCTGTATACTACCGCCGCTCACCAGCGGTATTCTTAGCAGTCAATGATTGACAATCCCAGTGGTCTAATGAGATGAGTCCGCTGAGGGATTCTGGCAGGTACATGCAAGGAAGTCGGAGTCCGTACACCTGCCTTCACTGAAATTTAGGGCATGCGCAGTGAGGAGAGGTGCACTGACCTCAGGTTCACTGTGCACAATGCGCATGCGCTGGAGTTCTGTCAACTCATCTCATCAAACAACAGGGATCTATCACGTTTGACTGCTATGGATGTTGCAGGTGAGTGGCGGTAGGATACAGAGATTTAGGACCCTAAACTCGAACTGCTTAAAGGCATGCTGGCAGTTTAATGGTCCCAAACAGCCCGACAGACCCCCTTTAAGGTGGACTCACATTTGGGCCAGGAAACATGTTAGTCAGGCAGATACACAGACCATATTTTCTGGCCCAAACACGTTCACTCGGGCACATACCTTGCATCCCCAGTGACGCCCAACATCATAGATTCCCCCATTAAATCTTATGGTCCCACATGCGCAATATCCTCCCTGCCGTGGGCATCTGCCTTACAGAACCCCCATCCCAAAGACGCAGGCACAAGATTATTTATAGGGGAAACTTGTAACATCAGGCAGGGCTGCCAACATCAATCAAGGGCTAGTTGGAGGAGTCGGGCAGAGTTTAGGACAGGCCCCAGGTCTTAGGATGGCCCCCAGGACACTTGACAGCTCATTTGCATATCAAATTTAAAAGGGATTTCTGGTCCTCAAATGTTTTTCACGTTGATGAACTAGCCACAGTATCGGTCATCAGTTTCTTATCGTAGGGGTCCGACCCCCTGACCCTAAACAAAACAGCTAATCCATTGACAGAAGTAAGTCAAGTGGGCGGAGATGCAGCTCTGAACCTATTACTGAACTGGAGCAATTTCTGACGCTGGATCAGCTGACTGGTGCGGGGTCCAGATATCAAACCCCCACTGATAAGATATTGACCTATTCTGGGGGCCAGAAAACCCCTTTAAACTTATTTTAGTGTATTACTTATAGCGGTCAGGTATCCTATTAGGATCTGCTCCTAATAGGATCTGCTTTGTTGCCATAGCTACCCATCAGCACCCACTTTGATCACATCTCAAGAAGGTGATGGGGTAAAGGAGTGTGTGCCCTCTTTCTGTTAACCACTTAGCCGCCATATCTTCTACAGTGGGCGGACAAGGGCACCAGCGAAGAGGGTACAAGGCTAAATTAGCAATGTGGGCCCCTCATTCCCGGGATCACGGGGGCCACTGCTGACCCTTAGTTGGTGCCATTGCAGGCAGGAGCGAGGGGTCAGCCCACTGTGCCACTAATTTTGCAATATTTGTAGACTTCCTGTCAGATAGATCACACATCACCACAGGTGGGACCACAAAGAATAACCAATCACCCGAGAAACACCACATGTGAGGGCGCAACAGCAGCACAGAGGATCTACAGCACCACACGCTATTATACTACCTCTAGCACCCAATAGAAGAGCAGGGCACCAGAGGAGGCAGAGGACAAAGCCTCAGACAATCCTTCCTGGCACGTTCATTACCGCTAGTGTCACCGAGTCCCACCACCACACCAATCCACCGCAATGACCCCTGGCACAGTACACATGAAGCGACCTATCCCAGCCCACAACCGCGGCCTCAGGCTCCCCCTGACCTTATCCGTAGATCCCCCGAGGTTCCAAAGTGCCGACCATTAGCGAGAGCACACCTCTTCTACAGCCCGCCGAGGACTACAACTCCCGGCTGCCTTAGCGCCTCGCTGAAAGGAGATTGAGAGAGAAAAAAAAAACCTTCAAATGTCTGTAACTTTACACGACAATGCGCTCGATTTTGCGACACCACCGGGATGTAACGCTGCAAATGAGTCACTCAGTTACGCATGCGCCTGATGCCAAGACGTCATCGCCGGCGGAGTAGGCGGGGCTATTCGATGCAGAGCGCGGACTGTTTCTTCGGCGGATCTAGTCACGTGGTCGGAACTCCGGAGTTATGTCACCGGTTATTACCGGGTCCGTGTAGCGTTCCGTGGTTGGCAGAGGGCGAATGTCGCGTCAGATGTCACTTTTTTTTTAACCTTTCAAGGATCGCAAGCATTTTTTTTTTTTGTGTTGTCTCATTGCAAGAGCCATAACTTTGTTATCTTCGGTCTAGGAAGAGGAATGAGGGCGCGTTTTTTTGCGGGATGAGGCGCATTTTTCAATGGCACCATTTTGGGGGTTACTTATATTATATCAATTCACTTTTATTAACCTGTTTCTGGGGAAAAATGAAAAAAAAAATGATAATTTTATTCTATGGATTAGCGGCGACAATAAAGTGATATAGTTTTCTGTGTTTTGTACTTTTACACTAGAAAATTTAAAAAAAAATTTATTTTATACAGGAACAATGTAGGTATACGATAGGACTTGGAGTTATATAAAATAAAAAAAAGTTATAGATAAAATGGAACTTTTATTAAACCTAAAGATAAAATAAAACATAAACATCCGGTCGAAAAGACATATAAAAAGGGGACATAGGTCAAAGGTCATAGACACAGATTGTGATCACAGGTTTAGCTCCCTGTATTGTGAAGTGTGTCGGTCATATATAGTCATCTGCAACCCATCAACGACTCCATAGGTGATGCGGAGGGTGATGAATTATTCAGAGGTTTTTCTGCATATGGTGTCAGATATACGGACACCTTTGTATATTAGTTATGGGGTAGTCTGAATATATAGGGGTGTATCAGACAAATATTGCACTTTTTAAAGTGCTACTAAAAATAGTTTTCCCTCTTTTACGGTCATTTTTACTTATTGTTGTGTTGCTGGGGGCGGAGCTAGAACCTGTGACCTGGTGGTGGGGGGGGTTACTTTATTTTTTTGTATTAGTGTTTTTCTTTCTTAACACATTGTACCCCCCCCCCCCCATAAGGTCATAATAGACCTTTGGGGGCATTATATATATATATATATATATATATATATATATATATATAACACACACACACGTGGACAAAATTGTTGGTCCCCCTCCCTCGTTTAATGAAAGAAAAACCCACAATGGTCACAGAAATAACTCGAATCTGACAAAAGTAATAATATATAAAAATTCTATGAAAATGAACAAATGAAAGTCAGACATTGCTTTCCAACCAGGCTTCAACAGAATTTTTTTAAAAAAAGAAAACTCATGAAACAGGCCTGGACAGAAATGATGGTTCCCTTAACTTAATATTTTGTTGCACAACCTTTTGAGGCAATCCCTGCAATCAAACGATTCCTGTAACTGTCAATGAGACTTCTGCACCTCTCAGCAGGTATTTTGGCCACTCCTCATGAGCAAACTGCTCCAGTTGTCTCGGGTGTGAAGGGTGCCTTTTCCAGACGGCATGTTTCAGCTCCTTCCAAAGATGCTCAATAGGATTTAGGTCAGGGTTCATAGAAGGCCACTTCAGAATAGTCCAATGTTTTCCTCTTAGCCATTCTTGGGTGTTTTTAACTGTGTGTTTTGGGTCATTATCCTGTTGCAAGACCCCATGACCTGTGACTGAGACCAAGCTTTCTGACACTGGGCAGCACATTTCTCTCTAGAATCCCTTGATAATCTTGAGATTTCATTGTACCCTGCACAGATTCAAGACACCCTGTGCCAGATGCAGCAAAGCAGCCCCAGAACATAACAGAGCCTCCTCCATGTTTCACAGTAGGGACAGTGTTCTTTTCAAGATATGCTTCATTTTTCCATCTGTGAACATAGAGCTGATATGCCTTGCCAAAAATTTTGCTTTTAGTCTCATCTGTCCATAGGACATTCTCCCAGAAGCTTTGTGGCTTGCCAACATGTAGTTTGGCAAATTACTTTTGTCAGATTCAAGTTATTTCTGTGACCATTGTGGGTTTTTCTTTCATTAAACGAGGGGTACCAACAATTTTGTCCATGTGTGTATTTTTTTTTGTGATGATTTCTCCTATAACTGGGGCTGATCTATACAGCCTCCTATACTGTACTCCAGAGCTGATCTGGGTCCTCTATTACCCGGCAGCTCTCGGAGTTCCTGTCTTCTCCATGGTCATGTGACCGCCGGGTCAGCGGGGATCCTCATCATGGTGGCTCCCATAGCTGTGTACACAGTGCCGTAGTAACAGCGACATCCTGAGCCCATAGCTGCACAAACCTTGCATGGACGTATGTATCTGTCCGTCCGGACGTATATAGTCTATGGATGGTCTGGAAGAGGTTAAATAGCTTTTTATAAAATTTTTGGGGAAGTGGGATAAACAAAAACAGCAATTTTGGCATTCTTTTTGTAAAATACTATGATAGTGTTATATAGTTGGCTATTACAGACACTGTGATACCAAACGTGACGAACAGAATTTTTAGTGAGGAAAATGATTTTTTTCTGTTGTTTTACTTCCTTTTTTTAAGGCTTATAAAATTTTCACCCATTTTTTTTATATTTTTTTTTTTTATTGGGTCACAATAGAAAAATAAAAAAGCACAGTGGTCTTTAGTGCTGCCCCCTTGTGTAGTGTAGTCCACGTTCCTGTTTCCTCTGTACCCTGGTTCTCAATATGTGCCCAAACATATTGACCAAACCCTGTCCTTCAGCATCCTCCATTGTATGACACTTCACACATCTTAGCAGACTAGCAACCATATTGAGTAAACAGGAAAGCAGACTGACACAAGGGGGCGGCACTGCTCAGCGTGGTAAATCAGCTGTAATATCTATATATTAGTGGATTATTGTATTGTTTCCAGGGCAACCCTTTTACACCCTCCTAGGCCAGCTCACCACTAGTCACCCAAACACTATGTAACACACTGCAGTGCTTCTGTATTGCAGTGTATTGTGCTTGTCAGTAAAACACTGACAGGCATCCTATTAGGTCCTTCCTATTAGTAGTACTTAGATGGCAGCCATAAGGCCCATTGTTAGGCCCTCAGCTGCATCAACAACCCATCAGCACCAGCTGTGTCACAGAGGTGTCAGTCACCTATCACACTTCTTAGATGCCATGATTGCTATTGACCATGAGGGGGAGTTATCCCCAGTCTTGGACATTGCAGCAGGACCCCGACTGTCAGCTACAGATTCTCACCTGTGGTGATTGTGCCCATGTGACCTCAGCGGTGTACATGTATGTTAATCTGGGGTAAGTACACCCCACAGTTGACATTTAGGCACATCATTTTACATTAAAGGGTTAAAATGAACCTCACCTTGTGGATGATTTTCAGGATAATCTCCCATAGGTGTGTACATGATGAGTAACACTATCTCTGCCCATTAGGTGACTTGTATTCTGCAGTTTTCCCCTAAGCAGGTGCCAACTCTAATGGTCAGTTCTCCCTGAGCTGGTGGGTGGAGACTAGCTGCTAGGATGTCTCCCATAGACAGCGCATGGAGAAAACAGGTGATCCTGCACCCTACTCTCTCACTGAGTCAGCAGCACCATATAGAAGATTATAGAGAAGTGCTGACCTGTACTGAGGTGAGTAAAGCACTTAGATAGAAAACTTACTGCTAACTTCAGCAGCCTCTGTACATGTCTCTGCTTCCTCTCACTGGACTTCTCTTCTCTCCCCACCATCGATATTGATGGATAACTGTAATCTGATCCCTCACTGAGCTGACAGTCCATCTTGGGAGAAAGAAGCATTTTTTGGAATTCCATTTTTTTTCACTCATTCTATAAAACTTTAATGAAAGTTAAATAATATATTTACCCCAGAATGGGAGCATTGAAAAATACAACTTATCCCACAAAAAACAAGCCTTCATACATGCTATTTGCAGGGGGCACAACTGTGTCCTGGGGGTAGGGCCCAGCAAAATCATGACAGCGGTTGGGTAAAGGATGATTCCTGAACTGCTGACTCCCCCATGATGAGTGCCGATCTCTGTGAACCTAGCACAAAACAGACGTGTGCAATGTAAATAATGAAGGGGTCATACAAGGGGTTGTGGGCCGAGGGCCCTGGTCAAAGTTTGCACTGGGGCCCACAGGATTTTAATTACACCGCTGCTCATATAGCTCTAGCAACGGAAAAAGGTATAAAAAACCCCCAAAACATTTCACATTAAATTGTATAACCCTTTAAGGGTCGTTTGTATATTAATGCGCGGCTCAGCTCAACTTTTTTCCTATTTTTCCCCGCCTTCCAAAATGCATAACTTTTTTATTTTTCTGTCGACATAGCTATGTGAGGGCTTATTCTTTGCGTCATGAGTTACTTTTATTGGCCACAATTCTATCATTTTTTTGCATTTTGTTTTTACAACGTTCCCTCTGCATTATACATGACATGGCAGCTTTGTCCGGCGGGTCATTACGATGACACCAGATTTATATTGGATTTTATTACGTTTTACCTCTTTTACAAATAAAACGTCACTTTTTGAAAATGAAGGATTTTCCTGGGGTCACCGTATTCTGACACCTATAACTTATTTACTGTTTAGCTGATGGAGAAATATAGGGGTTTTTATTTGTGGGGCAAGTTGTATTTTTTATTGATACTAATGTTTGATATGTATGAGTTTTTGATCACTTTTTATCGCTATTTTATGGGGAAAGCGAGCTGAAAAAAAAACGTTGATCTTTTTTTTTTTTTTTTTTTTTTTTTTTACAGTTCACCGTGCAAGATAAATAGCTATTTTTGTATAGTGCAGACTTGTACACACATGGGGATACCTAACAATGTATTTGTTTACTTTATTTTGTTTTCATTATGTTTTTTTTTTAATTAAAAGGTTTTTTGTTTTTTTTTGCTTTTTATTATTTATTTTTTATAGTTGTTCTTTTTATATTTTTTTTTATTATTATTATTTTTTATTTTACTATTTTCCTGCCCCACAAGGGGACTTGAACCTGGCAATACATTGTATTTCAGTTCATCACACATAGTGTATGTGTAATAGGTAACAGGGATAGATAGCCTTGAGGCCATTGATTGGCCTCCTGGCTGCCATGACAACCCCTCAGACCCTACAATATCATCGTGGGGGATTTTGACCTCGGATCACCTAGATGCTGTGATCGCTATTGATCACGGCATCTGATGGGTTAGGTCACATTTTCTGACTTCGGCAGATAGTCCCGGGCATGAAAGCGTGGTACTACTATGCCCATAATGGCCTGAACTATAAAATTAAGGGATTGTATCCACAGGATAGGGAATAAGTGTCCAATCGCTGGGCGCTGCTGGAGATTATAGTCCCAGCAGCCCCACAGAAGTGAATGGAGCGTCAAATACACAAGCGCACTGGTGCTCCATTCACAAGGAGGCTTTGGAGGGATTCTCGGTCCCCCATCCATTTGATCACTGGCAGACCCAGCGATCAGACTCTTATCCCATGTCCTGTGGATAGAGGATAAGTGTCCATAACAGCACAACCCAGGGGCGTAACTACCGGGGTAGCAGTGGTAGCGACTGCCACAGGGCCCGGAACATTACGGGGCCCGGAGCCCTGTGGCAGTCGCTACCGCGAACCCCACAATCACTGCTATCGTTATACTCCGGGGTCTTTTGAGACCCCGGAGTATAACGATCGGGGGCCCAGGGGAGGTGAGCGAACATAAAAAACACTGTAACTCGCCGCTCCGCAGGCTTCGAGTCTGTTTGGTGACGTCTCAGACGTCAGCCGACGTCATTATGCGTCGCGACGCCGGCCTGAATCGCACGAGATCCGGTCCGACATTGAAGTTGGCCGAAGTAGCGCACGGGAGTGCACCGGAGCGAGGAAGAGGTAAGTTGCAGTGTTTTCTATGTTTCTATCCTCCCCTGGGTCTCCGATCATTATACTCTGGGGTCTCAAAAGACCCCAGAGTATAATAATCGTTCATGGGTGGTCCACTATGGGGCATAATACTGTGTGCAGGGGCCACTATGGGGCAAACTACTGTGTGCAGGGGCCACTATGGGGCAAACTACTGTGTGCAGGGGCCACTATGGGGCAAACTACTGTGTGCAGGGGCCACTATGGGGCAAACTACTGTGTGCAGAGGCTACTATGGGGCAAACTACTGTGTGCAGGGGCTACTATGGGGCAAACTACTGCGTGCAGGCGCTACTATGGGGAAAACTACTGTGTGCAGGGGCCACTATGGGGCATAATATTGTGTGCAGGGGCCACTATGCTGCATAATACCTTGTCCAGGGGCCACTATGGGGCATAATACCGTGTGCAGGGGCCACTATGGGGCATAATACCGTGTGCAGGGGCCACTATGGGACATAATACCGTGTGCAGGGGCCACTATAGGGCATAATAGTGTGCGCAGGAATGCGGTTTGTGTGTGGGGGGGGGTTGGGGGCGGCGGTTTGGGGGGGTTGGGGGCGGTGGCTTGGGGGGGGTCCCATGTCAAATGTTCGCCTTGGGGCCCAGCCATTCCTAGTTACGCCACTGGCACAACCCCTTTAACACGTTTCATCTGTTAAATCAAAAATCGCAATAAAACTGCGTGCAGTTTTTTCTGATGCAAATTTTGGTGCAGTTTCTTAAAGGGGCTGTGCAGGAATTGGACCAACAACGGTGGAGTCCGCGGAGGTGTCAAATAAAACAAAGTGTACACCATAAGTCCTGCACCCCATGTGACCGCTAAGACCAATCAGTGGTCAGTGACAAGTATAAGTGACGTCACCAATCCCTCTCGGCTGCTATTTGGTAGGGGCACCCTGAGCCTGAAAAGGTTGATGCAAAAAAATAAAAAGTTATGATTCTTGGGCATCCTGAAGGCCAAAATAGTCCTCGGCCTTGAGGGGTTAAGGCCACTCTTGGCATCCAAATCATTAAGATGCATCTCGATTTTAATGATTTGGTCCATGTCCAATGTAAGACGATGATCTCTCCTGGCAAGGCTAAGTCAAGACCTTCACTCATGTCCTCCAGCCCTGCCCTAGGACCCCTCCATATTAGTGATGTCCTCAACATACTGTATATAATAACGCTGTATTATCACGGGCAGTCACCCCTAGGTGAGCTTCTAATGCCCCTTTGTCCTCTTTTCGGTCAGTGTGCTGCAATACCCCTTGCGCCACTAGGTGGTAGCGACATAACATGTATGACTCACTCTGACCCCTGGGGGAGAGGTATAACAAGTCTACAGTACATACCTTTAGTAAGATTTATTTGCTATAACAAGCCTTTACTATGACTGGCTGCGGCTCATACAGGGGGTCCTGACCCGGCAGGTCTCAGGACATATGGATAGGGCTTGTATAATGAGGAGTACAATACTTACTCTGTGATATTCAGCACTATGGGCCCTGAGACGCCCAATGATTATGGAAAGAGGGCCCCCCATTTGAATGGAGCGGTGGGTGCACATACAGGCTGCGGCTCTATTTAGTTCTATAGGACTGCAGAGATAGCCAAGAGCTTGCATAGAGATGAATGGAGAGGTCAGAATTTGGGTGGACTCTGGAGCCCCGTTCTTGTTTCTGTTGGTGGGGGGTCCCAGTGGTCAGACCTTTACCAATCGAGCACTTCTATGTATAGGGATTCATTTAGTATCATCACAATACCCTTCTAAAGGGGTTGTCCGAGATTAAAAAATTTCACGTAGTCAGGAGGGGAGGGCTATAAAGTCAAAATGTATTTATCTGTCCCTGCGCTGGGTTGACCGTTACGTCACGGCTCTGTTGGTATATTGGCTGGTTCCGACTCACGGTCACATGACATAGTGAGGGTAGCATCCCTGGTCCTCTAGGGTAGAGAAGGTAACAACGCTCATCATCTATGGTTGTCAAGGTAACCCACTTGGTTGGGCGGGTTCTGTCAGTGCTGAAGGTTCCGTCAGGATCCGGGCTGGCAGACTAGATCATGGTAATAGTTAAATGGGTTGTCCAGCCACAGCAAGTTACCCCCTATTCACAAGATTGGAGGTTACTTTCTGACCAGTGAGTGTCCACTGTTGGGACCCCCATGGATCTTAAAAGCTGGTGGTCCCCATTCAAATGAATGGAGTGCACGCATTGTCCAACCAGCTGCTCCATCCAAAACTGGGGAGCAAAAAACCCTAGCTCTTGAGATCTGTTGGATAGGTGATAACTTGTTGTGGCTGGACAACCCCCATAATAAAGGTATAGGGGAGGAGGGAAGAGGTGGATCGGGTCCTGGTTCCGATCACATGACCCAGAGTTGGAACTTGCTTGGAAGAGCCAACGTGCAGCACAGATAGAATCCGGGCCAGAAATAGACAAAATTTAGTCCATGGATAACCTCTTTAAACCTAGAGCCCCCTAGAAAACCAGGAAGGAGCCTTAGATGACCAAGAATAGCGCCTTAGAACTATGCCTTAGCCACTACCATAGATAATGAGGGATCTTACCTTCACTATCTTAGATGAACAGGGATATCTTTTACTACCCTGGCATGCTACCACTACTACCCTAGACCACCAGCACTGTTACCCTATCCTGGATAACTAAATCACCTGGGGTGCCACCTTCACTACTCTGAGATGTTACCTTTACTATACCAGACCACAAACACTGATACGTACACTATCCTGGACCACCAAGGATGTTACCTTCAATACTCTGGACCACCAAGGATATTACCTTCACTACCCTGGACCACCAAGGATGTTACCTTCAATACTCTGGACCACCAAGGATATTACCTTCACTACCCTGGACCACCAAGGATGTTACCTTCAATACTCTGGACCACCAAGGATATTACCTTCACTACTCTGGACCATCAAGGATATTACCTTCACTACCCTGGACCACCACACCAAGGATGTTACCTTCAATACTCTGGCCCACCAAGGATATTACCTTCACTACCCTGGACCACCACACCAAGGATGTTACCTTCAATACTCTGGACCACCAAGGATATTACCTTCACTACCCTGGACCACCAAGGATGTTACCTTCAATACTCTGGACCACCAAGCATATTACCTTCACTACTCTGGACCACCAAGGATATTGCCTTCACTACTCTGGACCATCAAGTCATATTACCTTCACTACCCTGGACCACCAAGGATGTTACCTTCACTACCTCCCTGGACCACCAAGCATATTACCTTCACTACTCTGGACCACCAAGGATATTGCCTTCACTACTCTGGACCATCAAGCATATTACCTTCACTACTCTGAACCATCAAGGATATTACATTCACTACCCTGGACCACCAAGGATGTTACCTTCACTACTCTGAACCATCAAGGATATTACCTTCACTACCCTGGACCACCAAGGATGTTACCTTCAATACTCTGGACCACCAAGGATATTACCTTCGCTACCCTGGACCACCAAGGATGTTACCTTCACTACTCTGGACCACCAAGGATGTTACCTTCAATACTCTGGACCACCAAGCATATTACCTTCACTACTCTGGACCACCAAGGATGTTACCTTCACTACTCTGGATCACTAAAGAGGTTACCTTCACCACTAAGGATGATATCTTCGCCACTCTGGACCACCACGGATGTTATTTTCACTACCATGGACCACCATGGATGTTACCTTCACTAGTGTGGTTCACCAAGGTTATTGCTTTCACTATCCTGGACCACCAAGGATGTTACCTTCATACCCTGGACAACTAAGATACCAACCATTAACCCATTCACCTCCCTAAATCAAAACAGAAGTAATGAACCATAGGCGACCAGAGATGTTACCATTAGCCCAATTACAACCCAAGATTAAAATTAACCCAAAAATAACTCCATATTATAAAGTGGCTTTTTTGCCAGTATTTTTTGGTCTTGGAATTGCTGTATCATGTGAGCACTATATGGCAGTGTTATGTGGTTGTATACGGCACAGTTGTTCTTTCTTGCATATTTTATCTTATTTGGCCACTATATGGCAGTATTAGGTGTACACTGTATGGAAGAATTAGGTGTCCTTATATCATGATATTTCATTATACAATGGGCCACAAGCAGGGTGCACATAGGGGCAAAGGGGTCTCCAAGCAAATATTAAAACGTGGACCCCTTCAGGTGCTGGTTGACTGTCACACCCCTCATCTGCTTCCATGATCTATATATCGCTAATATTTTAGGGCCTGTGGAGATGGGACGGCTGCGCAGGATGGGCCCCATAGCATATGTTGTAATTTCTTCATATCTCAGTTAATGATTTTTGTCATCCAGGACTTGTAGATTTGTGGTAAATTCTGCACCATTTTTCCTCCTTTCTAGGGATATTTTCGGGTCTTTTTGTCCATGGTTTTGACCCTTTCAGTGCCATTCTTTGCATTTCCCATATAATTGTAGAATCTCTGTCTGGATGCGTTTTCCGCTCATTTGCTTCTTGTACAATCTTCTTAATATGAACTGATTTACCTTACCCCGGCCGCCATGACCCTAATAGGAGGAGGCAGAATTTTTTTCCTTCCACTTCCCCTGCAGTATTTTAGCATGAGGTGTCTCAGATAGATCTAGAGTGACTCCCTCGCTCCATGGCACGTCCATGGTGTGCGTACACTCGGCCTCGCCGCCTCCCGGAGCCTTTGTTGCCTCTCACAAACAATGAGGTCACGAAAACCTTCTCAATAAATTATATGGTGATGGCTGCACAGAGAGGGCCCCAGATGTGAGAGGCTTTTACAGCCACAGTCCATGCTGGAGCCATTAGTCTCTCCAATCATGGTCTCCTATTTCATCACTCCTTTCTAATGCATTACAATGACCAGAAGTGCCCAATGTGAATTAGTCTCTATTCACACTCAAAGCTAAGGCAACAGTCCATCTGGTTGTTACTTGGAATGTAACTGTAGTTTATATCAACTCTATTAGCTGAAAGTCTAAGGTGTGTAAATGTCATCTCAGCACCCACAATGCACTGCCCACTGGGGCCTCCTTGCAGTGCTAGCGCTCTCCTGGTGACATCATGCGCCACCACTGAGGCCTGTAATTGGGTGACCAGTGGTCATGCCGAGCATCATGGTGGGCATGATGTCATGATGCTGAGGCCTGTGATTGGGCCACCAGTGGTCACATGGGCACACCGAGCATCAGAACGTCATGTATGGGGCACACTGATGTCATGACGCTGAGGCCTGTGATTGGGACACCAGTGGTCACATGGGTATGCCAAGCGTCATGTATTGTATGGGGTACACTGATGTCATAATGCTGATGCCGTGATTGGGCCACCAGTGGTCACATGGGCACACTGAGTGTCATAACGTCATGTATGGGGCATGCTGATGTCATGAGTCATGACGCTGAGGCCCGTGATTGGGCCACCAGTGGTTACATGGGCACTCCGAGCGTCATAACGTCATGTATGGGGCATGCTGATGTCATGACTCTGAGGCCTGTGATTGGGCCTAAGCAGTCACATGAGGCACACTGCTGTCATGAACCCTGAGGCGCATGATGTCACCCAGAAGAGGACCCAGAGGGAGCGCCAGACACTGTGAGGATGCCCAGAAGAGGTGGGGGAAGGTGAGTATAAATGTTTTTTACTTTTTACACCTCCCCTGGGCCTCCACCTATACTCTGCAATCTGAAGAGACCCCAGGTTATAATAATCTCACATCTGGTTCCCAGGTGACAAACCACCAAAGTTTGAGGTTCCAGTCGAACCTGAAGCTTTTCGAAAATTTGGGTCAAATTTGATTTGATCCGAACTCAACTGTAGCAACCTGCAGAACTGTGATTGCAGCTCTGGCTACTATAATATAGTATATTTAGTAATATATAATACTGCATATCTTCTGTATACTGGGGTTCCCTTCAGAAAAGCCTTATCAGACATGCAATTCAGACAGTCCGATGTTGGTATTTTTTATTGTTCCTTTATTTTGCTGGAGTGGCATGACAATGCAGACATCATTATTAGGCAATTGAAAAAGACATCATAACAAATACATAAACTGTATATAAAATAATTTCTAATGTTTCTGGAAAGTCAGACCCATGTATGTTTTTTTTTTTTTTTTTACTACTCCGATCTATAAAATTAAGCAGCAAAAAAAATTTTTTTTTTATTTTATTTTTTTACAATAATCATAAAAGCTACATAAATTTAAAATATAATATTAAAAAGGTATCAATCTAAAATAATATTACTGCATAGAAAACTAAATTATTTTGCTACCTTTACCTAGTGTGGTCGAGGGGGATGGATTTTGGAGTACAGGCTACAACGTCTACCTGGAGACTTGTTGGCCAATGGGACCTTAACTGAGCAAAATACAAGCGTTACCCATAGCAACCGGATTGTGGGGTTCACTAGTGCAGTTTATCAGTCGTCAGGTTAGTTGCTAGTGGTTACAGCATCTTTTATACACAGTTAACCAGACCTATGCACACCTCCCAATGCATAAATCCCTATTTTAAGCCCCACCCCTGATCCACCAGGGATGCCCCATTTTGGGTACATTTGCATATGCTCCTCCTTCTTTGCGGCCTACTTTAAGGGACGGTTGGGAGGCCTGCTTCATGTAACTTTTCCACTTAGCTACTTGAAGCTTTCTTCAGGTTCCTTAGTTATATATGTATACTGGCAAAGCAGTGTCTGCCAATATGGCGTCCACATGGGGTGACACTTGATATTCCCAGACCCAAGAGCCCAAAACTGGCAAATTTTTGATCCATTCCCCGCATCCATTTTGCTACATTACTAGGCAGAACTGCATTCATGACTCTATGAAAGCTGAATGACAACCCCTGTGGAAGCTGCCTTAAAGGGCATGTCCATATGTGACCATAATATTACACACTGTATATAGATATAATCTACATATAAAGTGGAGTCACTTTGCAAATACATTTCATTATTTTATCTTGTACTGTTACAAATCTATGGAGCTGTAAAAGGTGGCCATTTTGGTGTGAATTTTTGATCTTAAGGGGAAATATTCTGCCATGTTTTACAGTGGTATCAGTCTATATGCTACTACATGAGGATATTAGTGCTATGGGAAGCAGCAGTCTTCATTTTTGGGTACTATTTTAGCAAGCTGCTAACTGACCACAATAAAAGCTAACTGGAACTGCTGTTTTTCTTATCAAAAAGTATAAAATAACTTCATTTTCTGATACAGAAGAACTCATACGTGTGATATCCAGCATTAGTAATATTAGGAGGCAGTGCTGTATGAGCTGATCGTCCTTAGTCTCACGTTACATTTTCTGAGACTGACTCTTGCACATCGTAAGGATTTGTTTTAGCACCTTCTGAACGTCTTCATCCATTTGGCCCTGGTGAGGAAACACAAGAAGTTAGAAGGCGATGATAAAATACACAAGGTCACTATTCTGCTGGTGCAGTCACTGTGTACATACATTACATTACTTATCCTGTACTGATCCTGAAATACATCCTTTATTATACTCCAGAGCTGCGCTCACTATTCTGCTGGTACAGTCACTGTGTACATACATTACATTACTTATCCTGTACTGATCCTGATACCTTTCCGAGCTGCCTCACTATTCTGCTGGTGCGTCACTGTGTACTACATTACATTACTTATCCTGTACTGTCCTGGTTCATCCTTTTTCCTGTATTATACTCCAGAGCTGCACTCACTATTCTGCTGGTGCAGTCACTGTGTCTCTTCTTCTTTCCTGTACTGGTCCTGGGGTACCTCCTGTTTTATACTCCAGGGCTGCGCTCACTATTCTGCTGGTGCAGTCACTGTGTACATACATTACATTACTTATCCTGTACTGATCCTGAGTTACATCCTGTATTATACTCCAGAGCTGCACTCACTATTCTGCTGGTGCAGTCACTGTGTACATACATTACATTACTTATCCTGTACTGATCCTGAGTTACATCCTGTATTATACTCCAGAGCTGCACTCACTATTCTGCTGGTGCAGTCACTGTGTACATACATTACATTACTTATCCTGTACTGATCCTGAGTTACATCCTGTATTATACTCCAGAGCTGCACTCACTATTCTGCTGGTGCAGTCACTGTGTACATACATTACATTACTTATCCTGTACTGATCCTGAGTTACATCCTGTATTATACTCCAGAGCTGCGCTCACTATTCTGCTGGTGCAGTCACTGTGTACATACATTACATTACTTATCCTGTACTGATCCTGAGTTACATCCTGTATTATACTCCAGAGCTCCCCCCCCCCCCCCCGCGCTCCCTTTTCTGCTGGGGCAGTCACTGTGTACATACATTACATTACTTATCCTGTACTGATCCTGAGTTACATCCTGTATTATACTCCAGAGCTGCGCTCACTATTCTGCTGGTGCAGTCACTGTGTACATACATTACATTACTTATCCTGTACTGATCCTGAGTTACATCCTGTATTATACTCCAGAGCTGCACTCACTATTCTGCTGGTGCAGTCACTGTGTACATACATTACATTACTTATCCTGTACTGATCCTGGGTTACATCCTGTATTTTTTTCAGAGCGGCGCCCTCCTTTTCTGCTGGTGCGTCACTGTGTACATACATTACATTACTTATCCTGTACTGATCCTGGTTGCATCCTGTATTATACTCCAGAGCTGCACTCACTATTCTGCTGGTGCAGTCACTGTGTACATACATTACATTACTTATCCTGTACTGATCCTGAGTTATATCCTGTATTATACTCCAGAGCTGCACTCACTATTCTGCTGGTGCAGTCACTGTGTACATACATTACATTACTTATCCTGTATTTATTCTGAGTCATCCTGTTTTTTCTCCAGAGCTGCACTCACTATTCTGCTGGTGCAGTCACTGTGTACATACATTACATTACTTATCCTGTACTGATCCTGAGTTACATTCTGTATTATACTCCAGAGCTGCGCTCCTTTCTGTTGGTGCGTCACTGTGTACATACATTACATTACTTATCCTGTACTGATCCTGGTTACATCCTGTATTATACTCCAGAGCTGCACTCACTATTCTGCTGGTGCAGTCACTGTGTACATACATTACATTACTTATCCTGTACTGGTCCCGGGGTTCCTCCTGTATTATACCCCAGGGCCGCGCTCACTATTCTGCTGGTGCAGTCACTGTGTACATACATTACATTACTTATCCTGTACTGATCCTGAGTTATATCCTGTATTATACTCCAGAGCTGCACTCACTATTCTGCTGGTGCAGTCACTGTGTACATACATTACATTACTTAGCGCAGTATAATAACAAGCTTGCACATAGTAATACGGCATTATACCTGGACAGCATAGAGCAGATGCATCCTGTAAACTGACACAATTTCTTGGTGCTGCTTCTTGGTTTCCTACAAGTATAAAACATTACATACGTGTCACATGACATTTACATGAACAGGCAGGTCTTTATTTCCTACATATTAACTAGGCGTATGCTTAAAGTGAATCCTCCCTAAAATTCCAATAATCTGGCACGCTTGTGAACCCTAGTGATGGATTATCAGAAATTCAGCGCTATAAGAGCGGACTGTCAAGTGCTGAAGGGTGTGGAGTATAAATATTATCTTCTATCTCCCTCCGTAAGTGACAAGAACTGTGTTTCAGGAGCTTCATGACATGAGTTAATGTGGTGGAGCATCTGAACACGAGCCTAAGATCAGCATGCACAATGCCAAGTGACAGCTGGAGTGGTGTAAACCTCGTTGTCTCCGGACTCTGGTGTGATGAATCACTTCTCACTATCTGCCAGTCTGGTGGATGAAACTGGGTTTGGCAGATGCCGGAGAACAAACTGTGGTGGAGGAGGCTAAGGGTATGGGATGAGTTTCTCCAACATCAGTTCCCGACCTCACAAGCATTCTTCATAAATTCCCACAGACACCCCAAAATTTTGTGTAAATCCTACTCAGAAGAGTGGATGCTGTAAGAAGTCCCCAACTCCACCCATGGTTTTGGAATGGGATGTCCAAGAAGCTCATAGAGATGGGATGGTCATACTTTTGAGACCTACCAAGTGCCTTCTGGGGCAGATGTGGCATCGGGCTCCCTATGGCACCAGCTACCCCTGCACCTCTTAAAGCTACTCAGCTGGTTATCAACTCATGAGACTTAGAAATGCTGGTATCAGTGTCCCCATGTCATCTTCGATAGGTCCTAGGTGGGGACATCGGAGTACAGCTGCCACCACTGACCAATGTCGGACTATGAATTTCAATTCCCACTGGATGAGCTGGATTTCTGGACTATTGGGTGTGTTGGGTCTTTGCTATACATTGAGGTATTAGGTAAGCTCTAAATATGTATCAGATGGTAAAATTCTTGGCATATGACCTGCAGAGGTAAATCTGAAGAAGAAGGACTTACCACCAACTGGTTCTGCAGCTGTCTGACCTGCTGTTGTAGAGATTCCAGCTGCTGGCTTTGCCGCTTGGGAGTGCTTGTGGTGAATGATAGCTGAGAAAGGCTGTTTAGTGCATCTTTGAGTTTGCTCACTTCCTTCGAGAGCTCGTTTATCTGGAAGACCATGTTGTTATCTTAATAAAGTTCCTTGTACAGTGTGTGACAGTCGTACTACATGGAGCAGGGACAGAATGACCCCACCAAAATACTAGAGAATCTCCCAGACTGATAACCCATATGGACACCCTTACCATGTCAAACTCATGGTAGCCAAGATCATAAACAGCCAGGATCAGAGGTCTCCCTGACCCTGGCCAATATACCAGGAGCTTGGCTGTCAATCACAGGTCAACAATCTCACCAGGACAAGCTATTACATCCTATTGTGGTTAGGAGACTGTAAATTGGAGAGGGCTAATAAAGTTGTATGAAGGTTCAGTGATGTCATATAATGAATCCTCTCATTCTAGGTATCGGGAACTTAATTGACTTCAGGGAAGTAGCAGCTACTCTCTGGGGTCATTTCTCCATTATGGAACCCAAGACACCGGGGTAGACCCCCAAGAATAGGACTTGGATCAGAAAAATCCTCAATAAAAAAAAATCCTAATTCTAGAAATTATTCACCAACCTTTTTGTCTTTGTCTTCATCCATTTTTGAGGTATTTTCTGACAACTTCTTCATCTCGGTCAGATGCTCCTGCGCTTTGCTGTATTTCCTCCTAAGCTCTTCGAGCTCTAGTTCCTTGTTTTGTAGCTTCTCCTGTATAGAGACTTTTTCTGCTTTCACTTGTGACAATTCCCTTTTAACCTGCTCATTCTCCAAAGAAAATGTCTCTCGTTCCCTCGACAGTTGGCTAACTCGTGTGGATAAGTCACTAATGTCATCTTCTAGAGACACCTGCCGCTCGGCCAACAGTTGTTTGGTCACCATGGCTTCCTGGACTGTAGACTTTTCTTGGTGAAGTTCATCTTGTAAACTCTTTATTCTGGATTCTTGAGTAGCGATCTGCTCCCTCAACTTGTTTCTCTCCACTTCCATATTTTCTATTGTATGTTTAAGATCTTCGATGACTTGCACGTGTTCAGGCACGGTAATGTGCCCCTTCTCCTTGTCCAACTGTTGCTTTAACTCACATACTTCTTCCAATATTCTGGCATGCTGGGAGGCCAAATCCACCAAATCATTCTCTACTTTCTCTTTGCTTTCTTCAACTTCTTGCAAAAGTTTTGCATGTTCTTCCTTATGGATGAAATCTGACGATACATCGGGTGGTGCTTGAGTCGTCTTCTCGAGTTCCATCTGGGCTTCACTGTACAATAGAGACAACTCATGCACCTGTTTGGTCAATTCATCTACGGTTTTCATCATGTCCTCCTCCACATGACCGTTCTCCACCGGAGACATTGGCTCTGTCTTGCTTTCCAACTCCTTCCGTAAACTTTGAACTTCTTCCAGTAACTCTTGGTGCTTCATGCTAAGTTTGGCATTCTCCTCGTTCAGTTGTCCTATGACGGCACAGTAAGATTTCTCCATCTCTTCTTGCTTCTCTATGGGCACCAGGTTGACAATACTTTGGGTAACGACATCTATCTGATGCCTCAAGTCGTTCATCTCATTCTCTTTCCTTTCACTTTCTGCGAGAACCTCCTGGTATTCTCTCTTCAGAGCTTCAAACTCTTCCAGCACCAATAAACTTTCCTCACTCGTTTTCACGACTCCATCTTCATCTAGCTCCCCTCTTGACATCCTCTGTAGGTTTGGCTTGAAAGAAACATCAGTAGGTGATCCCTGAGACTGAAGGTCAATATCGGAAGCCACCTCTGAAGTTTCCGTGCTGATGGACTCTCTGTAACTTTTTTGGATCTGGGCTTCCATGCTCTTTCTTTTCGTTTCCGACTCCTCCAATTGTATTTTCATGTCTTCAATGGTTTTCTCTAACAGTTTTACTTTGTGTTCATTAACTATTTCAATCTGAGACTCGAAAGACGTATCCGAGTTATCTGAAATGACCGCTGGTGATTTTGCATCGTGGTTTTTGGCAATAGATAGGTTTAAGTCAGTCTGCGTAGAATGATAAGAGTCACAGCTTATATCGGTCATTGCCTCAGAATGGGCCTTCTCCTGTGAATAAACGTGAATACAATTTATTATTGGTATACAGAATATTTTATAAAATTTTTGCAAAATTCAGAACTCTATCTAGATAAAGATGTTCTTTAAGGTATGGTCGACTTTGGACAATCCCTACTTGTTTGAAGGATTCTCTGACCATAAGCTAAACACAAAGTGACTCCCTTCTGGAATCTATGTGGAAACCAGGCAGTGTACAATTTTCCTGCAGTGCCACCTCAGGGAAAATTAAGTATTACACAATGTCCAATCATATCAATGGGTTTGTCTGTGTAATGCAGGACAGGACAGGTCCTCCAGAGCAATAGGTATACATCATAAATATTATATTGTCAGTAGATCCTGTTGAATTTGGCAAGATTGATTGCCACTGATCTCTTGTCTATGGTCAGTGTCAGTTTAAGTGGTCAAAGGAAGTTTTTTGGGGTGTACAGGAGACTATCTGAGGGATGTCTTACTCCCATTGTGAAGGCAGCACTTGGTTATTTCCAGAGCTCCCATTCAAGTGAATGAGACCAGGGGTTTCTCTGCATCCTCCAGGGGTATGGCTACCTTCATAACGGGGAATAAAATTCCTGCCTTCCTATTTTTTTGTGGCTTAATCTCTTTAACTTGTAATATGAGACAAAATAAGATCAAAAGAAAGGAGGGATTAGAAAAATATGGCTTCTTTATTCCAGGAACAGCGCCACCCCTGTCCATGGTTGTACCACATACAACCTGAGAACAAGGGTGGCACTGTTTTTAGAAGAAAGCAGCCCTGTGTTTCTAATCTGGTATATCTGCTTTAATGGAGGAAATATTTTTTTGTGCATTTTCTATATTTAGTGGTTCTTAAAGGACATACTACTGAAGCAACAGGAAATGTGATGAATTTATGGATGAGTGGTGTACACAGACATCTATGACTAAAGCTCATTCATGGAGTCAGTGTAGGGAGATATTGAGCAAACGCCTTAAATGGACTGTATGAGATTAGAAAACAGTCTGTCTTGAATTCAAGAGAATGGGGGTGAGCTGCAATACCAGAGACAACCTATAGCCCAGAGTGGCGCTATTTATGAAAAAAAAAATTTTATTCCTGGACAATTCTTTTAAGTTCTCCAATAAATGAAAGAAAACCAGCAGGCTAATGGACAATCTCCTGTTGTACAAACCTGTAATTTCTCCTGTAACTCCTTGTTTAGCAGTGTTAGAGAGGCCACCTTTGCTTGTAGCTGTGAGAGTGTATCTTGGTGATCGACCTCTGAGCTCACATCTAATAGACTGTCTTCTAGAAAGTGAAAATTGCCAGTGTCATTACTATGGTCAATGCAAGTTTATCTTTATTTGGTTATTGACAGCTTTATTGTGAAGTTATGTGCTCACTTCTGGAGCACTGAGCTCCTCTGATGCACACAGTGGGGGAGATTTATTATTGTTTCTATGCCAGTTTTCTGGTGTAAAAAAGCAATCCTTTTTATTTATTATTATTTGTACCAGAAAACTGGTATAAAATGATGCCTGAAATATCTAATTTCAGTGATGAGCTGGTGTACTTTTCAGTGAAGGCACATGGTGCGGGAGAGGTTGTGCCTCATAAATCAGCCGCAAACTCCGCCAATGCAGATGTGAAGACTGGCATTAAAAACTTTACTGTATAAACAGAAGGTCGGACTATCAATGCAAACCAGTTAATGAATCGACCTGACTCCCATAAATCTTCATTCATAATCTGATCTCCTGTCCATACAGAAAACACAGTGTGCTTCGGAGGGGAGCACATAACTACACAATAAATTTGTCAGTAAGTTATTCAATAACATTACACTACATTCATGCTCATTTTTAAATGTAATAGAAAAAAAAAATGAAAGAGTGATTCTTTAAGTAGCCTGCTGGTTCCATATTATCTTTCTCTGCTAGTTTGCTACAATGTATCAGTCTGGAGTCCAGGCTGTTGAGCTCACAGAGCATTGTCTAGACTGGATACAATCTATCAGCTGAGAGCAGGACTAGCTATGTACAGGGTTACTGCCTCTGAATGGACACAAGAGTCTTCTCAGTCACTGACAGCAAGCAGAGATCTTGATGAATATACAGTATTAAAGGGGTTTTTCGCCCCCAAATTGAATTTTCATACTAATGACTTATGATCAAGAGAAGTCCTCAGTATGTGATCTGTTAGGGTCCAACATCCCTGCATAGCAGTGGTTTCTGGGAATTGCAGTGCGGCTCCTATTACTTTATTAGGAATGGTCCTGCACATGCCGCCCATCCACTGTAGAAGCTTCTGGCACCTGGAGACCACTGCAGCAGCTGATCTGTGCAGGGTCCAGGTGTCAGACACCCACAGATCATAGGTCATCAGTATTAAAACTCGATTTGGGTCTGGAAAACCCCTTTCATCTACAGTAAAACCATTAATTTTATTAAGATTTTTCTTTTCCTGGAAATCAGTCCCAATCACTGCCGGTAGATATAGCAGAGCTGTCATGACCCGTCAGTCACATAACTTGCTGGCTACAACATGACAAGACTGGTTGGATGTCTACTGTATATACACAGACAGGACTATCTGACCTGTTTACTCAAGTTCTCTTATTACATGTTCCACGTGAATAGACCTTCCCAGTGATCACCGGATGTGTTAACACACTGAGACGTATACAGGGCCCATGATAGTTCTTCTGGGCCTAGGATACGGCTCTGACACTGGGCCTGGTGACTTCTGGGGCATAATCTTCTATGTAATAATCCTCCATATGTCTGCACATATTAGATCTCTGCGTCTTACCTGTGCTGTCACTCAATCTGTCTCTATACTCTCGCCTGAAGGGTGAATTTTCATCCTGAGAAAACACAAGACAATAAAATATGAGTAACCCAAAGCTTGATATTTCTTAGGGCCAAAAATAATATTGACTTTGTATAATCCATAGATCTCAATGTGCGCATAGGTCCATAAACTGTCTTATATACAGTATGGATTCCAGCATAAGGCAGTAAAGTAGTGGGGGGAATTCATAAAGACCAGCATATTGTATGCCAGTCTTTAGGTCCCCTGCAATGGCGGAGATGCAGGCCGTGTCATGAATCAGGCACATCCTGCGCCGGGCCTTGTGCACCGGGAAGAAATCTACATGAGCTCATAGCTGGTGTAAATTTTCTGTCGTCATTTACGCCACAAAAATGGCAGAAATGATGATGAATGTGGTGTGGATGAGGCCCCATCCACTTTGAGAAAAGTGGCGAGGCAGACGCAGAAGCGCCACTTGCGACTATATAAGTGACGAGTGACGTCAAAAAGTTGGTAATCGCCAATATGTGACTATTTTACAGCAAAACTGACTCACTGTTCATTTGGATAAGGATGTAGAGTATGACGGACCGAAATCTACAGTGTAGGCATACAGTGGCAAATGCCGTCTTTTTTTTTTTTTTTCATGCCCCTTTATGGAATAGCATTGTCAACGCAACAACATCTGAAAATAAGCTATACCCACGTGCTATGGCCTGACGGATGCCAGAAGGGCGCTCTAATCAGGCCCTATGGATATGCTGGATGCCACTCAAAAATAAAGAAATCAATTGCAATCTCCAAAAATTGTCACTTGATCGAGCCCAAAACTTGATCAAATTTTCTGAGGGTGAGATCTGCTAGGCCAGCGCAGAAGATCCAGGTAATCTGAGACGGTTGCTATGGAGATCTTGTCTGACTACACTACTGAAACTACTGTAGTCAGGCGGTGTCCATAGCAACCAGAGTTTCAGATATGATAGAAGAAGAAAAGCAAGTCCAGCCATGTCATCTTAGAGGCTAAGGTGACATTAGAGGCTAAACTTTTTGGTTATTAGCTATACACATTACCTTGCTGCTATTTTCAGAGAAGAAGACCTCTCCTTTGGCCGAGAGCGGGGTTGACGTTGATGACAACGGGGATGATAGGTCGCTTAGCTGCAATGACAAAGGGTTAATCATTAGTAAAAAACCTCAAATGCATCTCTTAGGGTGGGGAAAGGGCACATGTACATCCCTGAGATTGGGGGAGGGGCATATGTGCATGCTATAGGGTGGGGGGAGGGGCATGCGTACAACTCTGAGATTGGGGGAGAGGAATGAGGCTGACCGGCCGTGTCCTGCATAGGGTCATTACATTGTGCAACACATATTAATGTGTACCTTGCTGTGGGTGGGATTTTGGATTCCTACAATGCCCCTATGACAACTCTATCCCACCACAGCACAGACCTGGCAGTGTTGTCATGGTGGCAGCCAACTACGGGGATGTTTATGGTGTTCTCTTTCTAAACATAAACTTTCTCACACAGTCAATTTTGCTAAAAACACATAATATCACATGTACACGTATCACGTATTATGGTTACCTGTAGAGGGCTGATAGGAGGAGGAGGCGGAGCTTTGCGTTTTTTGGGGGTTCCACTTCTCTCTGAGCTTAATCTAGTGACTTGATCATGCTGGAAGTTTTATAGGCCAGAAAAATGGAGCTGTTAGTTGGGTTAGTAGAAACCAAGCAAGACTTATCTATATAGTTATACAACTATGCAAAGAGCCGACTACGACTACGTGTAACGAAGAATATCCCAAGGAATAGTGGACAGTCCAGCTAACCCACAAAGGAAGGGTATGCTGCGAAATGCTTCATACATGCATCATCTTACTCTACATGCAATATATAGACCTCATCTACAAGGCGGGAAAGTGTACTGGTGCCTAATGTCATCACGCCAAATTATTCAGGAATTTAACGTAGATTAAGCTTAGATTACGTCGTGATCAAATTTTAATATTGAAAGTTACAATTTCAAGATTGTGATGATCCATTGAGAGGTCTGTAAATAATGGCTCCAAGTGGAGTGAGACTACACCCATGTTCATACCATGAAAGAACTACATACAACATACTACATACATCATTTACGCCCTGCCTAGTCCCCCAGGGACCACCCCCTTTATACTAATTATCATAAACCCTTCCCCTTTGTAGCTGCTTTGCAAGACTGTGTTGTAAAAATCTGGAGAGCTGACAATTATGCAACTAAGTTTCTGCAGAAATTGTAATGTAGTGCCCTGCCAGGACCTTCCACCTCAATTTCTACCTGCAAGGTACTTTACTTGTCTATCTTGATCTATAGGTTTGCGGCAGCTAACAGAAAGCAGAAAAGACATCACCATATCAGGGGATTCCGACTGACAAGGAAGAAAGGGGAGAACCCAAGGAAGAAGTGGAGAACCCAAGGAACATGCTAAAGTACATCACAACATAGGCTTATTATTTAAGGAGGAGACCGGGAGACCACACCCTTACAAGTCTTGAACCTACAGAAGCATGGCAGACAGTATATCCCCATATCCAAGGTTACTGTAACAATTCTACAGCTCTAATGTCTGACATCAATCCTTAGCCTTAAAGGGGAACCCTATTATCTGTCCATTCCTTCACATTCACTTGGACTATCAGTGTAAGAGTTCCCCATACCCACTTTCCGTTTTCCAGGATACAATGGGTTAAACAAGGAAAGGAGATGAATTGTGTCATGTAAAATTGGTACCTGTAGTGGTTTGGTCGGACTTTTCATTCCTGTAGCAAAAAAGACAGAATATAAGACTAAGAATGTGTAACCAAGTAATAACCCCTCTCAAGAGCTGTAATAGCGGCCATTCTGGTAGCCACCCCTAAAGTAGAAGTTGGACCTTTAGTTACTTATTAAAGGGGCCGTCCATGATTAGAAAAACATGGCTGATTTCTTCTAGAAACAGCACCATACTATCCCGAAGGTTGGGTCTGGTATTGCAAATCAGCTAGTTGGATTGAGCAGCAATACCAGACACAACCTGTGGACAGGTGTGGTGCTGTTTTTTGGAACAACTCTTCATAGTAAGGAGGGAACACTCTATGCACATGCTAAAGGGGACATACCGTGTTCTTGGCTTGTCTTTGACAGAAGGAGGCTGAGGATGTGTGGGTTTCCTGATGATCTGGCGTAATGGAGAGCATCATGGCCCAGGGCGTCAGATGCTGCTAGACTGGCTCCTCGCTGGACCAAGGCGTCCACCATGTTGAAGTGACTTGCTTCACATGCTAACATCAGAGGAGTCCTGAGGGATACGAGACAGAAAGATCAGACCCGTAATGTCTTCTGTGATTGATTAGAGTGATCTGGGCTGTCAAGTTCTGCACATCATCTAGTTATGTCTGGAATCAATCCGATCTGAACACTCCAGTAAAATTTTTTGGTGGCCATTCAAAACCAACCCCTATCTATCAACTAAAGAGGAAAGTGACCACAAAGAGTGTCTCTGACTCTGGAGGACCTGAAATATTTGTACATTACAGGACAGTTCATTGATTTTATTTGGAACAGTGTAATGCCTCATTTTCCCTATGGTGGCGCCGCAGGAAAAATTATAGCAGATTTCCACCACAGTCTACAGTCAATTGCTGGGGATCCCCGCAGTGGGACATCCTGTGATCAGCAACAATGCATATTTTAGGATTTTCCTATCTTGTAACATAATCGCCTATCTCTAGGATATGTCACCACTTAGTGATCGGAGGGGATCTGACTGCCGAGACCCTGACCTAGACAGTGTAGGGCCACACGCAGGTTTAGCGCTCCCAGTCATTGGCGTGCAGGAAACTACAGCAACGCGATATTCACATTACGTAAGATCCGCTGGCTTGGGGCTTTTGGGCCTGATTATGGGAATTTTCTACTAAACATGAATCAAAGCCTCGATAAAAACAGAGATTGCTACAGAAGTTCTACAGCACAGACATTTCCTCCCTGAATATCTGAGCTTTAGGTAGAAGGAAAATTTTAACAACTTCTACCACCCTAAGTTACACCTAGAAAAAAAGGCAGAAGAAGAGAAAATTCTGGAAAAGTATAGAGCACAGTTACATAGATAGATAGATAAGAGATAGATAGATAGATATGAGATAGATAGATATAAGATAGATAGATAGATAGATAGATTGAGATAGATAGATAGATAGATAGATATGAGATAGATAGATAGATAGATAGATAGATAGATATGAGATAGATAGATAGATATGAGATGATAGATAGATAGATAGATAGCTATTTCATCACCATTACTATGTACTTGTCTGTTTCCCACCAGCACCACATATTCCTCTCTCGCTTCTATTCTATGTTCCTTTCCTCCTTTTCATGATCTATGTATATTCTGGATATTTCCCAAGGATTACCATTCCATCTTTTGCAGCTCTTACTTTGGTAAAGGTTAGAAAAATGCCACAATTCAGTGTTTCATCAGCGACCAGAATATACAGTCCTCTATTCTTCAGAGTAGCTTTTAATCCATCCAAAAAGTTCAACCTTTCCAGCTCTGGCCTCTTGCAACACACTGTACAACACCTCAGGCCCTGGGCTGGAATTCCTCTCCCATGAGACAATGTGCATGTGTAAACAGCAGAGGGGTAATTATCTAGACCTTATCAGTACGGGAGGGGGAATACACACAAAGCCATAGAATGTTATAGAAAGATAGATAGATAGATATGAGATAGATAGATAGATAGATAGATAGATATGAGATAGATAGATAGATAGATAGATATGAGATAGATAGATATGAGATAGATAGATAGATAGATACATATACAGTGCCTTGTGAAAGTATTCGGCCCCCTTGAACTTTTCAACCTTTTGCCACATTTCAGGCTTCAAACATAAGGATATAAAATTTTAATTTTTTGGTGAAGAATGAACAACAGTGGGACACAATCGTGAAGTGGAACGAAATTTATTGGATATTTTAAACTTTTGTAAAAAAAAAAAACAAAACTGAAAAGTGGGGCGTGCAATATTATTCGGCCCCCTTAAGTTAATACTTTGTAGCGCCACCTTTTGCTGCGATTACAGCTACAAGTCGCTTGGGGTATGTCTCTATCAGTTTTGCACATCGAGAGACTGAAATTCTTGCCCATTCTTCCTTGGAAAACAGCTGGAGCTCAGTGAGGGTGGATGGAGAGCGTTTGTGAACAGCAGTTTTCAGCTCTTTCCACAGATTCTCGATTGGATTCAGGTCTGGACTTTGACTTGGCCATTCTAACACCTGGATACGTTTATTTGTGAACCATTCCATTGTAGATTTTGCTTTATGTTTGGGATCATTGTCTTGTTGGAAGATAAATCTCTGTCCCAGTCTCAGGTCTTTTGCAGACTCCAACAGGTTTTCTTCCAGAATGGTCCTGTATTTGGCTCCATCCATCTTCCCATCAATTTTAACCATCTTCCCTGTCCCTGCTGAAGAAAAGCAGGACCAAACCATGATGCTGCCACCACCATGTGTGACAGTGGGGATGGTGTGTTCAGGGTGATGAGCTGTGTTGCTTTTACGCCAAACATATCGTTTTGCATTGTGGCCAAAAAGTTGGATTTTGGTTTCATCTGACCAGAGCACCTTCTTCCACATGTTTGGTGTGTCTCCCAGGTGGCTTGTGGCAAACTTTAAAGGAGACTTTTTGTGGATATCTTTGAGAAATGGCTTTCTTCTTGCCACTCTTCCATAAAGGCCAGATTTGTGCAGTGTACGACTGATTGTTGTCCTATGGACAGATTCTCCCACCTCAGCTGTAGATCTCTGCGGTTCATCCAGAGTGATCATGGGCCTCTTGGCTGCATCTCTGATCAGTCTTCTCCTTGTTTGAGATGAAAGTTTAGAGGGACGGCAGGGTCTTGGTAGATTTGCAGTGGTCTGATACTCCTTCCATTTCAATATGATCACTTGCACAGTGCTCCTTGGG
This sequence comes from Leptodactylus fallax, assembly GCA_947044405.1. Classification (NCBI taxonomy): domain Eukaryota; kingdom Metazoa; phylum Chordata; class Amphibia; order Anura; family Leptodactylidae; genus Leptodactylus; species Leptodactylus fallax. The sequence continues at coordinate 454,685 of CAMRHE010000238.1, read as the reverse complement.
ATGTTTAAAGTTTGGGAAATCTTTTTGTATCCAAATCCGGCTTTAAACCTCTCCACAACAGTATCACAGACCTGCCTGGTGTGTTCCTTGGTCTTCATGATGCTCTCTGCGCTTTAAACAGAACCCTGAGACTATCACAGAGCAGGTGCATTTATACGGAGACTTGACACACAGGTGGATTATATTTATCATCATCAGTCATTTAGGACAACATTGGATCATTCAGAGATCCTCACTGAACTTCTGGAGTGAGTTTGCTGCACTGAAAGTAAAGGGGCCGAACAATATTGCACGCCCCACTTTTCAGTTTTTTATTTTTTGCAAAAGTTTAAAATAACCAATAAATTTCGTTCCACTTCACGATTGTGTCCCACTTGTTGATTCTTACCAAAAAAAAATTAAAATTTTATATCCTTATGTTTGAAGCCTGAAATGTGGCAAAAGGTTGAAAAGTTCAAGGTGGCCGAATACTTTCGCAAGGCACTGTATATGCGATAGATAGATAGATAGATAGATAGATAGATAGATAGATAGAAGAGATAGATAGCTCAATAGATAAATAAATAATATCCAAGAGATAGACAGATACATACTGTATATATGAGAGAGATAGATATGACATAGATAGATATGAGATAGATAGATAGACAGATAGATAGATAGATATGAGATAGATGATAGATAGATAGATAGATAGATAAATAGATAGATAGATAGATAAATGAGATAGATAGATAGATATGAGATAGGTGATAGATATGAGATAGATAGATAGATAGATAGATAGATAGATATGACATAAATAGATACATATGAGATAGATAGATAGCTATGAGATAGATTTATGGCTAGACAGACTTACCTTCCATTCTTATCTGGGATATTTGCGTCAGCTTTATGATCTAGCAGATACTTGCACGCCTCCACGTGGCTATGTTGTACAGACAGCAGCAGAGGTGTGTGACCATCCTGCAGAGAAAATAATCCCATTATTAACGCACAGTAAGGAAAGTTCCACATCATCAATGTCCATGGAGGCAGCGCAGGAGTTCTAATATGTAATCCTATGCAGTGAGCTCCCCCTAGTGGTGACTGCAGCTAGAATTATTTAAAAACTATGTCAATGCAGGGGATTTGGAGCTCAGACTGAAATAAATATATACTAGATATAGTTAATATATTTTAACCACTGTGGTCAGGAATGTTTGTAGAGGTTTTAGGCAACTCTGCATTTTACACTCATATATCATCTTTAGTAGTCGCCACAACCTTTTGTGACCTCTCTGAAACCCCTTGGCCTGGATTCCCAAACTTATTTAGGGTCAGAGAACTCCTCAGACACTTCTCACATTCCTATAATTTACAACATATATAATTACTATAGACTATTCCAGACTCTGGATTCACAAGACCTTCATCATCTATTTCCTGTTTGTGGTTCCATTCATTAGGTATAAATATGATATCAATTCTACTGTATAATTTTCACTTGCTGAACCTAAACTCTATACAATTATACAGTAATACTAGAGTGACGAGGTGAAGATAAAGGCCAGATGTCCAATACAGGATATTTAGGGGTAATTATCCGCTCTGAAGGACTTAGTGCTCAGTCCTTTGAATGGGGGACATGTAATACCACATTTCACCAGCAGTGGCCACTGTAGGAGAAAAGTGTGGCTCCAGATGATCACAGTGTTGGCAATCAGCTGATTACCATTGTGATCACCTTATTATCCAACCTTATAAGGATTATACAGGTGACTTGCAGCTCTGAAGGCTGAAAGGTGATATTATAGAGCACTTGGGGTCTATTTATAGCATGTATAACAGTCCCAAACCTGAACAGACCTGCTTGGCACAGCATCGCCATCAGTTCAGCATTTTTTTTTTTTTTATTCCGTGGTTTAAGTAGAATACAGTGTGTGGATTACAGAAATGTAGGCCAGGAGATTTTCAGCTGATTTCTTTCAGAACTCATTCCTAAATCCAATATGAAGTCTGTAATCCTGCGGTACACAGTGACCCTGCACTTTTATGTAATAGCCGGTGAGAGGGGGATGGAGGTGACATACATACATGTTCATATAATGTACAGAACATACATGAATTAAAGGGGATGTGTCCCCCAAGTTTTTATGTATCTGTACATGCTTATTAGGTTGGCCATCTTGCCTGAGCTTCTCCTCTGCTCTGTTAACAGCATTTAGTGATATACTTTACAGCACAGTCATGGCCATAGGCAGCAATAGACTGGAGCCGACTTATTGAGGTCTATGGGAGAGTCTTCTAGACATGCTCTGTACAGGGAGGGGGAGGAGATAAACTGTGACATCATCTATTGTCTGTAGTGATGTAATGATGGCTCAATGGTGTTATCTATAGAGGTGTTATCTTCTACTGTAATCCTGTCTGTGATGTGTGTCCACAGATTATTGTCAATGAAGGTTCTATTGCAGGACAGTAAGCAGAGATCCTGTTTGGGTAATGATATCACATCTTATTATACAAAGTATACCATTCACAGTTTTGCTACGTCAGTATGTGGTGTGACCAGTGTAAGTTTCTACAGTTCTTACCGAATCTTTGACATTTAGCAGGCACTTGTGACCACATAACTGCTGCAGTGCCGGGACCGAGCCGTTCACCGCTGAAAAACAAGATGATGGTTATATAATAATGTAATATTATACACGAAACCACAGCCTGGCACCGATTCCTGGAATGTTATGTTTTACACAAACTACAGACCTAATACTTTTCACAGCTGAGGATTTGCTACAATTGTATCCAGTCTACATAGTCTTCTTAGAGCTAAACAGCCTGGACTGATACAATATAGCAAATTATCAGGATAGGAGAGAAATTTGCACTGCTGATGTAATTACATAAAATGATACATAGTCACAGACCCTCAGCTAATCCATCCTAAGCATTAAATTAGGATGGATTATGACTCAATGACAGTGAGGTCTAAACACAATAGTGAGTGAATGATCACATACAAGCAATACGCTGGTCAGGGGGATAAGATTGGTTAGAAACGTATAACACGACAATCACTCCCATCATTGCAGAGGATGAGAGTTGGTCTGATCAGTGCAAAGTCTGCCCAGAGGAACTGTAAGAGCACATTGGTATAATATTGTCCATCCCAACTTTGAAATCCCCATTTGCGGGACATTTTAAGCCCCAAATAGTTACGCCCACTTTAGGGTAACTTACCTGCGTAATGCGCACAGGTTCTCCCCATATTGTCTGTACACTCAGTCGGACATTTAGCCTGCAAAAATAATCACATCATTATAGTAACATGGACAGATGGGGTAAGATGTACAAAAGTAAGTGAACCCCCTCTCCGAACATGAAACAGGCCAAGTAAATATAATGGGCCACATTCTTAAAGGGGGTGTTCTGGGTTCCCCAACACTTAGCTGTAATGTTCAATTTCACTACAGCACCCCCCGCAGGGAAAATGAAGCATGACATAGTTCTCATTGAAATCAATGGGCTGTCTGTGTATGGTCATGTTGGGTCCTCCAGAGTTACTATCCACTTCTACTAAATAAAGGCCCTACACAAGGACTTCACTCTATTAAAATATGTATTATTAGTCAATTTATTCATTGACTAAATAATAATATTATTCAATAATATTATTATTTGTAATAATAATGATTATTAATGATGTGTTCTTATTATTCATTTTTATTTATTATTCATTATTACTATTATTCACTATTATCGTTTATATTATTTTATTATTCATTAAGCATTGTTATTATTTATTTTCATTACAATTATTATTCATCATTATTGTTTGCATTATTTATAATTATTTTATTATTCATTAAGTATAATTATTATCATTATTCATTTTAATGTATTATTATTATTGTTCATTATATTATTTGTATTACTTATGGTTTATTATTCATTTTATTCATATTATTCATTTTTATTTTATATTATTCATTGTTAATTAGTACTCTTATTCATCATTATTGTTTGTATTATTTATAATTATTTTATTATTCATTAAGTGTTATTATTATTCATTTTAATGTATTATTATTATTATTATTCATTTTCATTATTATTTGTACAATTTCCCACATCACTCAACTGTTTACAAGTAAAGCTGCTTAGATCCCCAGCAGTAATCTGTGCAAGAACCCTGCAGCAACTGCTCAGTTCCTCCACAGCGCCACCACAGGGCAAATGGAGAATTACACTGTTCAAATTGAAATCAATTATCTGTTGGGACCTCCAGATCAAGAGACTCTCTTTGTAGCCAATCTCCTCTCTGGCTTGTAGATGGAGACCATCTCTATTAAAGGGATTTTCCAGGATTATTAATTGATGACCTATCCCTAGGATAGGTCATGAGTTGTAGACCGGTGGGGATCTGACAACAGTTTGATGAGACCGCGGCATTTGTGTGAGTGCTGCGGCCTATTCACTGAATACCAAACACAGCGCCATGCATTGTATAGTGGCTTTGCTTGATATCACAGCTCAGCCCATTCACTTGAAAGGGACTGAGCTGCGAACAGGCCATGTGACCAGTGTACATGATGTGACATGGCCTGTGAAGCAGTACTTCAAACAGCTGATCTGTGGAGAGCCCATGTGCTGGACCCCAGCCAATTCAGTTGATGACCCTGAAAAACCCCTTTAACTCTGAATAGCGTATTTATTTCAGGTTTTAACCTAGACAATCCCTTTGAACATTCTGTTCAGCTATCACCCAGCTTTCCTGGAGTCCTGAACAATCCCTGCCTATTTGCGCAGTGACAGAAGGTGTACAAGTATCGCTGCTGCACTGAATGGGTCCATTAGTCGCTGCCATTTTTGCAAAAACTTAGCAAACTGAAAGGAGTGTGTGGAGGAGGGGGGATATCCATAGAGTAGAGTCAGTGACCTTCACATTGTCGTTTCCTGCTCGCAGCAAACACGCCTGGAATTTGTACATTTTGGGCAGGGGTCAGGCCGGAGCATCTTTACTAATCAATCTGCGCTGGCGAGAGGCGGCAAAAATCCTCAAATCCCAGGTTCACACATGTCAGGAGCCCGGACAATGGAGCAGCTGCTGGAGATGGAGCCTCGTCCGGCAGCTCAGCGTCATATGGTGGAGATTACGGGGCATTTTTCTGCCAGAGCAGGTTTAGTCAATGGAGGGAAATGTTCTATAAATGGCGGCATTGTATTAGTTATTAATCGCTGCAATCCTGTTTATCTGGGCTCAGTGTCCTCAACCCTTAAAGGGTAACTAAACTTTCGGACAGCTTTTGATTTTCTGGCAGTATTTGTGTCATTTATACATTTTGTAATAACTTTATTAACACATTTTGTTTCCTTTCTGTGAAATCCTCCATCTCTTTATTCTTCCCCCCTACTACTAGGGTACCCCTGCCCCATAATATAAATTATGCTCTCGTATATTAAAAGTTTTATATCCTTACGATAGGCCATCAATATTACATCTGCGGAAATCTGAGAGCCAGGACCTCTGCAGATCAGCTTTACGGAGACAGCTGCATTTTCGCAACATGGGTTCCTGGCCTCAAGGGGTTGTCCAGGGCTTAACTTTTTTATGAGCTATCCTCAAGATAGGCCATAAATACCGGATCGGTAGGAGGCTGCCACCCTGTACGGATCAGGTACTGAGGGTAGACCATGATAAAATTAAGCCCGGAATAATAATAATAATAATAATAATAATAATAATAATAATAATAATAATAATAATTACCACCTAATGCCCCACACACTTTAATCCCCCCCCCCCCACAGGATATTGGACCCTATCACTGCCCCCACACAATATAATGGCCTGATCACTGATCCTCAGGGCCCTTTGAAGGCTGAAGTGGGCCGCGGGCCGGAGTAGGGATCGGTAAGTGAATGCAGTCAGTTTTCCCTGGTACTGCAGAACACGGGAGAACTGGAGCCCCAGTCCGATTCTGCTACTGGTAAAGCAGGAAGCCACAGGCTAACCCAGAGACTACATAAACCTGTAATGTGGTCTTTATAGGAACGGGAAGATAAAGCGGGCAAATATTTTGGTAATCGGAGACAATTTAACTCTATGTTAGATAATTTTTTGAGAAATGTCAGTAATGGGTGAGCCTGGCTGTATCCCAATTGTCCTGATAGGGACATCAGTGATTGGACAAGTTTGCACATTAACATACAACACATGATAAGTGTCGACATATTAACTAGCCGACGCTTATCTCTACCTATTCCTGCAGATTACACAGCGGTCTGTAGAGAGTTTGGGAAAGACAGTGCTTTCTTGTAATAAGGCCGGTACTCACCTGTAGAAGTTTTTTGACGCACTCTAGGTGGTTGTGTTTCACTGCCAGGTGTAACACACTGTGACCTGTAAGACACAAAGAGAACTATCGTGAGACACCGAAGTGTTCCATATCTCCACCAGGAGCAGGAGCGCAGCAATAAAGGGGCAGAGGTAGCAGTCTAAGCCGAGCCCTGGAGGTCCAAAGACTTCTCTGTCACATAAAGGTACTATAAATATACACCCACCATGTACCATCTATAATACTGGGGGGCGCTGAGGCAGAAGGGGGCGCTATGGGCTCTTTTATTTGGGGCTCATAAGCTTCAGGTTGCCCCACAGATCAGGAGTCTTGTGTTGCAAACGATTTTATAAGATTATTTCACTATTATAGAAATATTTTGTCTTAAATTCTTCACCATTTTCACTGCTTGCTGTTAGTGAATGGAAACATGAAATGCTGAAAGCCTGACCAAGTCCTGATGGTTTGTTACAATGTATTAGTGTAGGTCAGAGGGATCGGCCTAGAGTCCACAAAAGGAGAGAGATGTGTGTGCAGGTTTGTTTAGCTTATGGAGCCTTGTCTAGAATGACACACTGTATTTCACAGCAAGCAGAGATCTTGTAAAGCGTTTTTGGAATTGGGACACAAAATATATTAGAAAGTTGTATTACTTTTTGCTACACCTATCCATAGAATAAGTTGGAGCAATTTCGACAACGCCCTCTATTTTTCCATCCCACTGCAGCCTGTACTCTCTGTAATGAATGCACATAAGGGGCTGACACCATTTTTTTCAGGCTACAGATTATGCAGACCTATATATCTCCATGGTTGATAAAATTGTGAACAGAACCTTAGTAAGAAGTAACAGAAAGGAGTATGATGGCAGGATCAGACCACACAGGGTCTGTTTGTAGTCTGTTACCATGGAGACACACAGGTTTGCATAGGAGCTGCAGGCAGAAAATGAAGTAGGTTTTCTAACTATGACCATTGTCATAGACGTCAATTTACTATACCTGACAAATCCTGAGCAGCGACATCTACCCCCTGCGCCAACATGATCCTCAGACAGTCTGCATTGCCCTTTGTGGCAGCGACGTGAAACCTGAAAAACAAAAACAAGTGCATGTTACTATGATGTACAGTAGTTGGAAGTCATATATATATATATATGTCTGGGATTACATACACTCTGCTACAACCCTGCAAAGTTCTTGTGAGCCAATTCTTATGATAGGAGGTCCCACAGAACAGTCTGTAGGTGGTCTGATCCTACAGTCACACTGCCGTTTTACTAAATTACCAAAAGTATGCTGGCAAGAATAGATAGAGAGAAGGAGGTAGATCTGCAGGATCAGACCACATAAGGCTTGATTGTAGTCTGTTACTATGGAAACACATAGGTCTGTATAGGAGCTGTAAACACAAATCGTAGTTTATTTGTTTTTCTAAATCAGGACTATTTGCAGACTGGACTTTTTCTCAATTAGGGACAATAAAAAAAGGAAATGTAGTCGGATGTGGTGACTTACTGTAGATAGAAATGATATCACTCTATTGCTTAAGTGTATTTTCCAAATGGGACAATAAGGTAACCAGTTGCACAAGTGACGCCTTAAATAGGATGTCTGGTTTTATGTAACTAAAGCACAAAAGTATTATATGTTCTAATTGATTTTTTTTTTATCAATTCTTCACCATGTACAAGATCTCTGCTTGCTGTCAGTGACGGAGAAGACTCGTGTCCACTCAGAGGCAGTAACCCTGTACATAGCTAGTCCTGCTCTCAGCTGATACATTGTATCCAGTCTAGACAATGCTCTGTGAGCTCAACAGCCTGGACTCCAGACTGATACGTTGTAGCAAACTAGCAGAGAGATTTGTGCAGCTACCGCAGATGTGTTTAGCTCACAGAGTATTGTCTACTCTCACAATTCCAAATATAATAGCTAGCCCTGCTCTCAGCTAAGTGGAAACAATTATATCCAGTCTAGACAATGTTCTGAGTGCTAAAAACATCTGCATCAGCTGCACAAATCTCACTGCTAGTTTGCTACAATGTATCAGTGTCGAGTCCAGGCTGTTCAGCTCACAGAGCATTGTCTAGACTGGATACATCAGCAGTAGCTGCACAAATTTCTGCCAAAATGTATCAGTCTGGAGTCCCGGCTGTACAGCTCAGGTTAGGTTCACATCGGCGTCGGAGTCCACTACAGACTCCGCCGAGAATTGGCGGAAAGAAAAGTCCTGCACGGAGGACTTTTCTCTCTGTCGGTTACAGTATAAAAACGGTGGAAACCCGACGGACACCAGGTGGACCCCATTATAGTCTATGGAGTCCACAGGCAACTGATGTTTTAGCAGACGAGCTCTCTGTCGTTTGCGTCCCCTGGCGGAGTGTGAACCTAGCCTTACAGAGTATTGCATGGTGAGTGTGCCCTCATCTACTCTACTTCTTATATATCCAGATTCTCCAAAAAATACATACATCTTCATCACATCTTCCAAAAGTTCACCAAGAAACGTAGTTTCTCTACACAACTGAAACCCAATGGTGCGATATGTCTCTTATGAGAAGTTCAGAGATGGCGCTGGGTTTTCGAAACCTGAATGCACCAAAAATCCTAAAGAAATTCCTCCGTAGCAGAGATTCTTCTCGTCTTAGCTGAAAACTGGTAAAATAGGTTTACGAAAAGTCTTGACCTTTACGAATGAACCACATAGCCAAGACCAACCAACAGAAGGACCAAAGCGAGCTGGAAAGGTACAAAAATATGCGGAGGTCGTCGTCCAGAATATTTGCTAACAGGAAACCTGAAGACAATGAGCAGACGTCTCACAATGTGGCTCCGGTCACTTGTACAGACTTCCGTTGCCTCTTGAGACAGAAGAATTTGTGGTTTGTCTTGCGGTTTTGGAGGGCTTATCGAGTGCTGTACGAGACCTCCAAGAAGACCTTAGAAGATGACGATCGGGTTTCAAAGGATGAAGCGAATGTACATGAGATATACAATGAAGACTCTCACAGTAAAGGACTTAAAAATTTCAGAATAAATGGTGGTAGATTAGATACATTAGATAGTGATACGGTTCTTGACAGGTCTCTGACCTTGCTGTAGGGGGCAATGAGGGTTTCCAAGTCTGAGAAACATGGCTGCTCCCTTCCAGAAGCAGGGCCATACCTGCCCAAGGGTTGTGTCTGGTACTGCACAGGTGAATGGAGATGAACTGCAATACCACAAACAACCTGTGGAGAGGTGTGGTGCTGTTTCTGAAAGAAAGCAGGCATCTTTTTCTAATTCTTAAAAGCCCCTTTAAGGCTGAGGTCAAACAATGTTTATTAAACAAATCCCATCCACATGTTGCGACATCTGCAGCAAGTCAATTATTGCTGCGGGTTTTACCTGCAGATTTCAGCTTTTGCAATGCAAAACTTGTTGGTGAATCACAGCTGAAAACCATATTGTGGGTTTTAATGCAGTTGAAGATGCTGCAGGATTTTTTTTGCAAAATTCGATAAGATGTGCAAGGGTTCTCCCAGTAGTAAGGAGAACAGGGGACTGAAAGTTCCCCTAAGTGTCCCATGTGAATGAAGCACTAGTGCACTGTATAGACCAACGCTCCATAGACTTCTATGTGGCAGCTGGAGGTCACCGAGATAAGTGTCTTTGCTGGCGCTGCCCCTTTAAGGTGACCAAATGCACTGAACACTGTTGGACTCCACTTAATAGAGAGAGACCTCTTATCTCCTAGGGGTGTAAGGATTGGGCACGATGGAATCTAGCATGTTGGCTTCTTCTTTCCTTAACATCTGCCACTGGGCAAGAGTCGGGAGACCACCATACATATTAGAGATTAAGTCGGTCCTCACGAGTCAGCTGCATTAAGTAATTCTAGAAGTAGATTCATTCCTCCATCATTCCCTGATGTGCAAGAGTAGTTGGTGTCCTCCCCCGCATTTGAGGTAGTCACTCCTCTCCCCTCAACCTCATACCCTTAGAATAACCTAATTCCCTTGGGCTCATTTAATCTTCCACACACCACAACCTTATTCGGAGGACCTTTAGCATAGCCATGGGTTCTCCCAGTATTGGACTTGCCCAGTAGAGTACCAGAGAGTCCTCCGATGGGGCCAGGCTCCAACACAATAATGGTCCAGGAGAAGACACCTCAATCTGATGAGTCCTTTGGTCTATCTCCTAAGGTTTATGGACCCCTAGAATCATTTTATTTTGTGGGTCCGGATAACCTCAGCCTGACGCCGCATGTTCCTCTTCCATTCTGTTGAAATCTTGACTGTTCTTGTCCCTATTAAACCATCTTCAACTTTTTGCCACCTTCCTAATTCTCGCAGAACGTCTCTGTAGACCAGTTCTGGAGTGTGTGTAGAGGGATATTAGGTACATGGCTCCTTTAAGCACTGGGCACTCCTATTGTACTTGCCTTGTCCTCTGGACGTGTAGGTCTATGTTCTGGTAGTCAATGTTTTTCTTTCCGAAGATACGGGTGGATGGAATTCCTATTTCCGTCACACATTATTGATTAAGGCGTTGGATGGAGATTTACAGCTGGGAGCCGACCTCTGACCCCGGATTGTAATTATGTCTGTGTGAAATCCAGGATCGCCTCATTTTTACCAGTTATGGTGATTTTACACATCCAGGACAAGAAAACACAGAGTAATTGCCCCGGCCTGGGCTTTATCAGGAAATGCACTCCCGAATTTGATAAATGAGGTTGTACATACAAGCGGTCCCGAAATACAGTGCAGGAATAGGTCGCTAGATAAGGAAAAATATCTTTTCACATTTATCCTAACAGAAATCCTATAGATATGATTAACCCATTAGTGTACTACTCGGTAATACAGATATATGGAACATATAGTATGGCTATATATGCTCACTGAGGAAAAAAAAAAACACCGCAAATGTCGGATTGCTGCAAAACTGGTCCTGCAGTTTGGTCTCAGGCAGATATGTAAATCATTACAGGTGAGGTCTGATCAGAAACTGGGTCTTACCACAAGAGGGCGTAAAAGTGCTTCCCCACTGCCCTATAAAAAGGCTCTCAGAGACTACTTTTGGGTAGTGTACCTCTTGGTGATAGTTTATTGATTGCTAGACATCCCTCTATAATGCACTTCATGCTCAGCTGACAGACAGGGGGCATCATTGGACTGAGAGAAAAAGGACGGTCCGTTTGATGAATTGCCGCCATCTTGGTCATTCTAGGTGATGGGTGCAATGCTTATGTGAGGGCACACACATGGTGAACAGGCTGCGGGCGGCCCAGACAGATCACCTGTAGAGAGGATGGTTTGATCCACCGCCTGGCACGAGCAACTTCCACAGTCTCCGTGTCCACCATCCAGACACATCGGGCGCCTTCATTACACCCCCCTGTCTCTGCCCACACCATTTCAAGACACTTGGCTATCCCATCAGTCCTATAGCCATGTGTGACCTCCTCTCCATTTAAAGGGGGACACAGGACTCTAAATGAAGTGATCAGTGGGGGTCTTAGCCATTGGATCCACTTCCATAAGATACTTATCAAATGTCCTGTATATAGGTTATACATGTTTTTCATAGATGAACCCCTTTAAACTGTATTTGCATAAAACTGGAAAATCCCTTTAATAAGGCTATAATGTATATAATAAAGCCAAATAGTGAGATAGAGCCAAATAGCAACGCTATATAGTGCAAAATATAACAGCACCATACAGAGGAGGGAGGATGGTGGGGACGGAGTGGCGGGGTCCCTACATGTCAGATTCCCTGGTGCCGCTGCCTTAGTGCTGGGGTATCTTAGACACCCCTGTGAGCCTGATACATCTATGTTCCTGGTAGATGATGTCATTCTGGCTGTTATTATATTCCTATAATGGGGCAGCCATTAACAGATAGCAGCGATTGTGTTTGTGTTGAACGTTCCAGGAATTCCAAGTCTTGTATGACAAAGGCGACCTTGTGTAATAGAGAATGTGCAAAACACCAATAGCTCGGTATTATCACCAAAACATCAAGGGCACTATGAAAGTGCCAAAACTTTAGGCAGGGGACAGAACAAGCCCAATGCATCGCACCCTGACAACCCTACTGTGTACTACCGTGTTTCTCCAAAAATAAGACCTAACCCGAAAATAAGCCCTAGCAAGATTTTCCAGGTTTTTTGGAGTAGGCTTGAAATATAAGCCCTAGCTAATTTAACCCCTTCCCGACATCCGCCGCGCGATTACAGCGGATGCCGGGTCCTTAAAGATGGCGGCCGTTCTGCGGCAGAGCGGACGGCCGTACCGGGTCTCTGCGGAGACCTGGAGTTAATGCCCGCGATCAGTGTCTACCCTTGTTCAGCGTGACTTCCCTTTCCCTTCCCTCCCACCAAAGTAGCAAAACCCGGAGTTAATGCCCGCGATCAGAATGGACTCTGACAGCGAGCATTGCTTAGTGTGGCCTCTGCGCTCCCCCCACCCCCTATAGCTGCTATACGGGGTCTCCTTGTACACTGGAGACCCGCAGTTAATATGCCCGCGATCAGAGTCCACTGATCGCGGGCATTGTTAGGTCTGTCAGTCCGTGACCCCCCAAATCAGAGTAACTAGGTGGGGACCGGCCCCGTACCTTTTACGTTGCAGGCCGGCTCTCGCGGGAGCCGACCTGTTCCTTTGACAGCCGGGAGCGTTATGAAGGCTCCCCGGCCTGTCATAGGAATATTACTATTGAGGCTATGACCAGCCTCATTAGTAATATAGATAATCTCCCATAGACTGCAATAGGTTGTATTGCAGTCTATGGGATGATTGCAGGTTCAAGCCCCTTAGGAGGGGTTAATAGTAAAAAAAAAAAAAAAAAAAAGTTAATAAAAATATTTAAAAAAAAACAACAAAATAAAAGTTCAAGCCCCCTCCCACTTTCACTAGAATACATATAAAAATAAAATATTACTGTGAAACACATACACATTAGGTATCCCTGTGTCCGAAAACGCCCGGTCTACAAACGTATAAAATTATTTTACCTCTATGATGAATGCCGTAGCAAAAAAAAAAAAAATGAAAGTGCCGAACTGCTGTTTTTTCGCTGTTTCACCTCTGATAAAAGTTGAAATAAAAAGCGATCAAATGTGTGATTGTTGTTCATGGAAAAAATTAAGACCTACCCCGAAAATAAGCCCTAGCCCTTTTTTCAGAGCAAAAAATAATATAAGACCCTGTCTTATTTTCGGAGAAACACGGTAGGAGCAATTACTCCCAACCTCATGTCCTAAGGCTATATAAAGGGTCAGACACTGACTAAAGTGGTAGCTACCTATAGATGGCACTAGTGAGCTGTTTGCATACTTTTACCCAGGGTGCATTGTCCTAAAGACTCCATACTAGATGGATCTCCACAAGGAGAATCAGCACCTTCAGAGAACAAGTCTGACAGCCTCAAGGAAATTATTAGGGTGCTTTCTACTAGTTGAAGGGGCGGACATTTCAAGATATGTAGCACACGCTTAAATTTAACAACACTAACTATAGCATTAACATGAGCAGATGGTCCCAAACAGAGTGGCTTATGAAGGTCCATCGCTGCCACCAACCAAACATCCAAAAGAGTATCATCATACTTTTCAGTGCAGCACTGCTCATTGCCCTAGCTTGAAGGTGCTACGCCTACAAGTCAAACTCTGGCTGGGTCTGGCTGGCTGGGTGGGTGCGGCTTCATTCTCCAATCCTGAGTTGAGGCGGGGTATTTAACCACTGCGTTGAGACTACTCAGATGCCTGCTATAGATTGTAGTTAGGTTGTATTTTCAGTACTTATCTGCTATATCCCTGGTTACTGATTTTGGCTTGCTTTCCTGGTTATTTGATTTCTAACTGATTTGGCTGGTAGGAAAAAGAGAGGAGGATACAAGGATGTGAAGGAGGACAGAGGAATCAGGAGGAAGACAGAGGAGTCTGGAGGGGACAGAGAGGTCTGTGGAGGACATAGAGGTCTGGAGGAGACAGAGAAGTTTGGTGGGACAGAAAGGTCTGTAAAGCGGCTTTAGTGCATTTTGTAACTTTCGTCACTGGACTAAATGAACTAATATCGCTCCCCTATACCAGAGCTGAGGTCTATATTATAAGTGTAATGCACAGAGGTATAATATACCTGCAGAGACACAGCGTACAGTCAGCAGTGCAGTACACTATGCATCTCGTCTATACAAGCAGTCAGCGCCCTGTAATTGCTAGCAGATGGTGGTAAGCGCGGGGTTACATTTTTGTGGTCAATGTACACAATGTTGGCATTTAACTGCGATCCCCCATTTACCACCGGATTTATCATGTGATAGCTCGCCCCATATGGTTAGTGTTCACTTCACTTTCTTCTATATGTTTAACACCTACAACTACCGGAGTTCTCCAAGATCTACCCTTAGAACAGGCCATCAATGTGTGGGCTCCTTCCTCTGTGACTCCCACCAATCACCCCAAGACTGGACTGACAACACCTGGTCACTGCTGTATTTGACACAGCACCTTCCATGCACTTGTGGCTATGTCAGGTACTGCAGCTCAGCCCCATTCACTCCAGTAATTGCTGCTATCCTGTTTTGCTGACAAGGTCTATATGGGGTGGCAGGAGCGCTGCGAAAACACCAAGGATCACACAACTAAGGAAACTTTATTTACTAGATCCAGGAAAGTCCCTTTGGATAAATGGAAATATTATAGTGATGGAAGAAAATAAACCTGATTCCGGCCTGATCTGTTCTGTCAGCTCACAGCTTATTGGGCTTCATCATATACCTAAAGCTTCAGAGCACGGGACGTACAGACACTTATGTGTTACATACCACAACTCCCAGCAAAATCCTGATGAAGATGCAGATATGAAGGATTCACTGGGACCCAGTTCACATTACTTACCTTGTATTGATCCTGAGTTACTTCCTGTATTATACTCCAGAGCTGCACTCACTATTCTGCTGGTGTAGTCACTGTGTACATACATTACATTACTTATCCTGTACTGATCCTGAGTTACATCCTGTATTATACCCCAGAGCTGCACTCACTATTCTGCTGGTGCAGTCACTGTGTACATACATTACATTACTTATCCTGTACTGATCCTGAGTTACATCCTGTATTATACCCCAGAGCTGCACTCACTATTCTGCTGGTGCAGTCACTGTGTACATACATTACATTACTTATCCTGTACTGATCCTGAGTTACATCCTGTATTATACTCCAGAGCTGCACTCACTATTCTGCTGGTGCAGTCACTGTGTACATACATTACATTACTTATCCTGTACTGATCCTGAGTTACATCCTGTATTATACTCCAGAGCTGCGCTCACTATTCTGCTGGTGCAGTCACTATGTACATACATTACATTACTTATCCTGTACTGATCCTGAGTTACATCCTGTATTATACTCCAGAGCTGCGCTCACTATTCTGCTGGTGCAGTCACTGTGTACATACATTACATTACTTATCCTGTACTGATCCTGAGTTATATCCTGTATTATACTCCAGAGCTGCACTCACTATTCTGCTGGTGCAGTCACTGTGTACATACATTACATTACTTATCCTGTACTGATCCTGAGTTACATCCTGTATTATACTCCAGAGCTGCACTCACTATTCTGCTGGTATAGTCACTGTGTACATACATTACATTACTTATCCTGTACTGATCCTGAGTTACATCCTGTATTATACCCCAGAGCTGCGCTCACTATTCTGCTGGTGCAGTCACTGTGTACATACATTACATTACTTATCCTGTACTGATCCTGAGTTACATTCTGTATTATACTCCAGAGCTGCGCTCACTATTCTGCTGGTGCAGTCACTGTGTACATACATTACATTACTTATCCTGTACTGATCCTGAGTTATATCCTGTATTATACTCCAGAGCTGCACTCACTATTCTGCTGGTGCAGTCACTGTGTACATACATTACATTACTTATCCTGTACTGATCCTGAGTTACATCCTGTATTATACTGCAGAGCTGCACTCACTATTCTGCTGGTATAGTCACTGTGTACATACATTACATTACTTATCCTGTACTGATCCTGAGTTACATCCTGTATTATACCCCAGAGCTGCGCTCACTATTCTGCTGGTGCAGTCACTGTGTACATACATTACATTACTTATCCTGTACTGATCCTGAGTTACATTCTGTATTATACTCCAGAGCTGCACTCACTATTCTGCTGGTGCAGTCACTGTGTACATACATTACATTACTTATCCTGTACTGATCCTGAGTTACATCCTGTATTATACTCCAGAGCTGCACTCACTATTCTGCTGGTGAAGTCAATGTGTACATACGTTACATTACTTATCCTGTAAAGCAATGCATGCACTGTGCAGACACTGAAAAAGCAGGGAATGCAGTGAGATTTCAGCTCTGAAGGCGTTTATTTATAAACCACACACAGTCAGTACTCACATTCCCTGCTGTTACACTCATACACATACAGTAGTAAGGAGATCAGTGTCGATCACTTACGCAGTTTTGCCCTCGCTGTCCAGCTTGGTGGCCACCACCCCTTTCTTCCCCAGTAGAGCTGACACTTTGTCCAGTTCTCCATGGTCCACGGCTTGTAGCAGACGCTCGTCATTCTTGTTCCATTCATTAGTCTACGATAGAAGATTGACATATTAAGGGTTAACACAATCGGTATAATGCACAGAGGACACACCAGGCTGGCACTACCTGATATCCCATACAAATCCCCAAAACAAAGGGCAGGTCGGTTGTAATGAAGTCCATAGCAGAAGTCCTGGGTGGGGGCACAGACCCCCTGCACTCCGCCCTCTACCTTGGCGTACATTACTGGGCATACATAATGTAAGGAAGGCGGTGGAGAATACAGAAGGACCGGAGCTATACGCTGCAGAGTGAGATGTGGATACAGACATCTCCCGGGCCGGCCGACCTATAGACAAAGTCAGCTCTCCATCAGCTCCAAGGCTATGGAAATGGAGACACAGGCGTGTATATATTATTTAGGAATATCAGTGCTCTGCTTATAGTTGTGTGTATGTAGCAGAGTGCTCAGAGCTTTGTTTTTAAACACAGCTGACATTCAGATGTGCAATTGTGTCAAATGTGTGACACATTCAGCTCTGCTACATCTGTATGTGTAGGTATGTGTTGTGCATATGTATCCCTGTAAGACAAGATTTTGCTAGAAAAACACTGTCTCTGGTTTGGGGGGGCGCTGTAACCGTTATGAGGCCACTGCGGCTGTCACTGTTATGGAGGCACTGAGACTTACATTATTTCACTAATGTATGTATCTGTTTCTGTATGTGTGTGCACCAATGTATGGATATATGTGTATCTGTAATAATGTGTGTGTATCTGTATATGTGTGTGCAATAATGTATGAATATATGTAAGTATGTACTGTATATGGATATGCACCAATGACTGTATGTATCTGTGTATGTTTGTGCAGCAATGTATGTACATATGTGTATTTGTATCTGTGTGTACACTAATGTATGTAAGTGTATTTGTGAATGTATTTATGTGCCCCAATGTATGTATGTACAGGTATATGTATTTGTGCATTGTGTATGTATGTATGTATATGTATTTGTGCATTGTGTATGTATGTATATGTATTTGTGCATTGTGTTGTATGTATGTATATGTATTTGTGCATTGTGTATGTATGTATGTATATGTATTTGTGCATTGTGTATGTATGTATGTATATGTATTTGTGCATTGTGTATGTATGTATGTATATGTATTTTTGCAGTGTGTATGTATGTATGTATGTATATGTATTTGTGCATTGTGTATGTATGTATGTATATGTATTTTTGCAGTGTGTATGTATGTATGTATATGTATTTTTGCAGTGTGTATGTATGTATGTATGTATATGTATTTGTGCATTGTGTATGTATGTATGTATATATATGTATTTGTGCTTGTGTTGTATGTATGTATATATATATATGTATTTGTGCATTGTGTATGTATGTATTTTTTGCCCGTGTTGTCCCAGCTTCATTTTACAGTATATTTTGCTATATGTAGTCCCTTATTGCTCCCCCCGCCCCCCAGGATGACACACAGCAGACTGCTCTTGTCTCTGGCAGGAATCTGTGCCGTTCCACCCCGTGTAGAGACGTTCCTGCTCCTGTACAGATGAGAGATCGTCCTAATGCCCTGATGGATTGTAATAACATATGGAAAACACCGCCCTGAAGTTTCTGTGAAAGAAGAGCGGCCTTAATGTCACGTCGTAACACTACATGTTGTACATGAAGTTTGTAAAGAACAGAACTAGGATGCCAATGTCTTATAATAAATATGTACAAGTCTTCAAGTCATCTTCTTTTTAAAAAAAGTGATTTATGTTTAGATAGAGAGATTGGAGATATAGACTTTCTTACTGTAGAGCAGTAGTGTGTGTATACTTTAGTGAATAGTGTTGCTATCCTACTATCTAGGCTTCCATCAGTACAACAGAGTCATCATAGCCTCCCTTCCACTCTAGTGATAATGAGACGACTCTGCTGACCATGTCCCAGTCTGCACATCAAATATCACAAGTGAGCTGCTAAAAACAGAAAGTTTAGGCCTACTGTGTGCTTTAGTGGCCAACGTGAGAACTGCAAAATTTCCCCCACTCTCTAATGACAATGAGATGACTCTGCTGATTGTATCCCAGTGTGAAGGATCCGGGTTTACCAGGGACCGCACCTGGCCTTACCTGCGATCACTTCGATTACCTCACACCCACTTTGCGTGAGTGAGGCGGGTCAACAGAGGGTAGTACGCAAACGAGCCTTCTAAATTTTATATATTTATTAACCCCTAAATGGGTCGATACTAGACACTCAACACATACATAGAATACATGCAGCGATTAACAAGCAGATACAAGCGAAAACAACATAACACGGTACATAACAAATAAAATGGGGATAAAAGAAAGAAAAAGATATATATTACCAACACCAGCTTGTGCAGGCTATCTCTGGCCTCCAAGAGGGATTCAACCAGGGTCCTTTCTTATGGGACGACCGGCAGCACAGCACCTTAACCAGGTCAAATGGCCCCAGAACCCGAAAACCACCCTGGCCCCCCACCCGGCGGCCGCACGGCCCGGCAAGTGGAAGGGGAGAACCCGGGGGCGAAACCCCCCGTCGCACACACACCAAGCACGGCCCCCCAGCTCCCCCCGGGCAGGGAGCCGGGTGCCCGGACCCGCCCCGGGCCCACAACGGCCCCATGCCCGGGCCGACCGCGCGCGCCCCCCACGGGGCACCCACAGAATTCAACGGCGCAACCGTGAGGTGCCCCCCCTCCGAGACACGGGCACAAAACCAGGATCTCCCAGATGCACCATCCGGTGCCGCGCCGTCCGAGGCGGCCCAGGAAATCCCCTGGGCAGAGGAAGGGCACCCGAAAAGGAGTGCCAACCACTCAGAGCAACACAACAAAGGGACGGCAACCAACCCACAACAGGGACATGGCTCCAGAGCAACCGAGCCGAGGGGGGAAGTGGGAACACATGGTCCGCAGGGGGGACGGGGCCACAAGGGGCCAGCCAGATATACAATTGTACAGAGATGCACATACGGGAGTCCCCCCAATCATCACACCTCCCTCCTTTAGATGGTGCTTAGAGGAAGCAGGAGCCTATGCTCCTCTTCCTCGAGCGCCTCTGCAGCCTCACCGCGCCGGGACAGGCCATCTGCATTGCCATGGGCCCGGCCGGGCTTGTGCCGAATGTCGAAATTGTATTGCTGGAGCACCAGGCTCCAGCGCAACAACCGCCCATTCTGACCTGCGATGCGCTTTATCCAGATCAGGGGGTTGTGGTCCGTCACCACAGTGAAGTGGCGCCCATACAAGTAAGGCTGCAGATGCTGCAAGGCCCAAACAATTGCCAGGCATTCCTTCTCCACTGTGGCGTAGGCCACCTCCCGCGGCAGAAGCTTTCTACTGAGGTACTGCACTGGGTGCTCTTGCCCCGCTGAGTCAATCTGGCTCAGCACGGCACCGAGACCGTAGGTGCTGGCGTCTGTCTGTGATACAAGCGGACGGGATTCATCGTACGCTTGAAGTACAGGGGCGCTTGCCAGGGCCGCCTTCAGGCCCTGGAAGGAGTGCTCACAGGTATCTGTCCATTGGACGGTTTGTGGCAACTTCTTCTTGGTGAGGTCTGTCAGGGGAGCAGCAAGGGCACTATAGTTCGGGACAAACTTCCTATAGTACCCTGCTGTGCCCAGGAAAGACATCACCTGTCGCTTGGTCCGGGGGGTGGGCCAGGACATGATTACATCCAGCTTCTCAGGTTCTGGTCTAAGGGTTCCCCCACCTACCCGGTGTCCCAGGTACTGGACCTCACGCATGCCCAGCTGACACTTTTCCGGTTTGATGGTCAAGCCCGCACGGTGGATCCGCCCCAGCACCTGCGACAGGTGCTGCAGGTGTTTCTCCCAGGTGGAGCTGAAGACGGCGATGTCGTCCAGGTACGCAGCTGCGAACCCTTCACATCCCGACAGCAGGGAGTTGACCATCCTCTGGAAGGTGGCAGGGGCATTTTTCATGCCGAAGGGCATGACAGTGGACTCGTACAGTCCGAAAGGGGTGATAAAGGCTGACCGCTCCTGTGCCTGTGGGGACAGGGGGATCTGCCAGTATCCCCGGCTCAAGTCCATGATGGACAGATACTGGGCCTTACCTAACGTGTCCAGTAAGTCGTCAATGCGCGGCATGGGATACGCGTCATCGACTGTAACTGCATTGAGCTCCCTGTAGTCCACACAGAACCGGGTAGTCCGGTCCTTCTTGGGCACAAGGACTACGGGCGACGCCCATGCACTGTGAGAGGGTCGAATCACCCCCAGTTCCAGCATCTCGCCGATCTCCTTGCGCATCTGGGCCCGTACCTCCGAGGAGACGCGATATGGCGGACGCTGGATAGGGGCATGATGTCCGGTGTCCACGTGGTGGAGGGCCCGGTCGGTTCTCCCGGGTTTCCCGGAGAACAGACTGGGTAGGGTGCATAGAACCTTGGTCAGTTGGGACCTCTGGGTCTCAGTCAGCTGGGGGTCCACCTGGGCATCTTTGGGGGACCCCCTTTCCCCAAAATGAGTGATCAGGTCAACAAGATTTTCCTCCTCCCCCTCTTCTAACAGACTGCAAACTGGGAAGGCATTGGCTTCCCTGTCGTGATGATCCTTCATCATGTTGACATGGAAGGCCTTATGCCGGTTCCGGCCTGGATCGACTGTGACCAGGTAGCTGACGCTGCTGAGCTGCTGGTGCACGACGTACGGACCAGCCCATTTGGCCTGAAGCTTGTCCTGGGGCTCAGGGACTAGGACCCATACCTTCTGCCCCGGCTGGTATGTTCTCTCGCGGGCATTCTGATCATACCAGCGTTTCTGGTCAGTCTGAGCCTGGACCATGTTGTCATGCACCAGCTGCGCCATAGTCTGCATTTGGTCACGGAATCGCAGGACATACTCCACTATTGGCACACCTTGGGTGGCTGTGTCTCCTTCCCAGGATTCTTTCACGAGAGCTAGGGGCCCTCGGACACGTCTCCCATACAAGAGCTCAAAGGGGGAGAACCCCGTCGAGGCCTGAGGCACTTCCCGGTAAGCAAACAGCAGGTGCGGGAGATACGGCTCCCAGTCGCTCCCGTGGGACTCGACTAACATCCGAAGCATCTGCTTCAGGGTGCCATTGAACCGTTCACACAGGCCATTGGTCTGTGGGTGATACGGGCTGGACACCAGATGTTGCACCTCTGTTACCTTACACAGGCCTTGCATCAAGGCAGACATGAACTGGGTACCTTGGTCGGTGAGCATCTCTCTGGGAAACCCAACACGGGAAAAGATACCTACCAGGGCCTTGGCCACTACATCAGCCCGGGTTGAGGACAGAGCGACAGCTTCCGGGTACCTAGTAGCATAGTCTACTACCGTTAATATGAAACGTTTCCCGGAGCGGCTGGGGATGGACAGGGGTCCAATAAGGTCCACAGCTACCCGCTGGAAAGGTTCGACTATGATGGGCATAGGTATCAGCGGGGCCTTTGTGCTTTGCCCCGCCTTGCCCACCCTCTGACATGTGTCACATGAACGGCAGTACCTAGCTACGTCCCTCCCCATCTTAGGCCAGTAGAATAAGTGGTTGAGGCGGGCCGTGGTTTTAGTGATCCCCAGGTGACCTGCTAGGGGAATATCATGAGCGACCCGCAACAACTCCTCCCGGTAGGGTTGAGGTACCACTAACTGTTTCTCCCCAAGCAGACTTTCCTCCCCCGTTGTGGGGATCGTTTCCCGGTATAACCTCCCTTGGTCCCAGTATATCCTGTCCTTATCAGACTCCGAGGGAGGTTGAGTGGCACGTTCCTTCAATGCGGCCAGGCTGGTGTCGGCCTGGACAGCGTCCCGGAACTCTTGGCTGGAGTGAGACAAAAGAGGAGTGCAGGTTACATACCCGCTGGACCCTTCCGGCGCCAGGGTGGGAGGATTAGTCACGGCGGTCTCAGTACCGACCCCGGGTGATATAGGGGATGGCTCAAGGGTTGGAATACCCTCCACCTTCTTAGCACTCTGGCTGCGGGTTACTACCGCTATACCAGCCGTCTGCCCCTCAGCGGGATCGACCGTGAGATCCCCATGGCCTACCCGACCACCTGGCACCTGGCCAGCCGCTGGGTGCTGTTCGGAGGCTCTCGGTGCCTCAGAAGAGCTACCCGGTACACCTTCACAACAAGCATTGGCAATTACATTGACAGTACATTCATTACCACTTGTTAATTCACACCGGGTCTCAGTAAGATCGGTGGTAGACAAATCAACAAGCTGGGAGGGCGACGCCCCCGCAAACGTGGGTGTGTCTACCGACCAGGTCTCACTGGTGCACAAAGCATCAATAACATTTTTGCTGAGCTGGGTTGCAGGAAGCTCATCTACATCCTCCAGGCTCTCAGCTGGAGGTAACTCATTAGCATTTACACTTACTGCCATGGGAAGTATCTCAGAGGGGGGGTTACGGGCCCCCTCTGCAGATATGACAGACACATTATCAACATTAGTCATAGACAGTTTACCACAGGAAATTGGGGTGCCCCCTACCCCATATTGGGACACCATAGGTCCTAAATCAGTTCCCAACAGTACATTAGCAGGCAAATCAGTCATTAGTCCCACAGTCCGCATTCCTTTTCCTGCACCCCAGTCCAGATGGACACAAGCCATGGGTACAGTGAGGCGTTCCTGCCCAATTCCCCTCAGGGTTAAAGTTTTCCCAGGGATAATACTGTCCAGGGGGACCAAATCAGGTTGCACCAAAGTAACATCTGCCCCAGTGTCCCGAAATCCCATGACCACTTTATCCCCTACAGTGACTTGCTGACGGTTGGCATTGGGTCGTGCCCCCACCCTCCCAACCAAGTACACAGATGAGCCACCTGCTGTGGCTTGGGGGTTCTTAGGGCGGTTTGGGCACTCCCGCTGGAAATGCCCTGGTTGGCCACAGCCGTGGCACCGCTGGACACCCCTTGGAACTGGTGGTAGGGTGCTGGGGCGCCCGGAGTTCTAGGGACAGGGGAAGTATAGGGACCACCATAGTTTTTCTTACCCCACTTGGAAACAGAAGGCTGTGGTAGATTCCGACCTTGCCCCTCCTTCCAGCTGGAGGGTCTCTGCAACGTTGCTCCTCCCTTGGTCTCGGGCACCCTGCTGTCCGTGTAGGAGTCAGCAATTCGCGCAGCTTGGTTTGCTGTCTTGGGTTCACGGTCATACACAAACTGGCGGACATCCGGAGGACAAACATGGAGGAACTGGTCTTTTATCATCAGATCCTCAAGCTCCTCGAACTTGGTAACCGTAAGTCCTTTAATCCATTGCCGGAAGGCAGCCCGTAAATCGCCCACAACATCCGCAGTGGGGTTCCGCTTTATACTCCGGAACTTTTTGCGGTATACCTCAGGAGTGAGGTTGTACCGTCTGATGAGAGCCTCCTTAATAGCGTCATAGTCCCCATCCCGTTCAGGTGATAGGTCTGTAAAGACTCCCAGGGCCTTGCCCCTTAAGCTTGGAGTCAGGTACTGGGCCCATTGTGCCCGGGGCACACGATATTGCCAGCAGGTTCTTTCAAACCCCTGCAGGAATAAGTCCAAGTCGCCATCCTTCTCCAGGACAGGGAAGCTCTCCTGGCGAGGCCTCTGCACATGGGCCTCCTGATTCTGGGAAGAGCTGCTACTCCTCTCCAGCCGGGCCATCTCCAACTGATGCTCCCGCTCGGCCTGGCGCTCTGCCCTCTCTGCTTGTCGCTCAGCAGCTTCTCTCTCTGCTTGTTGCTTAGCAGCCTGTTGATATTGGAGGATCAACTGTAGGTGAGCGTCAGAGTCCCTGGGGCCTAGCTGCTGCAAGGCCAGTTGCAAATATAAGTCCATTCTCCCCACCGGGCCGGGGCTATTAGTCCCTCCAGGCGTAGTGATTTCTGGTACAGGACTAGTTGCTGCACCCTCTGGCCTGGCAAGGATCTCTTGTCCTACCACCTCAGGACTCTGCTCCGCCTCCTGCATGGCTATGGTACCTTCCATATCAGCCACCTCCTGGAGTTCAGAAGAAGCCACGTCCTGCAGACGTTTGGTTATGCTTCTGAGCCCACCGGCCATCCACTGGAAGCCGTTGCCAAATAAAAGATAGGATAGAAAAACAAAGAGAAAGGGAAGGGAACAGCACCGTGCTAAATTTTCACTGTATCTTATAGCCTGCCCTAGTACCGAGCTCGCTTCGTAGGATTTATCCGCAAATCCCCAGCATCTGAGTGATACTACACACACAAACGCTGTCTATCCTCTATCCCACCACGCTGCCACCACTGTGAAGGATCCGGGTTTACCAGGGACCGCACCTGGCCTTACCTGCGATCACTTCGATTACCTCACACCCACTTTGCGTGAGTGAGGCGGGTCAACAGAGGGTAGTACGCAAACGAGCCTTCTAAATTTTATATATTTATTAACCCCTAAATGGGTCGATACTAGACACTCAACACATACATAGAATACATGCAGCGATTAACAAGCAGATACAAGCGAAAACAACATAACACGGTACATAACAAATAAAATGGGGATAAAAGAAAGAAAAAGATATATATTACCAACACCAGCTTGTGCAGGCTATCTCTGGCCTCCAAGAGGGATTCAACCAGGGTCCTTTCTTATGGGACGACTGGCAGCACAGCACCTTAACCAGGTCAAATGGCCCCAGAACCCGAAAACCACCCTGGCCCCCCACCCGGCGACCGCACGGCCCGGCAAGTGGAAGGGGGAGAACCCGGGGCGAAACCCCCCGTCGCACACACACCAAGCACGGCCCCCCAGCTCCCCCCCGGGCAGGGAGCCGGGTGCCCGGACCCGCCCCGGGCCCACAACGGCCCCATGCCCGGGCCGACCGCGCGCGCCCCCCACGGGGCACCCACAGAATTCAACGGCGCAACCGTGAGGTGCCCCCCCTCCGAGACACGGGCACAAAACCAGGATCTCCCAGATGCACCATCCGGTGCCGCGCCGTCCGAGGCGGCCCAGGAAATCCCCTGGGCAGAGGAAGGGCACCCGAAAAGGAGTGCCAACCACTCAGAGCAACACAACAAAGGGACGGCAACCAACCCACAACAGGGACATGGCTCCAGAGCAACCGAGCCGAGGGGGGAAGTGGGAACACATGGTCCGCAGGGGGGACGGGGCCACAAGGGGCCAGCCAGATATACAATTGTACAGAGATGCACATACGGGAGTCCCCCCAATCATCACACCCAGTCTATACAGCAAATCTACACAAAAAAGTTGCAGAAAACAGGAGGTGTAGGCTTTTGGCCAATGTGAGAACTGCAAAATTTCCCTTGCTCTCTAATGATAATGAGATGACTCTGCTGACTGTATTCAAGTCAATAACGTAAAGCTACACAAAGAAAGATACAGAAAACAGGAAGTGTCAGCCTATTGTTTGCTCTAGTGACCAGTGTGAGAACTGTAAAACCTCCTTCTCTAATGACAACGAGATGAAAGAGATGACTGATGATGTTTTAAAGTTTATAAAGCAAAGTATAAGCCTATTGTGTGAGCTCTAGAGGCCAGAGTGAGAATTGTAAAATTTTCCTTGCTCTTTAATGATAATGAGATGACTCTGCTGACTGTGTCCAGGTCTATAATGTAAACCTACACAAAGAAAGTTACAGAAAACAGGAAGTGTCAGCCTACTGTGTGCCCTTGTGCTCAGTGTGAGAACTACAAATTTTTCCTCGCTCTCTAATGATAATGATACAACTCTGCTGACCATGTTCCAGTCTATACAGCAAAGATTCACAAAGAAAGCTGCAGAAACAGGAAGTATCAGCCAACTGTGTACTTTAGAGGCCAGTAAGGGAACTGCAAAAGTTCCCTCTCTCTCTAACAACAACGAGATGAATGACATGACTATGCTGACTGTTTTCCAGTTTATAAAGTAAAGCTATACAAAAAAGCTGAAAAAAACAGGTAGTGTCATCCTATCATGTGCTCTAGTGACCAGTGTGAGAACTATGCAAAATTTTGTTCACTCTCTAATGTGATGACCATGTCCCAATCTATACAGCAAAGCTAAACAAAGTTACAGGAAAAATAATGACATATAAACGACACCTAAACTTCTCTTCTGAGAATACTTTCCCTTTAAGAAGCACAACTCAATCAGGGTGGAAACTTTTTATAAAAAAATAACCAAACCCAGTAGCTCAAAGATGAAACTTCTGGAAACCAGAACAGCTTTAAAAACAGCTGTGTGTAAGATGGAGACTTGTACATCTCTATTATCCAGCACCGTCCACGGGACTCGACTTGTGTGGTTTCTGCCAATAAAATTCTAGAAATTTTTTGGTTTGGGAAACTTGTACGCAAACGATTTCCAGGTTTCCTCCTGCAGAAAGTTTATCTGAGGTAAGTTATTAATGACTGAAGCGATTCCAAGGGCCGGGCCGCAGCAGAATTCAGGATGGAAGCAATTATTTACTCAGATCTTTCCATACATACCTGTGGCAGGGAATATTTTAGGGCCGTGGACCATATTTAGCATTAGCGTGCCAGTCATGAGCGTGAACAATATCATAGGAGTCAATGTGAGTCAATCTAGACGTTTGAGTCTCGAATGGGGTAACCGCGTTCATGGGTATATTAAGACAGATACAATGTCGTCTCAGACCCCGGCAGGGTGCATAAAAGGGGGTTGTAATTTTCTAACAAAAAATAGTGACACACCTGTCAACAGGTTGTGTTTGGTACTGCAGCCCATATCATTTCAATGGAGCGGAGATGTAATACCAGACACAACCTTTGGAAAGGTGTGGTGTTGTTTTGCAAGCAAGCAGCCATGTTTTCTCATCTTCCCCTATGTCAATGGGGAAGTCTAAATGGCTGTTATGGTGCCCATGAAGATTGGGCACTATCCTTTTTTCCAAAGCCGAGTCATAGCTAGGCTCTTCTTCAATCGAGGCAAAGTTTTATGTTCGCCACCCTAACCATGGCAAAGTGGCTTGTTGGCACTTCCCCTAGCACCCAGGGCACATATCCCACAAGCATAAGTCAGTGGGGTCTGTCAGGCGCCATTGAGACCTATTGTAGGATTGTAACACGGCCTAAGGCCTCGTGCACACGACCAAGTGTGCAGGCCGAGGGGGTTCCAATTTTTTTTTAACAGAAGTGAGTGCTCTCTATCTTTCATTGATTTCAATGGGACGTTCCGATCTGTCATGGCGCTGGATAGGACACCATGTTCCATAGAAGGGTCACGTGCATGGGGCCTAAGGCTGTGTCCTATAAAGTACTGCCAGCAAGTCATAGCTTGTAGAGAGAATATACAGACAACCACCAGGAACAGACATTCCCCGCTCTATGTTCAGTGCTCAGAATGTAGGGGAGTAATATTTAAAGGATTATTTCCTGAATGTGAATCTGGAGGGGGCACTGTTTCACCTTAGGGTCCTTTGGAAAAAACATATGCAAATATCTCGATTCCTTAGTCCTTCGTGGTGCCCCTCCTAAAGAAATACTCTGCATGGCACTGATGAAGGGCGATCACCCCGAGACAGGTGTCTGCAAGTAAGTGCCTGGTTTGGTTCTTGTCCTGTTCTAAGGCTTAAAGGGTTGGACATTGACTTTTAGGACTGCTAGATCCTAACAGGTGGCACATGAGGTCAGCTTTCTTTTGCAGAATAGAAATCTCATTTCCTAAAAGTGTAGACATTATTTAAAGGGTTTTTTCCCACCGACAGAGTAAACCAATCATGAGAACGGGGGTGCCTCGCACCTAAGGTTGGATGCTGTTGTGGTTGGGCAGATGCGTTGCAGTTCTATTCATTTCAATGGGACTGCCAGAGATTGCCTAAGTACATCGCTAACTCCGGTGGTCGCACTGGAGACTGGGGTGCAAGACCACCCCTCATTCTAGTGATCATGGGAGTCCCACTGGTCAGAGCCCCACCGATCAGTAAGTTGCTTTGGTGGGAAAACCCCTTCCAGCAATTCTAAAAATTTTTACCTTTGGATATGCTTACATTAAAGGGGTATTCCACTCTCTGACATTTTTGGGATATCCTCAGAGATGGAGAGATGACACACGTGCACGTGTCTCTTCAGTAAAGTCTACACAAGGTACTTTCTGTGGCATCCGTAGACTTAAATGAGAGGTCCGATCATACGGCGGCACCACAAAATCATTGCAGATTCCACCCTGCCCCTGCGTCCCATTATATTCAATGGGAGGCAGAGATCGGAGCAGGAGGCGGAAAAAAATAAGTGCCCTGCCGGATCTCTCTGTGGATTCCGCAGCTGATGCCGCCGCAGTGTCCACGTCTCAAGACTCTCCGCTGATTAGGCTGATTCAGTTGGGTTGGGCCTAGTCAGTGGTGGAAAGCCGATGCTTCAGGATTCCACTGAGGGGTACCAAGGAGGCGGAAAATGAAGAGGAATCTGAGACAGATGTCCTCTTAAATTCCTTTTCATTTTCCGAGGTAGGAACAGGCTCTAAGATGTACCTACAGTCAGCCACCTCACCTAGTGGAATTGGGTAAGGATATCCCTTTAGACTATGTTCACACAGTGGAATTTGGAGCGGAATTTGAGGCGATCTTCTGTCTCAGATTCCTCTCCAAATTCCAGCCCTGTGGATTCTGTGGCAGAGAGCCAAAGCGGAGTTGAATCAGCTGCGGAATCTGTGGCAAGATCAAGCAGGACCCAGCGTCCATCGCTGCCCCCTATTGAAAACAAGGCCCATTCCAGCAGGAGCTGATTTTGAGATGGAATCCGGTGAAATTATGCCATGTGTACCAGGCCACAGTTTCTCCCTGAACCAAGTAATGCTTTTGTACTTGCTCTATCGGACACTGTAGGTACATTTGTCCAGGGATTTGTAAAACAGATCAAGTCCCAAGGGACCTCTGCCCCGCTGACCAGTCACCTTTCATGGCCGGGCTGGTGAGAATCTTGTCTAGTCCTTGCATTGCAGACATTCCTGACATGTACCGGAGGTTTTATCTCACTAGTAAACACGGCTAACTAATAATTAATACCTAACACACACGGAAACACTTGAGACCGGGAGGAGCCACATTCTCTGGCAGAGGTTACCTGCGCTGTAAGTGGTCTGCTAAGATCCCGAAAAATGCCTGGTGACAGCTGCACCAAGCCTGGCAGGGAGGTCACATACTTATGGCATTAATGTATAACCAGGCGAGATGGAAACTTATTACCCCTGGCGGACTGGAATTACTACAGTGAAAACTGGAACCTATTATACAACATTTAAAGGGGTCCTCCCTCTCAGCATAGGTTTTGCTTTGCATAATGCAAAGTGATACTTTTTCCTATAGACTTTTTGTATCAATTCATCAGAATTTTCAGGGAATCTACTTACTGTCACGTCAGACCTGTTCATAAGAAATGGGTGGGCTGATGTAGACAGAGGGGCATCCACTAAATCTATAAGAAAGAGGCTTCTATACCTTCATAAAAGAGGTTCTTTACTGTAAGAGCAGAATATTTGGACAGAGGAATCACTAGGGTGTCCATGGGCCTCCCTGCTGTTCATAAGTGGACACTTTATAAAATAAGAACCTATACTGGACCTAGATCAGTATCTAGACTGTAAATATGGCTGCTCTTTCTACCTCTCTCCCAGTGGGAAGTCTCAGCCTAATCTGAAGCTCCAATAACATCCAGGAGGCAACTAAATTAGAGAAATGAGAAGCAACCAAAGTAATTAGAGGAATGGTTGGACTGACGTACCTCAATAGAAGGGGGTCATCCACTAAATTTATAGTAAAGAAGGATTCTATAGCTTCACAGGAAGGGATCTTTACTGTTTGAGCATTCACGCTATGGAATATTTGGACAGAAGAATCTCTGGTGTGCGCATGGGCCTCTCTGCAGCATAAGGTAACAGCAGAGCCATAAATGGACACTTTATAGACTAAGAACCTAGACCTGATGTAGATCAGGGTCTAGTCTGCACAAGAGGCTGCTCTTTCTGCCCCTCTCACAGCGAGAAATCTCAGCCTGATCTCAACATTTTGGAAGACTGTACCCAATGTTACATTTTATCACTTATTTTTTTTCTATTCTTTTTTGTTCTTACACAGCCCTTTCCATGTAAAAGCTTGCACATCACCACTCGGCATGTATTATTTTCCAGATTTTTGCTCCAGATAAGTGAATGCTGCCATACGTCCTCAGCTGTAATAATAACAGACACTGATGCAGCCTGCACGACTGCCAGGGGTTGTATCTTCTATCTCCGGCATGTTGCAGTACATGTGGCAATGGTTTTGCAGCTTACGTCTGGAGCCATGAATCATCTGTAACAAATGTGCTATAATGGGTGGGGATGAAAATGGAGAGGAGTCCCTTGGAGACCCATAACTCACAAGCAGGGAGCTCTCTAGTGACGTCTGGGCTATGAGACATTGTGAGGAGGGATGATTTACGCCAAACATTTCAGTTCAGACACAGAGCACATTTAACATGTTATATCCTGCAAGGTCATACATCATGGACTCTTACGCTAATGGATCTTACCCTGTCATCTAAACAGCCAAGTGGCCTCAGACAGCAGATCCTTAGCGAACAGTGCAGATACCCCCAATAACACATTATTTAATGGGCCACCTCCACCATCACCAACTCTCTGCATCCTTCAAAAGATGCCGTGACACCAATTCTGGGGCAGTTGGAATTTTTCTCTAGCCCCCACCATTCCTGAGCAATCAGTGCTGTTATTTTCGGCACAATTATGCTCTCTGCTGTCAGGTGGGTGGTCCTGAGCTGAGACACAGACAAGGGTCCGCCCATCTGACAGCAGAGAGCATAACTGTGATAAAACTAACAGCACTGATTGCTCAAGAATGGTGGGGGCTAGAGAAAAAATTCCAACTGCAACGGAATCAGTGGTAAGGAGGCTATTAAAGGATGCAAAGAGTTGGAGTTGGTGAAAGGTCCTCTTTAAGGTGGACAAAAGAACCTCAGTGGACAGAGCCCATACCCTCATAACCATGCGTGACCACTGCTCCATTCATTCCAATGAAGCACAAAAGGCGCTGTACTCGGGTGTATCTCTCAAGCTATTGCAGCCACTCCAATTCACTTGAAGGATAGCCCATCAATATCTAATCTTAGACAATCCCTTTAAGGTGGCCTCAAACAGCAGAACCATCATTGTCAGTCCAGATACTCCTCATAACATACAAGTTCAGCCCAATAATATGATTACTAATGTGAACCTTCACATTAAAGCCTAATTTTGTATCCTGCATACTGCGCTTGTACTGAATTGTACAAAAACTGTAAATTATACAAAATCCTGAATCCATAATACTTTAAAGGGGTTGTCCACTTTTTACAGTCTCTTCACTACACATTTCTCCAAAAAGTAAGGCTGTCCCACTGCTGAGACCGTCAGTGATCATCTGTAATATGTGAGAAAGCCAGGAAGCGAGTGTTCATTTTTCCCTACAGTGCCATCACAGGAGAAATGAGGAATTACACAATTTCCACTGTATACTATACATCATCTATGGAACACTAAAACATGTTGGGTCCTCCAAAAAGATAGAAACTCTTCTTAGGTCTACCCTGCTCCAGCTAATTGATGGACACCCTGAAAGGTGGTTAAACCCTAAAAGGGAACTTAAAAATTAGTTTTCTGAACTAGAAAGTTAATTTCTAGTTTTAAAGATTTTCTGTAACTATCTTAGTGGTGACATCTGTTGTCTTGATCGGTTGCTAATGGATACGACCATGAATTCAGAAACTTTCTATGGTCAGAAACCCAGTCATGATCTCCTTATTGTAGACAGGTTATCAGGAGGGACACTACATGTATGAGAAGATAACCTGACCACAATAAGGACATCATGGCTGGTTATCAGGAGGACACTACATGTATGAGAAGATAACCTGACCACAATAAGGACATCATGGCTGGTTATCAGGAGGACACTACATGTATGAGAAGATAACCAGCCATGATGTCCTTATTGTGGTCGGGTTATCTTCTCATACATGTAGTGTCCTCCTGATAACCAGCCATGATGTCCTTATTGTGGTCAGGTTATCAGGAGGACACTACATGTATGAGAAGATAACCCGACCACAATAAGGACATCATGGCTGGTTATCAGGAGGACACTACATGTATGAGAAGATAACCAGCCATGATGTCCTTATTGTGGTCGGGTTATCTTCTCATACATGTAGTGTCCTCCTGATAACCAGCCATGATGTCCTTATTGTGGTCAGGTTATCAGGAGGACACTACATGTATGAGAAGATAACCCGGACACAATAAGGACATCATGGCTGGTTATCAGGAGGGACACTACATGTATGAGAAGATAACCTGACCACAATAAGGACATCATGGCTGGTTATCAGGAGGACACTACATGTATGAGAAGATAACCTGACCACAATAAGGACATCATGTCTGGTTATCAGGAGGACACTATATGTATGAGAAGATAACCCGACCACAATAAGGACATCATGTCTGGTTATCAGGAGGACACTACATGTATGAGAAGATAACCCGACCACAATAAGGACATCATGGCTGGGTTTCTGACAATAGAAAGTTCCTGAATTCGTGGTCGTATCTATTGGCAACTGATCACGACAACAGATTTCACCACTAAGATGGTTATAGAAAACCTTTAAAACTCTGCAAAATTTTTAACTATATATATTTGCAAAAATCTTAAATTTTTAATTGTCTTCAAATTTAAATATGATTATGTTCATGAAAAACACCTTTAAGAGAAATGAAAATTCTGCAAAGATCTTAAAAAGACTTTTGTTATGGGTATGGCCGCCTGAAAGGGATGCAATACATCATTTAGCACCTAGTAGTTTTTAATATCAGTCATGAGAGTCTCAATAGATCCAGAAGAACCCTAGAGGTTGCCCCTATTGCACAAAGAAGTCCTTAAAGGGTTTGCATTATGGAAGCCGTGGTTTAACTTTTGGCCCCGCATTACATTCTAGACATCTCAAGAGGGTTGGGGTCAAGACACAAGTTTGGCCGGCCCGTTTCCTGCAGCTGATCTCTGTTACAGAGCTTCATACACACTGTACTTGACATTTCCCGACACTTTTCCTGAGGAGTCTGGAAATCTCTGCAATCTGTCTCATTGTCCGTGTGCTGACCCAAACCACTTCCCCTGGACCGATGAAGCCAAATAAGGCGAACAATGAAGAGGTGTAGACGGTAATGTTTGGTATGTAGGAAACCCAAATCGATACAAGTATGTTTTATGGAACAGATGACTCAGACATATGGCCGAGATCCATTAAGATCCTGATTGTTGTAATGCTGAAATCTGATGTAATGTATCGTAGTCCCGGGAGGATGAATGGTCTGGATGGAGCTGACATACACAGACTCCAGTGTAGACCATCTGGCAGGCCATTAAAGGAGAGGAGCGTCACAGCAAACAAACAGCCCAGTATTCAAGACGTATTGGGGAAGTATCCTTACATGACTTCATGTTGTCAATAAACCATTGTGTCTCAAGTCAAGGGTCGAAAAGGAATTTCTGTAAAACCAGACTGTGGACCGACTGACGGCAGCAATTACACTAGACTGTTCACCGACTGACTGTAGTATTTACACTAGACAGTGCACTGACCGACTGTAGCATTTACACTAGACTGTGCACCGACCGACTGTAGCATTTACACTAGACTGTGCACCGACCGACTGTAGCATTTACACTAGACTGTGCACTGACCGACTGTAGCATTTACACTAGACTGTGCACCGACCGACTGTAGCATTTACACTAGACTGTGCACTTACTGACTGTAGCATTTACACTAGACAGTGCACCGACCGGCTGTAGCATTTACACTAGACTGTGCACCAACCGACTGTAGCATTTACACTAGACTGTGCACCGACCGATTGTAGCATTTACACTAGACTGTGCACTGACTGTAGCATTTACACTAGACAGTGCACTGACCGACTGTAGCATTTACACTAGACTGTGCACCGACCGACTGTAGCATTTACATTAGACTGTACACCGACCGACTGTAGCATTTACACTAGACTGTGCACTGACTGTAGCATTTACACTAGACAGTGCACTGACCGACTGTAGCATTTACACTAGACTGTGCACCGACCGACTGTAGCATTTACATTAGACTGTACACCGACCGACTGTAGCATTTACACTAGACTGTGCACCGACCGACTGTAGCATTTACTCTAGACAGTGCACCGACTGACTGTAGTATTTACACTAGACAGTGCACTGACCGACTGTAGCATTTACACTAGACTGCACCGACCGACTGTAGCATTTACACTAGACTGTGCACTCACTGACTGTAGCATTTACACTAGACTGTGCACTCACTGTAGCATTTACACTAGACTGTGCACTGACTGTAGCATTTACACTAGACTGTGCACTGACTGTAGCATTTACACTAGACTGTGCACTGACTGTAGCATTTACACTAGACTGTGCACCGACTGACTGTAGTATTTACACTAGACAGTGCACTGACCGACTCTAGCATTTACACTAGACTGTGCACCGACCGACTGTAGCATTTACACTAGACTGTGCACTGACCGACTGTAGCATTTACACTAGACTGTGCACTGACTGTAGCATTTACACTAGACTGTGCACCGACCAACTGTAGCATTTACACTAGACTGCGCACTCACTGACTGTAGCATTTACACTAGACTGTGCACTGACTGTAGCATTTACACTAGACTGTGCACCGACCGACTGTAGCATTTACACAAGACTGTGCACCGACCGACTGTAGCATTTACACAAGCCTGTGCACCGACCGACTGTAGCATTTACACTAGACTGTGCACCGACTGACTGTAGTATTTACACTAGACAGTGCACTGACCGACTGTAGCATTTACACTAGACTGTGCACCGACCGACTGTAGCATTTACACTAGACTGTGCACTGACCGACTGTAGCATTTACACTAGACTGTGCACCGACCGACTGTAGCATTTACACTTCACTGTGCACTGACTGACTGTAGCATTTACACTACACTGTGAACAGTGTCATATTATTGTCCATCTGTGTCCGGTCCATTCATCTCAATGTCTGATAATTCCGGGGTAATCTTTTTACTCTAATGCTTTAGTTGCTTGTCCTCTATAATCTTTTTATTCCTGTTGTAACGGATATCATTATTCCAGGCGCTGACTTTCTGGATGAGCTTGGGTTGAATTTGCCACAACCAAACTAAACATCAAAGTTGCAGTGTAAAGCATGAGGGATAGACACAGCAGACATTTGGTCCCCTGATCAGGCAGGAGATGCTTTTTACACTTCTATTAGACAATGCAGCTCCTGCTAAAGTAGATGTTTCTATGGAATAAACCAGTGCAGGGTAATGAATGGTGAGTGGGATATTAGTAGGGTGGAGCGCTCTTCTAGTAGGGAGTTTCTATCCTGTGGTTTATAGGATATCCTCTCAGTAGAGCGAGCCGTGCTGTAGACAATGCACACATTTCCTGAGCTCTCAGAGACTTGGCCCGAACTCACTCCACTTTCCTTCTTCACACTTATAAACCCGGATTATACTGGATTAATAGGGAATTGCACAAATAGCAATCCCATATACATCTACAAGAGAAGTGTCTCACAACATAGCTGGGAACATGGGATAAAAGGAAAAGGCATCCGATTCCCTTCTAAATATAGTTACTGAAATTCAATATTTCCGAAATACTCCCAAATCCTCTTCTCTCTGATGATTTCCCCAGCCCTGCGGCAGCTACACCCGCTGCAATAACCGCCATGCACGGCTAAACTATGAGGACTGACACACAACATTATAAGAATCGCAGGGCGGTCATGGGTGGCGACCCCGACATAATCTGATTAACATTCTACCTAAACTGTGCAGAGCTTCACTTATCTGATCTATCTATCTATCTATCTATCTATCTATCTATCTATCTATCTATCTATCTATCTATCTATCTATCTCATATCTATCTATCTCATATCTATTTATCTATCTATCTATCTATCTCATATCTATTTATCTATCTATCTCATATCTATCTATCTAGCCATCTATCTCTC
The DNA here is from genome assembly GCA_947044405.1 of Leptodactylus fallax. NCBI lineage: Eukaryota > Metazoa > Chordata > Amphibia > Anura > Leptodactylidae > Leptodactylus > Leptodactylus fallax. Next base: position 417,678 of record CAMRHE010000238.1, on the reverse strand, counting down.
ATATCTATCTACTTCATTCATTCTATCTATCTATATATCTCATATCTATCTCTCATCTCTATCTATGTATCTATCTATCTCATATCTATCTATATATCCCATATCTATCTCACACTTTTACCTCTGCACTACACCCGGGCTCTTCCTATATACTGTATACTCTGCACATTTCCAGGCAGGGTTCCTCTGCTCCACTATTTATCACCCTCTCAGATGATCCTTCCAGTATTTCCGCTCCTCTTATCGGTCACTTCCAAGGCTCCGCACTTTGCGGCTTGTACTTTTTCAAGGGAGAGACCATATCCGCAGCGAGGAGATAACAGAGAAAGCAGGAAACTCATATTAATAGTCAGTCCCAAGTAATGTCATGCTGGAGAATTTAAAGAGACAGTGGCATAGCCATAGGGGGGTACCTGGGCCCTGGAGCCAGAGGGGGCCCAATAGCCCCTCTACTACCTAAGGACCAGGATTATAGATGGCACATGGTAGGCGAGGGGCCCTTTTACAGATTTTGCATTGGGGGTCATGATCACAGCTGAGAGTTTGCCACAATTGTATCCAATGATCAATAACACAAAAGCTTTAGCTTTCCTGTCTTGCTAGTTTGCTACAATGTATCAGTGCAGGTAAAATATATCACCGTGGTGTCTTGTCCATTTTTGACTGCCTAGACTGGATGCAACCTTAGCAAACCCTCAGCAGTGAGACCAATTTTCAGCCTCTGAACTTACAGTCATGGCCAAAAGTTTTGAGAATGACACAAATATTATATTTTCACATGATCTGCTGCCCTCTGGTTTTTATGTGTGTTTGTCAGATGTTTTTATCACATACAGAAATATAATTGCATTCATATTATGAGTAACAGAAGCTTATATTGACAGTTAGAATGAGTTAATGCAGCAAGTCAATATTTGCAGTGTTGACCCTTCTTCTTCAGGACCTCTGCAGTTCTCCCTGGCATGCTCTCAATCAACTTCTGGACCAAATCCTGACTGATAGCAGTCCATTCTTGCAGAATCAATGCTTTAATTTTGTCTGAATTTGTTGGTTTTTGTTTGTCCACCCGTCTCTTGATGATTGACCACAAGTTCTCAATGGGATTAAGATCTGGGGAGTTTCCAGGCCATGGACCCAAAATCTCTATGTTTTGTTCCCTGAGCCATTTAGTTATCACCTTTGCTTTATGGCAAGGTGCTCCATCATGCTGGAAAAGGCATTGTTGAGCGCCAAACTGCTCTTGGACGGTTGGGAGAAGTTGCTCTTGGAGGACATTCTGGTACCATTCTTTATTCATGGCTGTGTTTTTAGGCAAGACTGTGAGAGAGCCGATTCCCTTGGCTGAGAAGCAACCCCACACATGAATGGTTTCAGGATGCTTTACAGTTGGCATGAGACAAGACTGGTGGTAGCGCTCACCTCTTCTTCTCCGAATAAGCTGTTTTCCAGATGTTCCAAACAATCGAAAAGGGGATTCATCAGAGAAAATGACTTTACCCCAGTCCTCAGCAGTCCACTCCCTGTACCTTTTGCAGAATATCAGTCTGTCCCTGATGTTTTTTCTGGAGAGAAGTGGCTTCTTTGCTGCCCTCCTTGAGACCAGGCCTTGCTCCAAGAGTCTCCGCCTCACAGTGCGTGCAGATGCACTCACACCTGCCTGCTGCCATTCCTCAGCAAGCTCTGCACTGCTGGTAGCCCGATCCTGCAGCTGAAACACTTTTAAGAGACGGTCCTGCCGCTTCCTGGTCTTTCTTGGGTGCCCTGGAGCCTTTTTGGCACCAATGGAACCTCTCTCCTTGAAGTTCTTGATGATGCGATAGATTGTTGACTGAGGTGCAATCTTTCTAGCTGCAATACTCTTCCCAGTTAGGCCATTTTTGTGCAGTGCAATGATGACTGCACGTGTTTCTTTAGAGATAACCATGGTTAACAGAAGAGAAACAATGATGGCAAGCACCAGCCTCCTTTTAAAGTGTCCAGTGGTGTCATTCTTACTTAATCATGACAGATTGATCTCCAGCCCTGTCCTCATCAACACCCACACCTGTGTTAATGGAGCAATCACTGAAACCATGTTAGGTGGTCCTTTTAAGGCAGGGCTGCAATGATGTTGAAATGTGTTTTGGGGGATAAAGTTCATTTTCTAGGCAAATATTGACTTTGCAAGTAATTGCTGTTAAGCTGATCACTCTTTATAACATTCTGGAGTATATGCAAATTGCCATTAGAAAAACTGAAGCAGTAGACTTTGTAAAAATTAATATTTGTATCATTCTCAAAACTTTTGGCCATGACTGTACAAGTTAACTCCTTCATTTTACTAGCAGTCCTATGTAAATCCAGAGAATACTCTGTGTAATGTGCCTGCTATATCAGACAAACCCAGCTCTACTACATCTAACAAACTCCTCTCTGTTAACACTCACTAACTATACTTTACTACATCTAATTATGCTTCGGGTATCTGACAAACTCAGCTCTGCTACATGCAGCAAACTCAACTCATCTCTGCCAAAATGCACACCTGGACTTGCGCACATTCAGTTCTGCTATACCTCTACATACATAAAACCTCACGTAGAATGATTCCTGTTCAGCTGCAGGGGAAACATTGGGACGGAGTTCACCGTATCAAATAAATCGCAGACAGCGATGGATTCCAGATGTTGGGATTTCGCCGTCGGCTCTACAGCGTTTATTTGATGTAACAATAAAATTATGGAGAAAGATGTAAAACAAAGCGAAACGCTGAGGAGTTACACGGCTGACTTATTGTATGTTACTGCCCCCGGAGGTAGGAGGATGTACACCATACGTAATCCATTAAGGATGAGGCTGTCTGTCGGCAGGGCGCTGATCCTGAAAGGGTTATTACATATATCCTATCAGAGCATATGGACATCATAAAGGGTTAAGACAGGGACTTGACCCATCTGTATATATATTACATGGTCATCTGGGGGCCATTGTGTAATTCTTCATTTGACCTCTAATTGTCGCTGCAAGTGAATGGCCAAAAGTGGCTTCTGCCAGCAATGACATGTATATGACGTAGGTATCTTCACAAGTGGAAAACACTGTATGATTCAGGTGACCCTAACCTATCTATCTGCAGGGCTAGGGTGATAGGCTGGTTCTGGTGACACTAACCTATCTATCTGTAGGGCTGGGGTGATATACTGGCTCTGGTGACACTAACCTATCTATCTGCAGGGCTGGGGTGATATGCTGGGTCTGGTGACACTAACCTATCTATCTGCAGGGCTGGGGGGATATGCTGGGTCTGGTGACACTAACCTATCTATCTGCAGGGCTGGGGGGATATACTGGTTCTGGTGACACTAACCTATCTATCTGCAGGGCTGAGGGTGATATGCTGGTTCTGATGACACTAACCTATCTATCTGCAGGGATGGGGTGATATGCTGGTTCTGGTGACACTAACCTATCTATCTGCAGGGCTGGGGTGATATGTTGGTTCTGGTGACACTAACCTATCTATCTGCAGGGCTGGGGTGATATGCTGGGTCTGGTGACACTAACCTATCTATCTGCAGGGCTGGGGTGATATGCTGGGTCTGGTGACACTAACCTATCTATCTGCAGGGCTGGGGTGATATGTTGGTTCTGGTGACACTAACCTATCTATCTGCAGGGCTGGGGTGATATGTTGGTTCTGGTGACACTAACCTATCTATCTGCAGGGCTTGGGTAATATTCTGGGCTCTGGTGACACTAACCTATCTATCTGCAGGGCTGGGGTGATAGGCTGGTTCTGGTGACACTAACCTACCTATCTGCAGGGCTGGGGTGATATGCTAGTTCTGGTGACACTAACCTATCTATCTGCAGGGCTGGAGTGATATGCTGGTTCTGGTGACACTAACCTATCTATCTGCAGGGCTTGGGTAATATTCTGGGCTCTGGTGACACTAACCTATCTATCTGGGGGTTTGTTTGGTTTCAGGGCTGGGGTGATATGCTGGTTCTGGTGACACTAACCTATCTATCTGCAGGGCTTGGGTAATATTCTGGGCTCTGGTGACACTAACCTATCTATCTGCAGGGCTGGGGTGATATGCTGGTTCTGGTGACACTAACCTATCTATCTGCAGGGCTGGGGTGATATGCTGGGTCTGGTGACACTAACCTATCTATCTGCAGGGCTGGGGGGATATACTGGTTCTGGTGACACTAACCTATCTATCTGCAGGGCTGGGGTGATATGCTGGTTCTGATAACACTAACCTATCTATCTGCAGGGCTGAGGGGGATATGCTGGTTCTGGTGACACTAACCTATCTATCTGCAGGGCTGGGGTGATATGCTGGTTCTGATGACACTAACCTATCTATCTGCAGGGATGGGGTGATATGCTGGTTCTGGTGACACTAACCTACCTATCTGCAGGGCTGGGGTGATATGCTGGTTCTGGTGACACTAACCTATCTATCTGCGGGGCTGGGATGACATGCTGGTTCTGGTGACACTAACCTATCTATCTGCAGGGCTGGGGTGATATGCTGGTTCTGGTGACACTAACCTATCTATCTGCAGGGCTGGAGTGATATGCTGGTTCTGGTGACACTAACCTATCTATCTGCAGGGCTGGGTGATATGCTGGTTCTGGTGACACTAACCTATCTATCTGCGGGGCTGGGATGACATGCTGGTTCTGGTGACACTAACCTATCTATCTGCGGGGCTGGGGTGATATGCTGGTTCTGGTGACACTAACCTATCTATCTGCAGGGCTGGGGTGATATGCTGGTTCTGGTGACACTAACCTATCTATCTGCAGGGCTTGGGTAATATTCTGGGCTCTGGTGAGACACTCTCTTTAAGGAAATCAAGAAATTGCCATGTAACCAATTCCTAAAATACAAGCAGGACTTCATTTTTCTACTGACCTCTATGGAGGCGTCCTCCGGGTCTGTTATGCCTCCCCGTATCTCGGGTGGAGGCGAGCCGCCCTTCCCTATACTCCAGTCGGAGGTCTCCTCCATGCAGGCTGTGCTGCTGTTGATAGCTCTTCCTTGTGAACTTCCCATCAGTCCTATCTCACACTGACAGACTGGCAATGGTGGCACAGCCTCCTATATATGGGGCCTGTGTCGCACTAATGGCCTGGGCCTCACAACCAGCCGCTAATGTGTTGACTCAAAGGCCATTTCCCAGGAGTCTTTTCTGTTTATGAGGAGGGGTTGTATGTAACCATATCAGAAGGGAGTGTATATAGCCATATCATAAAGGGGTGTATATAGCCATATCAGAAGGGGGTGTATATATAACCATATAAGAGGAAGGTTGAATATAACCATATAAGAAGGGGTTGTATATAAACATATCATAAAGGGGTGTATATAGCCATATCAGAAGAGAGTGTATATAGCCATATCATAAAGGGGTGTATATAAACATATCAGAAGGGAGTATATATATAACCAGATCAGAGGGGGATGTATATAACCAGATTAGGTTCTCCTGACATGTCTAGTTTAGTTAGTACTTATACTTCCCTGTTAGGAACTCTGTTTTGTTCTGTTCCTCTGTTATTCCTCCTGGAAATGTTTGAATAAATTGACCATTGGGTGTTAACATTCACTGTGTTGTTAGTGTGTGTTGACAAGAAAAATAATAACCCACTGTTGTCATTTTGGTCATTTCCAGGAGGAATAACAGAGTATTTAAAGAAATCCTTCAGACAAGATTCAACCAATAGGAATCGCATAGATAAAAACATTGTCCATATACCTAACTTTTTTTTTTCCTGTATTTGACCTCACATGACACAAAGTCATGGTTGTTTTTGCCAGTCGTCCTTGGTAACATCCAGTAATTACATAGAACATGCCAGAGTGACTGCACCACCAGGTGCCCCCTCTAATCTTGGAAGACATGACAAGTGACAGCAGCGTTGCATGTTCGTCCAGTCATGTCCTACAGGAAGAGGCCAAGATCAAACAAGTAACACATCAGAGATGCTGCGGAGGAAATGTGGAGCGAGACTGAAGATGGGAGAGCAAGATACCGGGTATATCGATGATGCATTTGTCATAATGGCTACTACTGACTGTCACCATTTATGTAAGAGTTCCCTAAAACGTGTACACGGATGTAGTTTATCACAAACACATTCCAAAATAGTGTGCATTTTACTCCTCGGTATACACCGCCAATAAGAACAGATACTATACTTGATCTTAGCCAAAAAGCTGTGAAGCTATAACAATCACTGCTTCCAAAGCAAGTATTTCCAGAATTAATCAGCTCCTCATGGGCGGTATTCTCCTTGGCTCCACCCACATCCCTCCTGTGATGATGAGAGCCCCAGTTATGTATGTCCAGCCATGTATTTTTTCTTTGATGTATTATCACTTGTTCGTATATACCCGTGTGGCTTCAGGAATACAGTATTTCTGCTCTGTAAGCAAGCCCTGTCTGTTGTATCAAGACCCTTTTGTTGTTCAATTAGCATACCCGTGCTAATCTCGTTATCACATCAGGAGACCCCCCTGGACTTTGTGTATTGTAACCGTGCTTAGCACACAAAATCCAGACTGCATGTCTTTAGCAAAACTACAAAGGAAATATGGTTTTATGGCAATATCTTCCCCGGAGAACCTCTTACAGTCACCCTGATAAATTCCTCGGGTGCGCAAGGCGGAGCCGACCACTCCAAGGCCACACAAGGTACTGCTGGAAGCCGGGAAAAGATCCAGACACTGAACTCATTACCCAAAGGGGATTGGGGTGTCATTATTGGTGTCTAAATGATGGGGGTCTCACCACAAACCCCATCACACCCCTGGCCTGACACTATGGTCATCAGGCAAGGAAATATGACGAATCCTAGTTATTTTGATTTCAAGATGGAGGCGGGACTTCCCCTCCTAGTGACATCACTCAGGGAGGAGACTGGAGATAGTTATATGGTCTCACCTGGGTAACAAAGGGAGTTCTTACCCTGAGAGAGATGTGAGGGCATGTTGTGCTGTGGACTTAAGCAAGTGCCCTGAGGCCTAGAAGTGAGGCCTTAAGAGATCTGATGCTGGAAACCATGTGAGCAGACAGGCTCTACTACTGCCTAAAGAAAGCGTCCTAGGCCAAACTGCTGAGGCCTAGAGACTACAAACTTCTGGTATTTTTCTATGTTTTATTCCCATTTTATTTTCTGTACTGTATTGTGCTTTTACCTGTATTTGCTTGACAATCCATTCATATGTATTTCTGTATATATTAGTGATTAGTACCGACCCACTCGGGTTAATATATAAAATTTATAAAGCTTATTTTCATATTATCCTATGAACTCAGACACTCACGGGGTGTGAGTGGAAGTTAAGAAGGGTGATCGCACGGTTGTCTTCTATCCTACAGAAGATAGACATAGCTCCTGGAGGAGCTTTGTATCAGATGCATAGAAGTAAGGCAATTAAAAGGGTATTCCCAGCTTAAAGGGGTATTCCACTTAGTGATAGTTACCCACTATCCACTCCATTTTCTTCTATGCGACTACTGGAGATAGCTGAAGACTGTACTGGTTGCCATCACTCCTATAGAGAAAGAATGGAGGGACATCAGGCGTAAGAGCTGTCTTTACGTTCAGACAGGAAAAACGGGAACCCAATCCCCAGAACCCCATTTATTATCTTTGCAGGGGGGCAGTTGGGGAGGCCAGAATTCTCGTTCCTCTATCTCCCCTCCTGATGCTCTGATTCATGACCAACTCAACTATACTCAATGGACCAACAGTCCGAGTAGAGGGGAGTCGGTGACGTCAGTGAAGGTCAGGGTGTCTGCAGGGGAGACAAAGGAATGATAAGTTTGGCCTCCCCAGCTGCCCTCCACACAGGTAATAAATGGGGCTCCAGGGTGTACATTAGTAATAAAGCTTATGCAGTGCACGGAATACACTGGTAAACTTTACTAGTCTCTGGATAACCCCTTTAGAAAAACAGAAATACCCCTCGAAGACATTTCTGGCATATCCATGTGATACCTTGTGTCTCAGGGTCCTGCACCTATCTCCGAATGGAGGTCCAAAAAAATCTTGTCACACATAGGTGGATGCTGTGTCCGGATGAATGGAATTGGTGGTCACACCTCTTCCCGATCACTTCTATGGGAGTCACGGTAACAGCCAAACAAGCAACGGCCATTTTACTATTTAGAATGGGGGATCGGAGGACCCCTGTTCTGGAAATATATGCGGGTCCCAGAGGGAGGACCTACAATTAACTATAGCTATGCCAGGATCTTCGGCCTTGGCCATGTGATAATGCAGTGCTCGGCGCGTAGTAATAAAATAACATGATGAGAAAAAATGCTACAAAGTGTTTCGACATAGTGATACATTCCGACTAAAAAAAACTATTGGGTAACGTCTGCTGTTACTATTTAAGGCTATTTCGGAGTATGTCTGAGCCGGCTTTGGAACGCGCGGTACTACGTGTATTTGTTACAATGACTCATTACAGATACATAAATAATATCCAGAGCCGAGATGCAATTCCATGCATAGCAATGCAATACCAGCTCTGCTACATACATGTAGTTACTGATAAAGCAGAGCCGAAGTTGTCATTGATCTCTCTGCAAATTAAAATAATGGAGAAGGTTTATGAATAAGATCACTGATAAATCATATGCGTGTGATATATGCCAGGTGACAAACTCAGCTATACTGCATATCACACACTCAACTCAGCACTGAGCATAGCAACACCTGACAACTCAACTCTGCAACCCCAAACTGTGTGCCCTGCTACACCTGGGATACAGAACGCGACGAAGTCGGCTCTGCTACATCTGATAAATAAAACCTTCCTAGTTTTACTAGGAACAGGACCTGAGTCAAGTAGCATTGTGTTTGTTCAGGCCCAAGTCAAGATTTATAATAAAAATGGTAATATGATGACCGAGCAGCTCCAGGTCAGCGCTGCCTTCTGCCGATTCCACGTTTAACCCTGTAATGGCCACAAATGATCTGCACAACTAGGCGGATGTACCATTCTGATGTCTGGGAAAGCTGGGTGCCATACCATAGGGTGTGTAATACCAGGGGGGGGGGGGGGGGGGCCCCCGCCCCCCCCCCCCGCCCCCCGGGGGGGGCCCCCCCCCCCCCCCCCCGCCCCAATATACCATTAGTCACCCAGTTTTTCTACATGCGCCATGACTAAGAAACATGAAAGTAACCAATCCTGGAGGAAACTTGTATCACAGGGAACATTAAGCAAGACATTTAAAGTGACAGACGCATTATCTGAAGTATGTAGGTGGAATCCGCCCGCTTCATCCTGTTTACACCTTGGAAGATAATACCACTGGAGTAAATGGTTTCGAGGCGGCCATTATTCTTAACCCCTCTGTGCTGTCAGTTGCAGACATCCCTGTTCCCTTTAAGAGCGGCTAAGAGGAGACGAGGTCAGTGAATAGTGATTTCCTGTCTGAGGCTGTTCAGTACTGGGGCAGACATGAGGCCCCCGGCCAAAACGGGATTGATTTCCAAATGGGGTCAGTGTGATGGCTCCACTGTATATACAGGATATATACAGTACTATATAACATACAACATACATGTATCACACTACATATACAGGATATATACAGTACTATATAACATACAACATACATGTATCACACTACATATACAGGATATATACAGTACTATATAGCATACAACATACATGTATCACACTACATATACAGGATATATACAGTACTATATAACATACAACATACATGTATCACACTACATATACAGGATATATACAGTACTATATAACATACATGTATCACACTACATATACAGGATATATACAGTACTATATAACATACAACATACATGTATCACACTACATATACAGGATATATACAGTACTATATAGCATACAACATACATGTATCACACTACATATACAGGATATATACAGTACTATATAACATACAACATACATGTATCACACTACATATACAGGATATATACAGTACTATATAACATACATGTATCACACTGTATATATAGATATATACAGTACAGTACTATGTATCACACTACATATACAGGATATATACAGTACTATGTAACATACATGTATCACACTACATATACAGGATATATATAGTACTATATAACATACAACATACATGTATCACACTACATATACAGGATATATACAGTACTATATAACATACAACATACATGTATCACAATACATATACAGGATATATACAGTACTATATAACATACATGTATCACACTACATATACAGGATATATACAGTACTATGTAACATACATGTATCACACTGTATATATAGATATATACAGTACAGTACTATGTATCACACTACATATACAGGATATATACAGTACTATGTAACATACATGTATCACACTACATATACAGGATATATATAGTACTATATAACATACAACATACATGTATCACACTACATATACAGGATATATACAGTACTATATAACATACAACATACATGTATCACAATACATATACAGGATATATACAGTACTATATAACATACATGTATCACACTACATATACAGGATATATACAGTACTATGTAACATACATGTATCACACTGTATATATAGATATATACAGTACAGTACTATGTATCACACTACATATACAGGATATATACAGTACTATGTAACATACATGTATCACACTACATATACAGGATATATATAGTACTATATAACATACAACATACATGTATCACACTACATATACAGGATATATACAGTACTATATAACATACAACATACATGTATCACAATACATATACAGGATATATACAGTACTATATACATACATGTATCACACTACATATACAGGATATATACAGTACTATGTAACATACATGTATCACACTGTATATATAGATATATACAGTACAGTACTATGTATCACACTACATATACAGGATATATACAGTACTATGTAACATACATGTATCACACTACATACTGTATACAGGATATACACACGTGGACAAAATTGTTGGTACCCCTCGTTTAATGAAAGAAAAACCCACAATGGTCACAGAAATAACTTGAATCTGACAAAACTGGAATTTGCCAAACTACATGTTGACAAGCCACAAAGCTTCTGGGAGAATATCCTATGGAGAGATGAGACAAATCGAAATTTTTGGCAAGGTACATCAGCTCTATGTTCACAGATGGAAAAATGAAGCCTATCTTGAAAAGAACATTGTCCCTACTGTGAAACATGGAGGAGGCTCTGTTATGTTCTGGGGCTGCTTTGCTGCATCTGGCACAGGCAGTGGCGTAACTAGGAATGGATGGGCCCCAAGGCGAACATTTGACATGGGGCCCCCCCCAAGCCGCCGCCCCCAACCCCTCCAAGCCGCCGCCCCCAACCTCCCCAAACCGCCGCCCCCAACCCCCCCACACACACAAACCGCATTCCTGCGCACACTATTATGCCCCATAGTGGCCCCTGCACACGGTATTATGTCCCATAGTGGCCCCTGCACACGGTATTATGTCCCATAGTGGCCCCTGCACACGGTATTAGGCCCCATAGTGGCCCCTGCACACGGTATTAGGCCCCATAGTGGCCCCTGCACACGGTATTACCCTAGTGGCCCCGCATCCCAGTGGCCCCTGCACACGGTATTATGCTCCATAGTGGCCCCTGCACACGGTATTATGCCCCATAGTGGCCCCTGGACACGGTATTATGCCCCATAGTGGCACCTGCACACAGTATTATGCCCCATAGTGGCCCCTGCACACAGTAGTTTGCCCCATAGTGGCCCCTGCACACAGTAGTTTGCCCCATAGTAGCCCCTGCACACAGTAGTTTGCCCCATAGTGGCCCCTGCACACAGTAGTTTGCCCCATAGTGGCCCCTGCACACAGTAGTTTGCCCCATAGTGGCCCCTGCACACAGTATTATGCCCCATAGTGGACCACCCATGAACGATTATTATACTCTGGGGTCTTTTCAGACCCCAGAGTATAATGATCGGAGACCCAGGGGAGGATAGAAACATAGAAAACACTGCAACTTACCTCTTCCTCGCTCCGGTGCACTCCCATGCGCTACTTTGGCCATCTTCAATGTTGGACCGGATCTCGCGCGATCCAGGCCGGCGTCGCGACGCATAATGACGTCGGCTGACGTCTGGGACATCACCAAACAGGCCCGAAGCCTGCGGAGAGGTGAGTTACAGTGTTTTTTATGTTCGCTCACCTCCCCTGGGCCCCCGATCGTTATACTCCGGGGTCTCAAAAGACCCCGGAGTATAACGATAGCAGTGATTGTGGGGTTCGCGGTAGCGACTGCCACAGGGCTCCGGGCCCCGTAATGTTCCGGGCCCTGTGGCAGTCGCTACCACTGCTACCCCGGTAGTTACGCCCCTGGGCACAGGGTGTCTTGAATCTGTGCAGGGTACAATGAAATCTCAAGACTATCAACGGATTCTAGAGAGAAATGTGCTGCCCAGTGTCAGAAAGCTTGGTCTCAGTCGCAGGTCATGGGTCTTGCAACAGGATAATGACCCAAAACACACAGCTAAACACCCAAGAATGGCTAAGAGGAAAACATTGGACTATTCTGAAGTGGCCTTCTATGAGCCCTGATCTAAATCCTATTGAGCATCTTTGGAAGGGGCTGAAACATGCCGTCTAGAAAAGGCAGCCCTTCACACCCGAGACAACTGGAGCAGTTTGCTCATGAAGAGTGGCCAAAATACCTGCTGAGAGGTGCAGAAGTCTCATTGAGAGTTACAGGAATCGTTTGATTGCAGGGATTGCCTCAAAAAGTTGTGCAACAAAATATTAAGTTAAGGGAACCATCAAAGCAATGTCTGACTTTCATTTGTTCATTTTCATAGAATTTTTATATGTTATTACTTTTGTCAGATTCAAGTTATTTCTGTGACCATTGTGGGTTTTTCTTTCATTTAACGAGGGGTACCAACAATTTTGTCCACATGTGTATACAGTACTATATAACATACATGTATCATACTACATATACAGGATATATACAGTACTATAACATATACTATATAATTTACAGTATAATGGGTTCCGCCACGGTTTCCACCTGATAAATGCTTGCAGGACTTTTCTCCCACATTTTCCAAGCAGAATGGGGGACGGAATCCCGGAACGGAAACCAAGATCTGGTGTGAACCCAGCCTTAAAGGGTTGATAATGTACACCATATCCCCCAGTGGTTGGCGTTGAGCAGACTAGGGCGGGAACACTTTGGATGCTTGTAGATCTTCATTTTAGAGTATGGTCATGCCCCTGAGGCTAGGAGCCTCTCAATAAATCCTCCGTGCCCTGCACCTGTTGGGGCCTTCATTGAGATTGGTGTACAAAGACAGTCTTAATAAATCTGCTCCAATGTGTTTATTATAACATATGTGTATAGCATGTGATATACAAGATATATATGGTATATTTATAACATAGAAGTACATAGAGAGAGGATACAGTGGAGACTGGGGGGGAGGAGCCTGGTGTGACTAGAGTTTGGGACAGCTGTGACTAATAGGCAAGTGCTATGACTACTGGGGGGATGTTGTGATTGCTGAGGAAGTGGAGGCAGAACTGCTGGAATTATGAAGGACGTGGGTTGCCAGGGGCTGCTATGACTAGTGGGGAGTGAGAGGGATCTATCATGACTACTGGAGAAGTGAGGGGGGCCTATGTGCCTAATAGGGTGAAGGGGGTCTTCTCTGATGACTGGAGAAGCAGAGAACACAATTTTTACTACTAGGGCTGGGATAGGGGGAGGGATAAATGAAGGCCCCCCAAATCTGGGCCCCAATAAAGCATTGCTCTATGCTCAGATACAAGTTACACCACGGCGAAGGTCATGTAAGCAGTGGTGACTTAAATGGTCACTAACTTTTCAGACAACTTAGTCTCATTTCTTAGAGCTTGCGATTCTGGACCAAAATGTAATGTACTTTAATTAAAAATATGGCTGTTTTCTGCCTGCAAAACCTCTCTTAAGTTTCTGCCACTAGGTGTCTCCCTTCTTGCTAATTTGTAGTTCACTCCCTGTTGTTAGCGAAGGTCCGTCCATGGATAAATTAGATAAGCAAGATGTCTTCACAGTGAGTGGAAGGGGGAGGTTCTTTTCTCACTTCACACTGTGAAAAGAGAGGGGAGGGGCCGATTCTCCTCACAGCCTGCACACACCTCTGCAAACTGTTCTGTGCAAAGGCCTGAACATTCAGCACATCTCACAGCTTACAATGTAAGAAAAGTCTAATTCCAGATGGTATATTATTCACAGAGTGCAAGCAATTTTCCTCACTGTGCTCATAGATTGCTCATTTCCTGTGTCATGCCTGCATGTATTTGCCCTGTATTTGCAGTTCAGTGTTCCTGGATCTCCTATATTATGGTCACTTGGGCTTCTCAGCTATTTGTTTGCTATTGTACAGTTACTCCTGGCAGAATTACTTATAAATAAACCAATAATATTTATAATGGATAGGGGAGGGGGGGGCAGACATTACTTATGACTTATACATAACTTATTGTACATGCCCACAGCCTCAGAGAGAAATGTAAAATGTGTTGCAGCCATAATGTGATTAGTGGCAGCAAAAAAATGATAGGACACCCTGTATGAATATTATACAGTCAGAGAACAGACAGCCCAGCAAGATCCTGTTCATAGTTCAACTATTCATGTAAACTCAGGTACCCTTTAAAAGGAGCCATGCCCAGATAATCTGAGGAGAGGTTCTGCCATGTAGGACACACACAGCTGGCTGTAATCCAGAACCTAAGAGCGTCAATCAGAGACTAAAGCTGAGTCACACGTATCCAATTATACCAAAACTCAGGGAGATTACATGCCAGTTATAATCTACAGGCGGGATAACATATGATATCAGCCGCCATCCGCCCGGCATGTCTGCACCTGTTTAACAAGACGATGGGATGACACAATCTGAAAGCTATTAAGAAATCTACAGACCCCGGGCTACGAAAAATCACTCACAGGAAGTCAAATCAGTAATGAGAGCGTAAGAACAAAATATTTATAATAGACAACAGATTGTAAGTGACATCATGTTCTCCGCTCCATTCACATCCAAAGCTTCTTCTAGAAATCTGGCCGGTTGCCCCAGGAAACAGACAGCAGTGTATCTCCAGTCTGCAGACAGTCATGTGACCTGGTAAGTGTCACATTGCTCCCACAATGCACTGCTTCCTTGTAACAGAAAATCAGAACAATTATAGCGGTCGCTTTGGATGTGAAAGGAGAAGGAAACACCTGAAGCCGAGGACAGGGCACCTCGCTTTACTGCACATGGACTCATCTCCAGAAGATTCTGGTCTGGGGTCTAGATTTATTCTGGGGGCTGCATTACTTTTTAGAGGTCGAGGTCTGTATTTTGGGGTGTGAGTCTGAATATAATATGGGGTGTAAGTCTGGAGTCTGTATCTGTACAGATCTGTGGCTCTGTATTCATTTCGGAGTGTGATGAAGGGATCATTTACTTTTGATTCAAAACTATCAGGTTTGGGACATTTTGGGGTGTGGTCTATCAAAATTGGTGGGGCATATTGGAACATTTTTGAGCGACTTCTTGTAATGGTAGTTCCTAGAGTGTAAGGGCTCCTAAAAGATTTAGGCACCACTCCCTGTGACCGCACCTCTCCTGTAACAGTATTAGGCACCACCCCCATGTTCATGTGACTGTTAGTATTAGGCACCACCCCTTCAGTCCACGCTGGGTCCTGTGACTATTATTACGCACCACCCCTTATGTTTATGCCACCTCCTGTGACTGTTAGTATTAGGCAAAATCCTGTGTCCATGTCACTTCCTGTGATTTAGTATTAGGCACCACCCCCTGTGTCCATGTCACTTCCTGTGATTTAGTATTAGGCACCACCCCCATGTCCATGTCACTTCCTGTGACTTAGTATTAGGCACCACCCCCTGTGTCCATGTCACTTCCTCTGATTTAGTATTAGGCACCACCCCTAGTGTCCATGTTACTTCCTGTGACTTAGTATTAGGCACCACCTCCGTGTCCATGTCACTTCCTGTGACTTAGTATTAGGCACCACCTCCGTGTCTATGTCACTTCCTGTGATTTAGTATTAAGCACCACCCTCAGTGTCCATGTCACTTCCTGTGACTTAGTATTAGGCACCACCTCCGTGTCCATGTCACTTCCTGCGACTTAGTATTAGGCACCACCTCCGTGTCTATGTCACTTCCTGTGATTAAGTATTAAGCACCACCCTCAGTGTCCATGTCACTTCCTGTGACTTAGTATTAGGCACCACCCCCGTGTCCATGTCACTTCCTGTGACTAACTGCTAATAAGTAAGACAAGGGGTAAAAGTGCCATCTCTATGGACCCAGTGCAGTAAACAGAAAGGCTCTCAGTACGCCGTCACTTTAATAAGACCCGTTAATCTCTGTTGTCGCTTCTTTAGAAGTGAGATGGTGATTTAATAAAATCTTACATTTTCTGAGATTTTCTACTGGAAATATTCCCAGACCTAAAAATACATAAACCCTGCCACGTTCTACTGCTACAAAACCATAAAACATTCATAGCGCTGGATATTAAATATAATAATGCACTAAAAATATCCAATCTGCTGAAGATCGCTCCCAAACAGCAGCTTTCCACACCAGCCCTGCCCCCTCCTGGATTCCTGAAGGCGAGATCAAGACTAAGACATTAACAGGATTTCCTGCAAAACAATACATTGGCGACCTTGTTGCCGCTAAAGGAATTTGCACACATGCCAAGCATTTTGCTAGCCGGGCGCAGGAAATTCCGCCTCTCTGAATTTGCATATTCTGGACAAAGGTTCTTAGAAGAGATGAACGATTCCTCATATTTCACTGTTTATATGTGCAGGACAAGAGATATCTCTACACACATCTCATGCTTAGATTGCAAAAAGACAACACACACACAATTCAGTCTCCCTGTATATAGACTTCTAGAATTAAGGTCATTTTCTGCCAAATTTTTCATTACCGTTGCTCTGTGTAAGTGCCAACAATCTCACCAGAACACCCCTGCCCATATATCCTGTCTCCAACTAGTCTACAAAATTCTCCAAGTGCTGCACCATCATACGTCTCCAGTCTCATCTCCTTCTTCCAAACCAATGTTCAGCCAACTACCTATCACTTTCCTTTATTACATCCCCTCATTCTTCTCCCGTGCAGTAGTGATGTAGTCAAGAACGGAGCCAGTTACAAATGTAGCAAGGGTCAAAGCCAGAAGTAGAACAACAGGTATTAGGCAAAATATACAAGGAGTGAAGCAAAGGCAACATTCAGGAACAAGGCCAACGTCAGGGTCAGTCAGGACTAAAATCAGGAACAGCAGCACAAAGGATGAGAACCACACCAGGAGTGTTCCTGCAGTAGTGACGCAGTCAGGAACAAAGCCAAGGAATGTCAACAGGAGAGCTGTCAGAATGCAACAATCCAGAAGAAGAAATGGAAGCCTAATCAGAAACATAGTGAAGGTCAGAGCCAGGAGAAAACAGCAGGTTTTACGCAAAGGTGAAATCCAAGAACCAGGCTGAGGTCAGGATCATGGTCAGTCAGGAGTCAAATCAGGAACAGTAGCACAGGAAATGAGCACCACACTAGGAATGATATAGTTAGGAAGGCAAACAAGGCTTGTCAACAGGAGAGTGGTCAGAATTTGACAAGCCCGAGGATGAAATGCAAGCTTAATCAAAAATGTAGCCAAGGGTCAGAGCCAGAAATAGAATAATAAGTATTAGGCAAAATATCCAAGGGTTGTCAAAGGTGATATCCAGAAACAAGGGCAAGGTCAGGAACAGAATCAATAAGGAGTTAAAAAGAGTAGCAAAGGAAACCAGGCCAGGTATGATCCTGGAACACCAGGCAATGCCTATGGACAAATGGAATTTAAGGGGGAGGTTACTCCCCTGCAGCTCCCCGACAGGGCAAATGAAGTATTACACCATTCCTAATGAAATAAGTGGGGTTGTCCATGTAATGACTGGACATGTTGAGTCCTCCATTGTAAGAATTACTCTTTGCAGCCAATATGTACTCTGGTCAATAGATGTAGAACAACTTCTACCAAATCTGATTTTTCTACTCGTAAGTTTTGTTCTTATTGTTCTAATTCGGATAACTTTATCAATACGGCCAACATTTCTGTCACAGTTTTTGCCCAAGATTAGAAAAAAAACATGGCTGATTTCTTCCAAGAACAGCACCACAGTTGTCCTCAGATTGTTCCTAGTATTGCAACTTGGCTCACTTAAGTAAATAAAACTGAGCTGCGCTACCACTCACAACCTGTGGACAAGTGTGGCGCTGTGTGGAAGAAAGCATCCTTGTTTTCCGAACTGTGGGCTAGCCCTTTAAGGATATTATGGTAGACAATATACAGTAGTATAGGCACTTCTTCAGCTCGGGAGTTACAGCATGGTGTCTCCGATGGAATGTGGTAAGACAGAAGCCGCAGAGTCCTGACTCACCGCTGTTATTTATATACACGTTCCTCTTCGCCGTCCTGTTACAGCGAGCCATTCACCCAGAGACAGAACAAAGCAGCTGCGAGGACAGGATAGTCATTTTGCACAGGATGTCGCCCAGATACATGTAACTCTACCTAAAATTCCAGCCTCATGCAAATTTGATCAGATTTTCATTGTCTATGCCTGCAGGGCTGGAGATCCCTTTACCACGGTGCGATATACCTGGCGGCGAGGAGACCCTGTACAATACCTCAGGACTACATGGAAATATGTGACTAGGAATGGGGTATGGCTTAATTTTGGGATCTACATTAAAGGGGTTCTACATGGATGACCTATTCTTATGTGATCGGTGAGGGTCTGACACCTAGGACCCTCACCGATCTGCTGCTTGGAGAGGCAGCAGCAGCATTCAGGTGAGCACTGCAGCCTCTTCATTGTACAGTGGCTATGCTCGGTATTGCAGCTCAGCCCCATTCACTTGAAAGGGACTGAGCTGCTTTTGTACCATATGGCTGATGAATGTGATGTCATCGGTACAGGGAAGAGGCCGGCAGTCCTGGTGGGTGCTGCAGCCTCTTTAAACAGGTGTCTTGGGTGTCGGACCCCCACCGATCACAAATTGACGACCCCTCCTAAGGTCATCAATATACAAGTCCTGGATAACCCCTTTAATTTAGGAGTCTTCCTTGGGGTCTGGATTAATTTGGGATCTTATTTAACTTTAGGGTCTGTTCTGAATTGGTTTTGGCATCTGGTTTAGGGTCAGGATTAATTCTACGGTCTGGTCCGGGGTCATAACTATTTTTTGGGGTTTGACCTGTGGTCAAGATTAAAGAGGACCTCTGGGGTTTATAAAAATTTGTCCAATAGCAGGGAACTCTGCTCTCGCCACACCGATGGGTCCCCAACAGTCTCTATTTTTTGGCTTTTGCAATGCCATACATACAGACGTGAGTGCTTCAGCCAATCACTGCTCTGCGGTCATGCTGGCATGTGCGACAAATGACTACCGAGGCCAGTGATTGGCTACAGTAATTTATTTTGTGGTCAGGGGGTCTAAGTTAATTTTGGGGCCTGGTCTAGGGTCAGGTTTGATCAGGATCAGCATGGGTTTGACAACTGGGAACTCAGCTGTTTAAAAGAGACCCAAACGCTGCAGCCTCTTTACATAAAACCAAGCATAGCGCTATACATTGTATAGTGGCTGTGCTTGGTATTGCAGCTCAATCCATTCACTTGAATGGGTCTGAGCTGCAAAGAGGTCATGTGACTGTTGAATGTGAGATCACAAGGCCTGTGAAGCAGAAGCGACACTCACAGACCACCAATACTGCTTCACCTGGGTGTCAGACCCCCGCCTGATCTTCAATTGATAACCTATCTACTGATAAGCCTGAAAACCCCTTTAAATCCTCCCCTGCTGTTCTGTACCTTGGTTTTCAGGTCTATACTAATGGGGGCGCTATTCTGGTAAGCAGATGCCGAGCTCTGGGCAGTCTAATGATGGATGTGGTACTGTCCTCCTCATTTGCAGCTGGGTCTTCACAGGAGGAGTAGACCTCAGTGACACACGTGAAGGAGTAATGTTCTGATTCTCGGGGACATCTGTTATTTCCATATTTCCTCTCCTTCATGATACAATGTGGATGATGAAAAACACATTTGCGCGCAGAACGTTACTGGACACCCAGGACTGAGATTTAATAATGTGTGTAGCCGAGCAGAGGCCCCGGCCATGACGGAGAATTCCATTCACATTCCCCAGGGCTACAAATAATGACCCTTTGTTTCACGGGATAGCATTTTATTCTGTGTATATGCTGCTGAAGTTTCGTATCAGTTGCATTCCTACTTTATTCTAGGCTATAAAGAAGATGAACAACCTGACATGGCCAGGACAATTTACTAGCAAGGACATCTGTGTATATCAGAAGATGACCATAGTGCTGGCGTCTCCCACCAGAGGAGCAGCTGCACACATCTCTGTATGTATCAGTCTGGAGTCAAGGCTGTCGAACTCACAGAGCATTGTACAAACCAGATACATCAGCAGCATCAGTACAAATCTCTCTAGACAATGCTCTGCGAGCTCAACAGCCTGGACTCCACACTGATACATTGTAGCAAACTAGAAGAGAGATTTGTGCAGCTGCTGATGTATCCAGTCTAGACAATACTCTGTGAGCCCAAGAGCCTGTAATGGTACATTGTAGCAAATTAGAAGAGAAATTTGTGCAGCTGCTGCTCATGTGTTGAGCTCACAGAGCATTGTCTAGACTGGATACAATTGTGACCACGTCGCACTAGCTATGTACATCGTTTACAGTCTGTGGATACATTTGTATCCAGTCTAGACAATGTTCTGTGAGTTAAACACATCAGCAGCAGCTGCACGAATCTCTCTGCTAGTTTGCTACAATGCATCAGTCTGGAGCCTAGGCTATTGAACTCACAGAGCTGCTGATGTATCCAGTCTAGATAATGTTCTGTGAGCTTAACAGTCTGGACTCCAGACTGATACATTGTAGCAAACTAACAGAGAGATGTGTGCAGCTGCTGCTGATGTGTTAAGCACACAGAGCATTGTCTAGACTGGATACAATGTATCAGCTGAGAGCAGGACTAGCTATGTACAGGGTGACTGCCTCTGAATGGACACAAGAGTCTTCTCAGTAAGGTCTTATTGCAGACTAAACCGGACAGAAACCCGATGGAACCCATTATAGTCTATGGGGTCTGCGGGTTTCCGCGGGTAACCGCTTTTTTAAGCGGATTAGGTTCCATTCGTCCCCAAGCGGACTTCCCGAATGGAAACCCTAATGCAGGTGTGAACCTAGTGTCAGATGAACCTAAGACTGGACGACCTCTCATACCATATGACGTTGAGCTTCCACATATAGTACAATAGGTGTAATTAAACTTCCCTTTTTTGCTTCATGCAGACAATTGTTTCATTTTATCAAAGAGGAAACTGAATTGTACAGAACTGACTCCGCACCCCCCACATCACCATAACCTGTCCCACATGTAATATCAGACTGTTCCGAAATAAAGTGCTTGACCAGGGCTGACCTGGGTTCAGGTAAAGGGGTTAGAACCCTCCAATACCTCATCAAAGGGGTTTTCTGGCCCTAAATGGAGTATTCACACTGATGACCTATCCTGTCCTGTATTCTGGATCCTCATCCCTTGGACAGAGCGACACGCAGTTACGCCTGCTCTGGAGGACCTGTCCTGTATCGCACAGACCCCAATGATTTCAATAGGAACTTAGTAATACTTCATTACTCCTAGGGTGGCGCTGCTGAGTAATATAGCACTTTAGGTTCCAAGTATCATTTTAGGGTTTATAGTCATCACAGGGGCTGACAGCGCATGCCACGTGACGTCATGTTCATTGGTCTCATGGGGTCAAGTGAATGGGGATGAGATGCAATACCAAACACGGCCACTATACCATGTATGGCTCTTTGCTATGTTAGTAACCCCCACGCTGCAGCCTCTTCAAACAGCTGATCAGCGGGGGTACTGGGTGCAGTAACCCTGCCATTCGATACTGACGACCTAGCCAAAGGATGACTCGGTACTGGAGATACGTGATATCGGGGGCAGGGAGTTTTCTGAACTTCTTGTCACTCCCATTAAAAAACACCATAGTCGGCCTGGCTGATAACAGGGAACAGTCGCTCATGTCCAACAGCTGAGTGAATGGAGAGCAATATAATACAGCAGTATATTACACATGACAATGACAGGTGACTGGTCTGGGCACTTACATCACTTTTCCGAAACTTTGCCTTTAAGCTCTTCATCTTTAATCCATTCAAGTAATCCAAGCTTTATTGTCCTTTATAATCTGCAAAGAGCAAAAAAAAAAAAAAAAAAATTAGTTAACCCTTAACCACACAGCTGCACACTATACAAATATACAACCCAATGGCAACATCCATCCCAGTGCCTGGGGACGGTGGTAGGTTTACAGCCCCTCATGGTGACTACAAAGTTTTGGTCACGTGACCCAAAGTCGCCATCTAGCCCTCGCCTTGAAGGGGTATTCATCATTGCTCATATGCCACCACTTTAAGATTGTGGGGGACCCCCATGATCCTGACGATGCAGGGGCCACTGTGCTGATTAATGATATTTTCCCAGCACAGCGCCATCCCAGCCACCAGGCTGTGCAAGGAATTGCGGCTGGATTTAATTACTTGAAAGGAGATGCAAGAGACCCTTCATTCATAGGATTAGTAGGGGTCTCAAAGAAGTGGGACCTCTATGATCCTCACCGATCTATAGGTGTCATATATTACCTGTATATTGATTTCAGTGGCCACCATTACATTATAACTAGTGAAATCTATCGCTTTTTTTCTAATCTCTCTTAATTTCTGATTATAGATTTTATATTCTGTTTTCTGTACATGATTATGGGGGCGGCCATCTTGCCTGAGCTTCTCCTCTGCTCTGTTAACAGCATTTAGTGATCTGCTTTATGGCATTCTCATGGCCATAGGAAGCAATAATCTGGAGCCGACTCATATGGAATCTTTCTAGACATGCTCTGTGTAGGGAGAGGGAGGAGATAAGCTGTGACATCATCTATTGTCAGTAGTGATGTAATCACTGCTCAGTGGTGTTATCTATAGAGGTGTTATCTTCTATTGTAATCCTGTCTGTGAAGAAAATGAGGTAACTGCTGCAAAGAAAACCTCTACAGAATTGGTAAGTGTCAGCCTAGTACTGTATTAGGCTTAGTAGCCAGAGTGGGAAGGATATAGTATTTTTTTTAAATACAGATAGTGACATGGAAAAATCAAATTCATCAAAAATTCTTTAAAAATATGTTTTACGGTTTACCTCTCCTGTATACCCTGCTGTTAGGCACTGTCAGACTACACAGTAGGGCCCCACATATATAGCATGGAGTCTATATGGCGGCGTATGGAGCCTGTACATGAGTAGTGCACGGAGGTGCCAAATGTCAAATGGGATTATGTCCCCATAACATGAGCCCTAAAGGGCAACAAATCATGGGTGGATAAGGCGTAACTCAGGATCAGTACAAGACATGTAAAATACTAAGTTACTGATACTTTACATACATCATACGTGTATGTCAATATGTGAGCTGTAACACACTGGCGGCACTACTAGTCACAAAGGACACCGAGGGCTGCTCCAACTGTAAACACTGCCCCGTATGACCCCATTATTTGGAGAATACGAGAAGAATGTGGAATGTCTTGAGAGAAGCCCCGGGAAGAATTGCTTCATTTTCTAAAGAAAACCAGAAGTACCAATGTTTTAGCCAAAGACATCAGCCGTACAGACATCTCAGGAGGGAAGCCTTTACACAGCATCAGCATCAGAACAATGGGCTGGCGCAGGCATTAACCCCCCCCCGACCCGCACATTCTGCAGCTGCAGCGCACAGGCCTCCGATTCATCCACCAGCAAATATCCTCCTGGATAGGCCAAACATTGCATGGATCAGCGGACTACAACTCCCAGCATGCTCTGACAGTGATAGGCTGCTGGTTGTGATCAGCAGAGGCGTTACTTGAAGCTCCTAGGCCCCAATGCAAAATCTGTAAGGGGTCCCCTATCTACCATGTGACTTTTAGAATAGTGGTATAATTTATGTGGCAGAGGGACCTTTGGGGCCCACTTAGGGTCCAGGGCCCGGTAGTGACTGCTACCTCTGCACGCCCTATAGGTATGCCCCTGATAGTGAAGCTGAAGGTGATGTAGCCTACAATGGTGGGAAATATCTGCCCCCTTCCAGATGTCCCGTAGATCAGTGTTCACAAGTGCAACTTTTTGGAACTTTTGGTCACATGATGTCTGATGTAAGAAGCGCATTCCTCAGTAAGTACATCACAGAAGGTGGTGGGTGGGGGATGGTATGGAGATGCTTTGCTCCCCCGGGACCTGGAGAAATGCCCATTGCTGAAGGCATGTAAGCTGAAATACACATTTAAAGGGGCATTTCAAATTTTATGCCATAAATGCCCAGAGTATGGATATTGGGAAGACCCACTGAAATCTAAACTTCCATAGATCCCACCCCGTCCCCCCAATATATAGATTGTACCCTCATCTGTCAGCTGTGGCGTATCCAGTGGCTATAAATGGAAGATCCCATAACACTGCCTGTCACCTGGTACCTCTCATAGCAGAAAATACCCCAAAAATGGTGCCAGCCATACTGTGCCCCCAGACAAGTGCCAGCCACACAGTATCTCCCCTATACAAGTATTCACAGTGCCCCCATGACAGTGCCAGTCACACATCCCCCCCCATGGCAGTACCAGCCACATCATGCCCCCATAACAATACCAATCACACAGTGCCCCCACAACACTGCCAGTCACATCGGGCTCCCATAACAATACCTGCCACATCATGTGTCCCCCAAAACAGTGCTAGATAAACAGTGCCCCCTAATAATACCTGCCTCCCCATGTCACCCCCATAATAGTGCCTGTCACACACTGTCCATGACAGTAACTGTCACATCAAGCCCCCATAACAATGCCAATCCACAGTGTTTTTCTGTACCAGTACCAGCAACATAATGCCTCCATACCAGTGCCAACCGCACAGTCTCTACCCATAACAGTGACCGTCCCACAGTGCCCCCAGCCCTGCACTGATCTGTCTAGTGAGGTGCGACTGTCATGTCACAAGCACATCTGTATCCTGGAGATTTAGGGCCGCACAGAATAGCATCACCCCTGTGATCTAAAAGATATGTCCACCAATACAAAAGTAATTAGAATAGATAGAAGAGAAGGGTGGAGAGATACAGCACTGCACGTACAGCACCGCTATACTGCCCCCGCCGCTACGGGTGAACATCTACAAGAATATAAACTTCTATAAGTAGATCTGTCCATAAACCCAAAGTAAGTGGAACATAGAGACCTCGTAAAAGCTAGACGAGTCCTTTAATCATCCCTTAGCCCACCATCGAAGGGATGTGACCCTTGCACAACTTTACAGCCCTGACTATATACATAGGATGCGACACACTCTTTATAGTCGGTGACTAATCGCGCAGGAATTTTAAATGCATCAATATAAGTCTGAATATATAACAGAGATTTCGCTGCTGCGGGCGGGCACCCTGGAAACGCCATCTGCGGCTCAGCGCCAACCTATAAAGATGTCATAATGTCACTTCTGATGGCCGTGTTAAGCCGCCGTATTCCACTGTACACACTGGTGCCAAGGGATCCGGCCAGCATTATCACAAGACGCCTTCAATGTATTTATCCTTCACCTTAAAGGGGTTGTCCAGGACTATGATATTGAGCTCCACTTCCTCTTCTCAGGCCAGTGACATTGCATCCATGTCCATGGTGCAGCTTTGTCCCATTCAAACAAATGGGCCTGAGCTGTAATATCAAATACAGCCACTATGCAATGTACGGCGCTGTGCTTGGTAACTAGTAAATAGGTAGGGTTAATCAGTCAATAGTCAGACAATTTTACCTTACTAGTAATTCACACAGTGATTAACCATGCACATGCTCTCTTTCCGGACACTGACTGCAGCAGCTCTCTCTCCCCCTCTCACAGCAGGGTCTCAGCATCTGACACATCCACTCAGTGAGCTGTATTCACACAAAGCCTTTTCTATGAGGAAATTCCCTCAGCGCTAGTCACCGCCACCACCTTCGGTAGAAGGGAAGCTGATGTTTTTCTTGACACATGATCGATACTAGTCATCTACTGGAAACTTTAGGTGTTCCCTTAGGGGTCTGATGACAGTCTACTATAATAGTACATTTTATGGGCCTGCTAACTATAATCTTTTAACCCTTAGAGAGGATGTCTGCTAAAAGTTAAATTTTTTCCTATTTTGAAGACCTCTGCTTGCTGTCAGTGACTAATGCTAGATTCACACTAGCGTTTCAGTCTCAGTATGAGACTCCGTCCCCCATTCCGCTTAAAATAGGCGGAGAGAAAAGTCCTGCAAGGTTTTCGGTGGAAACCGGGCGGAAATCTGGCAGACCCCATTACAGTCTATGGAGTCCGCGGGTTTCCGCGTGTAACTGCTTTTTAAAAAGGCTAGAGTGAACCTAGTGTAAGAAGACTCTTGTCTCCATTCACAGACAGTAACCCTGGACATAGCTAGTCCTGCTCTGAGCTGATACATTGTATCCAGTCTAGACAATGCTCTGTGAGCTTAACAGTCTGGACTCCACACTGATACATTGTAGAAAACTAGAGAGATTTGTGCTTATGTGTTTAGCTCACAGAGCATTTAAGCAGCGGCACAATTCTCCCTTCTCGTTTGTTACAATGTATCAGGCCACTTTTACAAATGTGACAACCATATTCGCCGCTATACTTGTTTCTTCAATGAAGTTGACCTGGTGACATCACCAGCCGAGACCAATCATATCTAACCCACTGCAGGGTGTAAAGGAGTACTGCATGGTAGCCATTCAGATGACAGGCCCTCCATGTAATACATGGGTAGCCCAGGCCCTTAGGGCCGACGCTGCTGATGGGTAGTGTCTTTCCTCTCTTGGGGGTTGTTTTGCCTGGATCAGCACTATAGGATAATAGGCTGAAGCAACCCTAAAATGACAGCAGGGATATATCCTTATTAATAGGATTGTACCACCATTTTTTATTTATTAGAGAAAGCTATCCCTTTTTTTTATATTCTATTTTTATTCTCTGATTGTACATTTTTTTATTCTATTTTCTGTACAGGATTATGGGGGCAGCCATCTTGCCAGAGCTTCTCCTCTATTCTGTTCTGTTAACAGCATTTACCGATCTGCTTTACAGCATAGTCATGGCCATAGGCAGCAATAGTCTGGAGGTGACTCACTGAGCTCTATGGGCGAGTTGCTCAGTGCAGAGAGGGGGGAGGAGATAAGCTGTGACATCATCTATTGTCAGTAGTGATGTAATGATGGGCTAGTGGTGTTATCTAAAGGGGTGTTATCTTCTATTGCAATCCTGTCTCTGATGTAAATGAGGTAACTGCAGCAAAGAAAGCCCCTAGTGTCAGTCTATAATTGTAAGATTTAGTATGGATTTAAAAAATAATAATAATAAAATAAAATTCAAAATTTGTTAAAGAAATAGGTCTTGAGCAACATTCCCTTTAAGCCTATTATGACCATTGGCGCGGAGCCAAGACCCATTGCTATTAATGACTTTTTGTAACGACTTTCACTGGGCTAATAATAAACTGGGTCACCATTCCAGAAATAACAGAGGAATTGTGGTCAAATACGAGCTCTAACCGAGTCCCTTGGGTGCTAAATCAATGCTGAACCTGATAGTGGTGTTTGTGTTGAGTTGGCGGCACGCTGAGAACTCACAGGCACTTTGTCACTGACACGCTAATGGCCTAATCTGACGTTACCATACATGGAGCGTAGAAGTGAAGACGTCCATCAGCGCACAGATTCCATAAATTAATCTCTGGGGGAATACGACATCTCTGGGGGAATACGACAAGGTCCACTCCCCAGGATATGTCTGCGACTAACACAAAGGGTCAATGTACATGAGCTGGATAGAATGTGGAACAACATGGCGAGCAGAAGATTAAATGAGATTGGCATTGATTGGTGCCCCGGGGCATGGTGCGGCCCTCAAATGGGCACTTACATGAGCTGTTGTGAGTGCTCTCCACAAAAGGGATTCCTCCAACACCATATTATCGTATTGCACCTCTGTAACCAACAGGGGCCCCGCAGTGCCCCATCATCTTCATTCTCAGGATCGTCAGGGGTCCCAGAGGTCAGACCCTCAATAATAAGAACGTGATGGCAAAGATCACTGACCAAAGATCGCCATTGTACCCTGCAACTCCTTCACTAAAGTAAGTGAATGGAGTCGCATTGCAACCCTGATGGTGCGCGACCTCTAGTCGCAAAAGAATCTAACACTGCTCGGTCTTTTTGTGCGACAAGGCGTGACGGTCATGGCACCCTAGGAGTCACAGGGCGACTCCATTCAATAACATAAGTGAAGGAGTCACAGGACGACATAGCAATCATTGGTCGCCAGCCAAACGTAATGAGTCCCTAGCCTTAATGCCCTGGCTGGTTGTACACTTCATATTTTAGGGGCATTTCTGCCGCCATTTTTTTGAAAAATGTCCCATCCAGATGTTAGGCCTCATACACACGACCGAAAGTGCAGGCTGAGGGAATCCGATTTTTTGCTAATTTCCTGGCATTTTTGGTTTGCTTTTTTTATAAAATGCAACCTGCTCAGGTTCTGATGTTTTTTTTTTTTCAGGTGGTTTCCTGTAGACGTCTTTGTAGGGAAAATAAAAAACTCCAGAAAAAAAGTCCTGAAAAAACTGCATGTGCACAAAAAATGGGTGAAATAAAAAAAAATGGCCAAAAACATAAGCAATTATGGCGTCAGGGTAAACACTAAATGCCTTGGAACCTTAA
This sequence comes from Leptodactylus fallax, assembly GCA_947044405.1. NCBI lineage: Eukaryota > Metazoa > Chordata > Amphibia > Anura > Leptodactylidae > Leptodactylus > Leptodactylus fallax. The sequence continues at coordinate 388,702 of CAMRHE010000238.1, read as the reverse complement.
AGGGAGTCTATTTAGCTAGTGCCATACAATGCTTTGTGAGCTCAACGCATCAGCAGCGGCTGCACAAATCTCTCTGCTAGTTTGCTACACTGTATCAGTGTGGAGTCCAGGCTGTTGAGCTCACAGAGCATTGTCTAGACCGGATACATCAGCGGCAGCTGCATAAATCTCTTTACTAGTTTGCTACAATGTATCAGTCTGGAGTCCAGGCTGTTGAGCTCACAGAGCATTGTCTAGACTGGATGTAATTGTAACACACTGGGTTTTACCTATATTGCAGCACATGGAGTCCTTATAGTGCTATGTAATATGTTTTTGTGTGGCGGTATACAGCACCCTTAATACATCAGCTATGTGAATCCTTGAACAAATCCTCTGTGTATATGAAATCATACAGTATGGGCCCACAGATTCAATACACTCCACAAATGAGGCCTTAGTGTATATTTACAGTTACAAATCCTAAAATGTTGGTGTAACATGTGGGAAATCAGCGCTTCCTTGTGATGTATAATCTGCAATAAAGTAAATGACCCCGTCTGTCTCATAAAACAGGGAGATAACAAGAAACTCTTCTACCACATGAGAGGAGACGCAGGGAGCGGCTGCTCTGAAGTATATCAAAGACACACACAAGACGTCTTATTAATGATAATAATGCGAGGAGAACAATGGGATCTGAAGCTACAACTTACTGGGGAATGGGTGGTATGGTTTACAATGGGAGAAAGGGTTTATAATGGGAGGTATGGCTTGTACTATGGCAGTCACTAACTATAAAATGGCGACGTCACTTTAAGAGTTTCATTGATGTGACACCACTGTGTGATCCGGGATTGTCTAAGATTAAAAAATGGCTTTTATTTGAGTCTGATCAAGATATACTGACTGGGATGGCTGGGTCTATAACTTTTGGACATCCTTTTCCATATAGAGAGTCTATACATTAAAGGATAGGTCCAGGATTACAATATAAGCTTTGCTATTTTCCAGAAACAGCGCCATTCAGGTCTATAGGCTGTGTTTGGCATTGCAGCTCAGTACTCATATACCTAAAAATGGAAAATGCTGCATCCCTCTGATACCACGACTGTGTAGTCCAACTGTGATGTTAACAGAACCTTCGACTGAGCCATAGTGCCCCCATAAAAGTGTCCCCCGGCTACAGTGTTCACTAAGAAGGGTCTACACAGCACTGATAGATATTGCCTCATCAGAAAGCCATTACAGTACCCCATATTTTTGTCAGCCATAATATTCTTACACTATTGTCAATGTCAGTATGATTAATAATAGTATACTGCCATATCAGTGGCAGACACAGACAGTACCACTATATCGGTGCCAGACAGACTCAGTGCTACCATAGTAGTGCCAGACACAACCAGTACCACCATATTAGTGCCAGATATAATCAGTAAATCAGTACCACTATATAATACCAGACACAACCAGTACCACCATATTAGTGCCAGATATAATCAGTAAATCAGTACCACTATATAATACCAGACACAACCAGTGCCGCCATATCAGTCGCAGACACAATCATTACTGCCATATCAGTCCCGGACACAATCACTACTGCCATATCAATGCCAGACAGAAGCAGTGCTGCCATATCAGAGGCACAGACAATACTGTCATATCAGTGCAAGGCACAACCAGTAGCCCCATATCAGTGCCAGACACGATCAGTATCGCCAAATAATACCAGAACAATCAGTACTGCCATATCAGTGCCAGACAGAATCAGTACTGCTATATTAGTGCCAGACACAATCAGTATCGCTATATAATACCAGACAAAATCAGTACTGCCATATCAGTGCCAGACAGAACCACTGCTGCTATATCAGTGCTTAACTTCACCCATCCCTCCCAGCACCTAGGAAGGTACCCATCTCTCCGAGGATTCTGCAAAGGAGGGAGAAGGAGGGCTGGCTGGGGGAGGTGAAAAGTGGGGCTGAAGAGGGTCTCACACTGAGGTGGGGGTGAGGTCTTTTGTCTTTGTGTGGAGCCTGAAAGAGAGACAGCTAAGAGCAGCTGGGCTCAGATATTACTCTATGCTTTATTCCCATTTTTTTTTTTTTTGTGCTGTGTCATCGCACTTTTGCTCGTATGTTTATGCTTGATCATATTAATATTGTATATTTCTGTATATGCTATTAATTAGTACCGACCCACTTGGGTTATTAAATATATAAAATTTATAAAGCTCGTTTCATTCTATCCTACGAACTCTGTCCGCTCACGGGTTGTGAGTGGAAGGTTAAGAAGGGTGATCGCAGGTAGGTCAAGGGGCTTGGCAAGGCGATATTCTTCACAAAAGGGATGGACAGAAATCGCGCAGAATGGTGCACATCTGTTTTATGTCTCATGCACACAAACACTGGAAAAAATGGATGTAAAAAACTTGGATGTAAATTTACCCAATAGGGCATGTTCAGTATTATCTGATGCAAAAAAAAAAAGTCACAAACTGCGGGGTGGCGACTTTTTAAACGACAGTTGTAGCACGAATTGTCCCATCTGACGTTTTTTGCGCCACCAACTCCATGATGGCCTTGATTTAATACCATTCAGACCAAAGATGGTGGAATTCATAGCTGCCATAGATTTCACACAAGGCGCACAGCCAGGCAGAGGGTGCACCCCATCTATGAGGTAAATAGGTTAAATCTGATAAATGAAGCACACGTTCTGCCAGCACAGGAAATACATGGACTGGCACTAAAAATGCCATTCTTCATAATCTCCCCCAATGTGTCATGGCTGTTACAAAAACGGTCATGGTCACGTGACCATGTGTGCACGTGGCCTTAGGAAACATGGACACGACCATGTGTTGTGTTCCGGTATACAGGTGGCTTCCATGCGCCGTCCTTGCTTTACACTTGAGTGAATGAGCCTGGGCTGCAAAATGGACAGGGATGGGACTTGCCCTGAGTTGCCCGGGTTCACAGCCCCATACGGACCCACGACAAACACAGTTGAGTACATAGGGCCATAGAAATGAATAGGTCACATTAAAAAAAAATGGATATCACACTGATAAAAAAATACTGTGTGTGCACAGGGGCTTAGGTGACAAGGACCACTATGTGACAGACCTGGAGGTTACACCACACGGCCTACGTACTAGATCTACTCTCCCAAACTAAATCTATTTTTCATGAAGCTTCAGCCACTTTCGCAGCAGTAAGGTCAGCGGTATCAGGCAGATAGAGTTACACAGTCTCCTGGCCTGCCGTCGCCGCTTCGCTTGGAGCTCTAAGTGTCTGTAAAGTGTGGACTGAGCAGAAACCGCCAAGGAGCGACAATCAGGGGAAATTACTGAGAACACGATACGGCATGACCTACAGACTCCATATAAAGACCGCCACCCCATAATACAGAAATCTACAGTAAATATAAGACAAAGGGGGACCCTCTTGGTTGCCCATAGCAACTTATCAGGGGGAAGCTTTCATTTTGTATTCTGCCACGCTATGATTGGTTGCTATGGGCAACCTCTTCAGGCATGGCAACCAATATGGCTGTCATAGCTGTAACATTCACTGTCACCCAGCTTTCCTAGACTCCTTAATGTTCAATCTGCCTGGTTACACATTCCCCTTCTCCATTGTATATGGTTGTCAAGGTTATATTTGTTGTCAGCCAGCTTTCCCTGACGCCTGAATGTCAAATCTGCCTGGTTATACTGAAGCATGATCCCCTTCACCAATCATAAGGTCATATTTGTTGCTACTCAGCTTTCCCAGTCTCCTCACTGTCAAATCCGCCTTATTACACAGATATACAATCCCCTTGTCCAAAATACAAAGCCGTGTTTGTTGCCACTCAGCTTTTCCAGACTCCAGAATGTCAAATCCGTCTGGTTACACAGATATACAATCCTCTTCTCAATTGTATAAGGTCGTGTTTGTTGTCACCCAGTTTTTCCAGACTCCTGAATACCAAACTTGATATAAAATTGTACACATGACAACCGCTGTAGGAGCTGTAATGGCGGCCATGTTTGTTATCACTCAGCCTACTCAGGATCAGGGTATGACATTGTCAGGTTGAAGGGTGTTCGAAGTCATAGCCGTAGCCCCCACCATATCATTTTGCCTCCTTACGGTTTGGCTCTGCTTTTTCCACGCGGTCACATGGTTCACCATTGATCACAAAAGTCAACCATGTGGCCTGCGAAGAAACCTGAACAGAGAGCCAGAGTAACCCTGCACTTTCCTAACGGAGCTGCCACTTGGCTCTAGTGATCATCGGCGGTTCCAGTGGTCTCACCCCTGACAACAAACATGTCACCAATATCTGAGCCATGACAACCCCTTTAAACTGGAATCTAATAATCTAGAAAATCAGATTATCCAACAATTCACTGTCTAAAACCTTAATATTTTATAATCTTACGCCATTCAGATTCGATGCCATTCATTCCAGAATAAGGCTGACTCCCATGTCACGACCAAAGATCGCATGTTGCCCTGAGACTCCCACTAACTCAAGCACTCAGTCGCAGCACCCTCGGGATTGCAATGGTTAATGAGGATGTCCCAGGTTTATTTTTTTATGGCCTATCCTTAGAATTGGCCATAAATATCTAATCAGTAGGTGGCTGACAGGTGGCCCCCACACAGATCAGCTGTACAGGGCCGCTTCTGATGTCTGTACTACATACAACAATGGGACCTGAGTTGCAGTACTGGTGCCCGGCCACTATAGAGGGCGTAGAGACAACTGCTTCTGGCCCCATGTTGTGTATAGTACGGGTGTAGAGTGGGCCACCTGTCAGCCCTCCACAATTAGATATTTATACGCCATAGAAAATAAATCCTGGACAACCCTCATAGATTGTAAGCCCTTGCGGGCAGGGCCCTCTATCCCACTGTACCAGTTAGTCTCTGTTAGCATTATCTGTTTTGTATATCTGGTGTACCGTATGTAAATCCGCAAATGTAAAGCACCATGGAATTAATGGTGCTATATAAATAAACAATAATAATAATAACCCCTTTAATAGGGGGGGGTCCCCTAGTTAGGATCGTCATCTCTTAGCCAAAGTACAGAGCAGCTACAAAGGGGGTCCCCCGCTCTGGAGGACCTGATGTATCCATGCAATTACCCTGACAACCCACTGATTTTATTAGTTACCATGTAATACTTAATTTCCCCTGTGGAGGCACTGTAGGGAAACTAAACACTTCCTGTCAGGTTCCCACATCGATTACAGCTGATCACTGAAGGTCTCACAAGCAGAACACTCCATGATCATCCTATAGTAGTCAAATAGGGATTATTCAAAGAAGAGGATCCCTTTAACTAACCAAGAGAGACCTTACACCCCATACTTTGATATTACTTGGATTTAGGATGATAATGATTTCACAATGAGCCGCTTCTCTCTGAAGGAAACAAGTGACAATGACTGGAATGTGAACAAAGAACCGCGCCAACGTATCACGTATCTGCCGGTCCAAGCGAAAGAAGAAGAGTCCGCCAGACGTAATAATAGAAATATCACATTCCCTGGAGATCAGCAGATCACACAATGTATAGACATGGCTACGGGGACAGTCCTCTGATATAAGCCGCCCGCACCACCATGAATCTAGGACATGTAGCTGCAGCTTCATTTACACTAATAGAGACATTTACCTAGCTTTCCCAGACTCCTGAATGGTCAATTTTGCAATATGTTCTTCATTACAGCTCCAACAGGGGTATTTACCAAGCTTTCCTAGACTCCTGAATGCCTAAATTGTATAAGATGAGGATGTATCACTGCATAACTAAGCAGGGTGATAACTAACATGGCTATTATGGATAACACAGGTCTTGTGCCCCAACTTTCCTAGATTCCTGAATGGCAAATATCTATTAATAAAGGAGAGGACAGTGTATCACTGCATAATAAAACAACCAATATGGCTGCCATTACAGCTAATAGGCATCATTATGCAGTACGGCCTTATTAACAGTTCCTACAAGGGTTTACACTCAACTTTTCCAGGCTCCTGAATGGCAAAGTTGCAAAGTTCTGCATTAAAATAGGATAAAATGCATCACTGCACAACAAGGCAGTGTGACAACCAATATGGCCACCATTATGGATGGAAAAGGTGTAGTGCCCCAACTTTTTCAGACTTCTGAATGGCAAATTAGCATTTATTATACCACATAGCCATCATTACAGCTCCCATGGGGGTCATCACCTAACTTTCTCAGACTTCTGATTATCAAAGCTTCATGGTTATGTATGGCCTGCCAACCAATATGATTGATATTACATTACAGCACCCATATGGGTTGCTACCTAACTTTCCCAGACTCCTGAGTGGCACATCTTCATGGATATCCATAAATATGGGGGAAAATACCACTGCATAAGTAGCGACAGCATATATGGCTACTACTATAGATAACAAAGCTGAAGTAACAAAACTATCCCAGACTCCTGAATGGCAAAGATGCATGGATATCCATAAATATGGGGGAGCTCCTGTCACTGCATAGGCAGCGACAACAAATATGGCCGTTACTGCAGATAACAAAGCTGTAGTGCCCCAACTTTCCCAGATCCCTGAATGGTAAAGCTGAATACATATAATATAAAACATGCCACTGTATAACTACATAGAGTAACAACCCATATGGCTGCCATTATGTATAACGCAGGTATAGTGCCCCAACTTTCCCAGATCCCTGAATGGTAAAGCTGAATACATACAATATAAAATGTACCACTGTATAACTACATAGAGTAACAACCCATATGGCTGCCATTAAGAATAATTAAAGTATAGTGCCCCAACTTTCCCAGACTCCTGAATGGCCATTTCAGAGCAGCGGAGCACATAACGGTGTCCATGACGGTCACATCTGCTTTCTATCCCATCTGAAGGGCATCCAATGTTTTGCAGGGAGCTATTAAAAGCTATAGATAATATATCGAGTCGTCTCCTGAACCAAACCTCAAGTTTATTTCTTCACTAAACACCATATGTGATCAGGACAACAAAGTCTTCTCCACCAGTTACCGGATACTCTGTAAACAGAGGCTAATTCCGACTCCCCTCCGATTCGCCATACAACGCGGAGTTACTTTCTAAAGACTTTGTTTACTTTTACCATGAGACTGATTTTAAGTGAATTCTTCTCCGTTCATGCCTAAAGCTGCAGTTCAGCTGCTTTCCTGTGATCTGAGAGCAGTGCATCGTGGGGGTTCAGACCATGAATAAAAATTACTTGTACAGGCCCAATACTTCTAACAGCTGAGGGTTTGCTACAATTGCACCCAGTCTAGAAGCTAATTATTTCAGCAGTGCAACTCTCTCTCCTATTCTGATATTTGCTACAATGTATCAGTGCAAATAAGGCTATGTTCACATCTGCATTGAAGGCTCCATTAAAGGGGTTTCGGGGTTTTTATGTTTGATGATAAGCAGAGGTCAGACACCCATCCTTAGGATAGATGATCAATTGAACATTGTCTTCGAGGACCCTGCGGATCAGCTGTTTGAAGAGGCTGCAGCATTCAGATGAATGCTGGGTCCTCTTCAATACTTACCAAGTGCAGCGCCGTACTTTGTATAGTGGCTGTGCTTGGTATCACAGCTCAGCCCCAGTCACTGAATGTGATCAATGACAGTGATGTCACACAGCCTGTGAAGCAGAAGCAGCCTCTGCAAACAGCTGATCGGCGGGGGTCATTAACTAACAAAGTCCTGAAAAACCCCTTTAAGCACTGCTTCTGTTTCACAGGCCATGTAACGTCACATTCATTCATTACATGGCCTGTGAGTGAATGGGGCTGAGCTGCAATACAAGAACATTCACTATATAAGGTACGGCACCGAGCTTGGTAAGTAGTGAATAGGTCGCAGCACTCTCCCAAACGCTGCGGTCTCTTCAAACAGTTGATGGGCGAGCGTCCCAGGTGTCCGACTCCCACTGAAGGCAAAAATCATGGCCGAAATAGTGCAGCACCATAATAGAAATCTGATGGACCCCATTATAGTCAGTGGCATTCACTGTCCACCGTTTGGAGGATTAATTCATCCTCATCCTAATACCAGAACCAAAAAATGTAAATCCTGACGAAGATGGGAAAGCAAAAAAAAACGCAGTGAAAACACAATCCCAAAACTCAGGGAAAAGGCAGTGGTTTTGCAAGTAAAATTAACATGCTGCGTTTTTCAAAAATGAATTTTCTGTAGCATTTATTTCCCGTAATGTGGGGATGAGATGCAATAAAATCTCATTTACTTTTCTGAGACTGTAAAACACAGCATTTTTTTTTCACTGCATTTCTCCAACATGTGGCCTCAGCCTGAAGTCCAGTTTGTTGAGCCCAAAAGTGACTGCCAAAACCGAGACATTGTAACCAAGTATTAGAATTTCGCAGCACAAATCTCTCCCTGGTCCTGTTCATTTAGGATGTTGCGGAACTTCTAATTCTAAATAAAACTGAAAAGCCCCATTAATCTGAGAGAAATGAGGAGGGAAATCCTGCGCTATTGTCTGGCGGCTCCTTCCTCACGCTACATTGACTTATTGTACAAATTGAGAGCGAGAGACTTGCTTTACACAGTTCCAGGAAAATGAGTGAGAAGACCGGCCCTGTGGGCCACCGCAGGAACGAAGGCGGAGAGGATCCATGAGTCATCTGCCTGATGAAAAGTGTGACACGCCAGAGCGAAGAGCTTCCCATTCACACCAACCATCCCTGCAGAAAAACGTCAGAAAAGCAATCGCTCAGAAGGCACAGGAGGGATTGTTTCCATAGGTCAGGAGCGCATGTATAGCCGTATACTTCCTGCATCACTTGGTTACATGTGCTAGTAGCCAGAGAGCCGCACTGATAGCCCCTGACCCAGATGCCGCCATCAATCCGGATGCCAAAATATCATATGTGATGGGTTTCCTCATGTATCACAGAAATAGGAAGCGACGGGCGTGACGCAGTATAGGATGACCCATCTATATCATAAAATCGAGTGTCTGTCCTCTATAGGCACCCAAAGGTCTGAACCATTTAAGGCTAAGGCTACATTCACATGACAGTGAATGATTGGGGGCTATTCTCATTACCATTATTTTGATGGCCTGTTGTCACGGACCGCCAAAATATAGGTCATGTCCTATTTTCGGTCGTTTTCACGGATCCCTCTATACACGGAAATGTATAGGGGATCCTTGGGTGCATGACGGCCGTATAAAACATCCATTTTCGTTTCGCTCCTCGATCGTGTGCGTCTAGCCTAAAGCGCCATGAAACGCAGCAGGAAAAAAAAACGCAGCGTTTTACAGAACCAGCAAAGTGAAGGAGATTCTGGCTAATCCCATCCAGACACTGCAGGAAAAAAACACTGTGGAAAAGATGAGTTTTCAAAAATGCAGTATGTAGATTTTAGCTGCAGAAAAAAAAAACAAAACAAAAACAAACAAACAAAAAAAAAAACACAATGCGTACTGCATGCATGGCTCCATTAATTTTATGGCTAAGGCTCGGGGTAGCGAAACGCAGCAAATAAACACTACAAAAAAAAAAAACACAGCAAAAATGCATTGTGTTTTTTTCCCACAGTGTTTTTGCTGCGTTTTTCTCTGCTTTTTTCACTTCTTGTATTAAATCTAAAGGGAAAATGCTCGATTCCCAGGCAGCTTTTCCACAGTTCTTTTTTTCTGCAATTGCTGGTACTGTAAGGCTGAGACCCCATATTGCGGAAACGCAGCGTTTTTTTGTTGCAGATTTTGCTGCGGTTTTTTGAGCCAAAGTCAGGAGTGGATTTAACAGAAGGGAAACGTTTAAGGCTGTATTCACACCTGCCACACCTGCTCGATGACTGTTCGGGAATTCTATCTATAGGGTCCGCGGGTTTCCGCAGGTAAACGTTTTTTAAGCGGATTGGGTTTCCGTTTTTTAGGTCCCCAAGCGGACCCAAAGAACAGAAACCCCCAACGCAGGTGTGAACCTAGCGAAATACTACCTTTATATTTTCCATTCCTTTACAAGCCACTCATGACTTTGGCTTTAAAAAAATACAGCAAAATCTGCAACAAAAAACACTGCGTTTCTGCAATGTGAGGCCTTGGGGTCCAGGGGTCTCCATTCAAATGAATGGCGCGTTTTTTTCCCTGCGTTTAGCTATATGTGACCTTACCACGCCATAGGCAGTCACCTCCATTTTGGGGCAACCATTGCACTGTAAACCGCATTAGGGCCCGGTCAGCAAGTCACAGGCTGATACCCAACTTTCCCAGTAACGGATATAACTAGCGCACACTGCACTACACTTTGTGAAAACTGATAGGGAGGGACAGTTCATGAATGCTCCCAGGGAATTGAATAGCGGTACACGGGGTGTCTCCATGGCACCGAATTACCAACTCTTTTTTACGCTTATTTCAACAATTTTGAAATGTTCTACAATAGGGGCAGGGCCAAAAAAAAGTTGGAAATATGCTGATTTTGTAAAATGGCCACATTATAATTACAGATTTATGTTGCCCATAGTAATCAATCACTGCGCAGCTTTCATTTTTCAAACGCAGTATAAGTTATGAAAGCTGCACTGTGATTGGTTGCTATGGGTAACTAAAACACTTTTGATTTAAGACAGTTTTCATAAATCTGGCCCAAATTTTTGGTGCAAAATACTGCCATACATGTGACACAGCTACCTGCCATATTGTATCAGAACGTCTGCGCCATTTTGATAGATTTGGCCCAGCATCATTCTCAGACATATCGCGTATCGATATACTGATGATGGAGGACGGATTAATGTATATCTGAGTCCCGGCCTGTAATAATGGCTATAATCTACAGTGGTTTATATAGGGGATCGGCCCCCGTATAATCCAGGCTCTCTCTAATGGCTTCTGAACAAGAGTCCTGGCAAATTATGTCATTAACCTCTAATCCGGGGATTAGACTCAAGTCCTGTCCATTGTCTACACCGATCGGATTCACAAATTTAGGCTAAACCTCTTGCAGGGCGTTGTCAGAAAAATAAAGACAAGACTTTCATATATTACACCCAATGTCTGACGTGATTTCACTTAAAATTTAGGGTATATAGGACATTGTGTCTGATGGAGGGGGGCTCATCTCTCTGACTACCAGAAATCAGGAGAAAGAGAGTAAAAGTAATCTAGAAGATATATGGTAAGGGTTAGGTTAAAAATAAGAATTAGGGTTACAGGTCCGGGTCTGTTTGGGAACTTTTTTTCTCCGCATATTTTAAGTGGAATGGGGGACGGAGTCTCCAAACACTAGTGTGACTGCAGCCTTAAAGGGGTTGTCCAGGCTAACTTTTTTTTTTTTTTTAAATTAGGCTGTGGGAGGTGAAAAATTTTTTTTTTTTTAATTCTACTTCCCTTTTCCCGATGCTCCAGTGTCTTCCAGCGCGGTCCAGTCCTGCAGATCCCCAGCACATGTGACCGCTCCCAGCGTCGTCTCTTCCTTAGGCTGCTGACTGGCCAATAAGAGGTCTCAACAGAAGGGACACGGGACGTCACAGCTGGCGAGGACTCCCGGCAAAAGAAGGCAGCTGAGAAGCAGGACCAGATCGCACTAGGTGTCCATCGGAGCACTGGGAGCAGGTGAGTATGGTTTTTTTTTGTTTTTTTTTTTTCACCTCACCCAGCCTAATTAATTTTTTTTTTTTTTTTTGGCCTGGACAACCTCTTTAAGGGGACCCACGTAGCGTAAACGCTGTGGTTTGCCCGCAGTGGCCATTTTACAGTCACTGTGTAGTGGATGGGATTCTAGTGAATCCCATTCCCACAGTGCGGCAAAATACGTGCAGCAGACACGCTACAATTTTCAAAACCGTTGCAGTTTTGGAAATCGCAGCATGTCAATTATACCTACAGAAACACCGGCAGTACCGCTATAGGTATAATGGAAGCAGAAAGTCCGCAGAGGAAACCTCTGCGAACTTTCTATGAAAAGCGCCGTGGGAAAAACCGTGATACATTGGCGCTGCGGTTTTTCCCGCAGTGCTTTTTTGCTGCAGGACGCTACGTCGGGCCTTAGCCTGACCTAAGGGTAAAAGTAAGGTTTGGCATAATGATTAAGATTGGAGCTCAGATAAAGCCATGTTCACAAAATTAGGATTCTGTCAGGATTTAGGCTAAAGGTTAGGACAAGGGTAATCCATCATACAGTGCAGTATATGGAGAAGCCACGGATTAGCTCCATCGAGGGGTTAATATGTGTGGGATACGCTGGACAATCCAAAAATCCATTGTGCGTGAACATGGCCTAAGGTTTACATAGTACGACTGATAAAGACGCATGTCCATCAAGTTCACTTAGGGCAAGAGTTAAAGTAAGGATTAAGATTAGGGTAAGGATTAGGGATTGGGATGGGTAAAGGTTAGGATTAGGGTTAGGTACTCCATGCAATGACTGTGCGGCTACACTGTAAAAATCGTCTCCACATTTTGCATCCACTTTGGGAGCGGCTGATAGGCGCCAGCTGGCCAGATGGCATTATAAAGCCTGGTTATAATAGCTCAGCAGGCGGACAAGAGGTCGGGGTAATCCAAATTTATTTTAATGAGGTCACAATGAGCATCCACATCTTCTATTCCACGTCCGTCGCCCCCCCCCCCCCGACTGATGTCACTAACATGTAATTGTAATTCCTCCATAATTACAAGCAGTGCTTCCCCCTGAGCGATGAACTGGAGGCCGAACTACAGTACACAGGGGGCAATTAAAGGGATTTCCTGCATTTATGTAAACACAGCTTAATCCCTGTATACATAGAAAGTTCTACAACTTTCTAATATATGTTCTTTGACAGTTCTTTACCATGGACAAGATCTCTGCTTCCTGTCAGTGACTGTGAAGACTCTTGTGTCCATTCAGAGGCTGTAACCCTGTACATATCTAGTCCTGCTCTCGGCTGATACATTGTATCCAGTCTAGACAATGCTCTGTGAGCTCAGCAGCCTGGACTCCAGACTGATACGTTGCAGCAAACTAGCAGAGCTTTTTGCAGCTGATGCTTATGAGTTGAGCTCACAGAGCATTGTCAAGACCGGATACATCATCAGCAACTGCACAAATCTCTCTGCTAGTATGCTACAATGTATCAGTCTGGAGTCCAGGCTGTTGAACTCACAGAGCATTGTCTAGACTGGATACAATTGTTTCCACTTCCCAGCTGAGAGCAGAACCACCTATACTCATGCCTGAATATATGATATAATTGCCTTTCAGGAGTCTGCGAAAGCTGGGTGAAAATCTGTGTGAGATCTGTAACTATCGTTAGTTGGCAACCCCCAAATATGGCCATATACAGTTTAACCCAGCTTTCCCAGAAACGGATTAATAGATAGATAACAGATAAATAAGTATAGAATATGATGATCTGGATGTTGATCTTGTGACATCTTTACAGAATTGTTTTCCTTCTAGTTGGGCAGCAACGTGTAGTCCGGAGAGACTGGGAGACTGGATGATGGGTGTGGTATTACACGCTGTGAAGGGCTGTGATTGTAATTCTGCACAGATGTGACACAGGAGAGATGACACGGGGAGGGACACTCAGCTACAGATTTATGGCCGTGTAATAAAGCTTCTTTATGAGAATAAATAGGGCTATAAAGCTGTGAAGGCAGGACGACAGCCATATACAGACCATCAATACTGAGTAACACTTTCTAATGTTCAGGAGAGGCCTAGATAAGCACACCATATCACGTCATATCACCAGATCATATATCATACGTGCTACACCATGTGATTATGTCATATCATCTGCTCTTACATCATGTCTGCTATACCAAGTGATCACATCAACTGTGTCATATCATCTGAACCTATATAATATGTGTTATACCATGTGATTACATCACATAAACCATATAATCTGACCTCATATCATACCTGTTACACCGCTATATCATCTGATCAGACACTATTTCCATTATACCATGTGATAGCGTCATATGGGATAATCTCATTTTATATATCATATGATCACATCAAATAACATAATCATATATATATCTAATTCATGCCATGACATGCGATTATGTCATACAGTATACATCATCATCTAATCATATGTCATATCTGACATACCAGGGGGTTTACATTAAATATGTCATATCATCTGCTCATATATCATAGATGTTATACCATATGATCACATAATATACCTGCTATACCAGGTAATGACTTCATACGTGATAATCTCATCATAAATAATATCATCTGATCACATAACATCATCATATATAAAGCATGTGATCACATCATATACATCATATTACCTAATCATATATTATACATGTGGTGAAATAATGACACAATGTACTTCTCTGGAATGCTCTATCCCGGACTATCAGATTAACCCCCAATTTCCACAGCTTCAAGCGTAAACTAAAGACATATCTTATCAGACAGGCCTATCACAACTCCTAATGTAAACCCTTCCATAGTTAGAATCCCTAAAACGTACCCTCCTCTGTTCACGCTCCCGCATTACCTCACAGGCTATGATGCCGTATCAGACTAGCTTTATATGTCCAGGCACCGTCTGCACGTTACAGGACACGACTGGTGACGGCTCATACAGCTTATATATGTGTAATGACAGTAACCTCTATTACAGAATTGTCTGACCATTGTATAAGCAATGTTACCTCCGATGCCACCCCTGCTACCTCCTGTGTCACCCCCTCTACCTCATAGATTGTAAGCTCTTGCGAGCAGGGCCCTCAGTCCCAGTGTGTGAATTGACTATTTCTTTGTAATGTATCTTTGTCTGTACTTGAACCCTACAAATTGTACAGTGCTGCCGAATATGTTGGCGCTATAGAAATAAAATGTATTATTATTAGCAATGTGATCAAATCATATGTCATGTCATCTGATCGTATCATACCTGTCATACCATATGACATAATTATATATTATACATGTCATGCAATCTAATCACATATAATACGTAATATACTACATCATCACATCATATATGGTGTATTCATACAGAATATCACCCTATATAATATGTATCATACTATGTGTTCATATCATATATTCATATATAATATCGTCATATATTATACATATCATACCATGTGATCACATCATGTCATATCATCTATTCATATACAATATTATCTTATACAATACATATCATACCATGTGATCACATCATATATGTCATTTTATCTGATCACATCCTATAATCTAATCATACAAGTCACCCGGCCCAGAATGACCCACAGGGGAACAGGTGAATTCCCTGGTGAGCCCCTAGACCCGCAAACTCTGCAGAAGTAGTGCATGGAACAGTATACTGACTGCAGTATATACAGGTGTATGGTGTATAGCATCTCATGCAGCCTGTCAGAGGGGTAACCTGAAGCTCCTGGGTCCCAATGTAAAATCTGTAATACGGATGCCATCTTATAGTGTAGAGAGGCCTTTGGGCCCCCTTAAGCTCCAGGGCCCGGTAGTGATTGCTACCTCTGAACCTCCTATAGAAACGCCCCTGCAGCCTATATATAGCCTATATAACCCATATAATAAACTGGGTAGAATATTTATCAAACTACCCAGTTACCTATATATAGATGCGTTGGGTGGCTGAGATGACATCTAGGCATGTGGACCACTATCCCCCCTCCTGGGCCCCATCTCCTTACTGTCACTGTGGGGCCCCCATCACCTATCACCTTGGTAATGGATCCAAGGGGTCCCTAGTCTAACTAAAGAGCAAGTCAGCAGGCTACTGAGAGGGCCGTAGGACAGATACGGTCCAGGGGGGCTAGACAGCAGAATTTGTAAATGGGAGTTAGGTAATATTTGTTTTCAGCTGTATAGTGGGCCCCCAGAATGAATGACACAGGTGGGCCCCGGACACCGCAGTCATCTGATCACTTATCATACATTCCATGCCATCATGTCCTATAACCTACATATGTCATCATGATACCCTATATGTCACATTATCTAATCCTATATGATCTGGAACAATCCAGTTTCTTCTATATACATTAGACCCTGCTGTGACTTCCACCATGTTAGAGGGAGAGAGAGCTGCTTCGGCCAGTCTGTAGGGCACTGTCCACACACCAATAAATGCAGAGGATTTCACATGGGACTGAGATAAATTCCTACATACACTTCAGGACTTTGACTGTTTCAGCCCCTCCATCCACATTCACATAAAAAATTCCTAAAAAGCCAAACGTCAAGGCGCCTGCTTACATGACCCCTGGGATTTGTTCAGACATGGCCTGAGCTTCTGTACATTCTGTTTTATGACTACACTTTAGTGCAAATCTCACACTTAAGTGCAAAGCCAACAAAAAAGTAACACCACAAAAACAGCAGGATGGGAAGCTGGGAAAACACTGGCCCTACTGCGGACATGGAAGCCGGGGACGCCACATAGCAGTACATTATCTGCTCTTACCATTGACTTCAGTGAGTACTATGTAATACTTCAATCTACCTGTGGTGGCGCTGCAGGGAAACTCATCACTTGCTCCTCTATAGATCACAGCAGATCACTAGGGGCCCCAATAGCAGGACAACCTGTGATTAGAAGCAGAGAATGGGGCGCCTAACAACAAAAAACTGGATTGTAAAAAAGTGGACCATCCCTTTAAATATCCAGTGCTTTGTGTCTTTAAGATCTTATTAAAATGTAAGATGTTTTTATATGTCTCTGGGAAAGCTGGGTGACAACCCATGTTGGAATTATACTGGTGCCAGTTATTGTTGTCAGACAGTATTCCCAGTGGTCAGTGGTCTGTAATTTGCCCTCCAGGGCCTGGATACATACAGAATATTTTACGTGTACTTCACATTGCGACAAAACTCCGACCTTAGAATATCATCACAACCATTCGCAGCATCCCAAAATAATATGTCCAAAAATCCTCAGCACCGTGAGCAAGATCTGCAATGTCTACATACAGAATGTGGGTGCGCAGCCCCCATGGGTAGTCACTTCAAAGAATTGCCCAAAAATCTCAATCCACTTTCTAATAGACCTGAATGTGAACACTCCCCTATCCAAAAGCTGCAAACACCTACAAGCCTAATACTTCTCACAGCTGAGAGTCTGTAACAATTACATCCAGTCTGGACAATGCTCTGTGAGCTGCACAGTCAGGACATTGTATCATGCTATCAGAGCTGGGGACAGCTTTTGCCAGCTCACATACAATTGTGCACAGTTTAGACAATTGTAACAAACCCTCAGCTCCAAGAAGTAGTAGGTGTGAATGAGTTTTCAGCCTAGAAAGAAGTAGAACACAAAACTGCACTGTACAAGTACACATGTACAAAGAAGCGACAACTATACTACTGCAACTGAGAGCAGCGGCATATAGCGGCAGCCACTGGGGTTGGACTATAGAGCAGTACCAACAATCTAGAGACTGGTCAGATAGATACATGGATATATAGATAATAGGTAAGAGATAGATAGATAGAAGGATAGATAGATAGATAGATAGGTGGTGTGTGTGGTGTGTGTGTATAGATAGATAGATAGATAGATAGATAATAGGTATGAGATAGATAGATAGACAAATGTCCAGCTATGAGACGGATGGACAGATATGAGATAGATAGGTGGACAGATACATAGGTTTGAGATACACAGACAGAAAAATATGAGCTAGAGATAAATAGATAGATATGAGATAGATGATGTGAGATAGACAGATATGAGATAGATACATGAGATAGATACATAGATAGATATGAGATAGAGAGAGATAGATAGATAGATAGATAGATAGATATGAGATAGATACATAGATAGATAGGATAGATAGATAGATATGAGATAGATAGATAGATAGATAGATAGATATGAGATAGATAGATAGATAGATAGATGATGAGATAGACTAGATAGATAGAGAGATAGATAGATATGAGATAGATAGATATGAGATAGATAGATATGAGATAGATAGATAGATAGATAGATATGAGATAGATACATAGATAGATAGATAGATAGATACATAGATAGATAGATAGATATGGGATAGATAGATAGATAGATAGATAGATAGATAGACAGGCGCCAATATATTCCACAGTGTCCGTCCGCAGAAGCTCAGGTCCCGGTTCACACGGTGCGATGTTCTGCAGCTCCCCACTATGTTACAATGTATCAGTCTTCTCCAGGACTTGTTACATATGGATGTGCCCAGTGACAGCTTCACCTGGCTGCGGTCTGTGCCCTGGCATGGTGCCCGGTGCCATATGTTCCCTGGATCTTGCCCTCCAGCCCCTGCCCTGGTCCTGGCTGTGCCCCCAGCCCCTTCCCTCGGTGCAGTGCCCCGGTGCCCTCTCCTCTTACCCCGGGCAGCGCTCTCCTCCGGGCTTCCCCTGTATTCCACAGGCTGCTGCTGCTGGCAGTGCTGGGATCCCTGGCACATGACAGGCGGGCAGTGGAGCTGGTGGTGCAGCCTGTCCGCGGCTGTGTGTGATCAGGGTGCCTGCAGCCTGTGCCCCCGCCGGTGCCCGCTCCCTGCCGGCCGCATACTCTCCACTTCTGATCTTTGGACTTTTCTTCTCTCTTTTGTTTGCAGTTTTGAGCCGGGGGGCTGGAGGCTCTGTGCCGCCACCTAGCGTCCGCTCCCGGCACTGCAGCGCTGCCACTGTCACCGGCTAGAGGAGTGGCCAGCAGGAACAAAGGTGGTGCCACTCAGAGGAGAGGAATGTGAGCATGGCCTCTGCATCCCCCCCCCCGTGCAGGGCAGTGGTTCAGTCCAGACTGCTGCACTAAGTGCTACTTAATCTGCAGAGCCAACGTGGAGGTGACATGACACCAGTGCAGGGGAAACTTCATACTGTGTGTGCCCTGCCTGCTGCCTGCACAGTGAACTAGTGTAAACCTCTTATCTATCTCTGTCTGCGAAAGCTGGGTGAGGACCAATATGGTTGCAAACTTTTGACATTTTGTAACCCAAGACCTATTTCTATAGAGCATGAGCCATCATCACACCCCGAAATGAATACAGACCCATAAACAAATACAAACCCCCAGACTGGGACCACCTAAACAAATACAGACCCTCTAAGCAAAATACAACCCTAGAATAATCAGGCTCCAGACTAGACCCCCTAACAAATAAGCCCCAGATCTGACCCCTTAACAAATAAGACCCCAGACCTCCTAAACTAATACAGACCCCCAGACCAGACCCCTAAACTAATACAGACCCCAGACCAGACCCCTAAACTAATACAGACCCCAGACCAGACCCCTAAACTAATACAGACCCCAGACCAGACCCCTAAACTAATACAGACCCCAGACCAGACCCCTAAACTAATACAGACCCCAGACCCCCCGGCCAGACCCCTAAACTAATACAGACCCCAGACCAGACCCCTAAACTAATACAGAGCCCCAGACCAGACCCCTAAACTAATACAGACCCCAGACCAGACCCCTAAACTAATACAGACCCCAGACCAACCCCTAAACTAATACAGACCCCAGACCAGACCCCTAAACTAATACAGACCCCGGACCAGACCCCTAAACTAATACAGACCCCGGACCAGACCCCTAAACTAATACACCAGACCCCTAAACTAATACAGACCCCAGACCAGACCCCTAAACTAATACAGACCCGCAGACCCAATCAGACCCCAACCAGCCCCAAACTAATACAGACCCCAGACCAGACCCCTAAACTAATACAGACCCCAGACCAGACCCCTAAACTAATACAGACCCCAGACCAGACCCCTAAACTAATACAGACCCCAGACCAGACCCCTAAACTAATACAGACCCCAGACCAGACCCCTAAACTAATACAGACCCCCCTAAACTAATACAGACCCCAAAGCAGACTCCTAAACTAATACCAGACCAGACCCCTAAACTAATACAGACCCCAGACCAGACCCCTAAACTAATACAGACCCCAGACCAGACCCCTAAACTAATACATACCCCAGACCAGACCCCTAAACTAATGCAGATCCCGGACCAGACCCCTAAACTAATACAGAGCCCAGACCTCTAAACTAATACAGACCCCAGACCAGACCCCTAAATTAATACAGACCCCAGACCGACCCCTAAACTAATACAGACCCCAGACCAGACCCCTAAACTAATACAGACCCCGGACCAGACCCCTAAACTAATACAGACCCCGGACCAGACCCCTAAACTAATACAGACCCCAGACCAGACCCCTAAACTAATACAGACCCGCAGACCAGACCCCTAAACTAATACAGACCCCAGACCAGACCCCTAAACTAATACAGACCCCAGGCCAGACCCCTAAACTAATACAGACCCCAGACCAGACCCCTAAACTAATACAGACCCGCGCCCAGCCAGACCCACTAATACAGACCCCAGCCAGACCCCTAACTAATACAGACCCCAGACCAGACCCCTAAACTAATACAGACCCCAGACCAGACCCCTAAACTAATACAGACCCCAGACCAGACCCCTAAACTAATACAGACCCCAGACCAGACCCCTAAACTAATACAGACCCCAGACCAGACCTCCTAAACTAATACAGACCCCAGACCAGACCCCTAATACTAATACAGACCCCAGACCAGACCCCTAAATACTAATACAGACCCCAGACCAGACCCCTAAACTAATACAGACCCCAGACCAGACCCCTAAACTAATACAGACCCCAGACCAGACCCCTAAACTAATACAGACCCCAGACCAGACCCCTAAACTAATACAGACCCCAGACCAGACCCCTAAACTAATACAGACCCTCTTACCCCAGACCAGACCCCTAAACTAATACAGACCCCAGACCAGACCCCTAAACTACAAACTATAGACCCCAGACTGGACCCCTAAACTAATACAGACCCCAGACCAGACCCCTAAACTAATACAGCCAGCCCAGACCCCTAAACTAATACAGACCCCAGACCAGACCCCTAAACTAATACAGACCCCAGACCAGACCCCTATAACCCCAGACCGCCCCTCTTCCTTGCCCAGCCAGACCCCTAAACTAATACAGACCCCAGACCAGACCCTAAACTAATACAGACCCCAGACCAGACCCCTAAACTAATACAGACCCCAGACCAGACCCCTAAACTAATACACCCCAGACCGCCCTAAACTAATACAGACCCCAGACCAGACCCCTAAACTAATACAGACCCCAGACCAGACCCTAAACTAATACAGACCCCAGACCAGCCCCCAGACCCCTAAACTAATACAGACCCCAGACCAGACCCCCTAAACTAATACAGATCCCAGACCAGACCCCTAAACTAATACAGACCCCAGACCAGACCCCTAAACTAATACAGACCCCAGACCAGACCCCTAAACTAATACAGACCCCAGACCAGACCCCTAAACTAATACAGACCCCAGACCAGACCCCTAAACTAATACAGACCCCAGACCAGACCCCTAAACTAATACAGACCCCAGACCAGACCCCTAAACTAATACAGACCCCCAGACCAGACCCCTAAACTAATACAGACCCCAGACCAGACCCCTAAACTAATACAGACCCCAGACCAGACCTCTAAACTAATACAGACCCCAGACCAGACCCCTAAACTAATACAAACCCCAGACCAGACCCCTAAACTAATACAGACCCCAGACCCCTAAACTAATACAGACCCCCCCCCAGACTGATACCCCTAAACTAATACAGACCCCAGACCAGACCCCTAAACTAATACAGACCCCAGACCCCTAAACTAATACAGACCCCAGACCCTCCAGACCCCAGACCCCCTAAACTAATACAGACCCCAGACCCCTAAACTAATACAGACCCCAGACCAGACCCCTAAACTAATACAGACCCCAGACCCCTAAACTAATACAGACCCCAGACCCCTAAACTAATACAGACCCCACCCCCCGCCCCAGACCAGACCCCTAAACTAATACAGACCCCAGACCAGACCCCTAAACTAATACAGACCCCAGGCCAGACCCCTAAACTAATACAGACCCCAGACCAGACCCCCTAAACTAATACAGACCCCAGACCAGACCGCTAAACTAATACAGACCCCAGACCAGACCCCTAAACTAATACAGACCCCAGACCAGACCCCCGCCCCTAAACTAATACAGACCCCAGACCAGACCCCTAAACTAATACAGACCCCAGACCAGACCCCTAAACTAATACAGACCCCAGGACCAGACCCCTAAACTAATACAGACCCCAGACCAGACCCCTAAACTAATACAGACCCCAGACCAGACCCCTAAACTAATACAGACCCCAGACCAGACCCCTAAACTAATACAGACCCCAGACCAGACCCCTAAACTAATACAGACCCCAGACCAGACCCCTAAACTAATACAGACCCCAGACCAGCCCTAAACTAATACAGACCCCAGACCAGACCCCTAAACTAATACAGACCCCAGACCAGACCCCTAAACTAATACAGACCCCAGACCAGACCCCTAAACTAATACAGACCCCAGACCAGACCCCTAAACTAATACAGACCCCAGACCAGACCCCTAAACTAATACAGACCCCAGACCAGACCCCTAAACTAATACAGACCCCAGACCAAACCCCTAAACTAATACAGACCCCAGACCAGACCCCTAAACTAATACAGACCCCAGACCAGACCCCTAAACTAGTACAGACCCCAGACCAGACCCCTACTAATACAGACCCCAGCCAGGCCTCTAACTAATACAGACCCCAGACCAGACCCCTAAACTAATACAGACCCCAGACCAGACCCCTAAACTAATACAGACCCCCAGACCAGACCCCTAAACTAATACAGACCCCAGACCAGACCCCTAAACTAATACAGACCCCAGACCAGACCCCTAAACTAATACAGACCCCAGACCAGACCTCCTAAACTAATACAGACCCCAGACCAGACCCCTAAACTAATACAGACCCCCAGACCAGACTTCCTAAACTAATACAGACCCCAGACCAGACCCCTAAACTAATACAGACCCCAGACCAGGCCTCTAAACTAATACAGACCCCAGACCAGACCCCTAAACTAATAGAGACCCCACACCAGACCAATAAACTAATATAGACCCCACGACCCCAGACCCCTAAACTAATAGAGACCCCAGACCCCCAAACTAATACAGACCCCAGACCAGACCTCTAAACTAATACAGACCCCAGACCAGACCTCTAAACTAATACAGACCCCAGACCAGACCCCTAAACTAATACAGACCCCAGACCAGACCCCTAAACTAATACAGACCCCAGACCAGACCTCCTAAACTAATACAGACCCCAGATTTTTACCAGACTGATGGAAGAGAAGGACTGAAGGTCTTTCTACATTTACTTTTTACATTACCTGCAGCTCAGAGTCTGTAAGGTGCGGATAATGTTTGTGTATTTGTAAATGTGCTTGGACACCTGTGTATTACAATGTATTGCTGCAGAGCTATCGATCACACATGCAGGGGGCGCTATTGTACATAGATGTATATTTGGGTCATCAGTACTCTAGGATATCTATGGTATAATGTCCTTCCTACTGAAGAACTGAAGAACATTACAAGTCACTGAGTTTCATGGTCATATAATAATAGAAGGCTATAGTTTCATGTATACAGGTCACTGGCTTATAATATCTTTATATTTGTAGTAGGCAGAGTACCTCGGCTGCTGCAGAACCTCTAATATGACCATACAATGCTGCCATACTGTGCACATAAGTAATGCCGCCATCCTCTGCTATATTCAGTGGTCTGAAATGGGGGACAATCCGTACACCCTTCTAGGGCATGTCATAATGGTACTGTATCTCTTATGTATCTTGTTGTCTGCTGGATTAAAGGCATTATCTACTGCCCCTTTAAATATCCTTTAGGCTTTTGTTCTTACAGTCAGGTGTTTACAGTAAACCTGCTGCAGTGAGACAGTCATGTGAATCCAGGCGCCATGCTCAAAGAATGGCATTGTACCTGCAGCTGGAGGTAAAAAAACTACTAAAAAAAAAATTCACAATACAATTGTCCTATACAGGCGTGAAAGTAGGGAATGCATTGTTCAATCCCTACTTGGTAAAAGGTTCCCTTGACAATTAGTTATTGGGACTACCAGTGATCAGCTGTGATCAGCAGGGAAATCTGGCATAGGTATTCAGTTTCCCTGCAGCGCCACCACAGGGGAAATTAAGTATTACAAAGTAGCAGATCCCTTCTTTAACTGGAGATCAGTTAGCAGTGAGCTGATCGATCAGCTGTGAGTGTCTGCACATTTTTCTTGCAGTGACCTCTATAGGAGAAATATGGTATTACAGTGTGTGCATTCATATGAATTGGCGGCCATGTAATACATGGTCATGTTGAGTCCTCCAGAGCAGGACGGGAGTCCCATGTAATGGCCTTATATGGACTCTATAATGTCCAAGTGTGTTATTGGGCATATGAACAGGGGTGGTCCTTATGGACAAACCCTTTAAAAGGGTGTTCTGGGACTTACATGCTTAGGATAGGTCATCAGTATATAATTGATGGGGGTCTGACACCCAGGACCCCACAGATCAGCTGTTTGCAGAGGCTGAAGTGTTTTAGAAGCTCTGCAGTCCCCTAACTGAATACCAAGGACAGCGCTATACATAGTATAGTGGCTGTGCTTGATATTGCAGCTCACCCTCATTCACTTGAATGGGACTGAGCTTCTGCTGTACCATGTGACCAATGAACGTGACATGATCAGCACAGGGAAGAGGCTGCAGTGCTGATGCACTGTGAGGGTCCCATGTTTGGACCCCCACGATGCTAAGGAGACAACCAATATGTCATTACTAGAGATGAGCGAATCGAAGCTGACGAAGTGGAATTCCATCCGAATTTCAGGAAATCTTCGTTTTCCATCGAATCCGGATTTCCTCACACTCCGTGGTAACGAATCGCATTTTTTTCAAAATGGCTGCTGCACAAGGGGCAAGAAACTCTGGGAACACGGAATCACACGCAATGCCATGCGTGCAGCCAATCAGCAGGCAGCCCTGTGATGTCACAGCCCTTTAACCCCTTCGCTGTGCCCACAGCATGTTTGATTGCTGCATGCAAACATGACCGCGGCATCCAAGTGGTTCCGCCATTTTGCCGCCCACCCCGGCTCTGCAGACAGGAAATAGCTGTTTATTTGCTGCAATTTAATTCAGATCAAATAGAATGTTATTGGAAAATTCGGAGAAGTTGGCGAATCAAATTTTTGAAAACTTCGCTCATTTCTAGTCATTACTGCTATCATGGTAGTTGTCACCCAGCTTTCCCAGACTCCTGGCTAGCAGTGCGGCAAACTGGGAGCTATGGACACCCAGCAGTAAAGGGTTAATGTGATGCAGGAATTTCGCAGTGAAACAGTTGCTGTTCCGTGCAGTAAAGCGTGATCTGTACGTGCTCCCCACGTTGGCAAAAACTTGTGTTTACATTAGACAAACGGAGTCTTGTTCTAGACAGCGAACCCTCTGCCAAGTCCAGACAAAAGCTGCTGCGATCGTGTTTATTGTGGTGGGGAAGAGCGAAAAATCCCCCAAACCGTACAACGTGCAACATAAAACACCGACGTACAGCGCACACGTGACGCAAGCGGTACAGAACACCTAAAGCTAGAAGATGCTGCCTGTCACATGATGAGCGGCAGCCAGAAATGTCACCGAAAGATCTGGGCACAGGGACCCCTAACACAAGCAAGGTGATCAACCACCAATTTTTGGTGCACTACAGCACCCAGTAGTATTTAGCAGAGTTGCATGTGATTAGAAAAAGGATCTGCTTGTTTTCCAGGAACAGCACCACTTTTGTTCACAGGATGTGTCTGGTATTGCAGCTTATCTCCATGGCCAAGAGTATAATAAAACTGCCCTGATGGGTGTTTTCCAGGGGTGAGCCCCTCACACCTGCCCCTCTGCTCACTGGTGAAATGTAGAATGTGAGACCCTAAATGAGGAATGTAGCAGAACAGCACAGAGCAGAGGATAGCCCCCTGATAATATAATGTAGCAGAATGGCACAGAGCAGAGGATAGCCCCCTGATAATATAATGTAGCAGAACAGCACAGAGCAGAGGATAGCCCCCTGATAATATAATGTAGCAGAACAGCACAGAGCAGAGGATAGCCCCCTGATAATATAATGTAGCAGAATGGCACAGAGCAGAGGATAGCCCCCTGATAATATAATGTAGCAGAACAGCACAGAGCAGAGGATAGCCTCCTGATAATATAATGTAGCAGAACAGCACAGAGCAGAGGATAGCCCCCTGATAATATAATGTAGCAGAACAGCACAGAGCAGAGGATAGCCCCCTGATAATATAATGTAGCAGAACAGCACAGAGCAGAGGATAGCCCCCTGATAATATAATGTAGCAGAACAGCACAGAGCAGAGGATAGCCCCCTGATAATATAATGTAGCAGAACAGCACAGAGCAGAGGATAGCCCCCTGATAATATAATGTAGCAGAACAGCACAGAGCAGAGGATAGCCCCCTGATAATATAATGTAGCAGAACAGCACAGAGCAGAGGAGCCCCTGATAATTAGAGCAGCAAGAGAGGGATAGCCCCCTGATAATATAATGTAGCAGAACAGCACAGATCAGAGGATAGCCTCCTGATAATATAATGTAGCAGAATGGCACAGAGCAGAGGATAGCCCCCTGATAATATAATGTAGCAGAACAGCACAGAGCAGAGGATAGCCTCCTGATAATATAATGTAGCAGAACAGCACAGAGCAGAGGATAGCCCCCTGATAATATAATGTAGCAGAACAGCACAGAGCAGAGGATAGCCCCCTGATAATATAATGTAGCAGAACAGCACAGAGCAGAGGATAGCCCCCTGATAATATAATGTAGCAGAACAGCACAGAGCAGAGGATAGCCCCCTGATAATATAATGTAGCAGAACAGCACAGAGCAGAGGATAGCCCCCTGATAATATAATGTAGCAGAACAGCACAGAGCAGAGGATAGCCCCCTGATAATATAATGTAGCAGAACAGCACAGAGCAGAGGATAGCCCCCTGATAATATAATGTAGCAGAACAGCACAGAGCAGAGGATAGCCCCCTGATAATATAATGTAGCAGAACAGCACAGAGCAGAGGATAGCCCCCTGATAATATAATGTAGCAGAACAGCACAGAGCAGAGGATAGCCATCCTGATAATATAATGTAGCAGAACAGCACAGAGCACGCCAGCTTACCTGGGAGCCTGAAGTAGTCTTAAATCCACCTCCTGTCTCATCAGAGGCTCCGATTGATCTTTTGTATCCCCATGCTTTACACTACAGCTCTTCTTGTTTATTGAATAAAATTGGTAAACTAAATCGGGTCTTCCATTTTTGTGTAATTAAATACGATCTGTCCCCTCTCCTGACATGTCTGGAAGTCTAGTGTTTATAACTGATGCTTGAAAACCGTTTCTGATCCCTTCTCATAGCTGAGGGTTTGCCACAGTTATACCATCCTACACTTCACGCTGATACTTTGTAGCAAACTCTGGATAGGAAACCATCAGCAATCAAACACCTTCTTCTGACAGTATTATCTGCCCATGCATTTACAAACTAGGTCCTGAGGCTGCAGTTGTAACAGGGTCCTTTAAGAGGATGGGGCACTCCTAGTATGTCCTATTCCCTTTGCTATTAGATGGGAGAACCCATGTAGGACTCCCCTCATCTGAGGAACTACAATGTTAGCAAGCAAAGCAAAATTGGTCCAAGCAAAGATATAGCTGTAGAGGCTGCACATAAGATGATGCCAGTCTTATAAATAGCACATGGTAAGTGCCGACCCTATTACAGATTTTGCATTGGGGCCCAGGAGCTTCTGGTCCCAAGGGTCATGGAATATGGGTGAAGAGAGAAACTAATACTGGAGTCCTTCTATCCAGAGGGTGAATCGGTAAGCATAGGCTGGAATCTGTGAGTATAGGCCATTACCTATTGGACTAATGCAATAGGTAGTGGCCTATTCTCACTGCGTAAGAGGGAAATCTGCTGTGTGGGGGCCAAAAATGGGGCAATATGATGTAGGTGTGGCATTATACTATGTGGGGGCCAGTAAAAGGGGGCACTATGCTGTGTGGAGGCCAGTAAAGGGGCATTATACTGCGTGGGGGCCAGTAAAGGGAGAACTATGCTGTGTGGGGGCCAGTAAAGGGGCATTATACTGCTTGGGGGCCAGTAAAGGGAGAACTATGCTGTGTGGGGGCCAGTAAAGGGGGCATTATACTGTGTGAGTGAAATAAGGGTCATTATACCATGTGGGCTACTAAGGGGGCTATATACTCTGTGGGGGACATGGTCTAAAATTTTTTATTATGGGGTCTCCAGACATAACTTTGGGGCCATTGGAATGCACCCTTCTGATCACTACCTCCACACTCTGCTGCACCACCTTCTGTTCTCCATTGTTCGGGCAGATTTCCAGATTCCCAAGAACTTGTTTTATCACTTCAGGCAAAGTAAAGTGAGAATGAAGGAAGACGTGAGATGGGCGCTGAGGGAGCCAGGAAAGCCGAGCTCCATAATCCAGTTTTATCACAAACACGGGCTCAAGTTTGTTTAGATGGCGTCATCCTGAAGTGCGGAGATGTGTACTCGACTCAATAACAGGCCGCAAAAGTTTATGAGATGCAATTGAGAGTCCTCCAAGCCATGTAAATCACAGCGCGCTGTAAACACCGGACCAAGGCTTCTTCATATACAATGGCGAATGACAGATGTAGCAGAGCTAAGAATGATACTTCAAGTGAAAGCCCTTAGAAAAAGACAATGGAAGTGTCTTTGTCAATGCACTTGAAGATCTCTGCCTGTTATCACTTAATAGGAACCAAGGGACAGTAATGAGTCCTGGTCATGTGAGTGTGTGACGAGCCGCGCACTGTGTGTCCCCTACAGATAGCACCTCCAGTGGTATCAATAGGAACCATGGGATAATATTCAGTTCTGGTCATGTGAGAGACACACAGGTGCACAGCATGTCGCAGTTATAGTATAGGTTTCAGAGTGCTGTGTGTAACAAGCCGTGTACCTGTGAGCACCCTACAGATAGCACCTCTAGCAGTACCAATACCATTACAGATAGCACCCCTAGTGGTATAAATAGGGACCATGGAATAATCATCAGCCATGGTCATGTGATGGACACACATGTGCACGGCATGTCACAGTTACAGTGCAGGTATCAGAGCTATGTGTTATGAACCGTGCACCTGTGCCCATCACATAAACAGGACTGAATAGTATCCCCTGTTTCCTGTCTCTGCCTCCCCTACAGATAGCACCCCTAGTGGTAACTTCCAGCAGTTTTAGTCCTCCTTTCCCGGCCTACAGTCTCCTACATGCTGACACTCATGCTGTGAGAGGGGAAGAAGAGGAGAGGGCAAATAAATGTGGATGAAGAAATATATATATATATATATATATATATATGCATGACAGCAGCTCAGGTAGAAGACAGGATACAACAGCGTCATTACTACAAGGACATGTGACAGGGTGACGACTACCAGTAGGGGGAGCTCACTGCTTGGGGATTTATACACCTCTTATGTAAATCAGTATGCAGAGAGCGCCCTCTAGAGGTGACAAAGAATTTTTCATTTTACCCTGTATGCTCCAAGCTGGGTTTCTGGGTCCTAGGAGACATTTTCCTATGACAGGGATAGCTAATGAGCCACCCTGCTGACCCAGAGCAGCCCAGAAAATGTAAACGGGCCGCTCAGCAGATTTTTTCTTCATTCCTGCTAATTCTACTTTCCTGTTAATTCTAAATCCTAGTTTACTGTTCACTACTGTCTTTTGCTAGCTGTGATGATGCGGCAAAGTTGAGTTTGTCATTTGGTTGCAGTCTGTGTAATATTGTGATGTTATATGTAACTTTTCATAGCACTGCGTGTAAACCTTTCAGTTTAATGGCAATTTTTTTTTACTATATTGCTCAAAATTGGGGCCTATCAGGACAAACCCTGACTGTATCCTGTCCATATTCTCTATTAAAGAATATAGTTGGGTGACCCGCGCTTTAGTTACCCCTCTTAGGACCAGAACACTGTCTGCTAACTAGCAGGGGCTTCACTCTGGTGGATTTGTGATGTCCATGTAGTACATTCATCTGCATGGTCATCATGTAATACTACATTTCACCTGCAGTGGTCACTGTGGGATAAATGTCAGTCTAACCTCAACAAACAACTGGTATTAAAGGGGTTGAACCACAAGTCATACCTCCCAAATGGAATGGGGGTGGCTTCTGTAAAAATGTCAGGTATGGAAAATGACTGTTTTTGTTATGAGTCTTATTGGTGCGTATTCAGTCGTTGGGTCCCCAATTATCCCCAAAACAGGAACTATCATGTCACATGTCATGTGGCATGTTACAAAATTTTAATTTTAAGAATGTGTGCAAAAAAATTGATCTAGCGGAGTCGAGTTTGTCGGAGACAGCAGAGCTGAGTTTGCCATCTCACGATATAACTCTGTAAGAAAACCAGCTACATTATCACAAGGGACCCATGTTTCAGCCTCAGAGAGCTCAACGACGCGTTCAGCCCTGCTACATCTGAGCACGTGCAGTGAGCTCTGCTGTAATTCCTGTTATGTAATCATCTCTGCCAAACAAAGTCTGAGGACAAATGTACTTCATTATAATCAACCCGACATCAAACACCAGGGCAGAACACAATCTGGGGCACATGGATGCTATTTATTTGTAGTGGAGTGATGTAGTGCGTGGCGCAGAACTTCTAATGTTTATTGTCTGTGTTTACATAATGCAGAACAAAGGCGATTATATTACAGAGCGACTTATAACACTGCACCGACATACTGCAAGTATCATGAGGAATGGAAGAAAATTTCAATCTATATTACTTAGTTTTATCTCTACCTTGGAAAGCTGGGTGACAATAAATGCTGGGCTGACTAGGAAAGTTATTTTGTATTTTTAATAGATGATAATAATAATTATATTAATAATAGATATTTGTAATTTTGTTTAATAAATAAGATTCATATAAAATATATAAATAATAAACAGATACAATGTATATATTTATTAATAGATATATTTTAGATTTTTTTTAATAGATAATAATATGTAGTAATATATATTTTTACCTTATTTCATAAATAAAAAACCTATAATATTTATGTATGTATAAAATACATTTATATATTTTATAATAGATATATTTTGAATAGATATTAATAATAAAATTATAGTAATAATAATATAATATAGTAATAATACTAAAAATATAATAATATCCAGTAATAGTAATAAATATTTTACCTTATTTCATAAATAAAATAACTTTAAAATATATAAATAATGTATAAAATACATTTATATATTTAATTAAATATATAATTATATTTAATTATATATATATATATATATATATATATTTTTAATAATAAAAATATCAGTAATATAATATAGTAATAATAATAAAAAAAAAAAATATCCAGTAATAGTAATAGTTTACCTTTTTTAATAAATAAAATATATAAATAATAAATGCATAAAATAAATGTATATATTTGATACATAAAGATATATTTTTAATAGATAATAATAAATAGTAGTAGTAATAATAATATAGTAATAATATTAGATATGTTTAGCTTAATAAATATAAATCATATTAATAAATATATAAAATATTTTTATATTTTTAATACAAGATAATTTTAATAGATAATAATAATAATAATAATAATAATAATAATAATAATAATAATAAAAGTAGTAATAATATAAAAATAACAATATAGTAATATATATTTTATCTTAATAAATACAAATTATATTAATAATAAATAAAATATATTTATATATTAAATAAAATATATATTTTGAATAGATAATACAATTAATTTTGAATATCACTTTTGAAAATAAAATTAAGTCTATATATATATATACAGTATATATTATATATATAAAATATTTTTCTGATACAGAGCTCTAAATCTTCTGCATAGTCATAGAATAAACTAAACTCACATCATTCTGATCTCTACGGCTCCCACTGAAATTGATTCAGACTTCAGTAAGCTCCCTCTAGTGGAGGCTACAAGTTGCAGAATTTTATCATTCAACACTATGTCTATGCAGAGGATTTGGTGCTGTGTATCAGTAAACAGAGCTATGACCACTATAAAGATATTCTGTATTAAGAAAATAATCAGCACAGAATTTAGACCTCAGAATGAATTTCTTTTGAATTGGAATTTATTTTATTTCTTACCCTCCTAGAAGTGCTTTTATTCTGCATTGGAAAGCTGGGTGACAGATAATGGTCGAGCTATGAAGGTGACTTTGAATAGAATTTTTTCTCATACAGAGATCCAAATCTTCTGCATAGTCATAGGATCAAATAAAAGTAATTCTGCTGCCTGCAGCCACCACTAGAGGGAGCTCACATCATACTGCTCCCATTGAACTTGATTCTGTCTTCAGTAAGCTCCCTCTAGTGGCCACTGCAGGCAGCACATTTTCATCATTTAGCTCTTGCCTATTCAGAAGATTTGGAGCTTTGTATCAGTAAAATAGAACTCTAACCGCTATAACGATATAGTAAGAAAATAATCAGCAAAGAATTTAGACCTCAGAATGAATTTCTTCTGCATTGGAACGGATTTTATTTCTTACCCTCCTAGAAAAGCTTTTACTCTGCACTGGAATGGACAAGAGATAAAACGCGGGATTAGACGGAATGATATGGACTTTGATTTAAAATCCTATACAGATGTTCGCATAAAGGTCCCGATGCTAAGACGGCAACTTCTGCCAAACCGGGGGCTTAGCCGGGATTATGGGAGCGGGTCATGTTCAGGACATCAGGAAAGAGTCTAATGCCTGAAATCTGCGCCGTCCGTAGAACATGCAGTAGGGAGTCAATAAAGGTTCTGCAGGGCCCCCGAGGACAAGGCAAGTCATGCTCTGTGCACCGGATCCCTGACATTCCTGGGGAGACAGAGGTGCACATGGTGCCTCGTAGTGGACATACAGTCTATGTGTTTGTTAATTTTATTAAATTGCATCTTTCTTTTCTGACACAGAGCTCCAAATCCCCTGCAGCTATAGAGTTAATTTTGTCTTCCTTCAGCCACCATTAGGGGGAGCTCACTGCAAACAAACCATTTTAGGGGCCTTATTAATCTATATGTATAGACTGCCTCCTAGTGGTCACTGCAGGTAAACAATGTGATTGTGGGGTTGTATCTGTTTCTGGGAAAGTGGTTGAGATGAGTGGTTTTATGACTCAACTTTCCCAGACACCAGAATGGCAAATCTGGCTAATATTTTTTATCCTGGATCACTCATGTCAAGTTACCGTTTTGAAGTCATGATGCTCACAATCCTGGGAAAGCTGGGTGATAGATTTTGTGAGTGCGGTAATGGCTCTTCAACCTACCAAACCAAAGCGAACCTTCTGCCCCACTTGGTGGTCCATGTCAAACTGCACTAGACTTTGCTTCTCTCCTGCACTGATGACGTGCCATACATGACCATGTGACCACTGCAATCGGTATCACCTCCAAGGCCAGTGATTGGCTGCAGGGCTCACTTGTACATGTACGGAACGTCATCGCTGTAGGAAGTATACAGAGACTGGCGGGGACCAATGGAGAGAGCGAGTGCTGCAGATTTTCATTAAAGGGGTTTGTGCCGACATCCATCTTTGCAAAAGGGAAGATCATTACATAAAGGATTGTGGGCTGCGCCTATAGTCCATGGAATACGGTAAGAGTGGTAATTATTGCATGTTATGGCTGGAAGTGATATGGCGATATACTGACCTCTACATTCTTCTTACATTCCCAGTGTCACAGCAAAACACTTACAGATGCCAAGTCATTCATCTGCCTGCGCAGACAGCGGGGTATTCTGTCTAGGAATCCCAGGTCATGTGCTGCGAAGAAGCCTCGAAATAGAAACACAGGAGACTGCAGAGTACGTAAAGGGGTATTCCATTAATATCAAGTTGGATAAGTGATAAATACAGGAATGGTGGGGGTCTGACTGCTGGGACTCCCCTCAATTGATTCCCACCCAACAGCTCGACTGCGGCCAGGAGGAGTTGAATGAAGGTCACTCATTTAATGCTATGGGACTGCTGGACATGAGACCCCCATTGTGGTAATTGGGAGGGTCCCAGCAGTTGGATCTTTACCGATCTAGAAGTTGTTATTATAGATGGGCGAACCAAGATTTCTCAAGATTCGTTTAGTTTTGGGTTCAGGTGGTCCGGGACCAAGATTTGTTTTTGGTCGAACAAGTATGGTATGAATCACACTTTAAAATGGCTTTAAACATAATTTAGAACACTGTCAGGGCTCCTAGGAACCTACAGTGCTGGCCAAAAGTATTGGCACCCCTGCAATTCTGTCAGATAATACTCAATTTCTTCCAGAAAATGATTGCAATCACAAATACTTTGGTAATAATATCTTCATTTAATTTGTCTTCAATGGAAAACCACAAAAAGAACTGTCAAAAAGCCAAATTGGATATAATTCCACACCAAACATAAAAAAGGGGGTGGACAAAAGTATTGGCACCCTTTGAAAAATCAGGTGATGCTTCTCTAATTTGTGTAATTAACAGCACCTGTTACTTACCTGTGGCACATAACAGGTGGTGGCAATAACTAAATCACACTTGCAGCCAGTTGAAATGGATTAAAGTTGACTCAACCTCTGTCCTGTGTCCTTGTGTGTACCACATTGAGCATGGAGAAAAAAAAGAAGACCAAAGAACTGTCTGAAGACTGGAGAAGCAAAATTGTGAGGAAGCATGAGCAATCTCAAGGCTACAAGTCCATCTCCAAAGACCTGAATGTTCCTGTGTCTACCGTGCGCAGTGTCATCAAGAAGTTTAAAGCCCATGGCACTGTGGCTAACCTCCCTAGATGTGGACGGAAAAGAAAAATTGACGAGAGATTTCAATGAAAGATTGTGCGGATGGTGGCTAAAGAACCTTGACTAACATCCAAACAAGTTCTAGCTGCCCTGCAGTCCGAGAGTACAACAGTGTCAACCCGTACTATCCGTCGGTGTCTGAATGAAAAGGGACTCTATGGTAGGATACCCAGGAAGACCCCACTTCTGAACCAGAGACATAAAAAAGCCAGGCTGGAGTTTGCCAAAACTTACCTGAGAAAGCCAAAAACTTTTTGGAAGAATGTTCTCTGGTCAGATGAGACAAAAGTAGAGCTTTTTGGGAAAAGGCATCAACATAGAGTTTACAGGAAAAAAAAAAGAGGCCTTCAAAGAAAAGAACACGGTCCCTACAGTCAAACATAGCGGAGGTTCCCTGATGTTTTGGGGTTGCTTTGCTGCCTCTGGCACTGGACTGCTTGACCGTGTGCATGGCATTATGAAGTCTGAAGACTACCAACAAATTTTGCAGCATAATGTAGGGCCCAGTGTGAGAAAGCTGGGTCTCCCTCAGAGGTCATGGGTCTTCCAGCAGGACAATGACCCAAAACACACTTCAAAAAGCACTAGAAAATGGTTTGAGAGAAAGCACTGGAGACTTCTAAAGTGGCCGGCAATGAGTCCAGACCTGAATCCCATAGAACACCTGTGGAGAGATCTCAAAATGGCAGCTTGGAGAAGGCACCCTTCAAATCTCAGGGACCTGGAGAAATTGGCCAAAGAAGAATGGTCTAAAATTCCAGCAGAGCATTGTAAGAAACTCATTGCTGGTTACCGGAAGCGGTTGTTCGCAGTTATTTTGTCTAAAGGTTGTGCTACCAAGTATTAGGCTGAGGGTGCCAATACTTTTGTCCGGCCCATTTTTGGAGTTTTGTGTAAAATGATCAATGATTTGACTTTTTTTTTCATTCTCTTTTGTGTTTTTTCATTGCAAGCAAAATAAATGAAGATATTATTACCAAAGCATTTGTGATTGCAATCATTTTCTGGAAGAAATTGAGTATTATCTGACAGAATTGCAGGGGTGCCAATACTTTTGGACAGCACTGTATCTATAAAACATAGTGTATAACACTGTCAGGGCTCCTAGGAACCTATCTATAAAACATAGTGTATGACACTGTCAGGGCTCCTAGGAACCTATCTATAAAACATAGTATATAACACTGTCAGGGCTCCTAGGAACCTATCTATAAAACATAGTATAGAATACTCTTGGTGCCGGGATGCAAGGCATCAGTCAGAGCTTTCAGCGGGGCCTAATCAGCAGTTAGTCTCCAGTGGTGGATTCTGAGTTTGAATCAGCTTCGGTAAGATCGAGCAGGACGCTTATTTTTTCAGTGTCCTGCTGCGATCTCTGCTGCCCATTGAAAACAATGGGAGGCAGAATCTGGGCGTAATCTGCCCCCAAATCAGCATCTAATTCCTATGTGTGAAATCCCCTGGACCCCAATGCAAAATCTATAATGCGCCCCCTACCCTTCAGTCATTTAGAATAGTGGTATATTTTGTATCAGGGGGACCTTTGGACTCTCCTCATGATCCCTGCTATCCCTGCACCTCCTATAACTACGTCCCTTGCACAATTGTAGCAAACTCTCAGCTGTGAGATGTAAGAGGTGTTTTCAGCCCTAACTGCATGCTACATTGTATCAGTGGAAGATAAAAGACAACCCTCTTCAATGTACTGGCTACAATGTATCAGTGCTGATTAAAGGGGTTGTCTCGCTTGTCCACTTTGCTGGGGGCTGTGACTTACCCCTGAAAGATCGTCTGATCACCACAGCAGTGTTCTGCACAAAGAAGATAATGACATCTATTAGTCACAAGTTCAGAGGTTTTACCTCAATTGGAGCAAACCCTCAGCTGTGACAAATATTAGGTCTGTTCTGGTTTCAGCCTCTGGATGTAGCAAGCGGAGAGCTTGGAAATATTAAAGGAATGTTTACACTCATGACATTTATCCCCAGAATACAGTATAAGCATGTGGTCTCTGGGGTACAAGTGTTGGGACCCTCACTGATCAAGAGAACCTGGGTGCTTGAGCGCCCCATGTGATCAGAGTAGTGGTGCCGCTCCATTCACTTCTATATCCTGGAAGCCCTATAGAAGTCTATGGAGAATAGGTCATACATGTGCACCACATCTCTATACACAGGGGGCACTCAGGAGCAACTTACCTGGAGGCCTGGCAGTCAGACCCTCCCCCCACTGATCAAACCCTTATCTCCCTAGCCTGTGGACACCCCCTTTAAGAAATTGAATCACTAGTCTAGTCTATTAGACGGTTGTAGAACTTTTCCTTTATACAAATATTAATCTAAATGTATCATTGTATCTGGTCTGGACAATTCTCTGTGAGCTGACACATTGTAGCAAACTATCACAACAGGAGATATCTGTGCTGCTGTTGGGTTTATCTAAGGCCCGGTTCACATCTGTGTTAGGGTTTCCGTTCGGGGAGTCCACCTGGTGACCCCCCGAACGGAAACCTATACGCTCAGGTTTCCGCACGAAACATGTGGAGAGGAAAGTGCTGCATTATAGTCTATGGGGTCCGCGGGTTTCCCAGTTAACCGCTTTTTAATGAGTATAGGTTTCCGTTCAGGGGGTCCCCAAGCGGACTCCCCAAATGGAAACATGAATGTAGATGTGAAC
Organism: Leptodactylus fallax; assembly: GCA_947044405.1. Lineage (NCBI taxonomy): Eukaryota > Metazoa > Chordata > Amphibia > Anura > Leptodactylidae > Leptodactylus > Leptodactylus fallax. Next base: position 351,046 of record CAMRHE010000238.1, on the reverse strand, counting down.
CGGCCCTAAGAGAATTTATCTAGACTGGATACAATTGTAGCAAAATCTCAGTTGTGAAAAGTTTTAAGTTTGTACAGGTTCTCAGCTTATGCAAGTCAATACAGAGGTTTCCACTTGCTGACAGCAAGCAGAGATATTGAAAAGTGGAATAATTGGAACAAAAAGACAAAATTCACTAATAGGATGTAAAGAAATGTGTTTTCTAAACTGGAAGACTCCTTTAAAAGGGACTTTTCATCACCCCCAACAATGCTAACTTTTTTCATCTATCAATAGGCGCTGCTGCGCTGATTCTGGAGGAATTTTTTCTCTAGCCCCCGCCATTCCTGAGCAATCAGTGCAGATAGTTTCCATACACTTTCTACTGTCAGGTGGGAGGTCCTGAGCTGGAGCAGAGACACAGTGACCACCCACCTGACAGTAGAGAGACTGATTAGCCTATTGGGTGTTGAAACTAACATGAATGATTGCTCAGGGACGGAGTGGGCTAGAGAAAAAATTCCAGCTGTGCTAGAATCAGTGGATACTAAAATTTGGAGTTGGTGGGAGGTCCCTTTAAACCGTATTAACACATTCATCTCCCTAGTCTCAAGACCCGCCAAATCCTTCTGTACTGATGTCATGTAGCGGGCAGACAGTGACGACGTCTCCATCAGCAGATACTTATCACTTCAGTCCCGGCTGGGAAAGTGTGACTCAAATATTGTCATTGTACTGCAAATATTGCATCAGAGCGGAGGACGGAGCGTTGTTTAACCAGGAACAATACCAGGACGCCATTCATTCGCTGTCACAGACCTATGACTGATTAGTCTGAGGCACGAACCAGACAAACCTTCCTGGCAATGATTGTTTTCCATCTAGTCCCCGGGCGTTTCTCTTATTCGTCTGTTGATTAGTGACTTGGAGGGGTGTGTAAAGGGTTAACTGATATTCTCCGGATATGCTATATATACAAATTCAGACCTAGTTTTTGCTTCACCTGTTATCTGGCCTCCTTGATATTTTATGATCAGCTGCAAATCTGTGGGAATCTGGAAGCAAGTGTTAAATTCCCTGCAGCGCCACCACAGGGGGAATGAAGTATTACACAGTGTCCATTCACATCAATGGGTTGTCTGCATAATGCAGTACAGATCAGGTCCTCCAGAGTGAGAGACACTCTTTATAGCCACTCTCCAAAAGAGGAGATCCATCCTCTATTAACCCCTTAAAGGGGCTATCCAAGACCTATCTGATTGGCGGGGGTGTGACATCCAGAGCCCACACTGATCATCTGAATCAGCTGCCGGAAACCATATGTAAATTATATGGCCAAAGCGGCTCTTCTCCTATTGCAATGAATGGGTACAGAGCTGCAGTTCCCCGGCCCCACTGCTACAGTGTATGGAGACGGATCCCGTATACAGCTATTCACTTCAATAGGAGCAGAGATTCTTCGGGCTGTATACTTTTAGCTGAGTTCCAGGCATCATACTGTGGATAGGTCATCAGTATCCATTACCCATAGGTCTTGGACAACCCCTTTAATTTTTTTTTTGGATACTGCTAACACCCCTGGGGCTGATGCAGTGCCACCTACTAGATCTACATAAAGTGGCGAGGTCTTTGTAGGGAAAGCTATTTAATCACAGCCAATTTACTATAGTGTGTAGTTTTGCAGCAGACTGTAAAGCAACAGATGGCTTTTCTAGAGTGCAGACTGTCATGCTGACATCTAGTGGCCAATATTAAAACTGCAATATTTCCAAATTTATTTTATATAGATTATTCTCAATAAAGACCACACAAAGAAACAGAAAAGTATACAATATATTCTCCTGATAGCACCGCATGACATATAGCCCACCCCCCAACTACAGTAAAGCTCTGCAACAGCTACTGGTATAGATATCAATTCCCTATTATAATGTAAGCGCTACTTACAGCACCCGATATACTCTCATGACACAGCAGATCATGGCGGTATTGCCAATCATTCTATTAGGGCACCAGCCTGGCACAAGATTTACCCCGCAGGTTATTACTGGTTTAGGGGGATTATTATTGCAGCAATGCCATGATATAATCTCTATACCAGAGCTTCACTACCTATTGGGAATGTGCAGGGAGAGGTTACACCGGGCACCGCCAGCTGTATCCCTAGTGACTGGGTCCCCTAGTAACGGGTAACATGTCTGCATGGCGTCTCTTGTGTTCCATTCGCCGTGCCAGCTTCGTTCTGCCAGGGGAGCTGAATGTGTATATTTACACAAGCCCTGTGTCTGCTGCCAGCATGTACGGCACTAGGTATACGGCTGGCACTACATTAATAAACTCTACATGTATACACAAGTCACCCCCTGGCATCATCACTATGGGGCACCGGTGAACGCTCCTTACATGGCCTGCGATTCTTAATCCTAGCAAACACAACAACCTTACAATGTCCATATTCAATGCTACATGAATAAGGACAATGACACAGATCCCTTTATGTCTGTACCCTCTGCTGACACGTGCTTGTGTGAACTGTGTCATACCAAGGTGTGTACAGTCTACCTGCTCAGGACGTGTCTATCTCAAGCCCTGGGTGCCACATCATGGGGGCATTTTGGACTCGGCTCTGCATATAGCAAGGTCTGCAGAATTGTGTAATGTCTGTATGTGGGCTGGGGGTGTCGGATGTACATCTGCACTTGGTAGGGGATAGGGGTTGTCAGGGATAATAAATTAACTGGATGCTGAGGCTGCACCAGGGGTGGTGAGGCGTTTGGTGATGGAAGTCAATGATGTCATCCACATAGTTGGCCCCAGAGGGTGAGCATGCACAGGGGAGGATGGAGAAAGGATCCTGGCCATATACACAGTAACTATGTATACATGATATATGGATCTATGGCCCCCTATTGTATGTTCGGGGGCCCCACTGTATGCCGTATCATGGGGCACTATATGTCAGCACAGGGAGTGGCCATGGGTCTGTAATATGGAACCCTATGGACTGTTAGGAGATTTTCTGCTGTTTTGGGGCTGGAAAGAGAAAAATACAAAATCACGTTCCCATATCATGAAACTTCATGGCCGCACAACACTGCATGGATCTTTTTGTGATGAAAATTCAGGCAAAGTCACAAGAATACACGGAACGTAATATCATATAGCAAAGTCATGCAACTAGTGGGATAAACCTGTGGATAATTCACATACAGTCCTGGCCTTAGTGCGCACCTTCCAAATGTCAGATGACAGAGAGAGGGATAAAATGTACAATGTGTGCAAATCTACCATATCTCTAACCCTGCTCATGTCCCTCTGACCCCACCTAATCCTATCCAGTCCCTTTGTGGCCAACACAGTGTAATGTCCCCTTAGTCCCCCATATGGTATCATGTCCCCTTGTGATGCCTACACAGTATAACATCCCCCTGTGACCCCTGCACAGTATAATATTCCCTTGTAGCAATCACATTGTATAATATCCCCTTGTGGACCCACAAAGTATCATGCCCCCTCACAGCTCCACATAGTATAATATCCCCTCACAGCTCCACATAGTATAATATCCAATCACAGCTCCACATAGTATAATATTCCCTCACAGCTCCACATAGTATAATATCCCCTTACAGCTCCACATAGTATAATATCCCCTCACAGCTCCACATAGTATAATATCCCCTTACAGCTCCACATAGTATAATATCCCCTCACAGCTCCACATAGTATAATATCCCCTCACAGCTCCACATAGTATAATATCCCCTCACAGCTCCACATAGTATAATATCCAATCACAGCTCCACATAGTATAATATTCCCTCACAGCTCCACATAGTATAATATCCCCTTACAGCTCCACATAGTATAATATCCCCTCACAGCTCCACATAGTATAATATCCCCTTACAGTTCCACATAGTATAATATCCCCTCACAGCTCCACATAGTATAATATCCCCTTACAGTTCCACATAGTATAATATCCCCCCACAGTTCCATATAGTATAATATCCCCTCACAGCTCCACATAGTATAATATCCCCCCACAGCTCCAGATAGTATAATATCCCCTTACAGCTCCACATAGTATAATATCCCCTTGTAGCCCCACACAGTATAATGCCGCCTTAGTGCCCCCCCTCTACATAGTATAATTCCCCCTTGTGGCCCCCACACAGTATACTATTCCATCTTCGTGGCTCCACACAGTGTACTGCACCCTCTTTGTAGTCCCCGCACAATGTACCCTTGAGACATTGGTTCCCATCCAAAATCTGGGACTGTCCCGCTGAATCGGGGATGGTAGGAGCAATCTCTTGAGCTTGCTCTGATGGGCAATAAGATTCGGTTGCAAATCAATATGTCCACATAGTAGGTCAAAGTTGGATCCAAGGGCAACATTTGCTACAAAGTGGATAAATTAAAACTGACTGGTTTGCAATGGAAGACCTGTATCAGCGCCCCCCACCTGCCATATGCCATTATGACAGTGGATCTTTGGGTCCCGTAAGGCACCAGGGTCTGGGTGTGACTGCTACCTCTGCACCCCATAGAGATTCACCCTGACACTGCATTGCAAACCTAAACCCCATAGCGGGGATCCACAAACTGGTTTGACAAATGTTAAGTCGCCATCTAGTGGTCAGTGTAAAGCAGGATGAAAAATATTTTCACATCGGGATTAAAAAAATACTCTGCAAAAAATTCTAGAATAATAAAATTCTCCCTACAATTAGAATTCTTCGCCATTATCTTTTTTTCTTTTTTATGCCCTTTACGTCCCTTTAACCCTTTCCTGCACTGCTCTATAAACTAAAAGTGTGAAAATTATCCAGAAACCCCTGGCAGTTACAGGGTTAAGGCCAGTGGCCGACATACTGTGGATCACACACAATGTACGAAAGAATTTCGATAAAAATTGCGTGATGATGAGACCTGAGCGGCGTGCGCCCTCCTCAGAGACGGTGGTAGCCTCAGACGTCCTGGAGGTTTTAGGGCTGCGATGAGATCATTTGTTTAACTATTTAACTTTCCTCGGTGTGTTTTATTAGAGTCCTGTCTAGACGTGGAGTAATATGGCTGCTCCGCAGGACGACGAACCAGTATAATTTATGACACGGCCCTGCCGAAGTGGAAGCGCTTTGAAGGGAAAATCAAACAGTCCTGAGTGGTTTTACTCCCTCCGTTTTATAGGTTTTTGTTCAGATTGCCAAATATTACAAATGACCTAAAAAGTTTAAAAAAAAGTAAAAAATTTAGGAAAAAGGTAAATTTATATAATAAAACTCCTTCCATGTCCTACAGTCTATCCTCTTACTACATCTGCCCCTGTTTTTGGTTGTCTTCCCATCCCCCTAGAATCTACATATTGTAGTTTGGATTGGGGCAGGGAGGCCTAAAACATGTCTGTGTAGTCTGTAGAGGAAGTCTCCGCTGCCGCAGCTGGGAGTACGGAGCTCATAAGGAAGGCCTACAACCCCCAATAACACTACTGTCACCACACCACCACCTGTACAGCCTCTACCCCCACCTTCTATCTCTATCCCTCTTCCCTCATAGATTGTAAGCCCTTGCGGGCAGGGCCCTCTATCCCACTGTGCCAGGTGGTCACTGTTAGTATTATCTGTTTTGTATATCTGGTGTACCGTATGTAAATCCTCAAATGTAAAGCAAAATGGAATTAATATAATAATGTACAGCACCATGGAATTAATATAATAATGTACACCACCCTGGAATTAATATAATAATGTACAGCACCATGGAATTAATATAATAATGTACAGCACCATGGAATTAATATAATAATGTACAGCACCATGGAATTAATATAATAATATACAGCACCATGGAATTAATATAATAATGTACAGCACCATGGAATTAATATAATAATATACAGCACCATGGAATTAATATAATAATGTACAGCACCATGGAATTACTATAATAATGTACAGCACCATGGGATTAATATAATAATGTACAGCACCATGGGATTAATATAATAATGTACAGCACCATGGAATTAATATAATAATGTACTTCACCATGGAATTAATATAATAATGTACAGAGCACCATGGAATTAATATAATAATGTACAGCACCATGGAATTACTATAATAATGTACAGCACCATGGGATTAATATAATAATGTACTTCACCATGGAATTAATATAATAATGTACAGCACCATGGAATTAATATAATAATGTACAGCACCATGGAATTAATATAATAATGTACAGCACCATGGAATTAATATAGTAATGTCCAGCACCATGGGATTAATATAATAATGTACAGCACCATGGAATTAATATAATAATATACAGCTCCATGGAATTAATATAATAATGTACAGCACCATGGAATTAATATAATAATGTACAGCACCATGGAATTACTATAATAATGTACAGCACCATGGAATTAATATAATAATGTACAGCACCATGGGATTAATATAATAATGTACAGCACCATGGAATTAATATAATAATGTACAGAGCACCATGGAATTACTATAATAATGTACAGCACCATGGAATTAATATAATAATATACAGCACCATGGAAATAATATAATAATGTACAGCACCATGGAATTAATATAATAATGTACAGCTCCATGGAATTAATATAATAATATACAGCACCATGGAAATAATATAATAATGTACAGCACCATGGAATTAATATAATAATGTACAGAGCACCATGGAATTAATATAATAATGTACAACACCATGGAATTAATATAATAATGTACAGCACCATGGAATTAATATAATAATGTACAGCACCATGGAAATAATATAATAATGTACAGCACCATGGAATTAATATAATAATGTACAGCACCATGGAATTAATATAATAATATACAGCACCATGGAATTAATGTAATAATGTAAAGCACCATGGAATTAATATAATAATATACAGCACCATGGAATTAATATAATAATGTACAGCACCATGGAATTAATATGATAATATACAGCACCATGGAATTAATATAATAATGTACAGCACCATGGGATTAATATAATAATGTACAGAGCACCATGGAATTAATATAATAATGTACAGCACCATGGAATTACTATAATAATGTACAGCACCATGGAACTAATATAATAATGTACAGCACCATGGGATTAATATAATAATGTACAGCACCATGGAATTAATATAATAATGTACAGAGCACCATGGAATTAATATAATAATGTACAGAGCACCATGGAATTAATATAATAATGTACAGCACCATGGAATTAATATAATAATGTACAGAGCACCATGGAATTAATATAATAATGTACAGAGCACCATGGAATTAATATAATAATGTACAGCACCATGGAATTAATATAATAATATACAGCACCATGGAATTAATATAATAATGTACAGCACCATGGAATTAATATAATAATGTAAAGCACCATGGAATTAATATAGTAATGTCCAGCACCATGGGATTAATATAATAATGTACAGCACCATGGAATTAATATAATAATATACAGCTCCATGGAATTAATATAATAATGTACAGCACCATGAAATTTATATAATAATGTACAGCACCATGGAATTACTATAATAATGTACAGCACCATGGAATTAATATAATAATGTACAGCACCATGGAATTAATATAATAATGTACAGCACCATGGAATTAATATAATAATGTACAGAGCACCATGGAATTACTATAATAATGTACAGCACCATGGAATTAATATAATAATATACAGCACCATGGAAATAATATAATAATGTACAGCACCATGGAATTAATATAATAATGTACAGCTCCATGGAATTAATATAATAATATACAGCACCATGGAAATAATATAATAATGTACAGCACCATGGAATTAATATAATAATGTACAGAGCACCATGGAATTAATATAATAATGTACAACACCATGGAATTAATATAATAATGTACAGCACCATGGAATTAATATAATAATGTACAGCACCATGGAAATAATATAATAATGTACAGCACCATGGAATTAATATAATAATGTACAGCACCATGGAATTAATATAATAATATACAGCACCATGGAATTAATGTAATAATGTAAAGCACCATGGAATTAATATAATAATATACAGCACCATGGAATTAATATAATAATGTACAGCACCATGGAATTAATATAATAATGTACAGCACCATGGAATTAATATAATAATGTACAGCACCATGGGATTAATATAATAATGTACAGAGCACCATGGAATTAATATAATAATGTACAGCACCATGGAAATAATATAACAATGTACAGCACCATGGAATTAATATAATAATATACAGCACCATGGGATTAATATAGTAATGTACAGCACCATGGAATTAATATAATAATGTACAGCACCATGGAATTAATATAATAATGTACAGCACCATGGAATTAATATAATAATGTACAGCACCATGGAATTAATATAATAATGTACAGAGCACCTCTCCAGGTACCCTCGCAGTATATATATATATATATATATATATATATACTTCCACTCATGGCTCCTACAATATAATGGATCAAACAAAAAAAAAATACTCTGGGGTGCAGGGCTGGGGTGATATTAAGGGTCTGGTGACACTAACCTATCTATCTGCAGGGCTGGGGTGATATGCTGGTTCTGGTGACACTAACCTATCTATCTGCAGGGCTGGGGTGATATGCTGGCGGGGGGGGGGGGGGGGGGGGGGGGGGGTGGGGGGGGGTCTGTGGTGACACTAACCTATGTATCTGCAGGGCTGGGGTGATATGCTGGTTCTGGTGACACTAACCTATCTATCTGCAGGACTGGGTTGATATGCTGGTTCTGGTGACACTAACCTATCTATCTGCAGGGCTGGGGTGATATGCTGGGTCTGCTGACACTAACCTATCTATCTGCAGGGCTGGGGTGATATGCTGGTTCTGGTGACCCCATTATTCTAGGGCCCACCCGTTAAATTTAGGTGTCTTCTGCTGGACCATAATAGTGTTAGAGCCTGGGCCTCAGGAGGATCCTCTGGTACTCTGGTGGGCCAGTGTGACATTGTGTATAGTGCTTATAATTAGGCACTGTAGGGTAGTTTGTCCCCCCGCAGTATACTATATGGGGAGGAGCGCCCACTGAATATACCACCCAGGGCACCTTCCAACACATAGCACAGGCCTTGAGGATCCCATGGTAGACCATAGTATGAATGTTATTAACAGGTGCCCATCCCTATGGCGCTATATTTTAATATTACAGCACAATAATGTGATATTTTTGGATTTTTGGGACATGATTGAGTAGAGAAAAGTCTGTGATGGAATTTTTTGCCAGGCTAAGGTGAATATACTGAGGACACACAATATACACAGCAGTCATAGGGATGTAGCAGAGCTCAGTTTGTCATTGAACTGTTCCAGATTGTGTTGCTTGTGCGCTATGACAAATCTCTATGTGATGATAGATAGAAGTCTTATAGGGATAGGTTTAAGGGGCTCCGTGAGAGCAACTGTATGAAAGTGCACCATGGGAGCAGAGGGTTTAGTAGTCCTTTTTGCAGGGTCAAATGCTGGATAACATTAGGGGTACAAGTATTTAAAGTTTGTCTTCACCTTTTAATATTATTTCATTTTTAGGTCCAAAATTCTGATTTGATTTATTTCCTAGTTTATCCTCATAGAGACCAGGGCTTCGTTTTCTTTCTGATACAAAGTTCCAAATCTACTTCCCTTCACACATCTGTAAAGTTCTTGCTTCCCTGCGTCACCACTAGGGGGAGCTCACTCCACAGGTCTCATTGACCTCAATAATAAACTCCTCCGCAGCATGCTCGCCCTGGTGGTCAAAGAAAATTCCCGTAGACACCTAGTGTTTGCTGACAACCAATATGGCCACCACATTAGCTCCCAAAGAGGTTGTCACTTATTTTTCTTGGTTTCCTGAATAGCAGTTTTGCTTAGTTTTGCAGCAGTACTGTATATCCTTCACATTGCGACTAATTTGCCGATTGGGCTTATAGGAAATAGTGACAACCCCTGCAAAATCAACCATTTTGGTTGTCAGGGCCTATTATTTCCAAGATTCTGGGATTTAACTAAGAAACAGCTAATTTTTTGAAGTTTAAATGGATGTTTAACTTGATGCTGTAATATCTATTGTCGCCTCTAGGTGGCAGTGGTGTACAATGCACTGGCCATGGCTGCTTCGGTGTTTTTGAATGGATTTTTTCGGGTTCTGAAAGTTCACTGAACTATAATAAGAGATCCATATAGTAATTGTAGGATACAGCTCTGCGGATGATTTTTCTTTTCATGACTAATGCATCTAGGAGCAGCGAGACATCTACATACACTTACTGAGCATGTCATACTCTTCAGTTTCGGAGTTAACTATGACAATCATTATGAGCGACGCTGAAGCCTCCATAGGGAATGCGCTATTCAGCTTTTCCAGACTTCCTTAAAGAGACCCTAACCTCAGTATAAGCTGCCATGTGCGTACATAAGGAGTAACACTATAGTAGTTTTTTTTTTTAGCAGTTTTCCCCTCTGCAGACTCTATCTCTAATTCTTAGTTTTCCCTGAGCTGGTGGATGGAGACTAACTGCTATGATGTCTGCCATACAATGTACACAGGAAGTAGAGGAGAATCTGCCTCTCTGTTCCATTGTATTCTTATGAGCTGCAGCTTCACAACAATTTCCCCGACTCATACTGTATATCTATACTATCTCTGTGTGCTCTATGCAGAGTCTCCAGTGTATTTTTAGGAGCTGCAACTTCTCAACACTCTCCCCGACTCACACTGTCTATCTATACTATCTGTGTGTACTGTGTGCAGAGTCTCCAATGTATTTTTAGGAGCTGCAGCTTCACAACACTCTTCTCGACTCACACTGTCCGTCTGTACTATATGTGTGTGCTGTAGGCAGAGTCTCCAGCTTATTTTTAGGAGCTGCAGCTTCACAACACTCTTCCCGACTCACACTGTCTCTACTATGTGTGAGTGCTGTATGAAGAGTCTGCAGTATATTTTTATGAGCTGCAGCTTTACCACACTCTCTCTGATTCTCAGTCCATCTATACTATCTGTGTGTACTGTTTGCGAGTCTCCAGTGTATTTTTTTGAGCTGCAGCTTCACCCCACTCTCCCCGACTCACACTGTCCCTCTATACCATCTGTGTGTGCTGCATGCAGAGTCTGCAGTGTATTTTTTGAGCTGCAGCTTCACAACACCCTCACGACTCACATTGTCTGTCTATACTCTCTGTGTGTGCTGTGTGCAGAGTCTCCCATGTATTTTAATGAGCTGCAGCTTCATAATAGTCTTCCTAAATCACACTGTCCATCTATACCATCTGTGTGTGCCCTATGCAGAGTCTACAGTGTATTTTCTTGAGCTGCAGCTTCACAACACTCTCCCGACTCACACTGTCCATCTATACTATCTGAGTGTGCTTAGACGCTGACCCCTCTTTTCTCTGCAAGTCATACACAAGGGCTTCCACATTATTCTTTAATAACAGCCTATGCAGCACTGTATAGGGGAAATATAGGTGGAGTGTTTCTTTAAATATAAGCTTTTACTTGTGATTTACATGCTGTGACTTATCAGTATAATGCAGCTGTTCCTACTTGCTTTATTTTGCATTTCTACAGATAGAGCTTTACAAGTGAGCTACATGTGGCGGCTCCTTGTTACGTCTTCTGTGTACATTCTAGTGTCTTTATATCTCGTCTTGGCTTTTTTACATTCCTGCAGAGATTCGGTAGTGGCTTACGCACCTGCTGGCTCCTTGTTTTGTTATGTGCGACTATAATGGATTCATTTTGTCATTCATTTATCTCCAGCTGCTTAAACACCAACATTTACAAATTGAAAGGAGGCGCAGCCCTCCCCATGCCTCCCCCATACCTCATCATAAACTGCAGTGATGAGCGGCTCCATCTCCATCTCCAGTAACACTGAGCAAATTATGTTTTATGTCTCATTCTTATCTCTTTTGTCTGTGTTCTGGATTCTGTTTTCGAGGACTGGTTGCAATTCACAAGACAACCACTAGGTGGCAGCGCACAGGAACACATAGGTTAGACACCTTGTGACAAAATATCACAAAATCAAGTTTTTTCTTTGCTTTTTTTTTTAAAATTTGAGTGCTTCAGCATATTGGTTCCTAATTCAGTCGGAACAAGCGGTCACCTATACTTCCAAAACTTCTCTAAGTGTTTTTGAACCCTGTTTGACCATCACAATCTCCATCCTGTAGACCAGTTTCCCAAAGTGGTCCAGGTGGACCTCCTGGGGTCCACGGGAGACTCGATGGAGGTCTACATTAGATCTAATCTTCACATTTTTTGACGAGTTTTGGGAATATGGTAGAAATGTAGCAGCAGGGGGTCCACCGAAACCAGTAAAATTTTGAAAGTGGTCTACAAGAAAAAAAAGTTTGGGAACCTCTGCTGTAGACCCAAGAAGGACAGTCATAATATATCTTTATAATGGTTGGAGCTTAGTTGTCATCCTCTCTTCACACAATGATGTGATAACATTTTGGTTGCATACAGACACCATTAGAGGGAACTCACTATATATGGATGAAAATGGTGACTGACTTTTCAGCAAGGTACATAAATGGATAGTATAGGAGAATATAAGAAACTTTGTAATATATCTTTTCACAGAAAAATGCCTCTTTCTCCTCTTTTCAGGCTTTTTTCCTCTTCCTCACCTGCTATATTGACTCTCACTCTGAAATCTCTGCTATATTTGTATCGAGACAGGCTACAGGCACTTGTATCAAACTACATATAGAAGTCTACTGAGAGGGGAGAAGTGAACAGAAACTGAGAAAGGCAGAGGCTCAGGCAGCTAAATAGGAAGTTTCTAGCACAGTACAAGCGCTTTATACATATCAGTACATTTCAGTAATGCCATGCATAATTCTGGGTCTGTTTCTGATTGAGAATTTGGAGCTTATTTTGAGGCGGATTCTGCCAGATTCTGCCTCCCACTTTTTTCAATGGGAGGCAGTGACGTCCGTTTCTTTTTTCAGGATGCTGACAAAAGAATTGTCCTACTTGATCTTGCCACAGATTTTACAACTGCTTCAACCACAGAACCGGTCTGGGGCTACTCAGACAGCAAATCCAGAGGGACAGAATTTGGAGAGTTTCCAGAGCTTTCGAAATGTCTCATAGCGGCCCGTCCAAACAGTATAATGTCCCATAGTGGCTCCTCCACACAGTATAATGTCCCATAGTGGCCCCTCCCTACTGTGTTATGACCCATAATGGCCCATCCACATAGTATTATGTCCCATAGTAGACCCTGTACACAGTATAATGTCCCATAGTGGCCCCTCCAAACAGTATAATGTCCCATAGGGGCTTCTGTACACAGTATAATGTCCCATAGTAGCCCCTCCAAACAGTATAATGTCCCATAGGGGCCCCTGTACACAGTATTATGCCCCATAATGGCCCCTCCACATAGTATAATGATCCATAGTAGCACCAACGTTGTTCGTTGCAAATATTACAAACATTTCAGGTTCAGCAGAACCTTGGAATTTTAGGGGTACACTACCCAGGAACTATTATCAGTTCAGACCCCAGAGTATAATGATCGGAGGCCCAGGGGAGGATCTGAAGTGACCCCCCCCCGACTATAATACTATCAGTATTTGGTGGGGTTCGCTGAACAGATACTCTTGCCACTGGCCTGCGGCCTTACTTACCGATCCCCGCTCCTGCTCACAGCCGCCTCCGCTTTCCCTTCTTCCCTTCAGGAGGCCCTAGCAACATGATATGGGACGCAGAAGGGGAAGCGCAGGCGGCCGTGAGCAGGAGCGGGGATCGGTAAGTAAATAGGTCCCGTTACCTGCTGGGATTACTCCAACAGATAATGGCCTATTAAAAAAAAAAGAGCAACAGCGGCCCGCTGGGCCCTCTAAGGTACCGGGCCCTGTGGCAGCCTCTTCAGCTGCTACGGTGGTACTTACACCACTACTTGTAAAGACTGTAACGGAAACTAAAAGATTCCATGTCGTGAGAAAGATGTCTATTAATACAATCTACTGCATTACAAATGTTCTTGTATTCACATCGATTCCTAGCGGAAATAAAAGTTTTAACTTTTATTAAGATTGACAGATTATAATACGAAATATTTATAAATTATTCTTCTCACTTCAGATAATTCGACCTTCGGCTGAATAATAAAGATCTGATGTTTTCTCGGGTTTCACTCCCTTGGTAGTCGCTGTTTTTGTTTGCAGCTTACGTGCATGAATAACCATCCTAATGATCCACTTTCTTTATTCTCTATGCAAAAGACCCCGAAACATGTTGCAACAATTTACACACTATTCATTTAGAATGTGAAATTAACCTTTAAGGGGCCGGCGGTGTAAATGTTTTACAGTCTGACCGCTCCACACTGAGCATCAGGGTTGATATATTTTTCATGCTCTGGTGAAGTTGAGTTATATTTATTAGACTTCCATTGTTTTTGCATTATTTATTGCTTTTTCTGATTCTCCTTTGTACTTGAAGCTTGCAGTGGCTTCTGTTGCTAGGACTCTGTGACCTTAGCAACACAGATTTGGATATTCATTCTTTTGATATTTTTGTTGTTTTACTGATTTTTTTTTTTCGGCATCAAGGAGATGAACTCGGAGCATCGTTGTGTGTTTAAGGCGTCTATTATGGAGAAGTTAACATGGAATAATTTACTAATGCCAGGGGCGTGGGGGAGAATTTGGGAACTGAAATCTTTTTATGACTCTTCGACTTTGGAGAAAGTATAAAAAAAGCATAAAAGCCGCAAGTGGACGATTATACAGAAAATCACCAAATTTATACATGTTGTACTGGTTTATAAAGATATCGCTATATACCATGCTTAAACAATGGATTTTCTAAGCAGACAATGTAGTGACATACACCGACAAGCAAAAGGGTAACAATGTTCTGACCTTGTGACTTTCTGGCTCCAGATCTCCCCATCCAGTACAGCTTGGAACGTGAGACTCCCATCATTGTATAGACAATCCTCTTGGCTATCTCATACATAAATGTGACCTGTAACTATTTAGCATATGATCAGTTCTGCAGATTCTTCTCATGTATCTGCATTGTTACTGTTACTGTTTTGCTCTTAAACTTAAATTTTTATTATTTTGTAAATCCACCTTTGGCTTTCACCACTGCCTGAATCCTTCTGGGCATGCTCTGGATCAGATACAAGCAAGTCTCGACCATAATCTCATCCAGGTCTCTTCTACACGTTCCCAGTGTTGGTGCGTACTGGTCCACTCACTTGGGTATGAATACAACTTTATCTTCACCTCTACCCACAAATGTTGGATTGGGTTGAGGTCTGGGGACTGTGGGGGACAATCCAGCACCTCTACTTCATTGTCATTGAACCATTTCTTTGCTAATCTCAATGTATACTTCAGGTCGTTGTCCTGCTGGAACACTATGCCGACCTTTTCATAGCTATAGTACTCGAGTGTACGAAGTAACTAGACTTGTACGATACTCACATATAGCTCAGCATTGAGACCACCATCCATCCTGGTCAAGTATCCAACACCTTTGGCTGTGACACAACCCCATATCATCAGGCTCCTCCACCAAACTTGACAGTTCCTTCAATTTCTCGATCCATTAGCCCCCTTTTCCCTTCCAGACCCATTTACACCCATCAGAGCCCAGTCTATTGACTTTTGTGTCATCTCTCCAAATCACCTGTTTCCAATCTTCTACTGTCCACTTTTTGCAAACTCGAGCCAGGGTTTCTTATGACTTATTGAAGTCAAGGCTTCTTTACCTTGTTTTGGGCCACCATTTCAGACTTGTGTAATGCATGTCGCACGTTAGACCTTGTGATGATCCGACTTGTTGACTCCGATATTTAGCCTGGACGTCCACCTTTTGGCTTGTGAATGGATGGACGGACTTCATTTCGTATTCTTCCACCTGTTATGGCACTCACATGATGCATTTCAGCAATTTTCTTGGTCGAGAGACCGCTATCGATGTGTTGGATGATGCTGTTTCTCTTTTCTTGGGAAATCTTCTTCATGGCTGATCCTTGAACCAGTGACCTTTCTCTTGGGAATCTCCTAATAACACCCTGAGCTATAGGGAACGTGAGAACGGGTTGTCATTTGTAGGATACAAGAAGAAAAAGATTTTTCCACCACCAGGAGCAAAACAGTAACAGTAACAATACTATACTATGTATTTGACTTTTTGGGTTCAATCCCTGGCTCATACCTAATGATAATTACTATAATAAGGCTTTAGTTATTTTGTATCAGTAAATGGTTACAAATATATATACTGTATATATAATCACAATTACTAACATAGTAAAGTAATTTACACTAAGCCCATTTTAGTAATAGACTTTATGAAAGGGAGTCTATCATTCGATATATTCATTTTTAACTAAGCACATGTTGGAGTAGCCTTTAGAAAGGTTATTCTAGTCCTACCTTTCTTCTTCTGTTTCTGAAAGCCGTTTTTGAATTAAATCCTTTTTACTCTATGCTAATTAAGCTCAGGGGGCACAGGGGGTATTACCCCTGTGCTCCGACCACAGCAGTATCATCACATTGAAGACCAAGCTTCGAACATGAGACAACAGAAACATACTAGAATATTCTAGTTTTTCCCCTATATTGGTTATATTATGGATCCCTCAGTCCATTGTCTTGTGTTCTTTGTAACCCTAAAGTTAATTCTTTAATGAGCTTTGTAGTTTGATCCAGATTTATAGCTGTAAATTTGTAGGCAATGAATGAGAGCAGAGACAATGACATGCTCCCCCCTCCATGATAGGCCTGGGTGAGACTCTTGGCCAGATTATTGTGGCACAAACCGAATAAAAAGCTGAATGTCTGTAGATTGGGGATATTTGTGCTCAGCTTTTTGGATTTGCAATTTATATGGAAATGCGGCTCAGTAAAACAATCCACGGGATCGCTATTTGGCAAGACTCTTCCCTGGTTTATTTGTCTTCTCCACTTTGGAGTTGTCCATGCAGCTAGGCATCGAATATTGTTGGCGGCGACCAGAGACAAGGACAAAAGTCCAAATTGTCTCAGTTTATTTTTGTAATTCTCTAGTGCTTTGATATTGTAGGGAGGCCACAATATGGGGAGATCATACACAATACATCATTCCATTTTCGCTCTTGGGTGGTTATTTGCGGAACATGTAATCGTACCTCTCAGCTCAGTATATGTTGTAAGTCCCCAGCTAGATTCCGGCAAATGGAAGCTGGAGACATCGGGAAAATACCAGCTGTAAATGCTGATCACAGTTATGGCTGGGTTTAAAGGAGCACTCCAGGCATACCGATACACTATGTTATGGCTAGCGAAGGGATTTGAATGTGTCTGGGTGTCTGACTATAGGGTGTTATGGATGCTCGGACCTCGTACTGTTGGTCTGTGGCACAGCGAAGGGTTGAAGGCCTGTTCCAATTGAACATGTGGGTGGGGTGAGAGTGCAGTGCTGGCGGGCTGGTGTGTCACACCATGGACAGGTTTATTGGTTGTGATGGGCTTGCACTATGTTCTGTAGGTCTCTCTGTAGGTGACCATATAGGCAACTGTGATTGTACTTAGTCAATAGAGCTATTTCATTCGCCCTCCTATACTAAGGGTATATAGCCAGTCAATCTACATCTATTAATTGATCAGATGCAGAACATCAATATTATCCTCATTCAGTTAGGGTACAGTTACCAGATGTGAACATAGCCTGAAAAACATCATCAAAGATATGGAGACACCAGCATAAAATATCTGAGGCCAGCAGAAACCACAAGTAACCAACAGAGATCAGTAATGACCAGCATAGACTAGCAAACATCATGAAAGAAAGAAGTGACCATCACAGACCATCAGAAGTGAGGCCAGAAAAGACCAAGACAGACAATTAGGGGACAGAAAAATTTATGAGAGCTTAACAAGCAACATTAAAGATCTGCAAAGGGCAGCGCAGACTATTGGAGGCCAGCAGAATCCATGCACATCCAGCAATAGTGACCGGTAACCTTCAAAGACCTGAAGTTACCATCAGATACTAACAGAAACCATAAGTGACCAGCAGTGATCATAAGAAAACCGCACTGACCATTGAAGACCAGCAGAAAGCATCAAAAGACTGCCATATACCATAAGAGATCAGCAGAGACCATCAAAGATCAGCCAGAAGTGATATTTAGGGACCAGAGACCATCAGATCATCAACCAGAAGTGATATTTAGGGACCATCAGATACCATCAGATACTATATGTGACCAACAGTGAACCTAAGAAACCACCACTAACCATTAGAGGCCATCTGAGATCACCATACACCATAAGAGATCAACACATCAAAGACCAGCAGAGAATTTCTGAAGCCAACAGAAACCATGAGCGACCATCAATGGCCAGCAGTGACCTTTAGGGACCAGCAGTGACCATCAGATACCAGCAGAAATCAAAAGTGACCACCACAGTCATCTGCAGTACCATTAGAGATCAGGACATACCATTAGTAGTGTGAAGACACCATTAGAGGCCTACACAAACCATTCATGGCCAGAAAAGTCTATCAGACAATTGCAATGACCAGGACAAAGCATCAGACATCAGCGCACACCGTGAAAGGTCTTCAGTGACCAGTACCAACCAGCAGATACTATCGAAGACCACGCTTTGAATACGAGACAACATAAACATACTAGAATATTCTAGTTTTTCCACTGCATTGGTTACGTTACAGATCCCTCAGTCCATTGTTGTCTGTTCTGAAGATAATTCCTTAATGACCTTTGTATATAGAACCATTCATGGGCTGTAAATTGGTAGACAATGAATGCGACCAGAGACCATGACACGCACCCTCCCTTCATGATAGGACAGGGTTGGGGGGAGACTCTTGGCCAGAATATTGTGATGCAAACCGAATAAAAACCTGAATGTCTGTAGATTGGGGATATTTCTGCTCGGCTTTGTAGATTTGCAATTTATATGGAAATGCGGCTCAGTAAAACCAGTAAAACAATCCGCAGGATCGCTATTTGGCAAGACTCTTCATTGGTTTATTTGTCTCCTCTGCTTTAGAGTTGTCCATGCAGCCAGGCATATATTATTGTCAAATAGTGTTGGCGGCCACCAGAGAAAAGGACAAAGGTCCAAATTGCCTTAGTTTATTTGGAAATATTTTAGTAATTCAGTTGTGCTGTGATATTGCTGAGAGGCCACAACATGGGGAGATCATACACACTACATCATTCCATTCTCGCTCTCGGAGGGCTGACACAGTTTGCTGTTATTGGTTTACTTGCGGGCCATGTAATTGTACATCTCAGCTCAGCATATGTTGTCAGTCCCCGGCTAGATTCTGGCTGGAGAAATCGGCAAATCGGATCAGGATATGCTGATCACAGTTATGTCTGGGTTTAAAGGCGCACTCCAGGCATACCGATACATGAGGTTATGACTAACAAGGGCGACATCTGTCATGGGGCAAGATGAGCATCTCGCCTCAGACAGCAGATTGTAGACTTGCTAAGGAGCCCCCACTTTCCCTGGCTGCACCACCAAGGACCAGCCACTACAGATCACTGCCTGTCTGTAAGGGGAGCTATTACTTACTAAGGTGGGGGACTTAGCATACGTTTATTATAAGGTGGGCGACCTATTATTTATAAAGCTGAGTTTGCACAGGAGTCTCCGTTGGTGAAACTGCTGAAAATCGGTGAAGAGAAAAGTTCTGCACGGAGGACTTTTTTCTCCGATGTTTTCGGTTTTGAAAGGGCGGACACCCGACGGACACCTAGCGGACCCCATTATAGTCAATGGAGTCTGCTAGTGTTTGTGTGTAACCGCGGACCCGAACATTGGAGAGCACGACGCTAGTGTGAACCTAGTGTAAGAAGGACTATTGTTAATAAAGGTTAATATATGATTATGTATAATGGGGGTCTATTACTGATAAAAGGGAACTGTTACTGATAAGGGGGACTATTATTTATAACAGAGACTATTATTAATAAGGGGGATTGATTTATAATGGAATCTACCCCAAAATCAGCTCCTTCCCCTCTGAGACTCTGCATTCTGCTGCCTGGGGTGAGATGCTTATCTTGCCTCATGGCAGATATGGCCCTGAACCCAAGTTACTATAGGGGGAGAGGGAAGACACTTCAATTTCCGCCTCAGGCAGCAGAAAAGCTAGAATTGGACCTGTGTCTGACTATAGGGTTGCTCACACCTCAGGCAGTTGGTCCTGGCTGCACCTTTAGGTGGGGTGGGAGTTCAGTGCTGGTTGGTTGATGTGCCACGGTGTAGCATGTGTTGCAATGTGCTTGCATGGTGTTCTATGTTGTGTTGGGAGCTTGCTTCTGTCTCTTCAGTTGGTGCAGGTCATTGGGTGGTCAGGGTTGGGGTGCATTCTGGAGGCTGGGTCATGCAATGGTTCCTTGTAGGTGGGGCTGCACCATGGGAGAATTTGTGAGCTGCTCTCCTGTGCTGTGACCTACTGACATAAGCTGTTACCCCAGGCACTGCTTGTGGCCCTGTATTGTGTATGAGCATTGAGAGCCTGTATGTACAGCTGAACGGTGTGGGGTGGAAGAAGACGCTGTCGCCCCCCATCAGATATTTATGGCCTATCCTAAGAATAGACCATAATATCCTAAATCCTTGACAACCCCTTTAAGATAGGCATCAATGTTAGATGGGTGGAATTACGACCTTGCAATTTCCATTGATCAGTTGGCTGAAGGGGCTGTGGACATTATATGGTGGGAGGGAAGGGAACTACAAGTCTCACCATGACCAGAAAAGAACTACAACTCCCAGCATTTCCATGCTGTCAACCCTATGGCCATAAAAAAAGATGATTTTCACAGATCACTTAGAAACTTGAGTCTATCAAGATCAGAGGTGTGAACTGCGTCTGAGACTTTTCACAGTCCCATAGAAGAAGAAAACACTGAATCCATCACTTCTCCTCTTTCTTCTCCACCATACAAAGCACACACTACAGGAGCTCTCGCCACGTCACATGATCACAGGTCCTTCAGCCCTCTCACTACTGCTGAGCTCCGCCCCTTGTGCACTTGCCACATGATGTTGAGATCATTAAAGGGCCTTCACCAGCACTTTATGCTAAGGAGCTGATCAGTGGGGGTGCTGTTTAGGTCATGTGATGTGCCACAAGCAGCCAATCATAGAGCAGTTTTAAGAAAATACACTTTATTTGGTTGTTATGGGCAACAAGGTAACTTTTTTAATGCAACGGCTTTATTAAATGGGATAAAAAAAATTTCTGACAGTACATAATGCTTCCTGCTAATATAAAAGATAATTTTTAAATTTTCTAATAAAGTTGAAAAATAATATCTCTAAATAATTAAATATGAAGAGAAGCCGAACAAATCCATCAAAATCCCCGGCGCCCCCTGTGGTATCAATGCACACAGCAGGAATATTATAATTATAGCCAAGGTTTAATGAGAACCTGAAGGTAATAAAACCACCGCTGCCGCCATCAGGTAGAAATGTATATTACATCTGGATGAGTTATTCACTGTGTCCCGCAGCCCAGACCCCCTGTTTTCAGTGATAATCTGAAAGCAAGTGTTCAATTTGTCTGCAGCACCTCCACAGGTGACAGGAGGTATTACACAGTGCTTATTAAAATCAATGGGCTGATGTAATACACGGATGTGCTGGGTCCTCCACTACCTCTCTCCACTCCAGTTCAATAATAGGGGTCCCAAATAAAAGACCCCCTTCTGTAGATGTAGCATTCCCTAATACGCATTTACTAAACTCAACAAACCCTTTAATAAAAGTTTTTACAACCAATTGTTGTCTAAGGGCGAAGACCCAATAATTTAAAGATATTTCGTGCAACCCCACAAGAGTAACAGCTAGTACAATAAATTTATAACGTCACTTATGCTGGTCGGCATACAGCATAGCTGAGTTTGTCATTTTGCACATTTCACTAAATGCACCAGAGAGTCAATAACAGACTCAGCTCTGCTACATCTGACGTCACCGACATATTACAATGATAGTGTTATCCTCCACTCACACTACAAGAGTGTAGATCCTTTCACAAGGACAAAGAAAGAGGCATTGACAGAGTCTACGCAGTGGTTATGCTGCAGGGGAAGATTTTTCTGGGACGGTATTATGCTATGACGTGTGATATGTAAAAGATGATCACCTGACCCATAACTCTACTTCCTGTGGACTGTGGCAAAATGTCCTGTCAGGATGAGAAAGCAATTTCAGTCTTGTGCAGAAGTTTGGCGGTTTTCTAAGTTTTTATCTTCCAGAAATGAGACCTGGACTCCTCTCCTACACCTCCTGGCGCATGCATTATTGAATGCGCATGCGCCAATTTTGGGGACCTAAGTGCCAGCAAATGTCCTTATTTGGGGCCGGGGGGCCCAGGTCATATACTCCTTAATTTGGAATTTATAGACAAAAGGAACAGGGGCGGATGTGTACAGCACTATATTAGTTCTATATAGTGATGGGCGAACCTCGCCAGATTCATTTTGCGAGTATTCACAAGGTTTGCAGGGAAAATTTATTTCAGACCGAGCTAGTTTCCTGCTTTTATTATAGTTGGAGGCCAGGAAGGGTTTATGACTAAAAAAAAATTCCCCCTTCTTGGGCTCTTGAGTCTTCCTCTCTGGGCGTCCACAATGTCTTCTGGCTCTCCCACATCACAGGCATCAATGTCATCGATGGATCCAGGTCGGACAAGTGCCCCAGGTCTGTGATTGGGCCTCAGTGGTCACACGGCAACCAAATCACAGGCCTCGATGTTGACCTGGGACCATTGAAGTTAATGCCCATGATCTGGTAGAGATGGAGGACGTCAAGAATACCCAGGGAAGAAGACAGGAACGACAGAGGATGTTGTGGCAGAGGTGAATATTTTTATATTTTTTCGCACCCTCCCTGCCCTCCGTTTATACTCTTGGGCTGAAGAAACTCCACAGTATCATAATTAACTTTGCTGAATTTGTGCCAGGCCATCCGAAAATTTTTTGATTCACCCAAACTCAAATTTTTTGGAAAATTCATAGTGAACTTTTTTTTGTTACGAATCAGTTCACGCATCTCTAGCTCTGTACAAATGAGTAAAATACCTTCGGTCAGGATGAGATTGGGGTGGTGCAGGTGGCCTCCACCATGACACCCGACCTGACCCTATATCACCACCACATGTGGCCCTCTACACTGAAGCTTGGGATATGCAGTGACAGTAGACCCAGCCACTTCAATGGAAACTTACCAACTCTCCAAGAACATCCGGGCATTACCGAAATAAGAGGTGACCTCCTGGAATCTCTTAAGAGCTGGCAATTCTCCCAGGCTTCAGTATTGACCAGGCTCTCTGTAATTTTATACGGGAAGGGACATTTTAAGTGCTGGTCCCGTCACAAAAAGGGGCACAGCTGGCATATTTTTAGGGAGTGTGACATGCTCCCAAATGGTGTGAGATCTCATCAGAATGGGTGTGTCCACTCTCAAGAATTTTACAGCTTGCAAGATGCATCTTTCCCTTGCAATGTTTATGGAAAATATTGGCTAGTATGCTTCAAAGGCCAGATTCACACTCATACTGTATGTCTTTACATTTTAGTGACTGGATAAAATGGCCTCCAGGGGAACCCCAGTCATGGAGACATTATACTAAGGGGGGATTATACTGTGTGGGGGCCAGTGATTGAGGCATTATACTAAGGAGGCATTATACTGTGTGGAGGCCACCAAGGAAGCATTATACTGTGTGGAGGCCAGCAATGGTGCATTATTCTGTGTGGAGGCCAGTAAAGGGAGCATTATACTGTGTGGAAGCCAGTAAAGGGAGCATTATACTGTGTGGAAGCCAGCAATGGGGCATTATATTAAGGGGGCATTATACTGTGTGAAAGTCAGTAAAGGGAGCATTATACTGTTTGGGGAGCCAGTGATGGGAACATTATACTAAGGGGGCATCATACTGTGTGGGGGTTCCAAAGGAGCATTATACTGCATAAGGGCTATTAAAGGAGCATTATACTGTGTGGGGGCCACTAAAGGGCATTATATTGTGTAGAACAGTCTTGTGTAAGTTATGTATTGTAAACAGATAGGCAGTAGATAGATAGATAGATATGAGATCGATATACGATAGATAGATAGATAGATATGAGATCGATATACGATAGATAGATAGATAGATATGAGATAGATATACGATAGATAGATAGAATAAGATAGATATGAAGATAGATATGAGATAGATAGATATATATGAGATAGATAGATAGATAGATAGATATGAGATAGATAGATAGATAGATATGAGATAGATAGATATGAGATAGATATGAGATAGATACATAGATAGATAGATATGAGATAGATAGATATGAGATAGATAGATATGAGATAGATAGATAGGATATGAGATAGATAGATAGATAGATATGAGATAGATAGATAGATAGGAGATAGATAGATAGATATGAGATAGATAGATAGATAGATAGATATGTGATAGATAGATAGATATGAGATTGAGATAGATAGATATGAGATAGATAGACAGATAGATATGAGATAGATATGAGATAGATCGATAGATATGAGATAGATAGATAGATAGGATATGAGATAGATAGATAGATATGTGATAGATAGATAGATATGAGATAGATAGATAGATATGAGATAGATAGATATGAGATAGATAGACAGATAGATATGAGATAGATAGATAGATAGATATGTGATAGATAGATAGATATGAGATAGATAAATAGATAGATATGAGATAGATAGATAGATATGAGATAGATAACAGAAGGATAGATAGATAGATATGAGATAGATAGATATGAGATAGATAGATAGATAGATATGAGATAGGATAGATAGATAGATATGTGATAGATAAATAGATAGAAAAAAATATAGATAGATAGATAGATAGACAGTTCATAGCTGCACCATGTAATATCCACTGGGAATGGGTGCAAGCCTCAAGAGTCCAGCATGAGATCCCAGATAAAACAAAATACGCTGCTATCCAGTTTATGACCTTTTATGTTTTTTAGATAGACATGATATAGATATAATAAATAATAGATAGATAGATAGATAGTTAGGAGATATATAGATAGATAGATAGATAGATAGATAGGAGATAGATAGATATGAGATAGATAGATAGATAGATAGATAGATAGATAGATAGGAGATAGATTTGATTCCTATGGCATTCTCTGTTCTGCCATATGGGGACCCCATGCTATAATTCCGAGGCACAGTATGTGCCCATAGACTTCTGTACATGTATGAAGCATGACATCCTGGGGAATATTGGGAGGACACTTATGTGAATATCCTTTGTTCTGTATGACTGTCTGGAGTCTTGTGACATATGGAAGTATCTTGAGTGCTCTGGGAAGGATCCCGGCCGGTCAGATGTCTTGAATGGATTATTACAACCATCCCCGGCGGCAACATCCAGGAAAGAAGCGTGGACAGCACATGATGGAGCCGCCACACATCACATGAGTCTCCAGGCAGGAATGTGATGGCTGATGGAGGAGGAAGAAAGTCAGAATATTCTGTATATATTGTATATGTGTATGGCAGACATGACACCAAGTAATAAGCCAGTGATATAGAGATCTGTGGGGACTGGAGCACAAAAGAGGGCCCCAATATATATATACAAACATTGAACATTTAAAGGGATGTAAGTCCAATAAACTTTGCAGTTCTTAAAGGTCTCCTCAAATAAGCCTCTTGTTCTTGGTCCTGTCTTGACACTTCACCTGCTGTGGAACAAAAATTAAAAAAAAAAGTAAAATTGTAAAAAATAGTATAACAAATTAAAATACTAAAGTAAAATGCTATATAATAAATTAAAGTAGTAAAATAAATCAGTAAAAAAATGTATTAAATTTAAATAGTAATATAAAATAGCATAATAAATTTAAATAGTAAAGTAAAATCATAAAAAAGTTATTAAAAAAATAAAAATAGTAAAATAAAATTGTAAAAAAAAAAATTATAGTAAATAAAGATTAAAATAAAATAATTAAAAATATAATAAATCAGCATAATAAAGTAAAATTGTAAAAAATAGTACAATAAAATAAAATACAATCATTAAATATAGTACAAGAAATTAAAAAACTAAAATAAAATGCTAATAAAATAGCATAATAAATTTAAATAGTAAAAAATACAGAAAAAAATAATAAAAACAATATAACATTAAAAAAAAATTACAAATTAGTAGCCCCTTAAAGAGGACCTTTTGCCACCTTCCCCAATTCCAGTTCTTTGCAACATATAATAGTTGCCCCACCACTGATTCCATCACAGTTGTAATTTTTTCTCTAGCCCCCACCATTCCTGAGCAAATTGTGCTTTTAGTTTCATCACCAGTATTCTAATTTGTCTCTCTACTGTCAGGTGGGCCGTCCGCTCCAGTTCAGGACCACCCAACTGACACTAGGGAGACTACTTAGCATATTGGGTGCTGAAACTAACAGCACTGATTGCACAGGAATGGTGGGGGCAAGAGAAAAAAATTCCAACTGTGGTAGAATTAGTTGAGGGGCTCCTGTTGAAGTATGAGATGGAGGTAGTGAAAGGTTCTCCTTAAAGGGGTTTATTAGATTTATATTGACGACCTGTCCTAAGAATAGATCAAAATCAGCTGTAGCTACCAATACTGACGAAATATCTGACCCCCGCCCCAATCTTTTATTGATGACGTATCCTAAGGCTTAGAATAATAAGTGTGTAGGGAATAATATACAAAAACATAAAGAGAAAAGAAAAAAATTCATATCAATTAATTAGTCATTTTTATGTAATGCCAAATTAAAAACACCACCAAAAGCAAAAAAAAAAAAAAATCAGGCAGAAAAAAAAGTTAAAGCTTTTGGAATGCATAAGAAGGAAAAAATGGAAAACAGATCACATCCCTATGGAGTTAGCTAGAATTCTAGACATAAAAGTCATAAAAAAAAAATATGACACATCCATAATGTTGACATATTTTCTGAGCAGAAATGAGTTAATGAGCGAGGACGCAGCGGCCGGCATTCTGCTCATTTCCGGAGAGCTCTTGTATATTTCATCTGACTCATAGAACGGGCTCGATTGCTCATTTCATCTCTTTCAAAGCCGTCTTGTGCTCTTGATGTGCATCTGTGATACGCTCCTCGCCAGTCATCAGCAGATGGGGCTATTGCGTTTGAAAGGAATACAAAGGAACGAACATTCCAGCACTGCACATAGCACAGCACAGCACACATTGTCTACACAAAATCTCCATTTCTGCACAGTGTAATTGTTCCTTGAAATTAACCCTTGAAGGACTGAGCCAAAGGGAATGTGACCAATTTTTGAACCAAGTTTTTATGTTAAAGGGGTATTCCCATGTACATAACCATTTATAAATTTGGAGATAATTAAAAGTTAAACATTTTTGCAAATATAAGTAATTAAATATTTTGCAGAGTTTTAAAGATTTTCTCTAAATATCTTGTGGTCACAAGTTGTTGTCTTGATCGGTTGCCAGTGGATACGACCATGAATGCAGGATCTTTCTAAGGTCAGAAAATCAGCCATGATTTCCTTATTGCAGCGCTGGAGTCCTGGGTTCGAATCCTGCCAAGGACAACATCTGCAAGGAGTTTGTATGTTCTCCCCATGTTTGCGTGGGTTTCCTCCGGGTACTCCGGTTTCCTCTCACACTCCAAAGACATACTGATAGGGAATGTAGATTGTGAGCCCTATATGGGACAGTGACTGTTAATGTCTGTAAAGAGCTGCGGAATATGATGGCGCTATATAAGTAAGCATAATAAATAAATAAATATTGTGGCCGGGATATCTTTTGATACATGTAGTGTCCCTGTCTGATAACCCGGCTACAATAAGAAAATCATGGCTGGGTTCCTGACAAGTTCCAGACCATAGAAAGTTTCTGCATTTGTGGTCGTATCCATTGGCAACCGATCAAGACAACAGATGTCACCACTAAGATGGGCAGAGAAAATCTTTAAAACTCTGCAGAATTTTTAACTTCTTATATTTGCAAAAATATTTAACTTTTAATTATCTACAAATATAGATATGATTATGTTCATGGGAATACCCCTTTAAACATATTAACCCCTTCCTGCCGGACGCATTTTTTAGATTTTTGTTTTTGACTCCCCGCCTTCCAAACCACATTACTTTGTTATTTGTCCCTTCACAGAGCCAGATGAGGGCTTAATATTTGCAGGACAAATTATTTAAAAAAATCCAAAACTCTGCAAAAAAAAAAATTTCTTGAAGTCGCTACACCTGTAACTTTTTTATATTTCCATGTACGGGATGCATAGTGCGTGTTTTTTTTGCAGGGCCAGGTGTACTTTTTAGTTATACCATTTAGCTACATTACTATTGAGGCTGGTCATAGACCAACCACAATAGGACAGGCCTGGAAGCCTTCAGTAGGCTCCTGGCTGTCTTAAGAAAAGGTCAGCGCTCACTGCACAGGAGCCGGCCTGCAACGTCAAAGGTATGGGACCGGTGGGGAAAGGCATTGAGGATACTTTTTTGACTTTGGGGGGGGGGAATCCGTATCCAATACCTGTGATCAGCGGAGACCTGGTGGCCTGTAATATTATGGTGGATGTCAGGAAGGGGTTATAGAATTTTTGATAATTGATGTAAACATATATATATATATATATATATATATATATATATATATATTTTTTTTTTTTTTTTAATGTACTATATCCTGCAATTTTCACTCTGGCCACCACGTCTAATAATGACATTTGCCAACTCTGTAGGGGTTTTCCTTGCAATTCATCACCGACAGAATTACAATAGAAGATAACACATCAATAGATAACACCACTGAACCATCATTACATCACTACTGACAATAGATGATGTCACAACTTGTCTGGAAAACTCTCTCATAGACCTGAGTGATTCATCTCTAGACTATTGCTGCCTATGGCCATGAGACTGCTGTAAAGCATATCACTAAATGCTGTTAACAGAGCAGTGGAGAAGCTGAGACAAGATGGCCGCCCCCATAATCATGTACAGAAAATAGACTAAAAAATCTGCAATCAGAAAATAAAAACAGATTAGAATAAAAAGTGATAGATTTCATCTGGTTTTAATAAATAAAAAAAATTGGCAACACTTTCTTTTAAGGAGGTTTTTTGGGAAATAAAGCTTAATTGCTGAATAAATGAGTAGTCCTAAAATTTTCTCCTAGATCGATAATACGCATTGTATAGTACTGTTAGAGCATTATTGATCGAGATTTAAAGAGAACCCATCACCAGTTCCGAAAAGCCCAATGACATCCCTCATCTGATCGGCGCTTCCACCCTGAGCATTTTGGTGTTTTGTTCATCCAAATCCATTCAGCTATTCCACAGATATAAGCCCTGCTAGTGTTGATACAAATAATGGCCTATTAGCCAAGTGGGCGGTAACACTGCATGACATACAGCACACAGAGACCCCGCCCCAGAGGAACCGTAGTGTTACTTTACTTTATATTTTCCATTCCTTTTGAATCCTTTTGGCAAAATCTGCCAAAAAGTAACAAAAACTCCACACCCTTAATCTAGAAAGACAAATGACATTTTTGCTGCAATTTTTTTGAGCTAAATCCAAAAGAGGATTCAAAAGTAATGTGAAATATATAGGAAGAGCCTATCCTTCTCCTTCCTTCTGGATCCGCTTCTGGCTCACAAAACTGCATCAAAAACTGCACGTGTGTTTTTAGCCTTACAGAGATATTGTGTTCTAGGAGTATTGCTGGTAGGGTAATGTATGGTGCCTTATGGAGACACCTATGACTGCACACTGTAATACTAGCTCTGTGTTGGGGCAAATCCGGTGTGGAGGGTGGTGAGGTGTAAAACTTTAGGGGGCGCTGCAACCACTCCCTTAAATATGTAAGCCACAATCCACAATGCAAGAAAAAAAGTGGAACACAGAAACATGTCACTACCTAAACACCTAATTTTAGTCCATCAAGTCTATACTTCCACTATATATAGTCTAATATAATAAATAATACCGCCAAACAGTATTTTTATATTATATTCATATTTTTTAATATATTCCCCTAGAATCTCCTTTAATATTCCATTATATATACATACATATCAGCCCCTGCACTCACCTGTGTATATAGAGAAAAATTCTTACGTGGCGACTTTTGCACTCTCCGTAATGAAGGCCACATCACATGACAGGGCCATAACTGAACCATGGGCCTCTATAATTCACTACTCCCCTCCTCACAATTACTGGGGTTAGATGTTAATCTGCCATCAGCCGCCTTCCAAGAATTCTTGGAACTTCCTTTTTACTTCAGCCGTAGGGTACTTAACCCTTTCCCACCGGCTCGCAACCGCTCATTAAAAATAATTACACTGTAATATTGTTTTCCTTCATTTAGCCTGTAGCTATGTATATACAGGTTCATATCAAGAGTGCAAAGGGAGCAGGACAGGAGAGGAATCACATAGAAGTGCTAATGAGAGCGCGCAATACTTTACACTGCCAGACGAAAAAAACAATAATCATATCCTTGGATAGGAAGAGGAAGACACAATGAGATTTTCTGTATAAATAGGGCAATAAAAAGTGAATAAATAAATTCAGGATCGATGATAATTAAAAAAAAACTGTAAAGAAGACAAAAATAAAATAAAAAAGATTAAAAATATCAGTTATAAATTAGCAGAGAAGATAAAGCACAACATAAAGAACTCAAAAATAAAATAAAAAAGAATAAAAACGTTATTAAAAAATAGCATATAAAAAGCATAACACTAAAATAAAATAAAAAAGAATTAAAACATCAATAAAAAATGCATAACAAAAAGAACACAAAAATAAAAGAAAAGAGAATTAAAATATTAATAAAAAATAGCAGCAGAGATAAAAATATCAATTAAAAATTAGCAGTGAAGATAAAGCAAAATATAAAGAACACAAAAAAGAAATAAAAAAGAATAAAAATGGTATTAAAAATAGCATAGAAAAAGCATAACAAAAAAACAAAAATAAAATAAAAAAGAATTAAAATATCAATAAAAAATGCATAAGAAAAAGAACACAAAAATAAAATAAAGAATAAAAATATTAATAAAAAATAGCATTAAAGATAAAGCATAACATAAAGAACACAAAAATGCAATAAAAAATAAAAATATTATTAAAAATAGCAGTGAAGATAAAACATAAAAAGAACACACAAAAAAAGAAAAATATTAATATAAAATAGCAGCAAAGATAAAGCACAACATAAAGAATACAAAAATTAAATAAAGAAGAAAAAAGTCATTAAAAAACAGCATAAAAATGCATATCAAAAAGAACACAACAATTAAATAAATAAAAATATCAATAAATAGATAGCATTAAAGATAACACACAACATAAAGAAAACAAAAATAAAATAAAAAAAGAATAAAAATAT
This sequence comes from Leptodactylus fallax, assembly GCA_947044405.1. Taxonomy (NCBI): domain Eukaryota; kingdom Metazoa; phylum Chordata; class Amphibia; order Anura; family Leptodactylidae; genus Leptodactylus; species Leptodactylus fallax. Next base: position 319,455 of record CAMRHE010000238.1, on the reverse strand, counting down.
TAATAAAAATACCAGTGAAGATAAAGCACAAAATAAAGGACATAAAAATAAAATAAAAAAAGAATAAAAATATTAATAAAAATAGCAGTGAAGATAAAGCATAACATAAAGAACATAAAAATGAAATAAGTAAAAAAAATAAATAAAAATACCAACAAAGATAAAGCACAAAATAAAGGACATAAAAATAAAATAAAAAAGAAAGAAAATATTAATAAAAAATAGTAACGAAAATGACACAACACAATAGACACAAAGAAAAAAAAAAACATTAATAAAAAATAGCAGAAAAGATAAACATAAAGTACATAAAGATAGAATAAAACATTAATAAAAAACAGCAATGAAAATAAATAATAATAAATAAATAAAATAGCAGAGAAGATAAAGCAGAACAAAGAACACAAAAAAATGAATAAGAATATTGAAAAGGTTGTCCAGGGTTAATGTTTTTATGGCCTATCCCCAAGAGGATCTGCACCATACATGATAGGGAGTCTGGTATTGTCTCTGAGGGGGGCCTGGCCTTGTCTGAAGTAGCTGTATACCCTCAATGATCCTGACAGGTATATACTAAGCTAGTATGGTAGGTACCCAAAATACCCAACAACCCTCCCCATCATGGCTTTTTCTAATTTACAACACTGGGGTATACTGGGCAATGCCTAGAAACTGGCCATTTCTGGGAAAGTTGGGATATAAACCAATATTGCTGTAATTACAGTTCCTTTAACTGTTGTCACCCTGCTGTCCCAGAATCCTGAATGGCAATTCTACCTTGCTGACAAATAGATGAAAGAACAAGGAAAGTCTGACTACATAAGTATTTATAATTCAGGAGTCTTGAAAAGCTGGGTAATACGTAGTGTCGGAGAGGGATGTCTAGGGCCCACCAGTGGAATTGTTTCTAGGGGCTCACCACCAGGACCCCTGCAGATCAGCTGTACCGAGACAGTGTGGCTACAGATAATAACAATGCCATGCTGCTCAGCTGCCATACAATGTGCACCACTGCACTACCTAAACCTACTGCTACACCCTGTATGGCAAGTGAACAGCGTGGCTCCTGGAATTGTTACCATTACCTGTAGCCGCACTGTCCTACAAAAGCTGATCTACAGAGGTTCCAGCTGTCAGACCCCCACAGATGTAATATTGATGGTCTATCCTAAGGACAGGCCATCAATATTAGAAAGATGGATAAACCCTTTAAAGAGATTGTCCAGTAATTCACTGGTCCCCCCCATACAGTGGCCCCATGGGGACAAGTGAAGGGGCCATTATATTGTGGTGGGGCAGTGATGAGGGCTAATATCCTTTAGGGGGACTATTCAACGGACCCACGGTGGGCCATTCTGAGTCTGGTGATAAGCCAATGGTAGTCATGGTTGCCATATTGGCGTCACCTACCTTTGCCAGAATATCTATCCCATATGTATCTACTTTGATGAGCAAAAAGGGTAAAAATGTTCTGACCTTGTGACTTTCAGTCTCCAGATCTCCCCATCCACTACAGCTTGGAACATGAGACTCCCATCATTGTATAGACATCCTCTTGGCTATCTCATACATAAATGTGACCTGTAACTATTTAGCATATTATTAGTTCTGTAGATTCTTCTCATGTATCTGTATTGTTACTGTTACTATTTTGCTCCTGGTGATGGAAAAATCTTTTTCTTCTTGTATCCTACAAATGACAACCTGTTCTCACGTTCCCTATAGCTCAGGGTGTTATTAGGAGATTCCCAAGAGAAAGGTCACTGGTTCAAAGATCAGCCATAAAGAAGATTTCCCAAGAAAAGAGAAACAGCATCATCCAACACATCGATAGCGGTCCCTGGGCCAAGAAAAGCCAAACTACATCATGTGAGTGCCATAACAGGTGGAAGAATAAGAATAAGCCTGATGATATGGGGTTGGATACTTGACCAGGATGGATGGTGGTCTCAATGCTGAGCTATATGTGAGTATCCTACAAGACCAGTTACTTCGTACGCTCGAGTACTATGGGTATGAAAAGGATGACATAGTGATCCAGCAGGACAATGACCTGAAGTATACGTCGAGATTAGCGAAGAAATGGTTGAATGACAATGAAGTAGAGGTGCTGGATTGTCCCCCACAGTCCCCAGACCTCAACCCAATCCAACACTTGTGGGTAGAGGTGAAGATAAAGCTGTATTCATACCCAAGTCAGTCGTCCAGTATGCATCAACATTGGGAACGTGTAGAAGAGACCTGGGATCAGATTATGGTCGAGACATGCTTGTATCTGATCCAGAGCATGCCCAGAAGGATTCAGGCAGTGGTGAAAGCCAAAGGTGGATTTACAAAATAATAAAAATAAAAATTTTTATTTTTAGGAGCAAAACAGTAACAGTAACAATACAGATACATGACAAGAATCTGCAGAACTTGTCATATGCTAAATAGTTACAGGTCACATTTATGTATGATAGAGCCAAGAGGATTGTCTATACAATGATGGGAGTCTCATGTTCCAAGCTGTACTGGATGGGGAGATCTGGAGCCAGAAAGTCACAAGGTCAGAACATTGTTACCCTTTGGCTATCCATCTATCTATCTATCTATCTATCTATCTATCTATCTATTTATCTCATATCTATCTATCTATCTATCTATCTATCTATCTATCTAATCTATCTCATCATCTATCTATCTATCTATCTCATATCTATCTATCTATCTCATATCTATCTATCTATCTATCTATCTATCTAATCTATTTATCTATCTATCTATCTATCTATCTCATATCTATCCATCTCTCTCTCTCTCTCTATATATATATTGGAGATTTTTTCAAATATATTTTTTGATTATTTGCTACAACATTTTCACTTACAGGTGTAATCAGACCCTCTATGCCATGTCCACTAGGGGGCAGTATTTTGTTATTTTTGTCATTATGGAAATACTGATAATAATCCTGAGAAAGTTTTTAAAAGCTGAGGCCAGTTGGATACAGAGAGCTGCTGAGTGGAGCAGGTTTTCTCCCATATAGATTTGTATGACAATAGAAACATCTTATCTCAGATAATACCAGCCGGCGCTTTACATATGAGCGGCCGAGGTGTAAACTCTGATTTGCTCTTGTATTGAAACCGTGCAGTATATACAGTCATATGAAAAAGTTTGGGCACCCCTATTAATCTTAATCATTTTTAGTTCTAAATATTTGGGTGTTTGCAACAGCCATTTCAATTTGATATATCTAATAACTGATGGACACAGTAATATTTCAGGATTGAAATGAGGTTTATTGTAGTAACAGAAAATGTATCATTATAACCCAAAATTGCGGGGCAAAAATTGGCCCTTCTTTTATGTTGAATGCTACTCTAACTACTCTCTACTCACGAAGCACAAAATTGGTTTTGTAACCTCTCTGAGCTGCTGAACTCATCATAGCCAGGTGCATCCAATCATGATATAAGGTATTGGAGGTGGCCAATTGCAAGTTGTTCTCCTATTTGATTCTCCTCTGAAGAGTGGCATCATGGGCTCCTCAAAACAACTCTCAAATGATCTGAAAACAAAGATTGTTCAACTATAGTTGTTCCAGGGAAAAAAAAAAAATTTTTCTCACAGATTTAACCCCCCCCTTTCCCCTCTGAGGAACATAATAAGAAAAAAAAAGACCACAGGGACAGTTCTTTTTAAACCCAAAAATGGCAAGCCAAGAAAAATATCAGAAAGGCAGAGAAGAAGAATGGTGAGAACACTCAAAGAAAACCCACACACCACCTCCAAAGAGCTGCAGCATCATCTTGCTGCAGATGGTGTCACTGTGCATCGGTCAACAATACAGCACACTTTGCACAAGGAGAAGCTTTATGGGAGAGTGATGCGAAAGAAGCCGTTTCTGAAAGCACGCCACAAACAGAGTCGCCTGAGGTATGCAAAAGCACATTTGGAAAAGCCAGCTTCATTTTGGAACAAGGTCCTGTGGACTGATGAAACAAAGATTGAGTTGTTTGGTCATACAAAAAGGCGTTATGCATGGCGTCAAAAAACACAGCATTCCAAGAAAAACACTTGCTACCCACTGTAAAATTTGGTGGAGGTTCCATCATGCTTTGGGGCTGTGTGGCCACTGCACCGGGAATCTGTTAAAGGCAGTATTTTGTTCATTTTTGTCAGATTCTGGAGAATAATGTATAATAATCCGTGACAAATTTTTAAAAGCTGAGGCCAGTTGGATATTTCAGAGAGACGGGGGGGCCCCCCGGGTGGCAATGCTCAGTGGCCAGCAGGTTTACTCGCTCATATAGATTTGTATGACAATGGTCAAACATCTTATTCAGATGAATACCAAAAAAGGAAGGTGTTTTGCAAAGGAGGATCTACTAAATATGAGCATGTCACTTTTGTGCCGAGGTGCCCCATATTTTTGCCCCGGTCAAATTTTGGTTTAATGCATATTGCACATTTTCTGTTAGTACAATAAACCTCATTTCAATCCTGAAATATTGCTGTGTCCATCAGTTATTAGATAACCAAATTGAAATGGCTGTTTAAAAAAACAAAATTTTTAAAAAAAAAAATAATTAAAATTAATAGGGGGGCCCAAATTTTTTCAGTATGACTGTATCATCTGTATAATCAAGTGGAAAAAAGACTGGCACCGGTTAACACTTCATATACACAATACAGTACTGTGCAAAAGTTTTAGGCAGCTGGAAGAAAATGCTGGCCAGTAACAATGGTTTCAGGAATAGAAGGGTTAATAGTGCATTTTATAAAGTGAATGAAGAGAAATGTAAATCCCATTAATATTTGGTGTGACCTTTACCCTTTGGAGGAGGAGTCCTGGAAGTGATGATATGGCCCCCACAGATATAGCCCTGATCTCATCATCATCATCTAGTCTGCCTGTGACGACATGAAGAGACAGATGGTTTGGAGCAAGCCTACATCCACAGAAGATCTGGGCTTAGTTCTCTCTTCAGACCCCAGAATGTAATATATTGAGGCACAGAGGAGGAGCGTTTACATAGCAGACAGTTTTACTCACCTCTCCTGGGATCATTGTGGTTTCCTGTGCAGGTCTCCACCCTCTTTGGGCCTCTTCTGGCCTCCTCAATGACATCACCAGCCCCAGAATACTGCTGAGAGTTGTGATTGGTCTTCAGTAGTGGGGCACGCCATTGTCATGGAAAAACCTTGTATTATAAAAATAACAGTTCCCGTTCGGACCAAACCACTTTGACCTGAAACGAAACTGCAAGTCGGACCTTGTAAATATTTGGCAAATCTTGTGATCTTCGCCCAACATTGCCAAGGACTAAACTGCTTTATTCATGTGAGTTATGTTTGCTCTGTTTTATACTCTTTTGTACTGTTCTAATACTGGCTATTTGCTCTTTTCAGCAATATGTCGGACACTCAAGAGTTAATCTCCAATTTCTGTGTTGCTTTGTAAGCAGGAGTGGTTTCTGTTTTGGGTTTCTAGACGGTGGGAGGAGTTTCAGACCTTTAGCGCTTCATGTTAGTTAGAGGCAGATAGGGCTAACAGGCAGTTACATGTCACCTGACCCCCTGCTCACATAACGAAGTGGCAGATAGGGCTAACAGGCAGTTACATGTCACCTGACCCCCTGCTCACATAACGAAGTGGCAGATAGGGCTAACAGGCAGTTACATGTCACCTGACCCCCTGCTCACACAACAAAGGAGCAGATAGGGCTAACTTGTTATGGTGCCTCCTGCTGTTACATACTTGTTATGGCGCCCTTTTCTGTTCCATAATGGTTATAGTGCTCCCTGTTCTTACATGTGGTGCCCTTTGGTGCTCTTTTGCTGTCCTCTCACACTGCAGAGGACCTCATGTGTCCAGGCTGGTGGTCACACATGCTCAGTAGCTGAGTCCCACCACCAGGATATCCCATAGATTAGGTGTAGTATCCCTTTAAGAGCAACATCTAAACTTCATGTGCTCTCTCTCCAGACCACCACTAGACAATTTCAATGTCTTCTCGCCAGCTCTTCATATCATTAGGCTTTCGTCTTGGCGTGAATCACTCGGTATTATTAATTCCTATATTTGTAAGGAACATAAGATGGTTCTCAAGATCCTCATGGGATGAGAGCCGAGAAAAGAGAGGCAGCTATACACACAATAATTATTCCAGCAGAGCGGAGAGGAACAGCTGTGGACTCAGGCTAGAAATGTGGCGAGAAAACCAAAAAATATGAAAAAGAATCAGAAATGGAAAAATGTAAAATACTACAAAACAACGAAGCCCAGAGACGTAGGCAACAGCGGAGGAGATGTCTTATGAGAGCCTGAATATCCATAGCCTGCATAATGTATACGCTACAAACTCAACAGGAAACAAGTTATTTCACACAAGAGTTGAGTTACTGGGGCAGAGAAACCAATATGTTGTAACTTTTTGTCTGTGCAGTCTACATAGTATTAAACTGCGCCAGATTTTCGAAAGTGTCTAATGCTGTTTGATAAACCTGATGCATTTTATATCAATTATTAGATGGCTTAGTTGCTGACAAAATTTTGGTGCAAAATATTGATATACTGTCCAGAAGTTTTCCATAATAAGCTCCGACCTCTTTCTATCAAGCCCCACCCACCTTTCGTACAAGGTGCAGAAACTGTTCAAAAGTGGCTAAAACATATAGACAATGAGGTGTAAAGCATGTATGCCTATTCTTTGGCACAAATTCTGGTGTGTTCTTTTAGTTTCTCTGCCCCATTGTGTGCATACATTACATAACTTATCCTGTACTGATCCTGAGTTACATCCTGTATTATACTCCAGAGCTGCACTCACTATTCTGCTGGTACAGTCACTGTGTACATACATTACATTACTTATCCTGTACTGATCCTGAGTTACATCCTGTATTATACTCCAGAGCTGCACTCACTATTCTGCTGGTACAGTCACTGTGTACATACATTACATTACTTATCCTGTACTGATCCTGAGTTACATCCTGTATTATACTCCAGAGCTGCACTCACTATTCTGCTGGTGCAGTCACTGTGTACATACATTACATTACTTATCCTGTACTGATCCTGAGTTATATCCTGTATTATACTCCAGAGCTGCGCTCACTATTCTGCTGGTGCAGTCACTGTGTACATACATTACATTACTTATCCTGTACTGATCCTGAGTTACATCCTGTAGTTCTTTTATTAATAAAATTATAAAACATAACAATCTTCATAAACATTAAACATAACAAGAATAATCAAAGGACAAGCACAACAAAATAACACAACAAGTGACGATTCTATAATACAATATATACACTATATACAGGTTAGTATATTGACTGGTCCAGCCTCATTCACACCAAATACTCTTCAACCGCACTAATCCCAGTAATACACAATCTCACCGGCTGATCCAGCTGCCCACGATACCAAGAAAAACCACATTAATGACAAAAATAATATAATAAACATAAACTCATACAATATTACATATATACATACAAACACCAATAAACCAAAAATTCCCCCCCCCCCCCCCATAAACCTAAAATCCACAACCAGTCCCCAGCCCCACACACAATCCTGGCACTGGTCCAACGTCCAAAGTCTGCGTATAAGTCCAGACCAGGCCAAGAAAACCCAAAATCCCCCTCCCCACCTAACTGCTATCCCCATATATACACTATATACAACCTATTAAAAAAAAAATACACAGCATGTAAAACAAATTTCCCCCCCCCCCCTAAGCTAAACACCCAAGCTAAACACCCAAGCTAAACACCCAAGCTAAACACCCAAGCTCAACACCCAAGCTCACACACAACCCAGTCCAAGAAATCCAAATTCCCCCTCCCCCGCTGACCTACCTCCCAACCTAACTAGTGTACCCATATCACACCAACACAGCAAACACAAAGCCCAAGTTCGACACCTGCAAGCCCTACATCCTACTATTACTGAGCAAAACAAAACAAAAATCTACAGTGCTAACACCAGCCCATCACCAGGAATGGAGATGACAGGCTAAGGTACAGTAAAGGAGAACCCCCTCCAAAGAAGAGAGGCCTTCCCCGTCCCCAACCTCTCATACTCCAGAGAGCGCACTTTCACCAGGTCACTAAGAATGTTCCTAACCACCTCAGCCACCGGGAGGATTTTCCGTTGCGTCGATACTAGACACCGTGCGTTCCACGTGTGGTACCTAACCACTAGGCTAACTAAGAATAAAGTGCACCGGTCCCGACCACCCAGGACTCTGAATGCTCCATAGGCCCACTCCGCATAAGAGAGACCAGGCAACCTGGGCCAACTGATGGAAGCGCCCACCCTGTTGTACACCTCTGTATTAAAGGGACAATGAAGCAAGAAGTGCTCCATGCTTTCCAGCACGTTGTCACACTCCTCCCGGGGACAACCCCTTTCCTCAGAGCTTCTACACTTCAGGTTGTCCCTCACATACAGTTTCCCATGGAAGCAGCGCCAAGCCAAGTCCCAAAACTTCAAGGGGATCCTGACGGAATTTAAAAGTCTCAAACCAACCCCCAGATCCCGGCTTGGGCAATCTTTGAGCACCAGTGGGCTCTGAAAATGAGTCGACAGGACCCTCTTGTCAAGGAATTTCCTTGGCAAAGTCCTGATCTCCCACACTCCCAGACCCCACCGGCGAACTACTTTCAGAACCGGGGCAACGTAAGCCGGAAGATGCCCGTGTGGTGTGCGAAGATCCTTCACTTGCCCTCCTGTCTCCCATTCCTGGAAGAAAGGCTGAAACCATCCCCTACAGGAGAAAACCCACGGAGGAGCCCTCTCTTGCCAGAGGCTTGCAATGTTGATCTTAAGAAAGGTGTTCACTAAGAACACCACAGGGTTGACCATACACAACCCCCCTTGTCTCCTCGTACAGTAAGTAACCTCCCTCTTGACTAGGTTTAGTCTATTCCCCCATAATAGCTGGAAAAACAAACTGTAGACCCGAGTCCAGAAAGGCTCTGGCAAGATGCACACACTGCCCAGATATATCAGCAAAGGGAGCAGGTAAGTTTTGATCAGGTTTACCCTTTCTCTTAGGGTCAAAGACCAACCCTTCCATTGGTCCACCTTCTGAGCGGCGATCTTAAGCCTGCTGTCCCAATTTTGCATGGGGTAATCCCCTTGACCAAATTCGATGCCGAGGACTTTTGCAGATTGTTGGGGCCCTGGAAGGGTGTCCGGGAGATCAAAACCAGGATCTCCCCCTCCCAGCCAGAGACTCTCACACTTATCCCGGTTGATCTTGGACCCAGATGCTTCTGAGTAGCGATCAACCTCAGACATCACCCACTCTGCCTCCCTCTGTGAGGACACAAAGGTAGTGACATCGTCAGCATACGCCACCACTCTCAGGGTCAACCCCGGCATCACCCGGTCCATCCCGACCCCCGTCAATGGTCCACAATCAACCCTCCTAAGGAAAGGGTCAATTGCAAACACATATAACAGTGGGCTCAAAGGACAGCCCTGGCGAACGCCAGACCCAACCTCAAAAGAGCGGCCAACCCAACCATTAACAAGTGGGAAACTCTCTGCCCCTGCATACAAGATCTTAAGCCAATCAACAAACCCCCCCGGCAGGCCATATCTCAGAAGGACAAACCAAAGATACTCGTGGTTAACTCGATCAAATGCTTTAGCCTGATCCAAGGACAGCAAGTACCCCTTCCAGTGACCTGCCCTACCCTGCTCCACGGCCTCCCGGACACCAAGCACAGCACTAGTTGTACTGCGGCCTGGAACAGAGCAGTGCTGAGCCACTGAAAGGAGCTGGGGTGCAAACTTCACCAGACGATTGAACAGCACCTTTGCCAGAATCTTTCTGTCTGCATTGAGTAGCGCTATGGGACGCCAATTCTCAATACAAGATCGGTCCTTACCCTTTGATAGGATGATCAGAGCAGACCTCCTCATTGACCTCGGCAGAGTGCCCGAGGAAAGACACTCATTGAATAACTCAGTCAAGAGGGGAACCAAGATGTCCTTAAAGGTCTTATAGAACTCGGATGTTAGGCCATCCAGACCTGGCGATTTTTGGAGCCGAAGCCCATCAATGGCCAGTCTGACTTCCTCTTCCCTAATCATCTCTGTCAAAACGTCAAGAGAGGGGTTATCCCCTGGTTCAGGGACAGTTTCAGCCAGGAAAGCCGACACCACATCTCGATCTAGATCCCTCTTTCCCAAGAGGCGTGAGTAGAAGGATCTGACAACCTCCAGGATCCCTGATCTGGACCTTTTCAGGGATCCTGTACTATCAATCAGCCCTGTGATAACCTTACTACTCACTGACATCTTACAGTTTCTGTAAGGGTCGGGCGAGCGGTACTTCCCGTAATCCCTCTCAAAAACCAAAGATGCGTGCCTATCATACTGACACCTCTTAAGCAAAGATTTCACTCTGGAAATATCCTCATGGCTACCTCCAGTCGAGACAAGCTGCTCGAGTTTCCTCCTCAGGCCTTGATACAGGCGGTACCTGTCCAGACTCCTGAGGCTCGAGAGCTGGCGGAAGAATCTCGCCACCCTTTTCTTGAACATCTCCCACCACTCAGACTTACTGCTACAAAGGTCCAGCAGCAGTACCTGGCTCTGAAGAAAATCCTCAAAGGATTGTCGTATCTCCGCTTCTTCCAAGAGAGACGAATTGAGCTTCCAGTAGCCTCTACCCATCCGGGGGGTCTCTGTAACATTCAGAGAAAACAAAATCATACAGTGATCGGAGAACTCCACCTCAACAGAAACTGCTGAAGAGACGGCTTCCTCCTTTAAATAAAACCTATCTATTCTGGACCTGCATCTACCCCTATGATAGGTGAACCCCGCGTTGCCTGGGGTGTGCCGGATGTGGACATCCACCAGGCGAGCCTCACTAGCTATACTATTAAGCGCGACGCTATCGTAAGTCAGCTTGTCTCTGGAACCTCCCCTATCCTGGGACCTCGTGACAGCATTGAAGTCCCCTCCAAAAACCACCTGCCGACTTGTAAAAAGGTAGGGCTTGATCCTCATAAAGAGACATTTCCTGTCCCACTTGGATTGGGGACCATAGATGTTAATAAGGCGGAGCTCTTGTCCCTTCATGAGGACATCTAAGATCAGGCATCTCCCCATTTCTAACTCAATAACTCGTCTGCATTCTACCGCTGCGGTAAAAAGAACCGCCACTCCGCTATACGGCTCGGCCGCAAGAGACCAATAAGATGGACCTCGCCTCCACTCCCTTCTAGCTTTATGTACGGCCGCCAAATTTGGCAGCCTGGTCTCTTGCAAAAATAAAATGTCGGCTTCAACACGGCCGAGAAAATCAAAGGCCGCAAATCTAGCCGAATCTGACTTAATGCTGGCGACATTAATAGACGCCAGAGTCAACGGAGTGGGTGCCGCCACCCTGAGTGATTGAGTTAGACGGCTTTCTTCTTACCTGTATTCCCATCCCCTTCAGAGAAGGAACCCCCCCTTTTCAGTGATACTGAGGTGTCCATTTCCTTTTCCTGTGAGTTAGCAGACTCAGGTCTAGCACCTGCTCCCTTATCCTCGTCCCCAGACTCCACGCCAGTCTCACCTTCTGAGGATCGCACATCCCCAGAAGAAGACTCGACACCTCCTGAAAGCCCCTCCGTCGCCCTTGGCCCCTCACCCTCATCCTCCTCTCCCGAAGAAGAGTTTTCGTCAAGGGTGAGGAACCGATTTGAAAGCTCGACCAGAGGGGGGTTGGTTTTACCTTCCTTCGGTACCGTGGTCAGGGTAGGAGAAGATCTTAAATCTCCCTTCTTTTTACTCCTGTTCTTCTTTTTGCACCCTGCCTCCGTTTTCCCTCCAGCCACAGCCTATTATCCTCGTCCATACTTTCATAATGGGAGGACTCTGAGGATGCGGCGCCCTCCTCGTTCTGGATCCCCCTGACCTCCTCATCCAGTGCGTCATCCCTCGGGACCTCAGCAGCAGGTTTTGTCTCCAGGACAGGGCCAGAGGTTGTCCCAGCAACCTGAGACTCCCTCAGTCCTCTATCCTTTTGACGCTTCTCTAGACGCCTTAGCTGGGCAGGCGTCTTTTTCTTGCTGTTCTTCACTGGCCCCTCAGTCTCTCCATCTCTGCTAGTCCCCTCCCCAGCAGATTCGGCCTCATGGCCTTCACGCACCGGGGCTGAGACCACATTAGCAAAAGAAAGAGGACAACGACTGTATGGGTGACCTAGACCACCACACAGGTGACACCTAATCTTTGCACAGGATGCAGCGAGATGGCCTTCATCCCCACACAATGCACACACTTGCGCAGTACAGTTTGCACTGAAATGTGTGGGGTCACCACACCTGTGACAAAGCTTTGGCTGACCCTGGTAGAAGATCAGGATACGATCCATCCCCAGGAAGGCAGAGGAAGGAATGTGGGCAACAGAGCTACCAGAACGCCTCAGTTTAACCATAAAGGTCCATGACCCTGACCAGATACCAAACTCGTCACGATTTTTTTGAGGTATTCCCATGACCTCCCCATAGTGACCCATCCAGGTCATGATATCAACACAAGAAAGTGATTCATTATGGGTAAGAACAGTCACTTTCTTAACTTCGCTCTGGCGGGACACTGCCAGCACAAAAAAGTCCCGCCACTCAGGCTCGTTCTTTGTCAGCTCATAGTTCGACCAAAAGAGCTCAAGCCCCTCCGGCCGAACAAAACTGACATCGAACTCAGGTGTACCATAGGGATGTATCAGGGCATAGATGTCATTTGCCCTGAAGCCCATCTTCAGCAGCAGCTCAACCACTTTTGCCCTAGGAGGACACGCCTCATTGCCTTGCCACCGAAGACGGACCACATTCCATTCCTACGTCTAACACCTGGCCCGGTTGTCGGGAGAGACCACGGGGTCTGCCCGCCCATTTCTTCTCGGAAGGCTGACAGGCCATGCCTGTCAATCCAAAAGGACAGATCAACCTCCCGTCCCTCTACATTGATCGTTCTTTCACCCTTCTTTAAGGCCTCCAAGAGGCGGCGTTGCAAAAAGCCATCCCTGGAACCTGGAGACGAGGATGTCTGTATCCCACTTTCCCTAACAGCGACATTGGCGTAGCTTCTAACAGGGACTGCCGCTGCTGGGGTGACAACTGGACCAGCCCCCACATCAGTCACATTCGGATTACCCACCTCCATCTCACAGTCAGCCATACTAACCTCCATACCCTCACTCACACCATTAGCTGGTAGTTTTTTTCCACTGCTCGCACCACTCACACCAGAAACTACAACCTCATTCGAACGTCCATTTGCGCCAGCTGGACCAGTAACATCAGGGGTAGATGAGGCCACCTCCGCATCCTTGGGCACAAGGGATGGAACCACCTTCACAGAACCATGTCTAGAGGTGACCCCGACTCTAGTCACACTTGTGCCCTCCGCATCATCAGTACTAGCTGTTACTTTGCCTTTCTTATTATTCAAAAGTCTCCGTTGATCCTTAGCAGGCACAAGGCGCCGCTGATCTCCTACACTATCAAGTTCAGAGACCTGGTTGTCTGCAATACCCACACAAAAAAGTACTTTGCTATTAGTTTTTTTAGTGTTCTGGATGGGAGGATTGGCGCTCTCAGCCCCGGCAACCCCTTCACACTGCTGCCGCTGATCAACTAAGTGACCCGCTGCAGCAGATCCAGGAGCCGCCGAAGCAACTGCAATCACCTCCGGCACTGGGTCACCCCCCTCCCACCAGGGAATGAACCACAGAACCGGAGTTTGACAATATTCCCGCTGCTGGGCCGCCCATAATGTCCGACCTTTCGGCCGTTGCCTTCCCTGCTCCATCAATGCTACTGCAAGCAGAGACAGAGCCCCTCGCTACATTAGCGTCATTTGCAATCTCCCCGCTCCCTTGCACCGAGTCCACTGCAGGACCCGAGCCAGGCTGGGCAACGGGGCCTGCACAGCGAACCAACCCCACAGCTGACCCAGGGGACACAGGGAGGGGGCTATAGACCAAACTCACCACTTCTTTTGGCTTGCTCTTCTTCTTCTTCTTTCTGCGGCCTACAGGAGCCTCCTATGGGAAATCACTGCCAAAGGAAAAGTTCTGGAGGCACACTGGGGATTCCAGCTGCTTAATCTGGGCCATTAGCGCCCCTCCCTGGCTGCTGCTGTCACTATCATCCCCTGAGTCGGCAGAACTGCAGCTAGGTGTCACTGCTGCCTGCCTTGCAGGGGGGCCGCTGTACGGAACCTGCTGGTGTTGCTGCGGGCTGGCAGATGGACATTGCTGCGGGCTGGCCGGTGGACATTGCTGCAGGCTGGCCGGTGGACTCTGCTGCAGGCTGGCCGGTGGACATTGCTGCGGGCTGGCAGGTGGACCTTGCTGCGGGCTGGCAGGTGGACCTTGCTGCGGGCTGGCAGGTGGACCTTGCTGCAGGCTGGCAGGTGGACCTTGCTGCGGGCTGGCAGGTGGACCTTGCTGCGGGCTGGCAGGTGGGCCTTGCTGCAGGCTGGCCGGTGGACTCTGCTGCGGGCTGGCAGGTGGACCTTGCTGCGGGCTGGCAGGTGGACCTTGCTGCGGGCTGGCAGGTGGACCTGGCTGCTGGTCTTCATCCATCTCCTCCTCCACATCCACCTGGCTCTCAGGTTGGAGCCCCATCATCCTTCTCTCCTTCTCATCCGCCATCTCTTTGAACCGGTCCTCATTCAGCAGCTTTTCTTTGAAAGGACCGCTCTTCTCCCGATCTGGGCCATTAGCGCCCCTCCCTGGCTGCTGCTGTCACTATCATCCCCTGAGTCGGCAGAACTGCAGCTAGGTGTCACTGCCGCCTGCCTTGCAGGGGGGCCGCTGTACGGAACCTGCTGGTGTTGCTGCGGGCTGGCAGGTGGACATTGCTGCGGGCTGGCCGGTGGACATTGCTGCAGGCTGGCCGGTGGACTCTGCTGCAGGCTGGCCGGTGGACATTGCTGCAGGCTGGCCAGTGGACTCTGCTGCAGGCTGGCAGGTGGACCTTGCTGCGGGCTGGCAGGTGGACCTGGCTGCTGGTCTTCATCCATCTCCTCCTCCACATCCACCTGGCTCTCAGGTTGGAGCCCCATCATCCTTCTCTCCTTCTCATCCGCCATCTCTTTGAACCGGTCCTCATTCAGCAGCTTTTCTTTGAAAGGACCGCTCTTCTCCCGAATTACTGCTTTCCTTTCTTCCAAGGCGTCAATTTCAGACTTAAGTCTGTTTATCTCAGCCAGGCTTTCAGGCCTCCTCCTTTTTAGGGGCACATTAGCCCTGGCTTGGGCACAGCGCAGTTCCTCCCGAAGCCTCCTCACCGTCTTACTTGCCTCTTCGTACTCACTGAGGTGACTCATAACTCGGGAGCCATAGGTGGTAATAGACTCCCGGGGCCTCTGCAGCCCCCAGCCTTCCTCGCTGAGGTCGGCCTCACCTCCGTGAGCACTCAGCTTTCCTCCGGTGGTAGCGAGTTTTCTGCTGGCAGCACCCAGCTTTCCTCCAGTACTTTCAGCAGGACCGCTACTGTCTGTGTCAACAGACTTCTTCTCCACACTGGATGCCACTTTGCTAGCAGCCTCCTTGCTGGAGGCCTTACGGCCTTTCCGAGCCTCTACAGGCTCAGTGGGAGTAGGAGCCACATTGCTGCGACTCCTGGTGGAACGTCTCACCCCTGAGTCCTCCAATGTGCAGGCCGGTTGCTGGCTTCTCCTGCTCCCCGCCGGCCTGGTTCGAGGAACAGGAGCCTGGGTCTTGTCTGCACTCACTATTCTGCTGGTGGGGTCATATGTTTGCTATATGACACTTTCATACAGTTGCCTAAATAATACTACTATACAGTGGCACCACCACCATACAGCTAAGTAGCAGTTCCACACACTGTAAACTCCCCCAGCACAGCAAAAACAATACCGCCATACACAACAAAATAATATACTGTACTCTATGTACAGTGGGGAAAAAAAAGTATTTAGTCAGCCATCAATTGTGCAAGTTCTCCCACTTAAAAAGATGAGGCCGGCCTGTAATTGTCATCATAGGTAGACCTCAACTATGAGAGACAAAATGAGAAAACATATCTAGAAAATCACATTGTCTGATTTTTAAAGAATTTATTTGCAAATTATGGTGGAAAATAAGTATTTGGTCAATAACAAAAGTTCATCTCAATACTTTGTTATATATCCTTTGTTGGCAATGACAGAGGTCAAACGTTTTCTGTAAGTCCTCACAAGGTTGGCACACACTGTTGCTGGTATGTTGGCCCATTCCTCCATGCAGATCTCCTCTAGAGCAGGGATGTTTTGGGGCTGTTGCTGGGCAACACGGACTTTCAACTCCCTCCAAAGGTTTTCTATGGGGCTGAGATCTGGAGACTGGCTAGGCCACTCCAGGACCTTGAAATGCTTCTTACGAAGCCTCTCCTTCGTTGCCCTGGTGGTGTGCTTGGGATCATTGTCATGCTGAAAGACCCAGCCACGTTTCATCTTCAATGCCCTTGATGATGGAAGGAGGTTTGCACTCAAAGTCTCCCGATACATGGCCCCATTCATTCTTTCATGTACACGGATCAGTCGTCCTGGTCCCTTTGCAGAGAAACAGCCCCAAAGCATGATGTTGCCCCCCCATGCTTCACAGTAGGTATGGTGTTCTTTGGATACAACTCAGCATTCACTCTCCTCCAAACACCACGAGTTGTGTTTCTACCAAACACTTCTACTTTGGTTTCATCTGACCATATGACATTCTCCCAATACTCTTCTGGAACATCCAAATGCTCTCTAGCAAACTTCAGACGGGCCCGGATATGTACTGGCTTAAGCAGGGGGACACGTCTGGCACTGCAGGATCTGAGTCCCTGGCGGCGTAGTGTGTTACTGACGGTAGCCTTTGTTACATTAGTCCCAGCTTTCTGCAGGTCACTCACTAGGTCCCCCATGTGGTTCTGGGATTTTTGCTCACCGTTCTTGTGATTATTTTGACCCCACGGGGTGAGATCTTGCGTGGAGCCCCTGATGGAGGGAGATTATCAGTGGTCTTGTATGTCTTCCATTTTCTAATTATTGCTCCCACAGGTGATTTCTTCACACCAAGCTGCTTGCCTATTGCAGATTCAGTCTTCCCAGCCTGGTGCAGGGCTACCATTTTGTTTCTGGTCCTTCCACAGCTCTTTGGTCTTCACCATAGTGGAGTTTGGAGTGTGACTGTTTGAGGTTGTGGACAGGTGTCTTTTATACTGATAACAATGTCACACAGGAGCCATTACTACAGGTAATGAGTGGAGGACAGAGGAGCCTCTTAAAGAAGAAGTTACAGGTCTGTGAGAGCCAGAAATCTTGATTGTTTATAGGTGACCAAATACTTATTTTCTACCATAATTTGCAAATAAATTCTTTAAAAATCAGACAATGTGATTTTCTGGATTTGTTTTCTCATTTTGTCTCTCATAGTTGAGGTCTACCTATGATGACAATTACAGGCCGGCCTCATCTTTTTAAGTGGGAGAACTTACACAATTTGTGGCTGACTAAATACTTTTTTTTCCCCACTGTAAGTAACAATTCCACATAATGGAAATATCACCAAAACAGTGCTCCAGTAATGTCGGCTGCACTACAAATAGTTTAACAACTTGATACCGGGTTTATTTTGGGTTTTTATGTTGTACTTTTACATAATAAAATCACTTATTTGCAAAAATGATTTGTTTTAGTGGCGCCACATTCTGAGAGCTGTAACTTTTTTTTATTTTTCCATCACTGGAGCTGTGCTAGGGCTTGTTTTTTACTAGAAAGTCTGTGGCTTCTATTGGTGCCATTTTGGGTTATTTGTGACTTTTTGATCTTTTTTGTTGTTTTTTTAAATCCCTTTTGTAATTTTATGTTTTGTTTTGTTTTTTTTTTATTTCCTACGGCGTTCAATGTAGTGGATAAATAAAATTCTATTTTTACAGTATGGGTTGTTGCGGACACGGATACAGATACCAAATATATCTATTTTTTATAATTTTTTTTTTTAAAGATAAAACAAATTGGGAAAGTGGCTTTTTATTTAATTTGTTTGTTTCCTGCTTTACAAAATTTTATGTCCTATGTCCTGGTTTTTGATGAAAAATAGATTCACCTTATGTCCTAAAGTGTACGACAAACCTCTTTGTTTTGGATTACCTTGTGAATAGGAGGACATGCTGCACATCACAGTCTCTCAGCGGAGGTCTTCTTGGTTGCTTTCATCTCCCCACCCTACATATCTGGATGCTCTCCGTGCCCCACTCCATAAGGTCTTGGTTTCTATATATTGCAGTAATGTGGATTAATAAGCCCCAGACCGCGGTAATGACTTGGAATAAAAGGTTCCACAACCAGTAATGTATATACCCATCATATCCTTCATATCCTTTGTTACAGCACATAATCCTCTAGTGAGTGACATTCCTGTCACATGTAGTTGTTGCTGCCCACGTATATTCTATTGAAATCTCAGATACGTTGTTCTAGCTAAGAGGGGATATGCGATACATAGAACGTACTCACAAGTGCCGGTAATGTCTCCTAATGGACCAGAATGATCCTCTGGTAACCTTTCTGCTTGTAGCACTCTGGGCTAGATCAGATCATGTGTGCAGAATATACTGTATGGGAGAATGACTGTATATGCAGCTACACTATTGTGCTTGAACCAGGAAACACAGGCAGTCGGCAGAAATCTGTGTTTCACCCATAAATATATTAGCTTTACCAACATTGCACATATACACGTGGACAAAATTGTTGGTCCCCCTCGTTTAATGAAAGAAAAATCCACAATGGTCACAGAAATAACTTGAATCTGACAAATTAAAGTAATAATATATAAAAATTCTATGAAAATGAACAAATGAAAGTCAGACATTGCTTTCCAACCAGGCTTCAACAGGATTTTTTAAAATAGAAAACTCATGAAACAGGCCTGGACAGAAATGATGGTTCCCTTAACTTAATATTTTGTTGCACAACCTTTTGAGGCAATCCCTGCAATCAGACGATTCCTGTTACTGTCAATGGGACTTCTACACCTCTCAGCAGGTATTTTGGCCACTCCTCATGAGCAAACTGCTCCAGTTGTCTCGGGTGTGAAGGGTGCCTTTTCCAGACGGCATGTTTCAGCTCCTTCCAAAGATGCTCAATAGGATTTAGGTCAGGGCTCATAGAAGGCCACTTCAGAATAGTCCAATGTTTTCCTCTTAGCCATTCTTGGGTGTTTTTAGCTGTGTGTTTTGGGTCATTATCCTGTTGCAAGACCCATGACCTGCGACTGAGACCAAGCTTTCTGACACTGGGCAGCACATTTCTCTCTAGAATCCCTTGATAGTCTTGAGATTTCATTGTACCCTGCACAGATTCAAGACACCCTGTGCCAGATGCAGCAAAGCAGCCCCAGAACATAACAGAGCCTCCTCCATGTTTTACAGTAGGGACACTGTTCTTTTCAAGATATGCTTCATTTTTCTGTCTGTGAACATAGAGCTGATGTGCCTTGCCAAAAATTTCGATTTTTGTCTCATCTGTCCATAGGACATTCTCCCAGAAGCTTTGTGGATTGTCAACATGTAGTTTGGCAAATTCCAGTTTTGTCAGATTCAAGTTATTTCTGTGACCATTGTGGGTTTTTCTTTCATTAAACGAGGGGTACCAACAATTATGTCCACGTGTGTATATCACTTCACATATTATATAGGCTGAAAGTATTCCTGCAATATCCCTGGAGCCCTGGAGTTAATACCAGGTATTGCTTTGAGGTTTAATAACCATGTAAATTAGTGCCACATGGAGTGTAATGCCGCAGCACATGGGGTATTATTTTGGAATGGGGGACCTGTTGCTT
This sequence comes from Leptodactylus fallax, assembly GCA_947044405.1. Lineage (NCBI taxonomy): Eukaryota > Metazoa > Chordata > Amphibia > Anura > Leptodactylidae > Leptodactylus > Leptodactylus fallax. The sequence goes on along the minus strand of CAMRHE010000238.1, from coordinate 299,602 downwards.
ATGACATATCCAGAGTAAACTGGACTCCCTGAGCTGGTTCCCCAGACTTGGGTCCATCTTCTCCCTTCATGAACCTGCTACGCTGTGATGCCATAGACATACCACCTTTGTCTGCTAGCACTGACAACTAGCCCAGACCACCATGATGTCTTTCCTGATGAAAATGATACATAGGCCCTGGGCTGGTTCCGCAGACTTGGAACCATCTTCTCCCTCCACAAATCTAGTCTGTGACATCATAAACATGCCACCTATACCACCTTCCTCTGATAGCATTGACAACCAGCCCAGACCAACATGATGACTTTCCTGATGAAAATGATGCCCTGGGCTGGTTCCACAGACTTGGGCCCACCTTTCCCCTTTCACTAACCTGCTAGACTGTGACATCATAGACATTCCAACTTTCTCTGATAGCATTGAAACCAGCTTCACTAACCTGCTAGGCTGTGACCAGTGGCGTAACTAGGAATGGCTGGGCCTCAAGACGAACATTTGACATGGCCCCCCCCCCCCCAAAAACATCGCCCCCATCCCCCTCCCAGACAGCCCCCTCCAACCCCCCCCACTCGGTAGTGGCTCCTGCAAACAGTATTATGCCCCATAGTGGCCCCTGCACACAGTATTATGCCCAATAGTTGCCCCTGCACACAGTATTATGTTCCATAGTGACCCCTGCACACAGTATTATGCAGTATAGTGGCCCCTGCACACAGTATTATGCCCCATAGTGGCCCCTGCACACAATATTATGCCCCATAGTGGCCCCTGCACACAGTATTATGCAGTATAGTGGCCCCTGCACACAGTATTATGCCTCATAGTGGCCCCTGCACACAGTATTATGCAGTATAGTGGCCCCTGCACACGGTATTATGCCTCATAGTGGCCCCTGCACACAGTATTATGCAGTATAGTGGCCCCTGCACACAGTATTATGCCTCATAGTGGCTCCTGCACACAGTATTATGCCCTATAGTGGCCTCTGCACACAGTATTATGCCCCATAGTGGACCACCCATGAACGATTATTATACTCCTGTTCTTTTCAGACCCCAGAGTATAATGATCGGAGACCCAGGGGAGAATACAAACATAAAAAACAATGCTACTTATCTCTTCCTGGCTCCGATGCACTCCGGTGCGCTACTTCGGCTATCTTAAATGTTGGACCAGATGTCGTGTTAGCCAGGCCGGCGTCGTGATGCATAATGATGTCGGCTGACATCTGGGATGTCACCAAACCAGCCCGAAACCTGTTGGAGCAGAGGAGAGATAAGTAACGTTGTTTTTTATGGTCCATCACCTCCCCTGGGCCCCCGATCTTATTACTCAGGGGTCTGAAAAGACCCCGAGTATAATGATAGCAGTGTTTGTGGGGTTGCGGTAGTGGCTGCCACAGGGCTCCGGGCCCCTTAATGTCCCGGGCCCTGTGGCAGCTGATACCGCTGCTACCCCGGTATTTATGCCCCTGGCTGTTACATCATAGACATTTCAACTTTCTCTGCTAGCACTGACAACCAGCCCAGACCACCATGATGACTTTTCCTGATGAGAATGATGCATAGGATATTAAATGTTGCCCCTATGAAGTACATTTTGTCCCTCAAAAGATAAGCCCTCATACGGCTCTGTGAATGGCAAAAAATATGTATGGATAGCAGGGGCGTAACTTGAGGGGATGTAGATGGTGCAGAGGGAAGAGGTTAAAATTCCAGAAAACCCCTTTAAATTAAGAAATACATTTTTTCTGCTGCCAATAATAGGATAAATTTATGCTCTGTACTATGCACAGCGCCGGACATTGCATAGTGGCCGTTTTTGGTATTGCATGTCATCCTCATTCACTTGAATGGGACTGAGCTGCAGTATGGCTATGTGACCAATGCATATGATGTCACTGTCGTGACAGGAGGTAGTGAAGCCCAATATCACTGTTCCAGACATCCCCTTTAACTAGGGAAGCCTGGAGTAGACCTTGTCTAACAAATTACACTGAAAAATCTTCCAGTAGGAGTGAAATTGTTGGATAATGCAGTGCACCCGGCAGTGGTAACACCATGTCTTATCTCTTCTGACAGGTTTATAAAGCGGCGTCTTCCAGGACCCCTGAGGATATCTCTTCAATGCCTGTTGTGTGCTGTAATGTAAACTAAATGACTAAGCAATAGAAATCTCAATAAAATCCCATCAAATATCAGATGTGTAATTCTATCAACAGGAAATTACCCCGGCCGTCCTATGTTTATTCCTGCGCAGAATATTCTACTTTATTCAATTCTGTTCTGGCACCCAAGGGATGTACAACCAATAATGAGAAACCACAATGTTCTGCCGGGTGTAATGGCCGTATTAGCAAAGCCAATTACATAATAACAAGGGAATTACCACAAATCTTAAGTTAGTAGAGGGAAGTTCCTCATGTATTAGCTAAAGCAAAAAGTGTATTACATAAACAGCCATTACATGTCAAAGAACAACATGCAATTCTTCATTTCTCCTGTGGTGGTGCTGCACGGAAATCAAACACTACTGTTAAGATTACAGCTGATCGATGGTGATCAGGTCATCTTTCTTTTCATTTCTAAATAAAAAAGGATGGTGCGAAATGGAGGCCCCCTTTAATTCCTTCACATGTGGGCACCCAAGGGATGTACGTCTCCTCAGACGCCAGAGTATAATAAGTGGAGGCCCAGGGAAGGTGAGTAAAAGTAACAAACCCTTATACTCACCTTGCCTCACTTCGCCTTAGCATCCTTGTGGCTTCCGGCGGTTCCCTGGGGTCCTCTTCATGCCTCTGGCTGATGTCAGGTGCCTTGAGGCCCAGTTATAGGGGAGTGTCGAAGTCATGATACTTTAACCCAGCATCATGACACCTCAGTCTCAGCAGTGACCCCCCCGACGCATGATGTCGAAAGAAGCCTAAATACAATGCAGGGGGACCGCCAGATGCCATGAGGGGTGAGGCAAGGGGAGTATAAGTGCTTGTTATGGTTAATCGTCTCCCCTTGTCTGAGGAGCCCCCCATAGTATAATAATGTTTTGAGGATGACAAAACCCAAAAGCATCAGGTTTGTGTCGAACCCGAAACTTTTGAAAAATTCAGGTTGAATCCGGTTCTATCCCAATCGGTTTGCTCATCCCTAGTATTCATTCAACTCTTTCTGCATCCTCAGGACCCAGATACAGCTGAATACAGTAATGAAGCTGGAGCCTTTAGCTACACCATGGCCCACCATTCAGGCAGCTGCTAGTGATGTCTGTGCCTCGGTGTAGGCCTGGGGCATCGAGTTGGAGACAAGGGGAGGAGAGTTCTCCATGTGAACAGGACTTGATAGTTATTGCTGTTTTTGCATTTGTAAAGCATCTGGGAGCTGCTGGGGAGCATTATAAAGCATCTGGGAGCTGCTGGGGAGCAACATACTGTGTGGGGCCACTGGGGAGCATTACAAAGCATCTGCAGGCTACTAGGGGGCATTATGAAGCTTGTGAAGGCCATGGGAGAGCAAAATAAAGTATCTGGGGACTGCCAGGGAGCATTATACTGTATGTAGGGCACTGGGGAGCATTATAAAGCATCTGGAGGCCACTGGGGAGTTTTATGACGTGCAAGGGCCAATCGTGAGCATAATAAAGCATGCGTGGGCCACTGGAAAGTATAAAATAGCATCTGTGGCCAATGTGGAGCATTATAAAGTATCTTGGAGCTGCTGGGGGGCATTATACTATATATGGGGCAGTGGACAACATTATAAAGCATCTGGGGGCCACTGGGGAGCTTTATGAAGTGCATGGGGCCACTAGTGAGAATAATAAAGAATGCGTGGGCCACTGGAGAACATTATGAAGCATGTGGGAGCCACTGGGGAGCATAATAAAGCATGTGAAGCTGCTGTGGAGCATTATACTGTATGGGGTCAACAGGGAGCATTATAAAGAATCTAGGGCTACTGGGGAGCATTATAAAGTATCGGGCCACTGGGGAGATTATAAAGCATCTGGGGGCTGCTGAGGGGCATTATACTGTGTGCGGGGCACTGGGGAGCATTATAAAACATCTGAGGGCCACTGTGGAGCATAATAAGCATGTATGGGCCACTGGGGATCATTATAAAGTATCTGAGGCCACTGGGACACATTATAAAGTGTCTTAGGGCCACTGGGGAGCATTATAAAACACTTTTTGTTTGGCCACTGGTGAGAATGATACTACGTGGGGAGCTGGTGATTGTGAAATGTGACTTCTGATATGTTCTGGGCGGTTGGGTAGGAAGTATAGGATGATTTAGCTTTGAGAGCGCATTCACATGGAACAGTTTTGATGTGGTTTTTGGTTAGGTTTACTAATTTTACACTTGAAACTAATTTGACATGTTTCAGCTATAAATTCAAAAACTGTGCCAAAAACCACATCAGAACTAGTGTTTTTTTTCTTTTGGCAAAAATTATTTGGTAAGGGAAGCGCTATCAAAATTTTTTTCCAGGGGTGCCCCGAATCTGAAAAGATTGGGAAACAATGCCACACGGACTCAGAAACCTGAAAAAATGACCCCCATAAAAGTTGATGATACGTCTGCCCAGATATTGTGTGACATGGAGCTGCAAGTAATTCAATTGGGTAAATTGACTGAAATTGCCAGAATGGACCTTCCATTCAATAAGATTAAGTGTTTCTCCCATGGGGGCCGCACTATAGTCAAGGTTCATCGGTCGGGTTTCCCGTGGGCTATGACTTATGTTCTGCCCTTCTGGCCTCTCTTAATCTTAAAACAAAGAAATTGCCTTTGATCCTTCCGAGCCTTTTCTCCGTTTTGATCGCCACTTGATTCGTTTCCAGTTTCCGCTTCTGTTTCCTCCACAAATCAATCGGCTTTTAGCTAAAGCAGTTTAATTGAGAGTCTTACAATTGACGACAATGAACGGAGTCGGGGCAGCAAATAAACCTCTTCATGACTGGAGGGAATTAACTTGTTTATGGCAAGATCAATTTTGATGATGGAGACGGCCCAGTTGGAGTTAACAAATAGTGAACTCATTTCATTCACTATTAACCGTAAAGACACTATTGTACCCATATTATATAACTTTTTGTATTCTGAATTCTACTCCCATCATGCCCTAGGATTGAGCTCTTTATCGCCTCCTGTTGAGCTTCCAAGAAGAGTGGACAAAGGGTCAGGCTTTAGCTTGGCCATGGTATTTAAAGGAATTTTTGCACAATCACAAAATATCATCTTTCACCCCTGCAGTTGGACACCCATCAATCATGAGAAGTGAGTTCCATGTCCTCTGTTTGCATGCAGCAATGGTCATGGATGTTCACTGCTGCCCTATTCACAGTCTTTGTCAGTCCCATAGAGATTGGATGCATGCTTGACCACCATCCCAACAAACGGGACACAGGACCCCAGGTTGTGTGATCGATGGGGATCTATATGGATACAGCTATGTCCTTCCTTATCTTCCTCTTGGCTGGATAAGTCCATATATATGTGTTATGACAAGATAACCAGCTTTTCATGATAATGTTGTTTCATGATATTGTGTCACAAAGTGTTATGCTATATGTGTTGATGTGTGATGTGAATTGCAGTCTTTCAAAGGTTTTTTAGAATGTTATAATATTGCATTGAACTGGTATCAATAACCAAACTGGAGCTATGTTATGGTGGACAATCTATAGGTGATAAGTTGGGAAAACCCTTTTAAAAGGTACCTGAGTTTTAGTATATGTGCAGGGTCTTGTTGTCTGTTCTCTGGCAGTATAAGCCTTCACACATGGTGTCCTGTTAGATTTTCTGTTGCTAATAGCCCCATTATGGCTGTAGCACATTTTGCATTTCTCTCTGAGGCTGTGTACAGTAAGGAGCAGTCTGCCTCCCCTATCCATTATTACTACTACTGGTTTCTGTACATGTACAGAAATAACTGTAAAATAAGAAACAAATAGCTGAGAAAAGATCAAGTGACCATAATAAAGGAGATCCAGGGACACTGGTCTGCAAAATCCAGGTTATGATGCAGCTAAAAAAAATTCCTGACACTGAAAAAGAAAAATCTGAACATAATAAGGAAAGATGCATACTGTCTGTGACTAACATCCCATCAGCAATAACACAAGCAGCTATTAAAAGTAGACAGCCTCTCCTTACACTTATTGTAAGCTGTGAGAAGCTGCAGACTCTTCTCTGTGCAGTGTACAGGCAGGGAAAGCTGTGTGGATTCATGCAGGGGCTGAGAAGAGAGACCTGTCCCTCCCCCTCCACTTTCTGTATGAAGGGAGACCTTCCCCTTGCTCCTCCACTTAGTGTTTTTCCCCCTTGAGCTTGCTGATTTCTAAAGACAGAACTTATCTAGTAACAGGAAGTGAACAGCAAATTAGCAAGAAGGGAGACATCTAGTGGCAGCAACTTTTTTAGGCAGAAAACAGCAACATTTTTGAAAAAGTGCATTACATTTTGGTCCAGAATGATCTATTATATACATACTAAGTTGTCTGGAAAGTTAGCGACCATTTAGATACAAGTCTAGGGCATTATACTAAATCTTTTCCCTGAGCATTTTTGAATTGTACCTAACTATTAGTATGTGGTGTTCTTCTTCTTCTACATTTTTGTAGAAATTTAGAAAATAAATCTCCACACTTCAATGCAATGTGCACGCTGTACTCCAACTGTGCCCTAGATTTGGAAGAGGCGACAAGCATCATAGTTCTCAAAACTTCTCTAAAACCATTCGCACAAAAGACCGGCTGACTGTATTGACTGTAAAACAATCTGCTGCCAAATACACAGAGCAGCGGGAGGGCCAGAGAAACCATACAATTTACGTCTGCCCACTCCCATGTCCTTCTCCCCCCACCGGCGATGCCTCTGAATAGTTATGACTCATATGGAAAGATTTGTTCCAGAAATCGCTGTAGATGATGTGCGGAGCAGACATCGGCGAAAGCTCGAAAACCTGAAAGCAGCTGAAACCAGCCTCCGATTCCCAAGATTTGCTGACATTAGAAATGAAAAGCCAGATGTTCATTCATATTGCTCCAGTGAAAAGATCTGCCCCAAACATTTCCAACCACCTAAGTACTGAAATCATGGAGGCCGCAATGCCAGTAAGGTTCTGGTCAGCCAATGTAAATATATCAGAGCTAGAGCTGGCCATGGATGTCCACAAAGTAGTGGAAGGATGAAGAAGATTTATGTAAATAAAACATAATCTATGGAGAAATGTAAAATTCTGCAACTTTCTAATAGACTGTCCTGTTTCTATTCTTCACCATGTACAAGTTCTCTGCTTGATGTCAGTGACTGAGAAGACTCTTGTGCCCATTCAGAGGCAGTAACCCTGTACATAGCTAGTCCTGCTCTCAGCTGATACATTGTATCCAGTCTAGACAATGCTCTGTGAGCTCAGTAGCCTGGACTCCAGACTGATACATTGTAGCAAAAGAGAGATCTGTGCAGTTTCTGCTGATGCATCTAATCTAGACAATGCTCTGTGGACATCAGCAGCAGCTGCACAAATCTCTCTGCTAGTTTGCTACAACCTATCAGTCTAAAGTCCAGGCTGTTGAGCTCACAGAGCATTGTCTAGACTGGATACATCAGCAACAGCTGCACAAATCTCTCTGCTAGTTTGCTATAATGTATTAGTGTGGATTCCAGGCGGTTGAGCTCTCAGAGCATTGTCTAGACTGGATACAATGTATCAGCTGAGAGCAGGACTAGCTATGTACAGGATTACTGTCTCTGAATGGACACAAGAGTCTTCTCAGTCACTGACAGCAAGCAGCTTATAGAGTTATCTGCATGTTTTGCCCCATATGGCGTTCTATTTTATGACAGGTGATACAATGTATTCCTTCTGAAGAGGAGAAGTTTTAGCATTGCCTCATCCTTAGAGTTCTCTGTAGTGACCCATTCACACTAGTTCCCGCAGGAGCGTCCAGCAGTCAGAACGCCTACAATACGCAGTCGGTCGGGGGTCTTACACTTTAAACATGGTTTTCCAAACTGGACAGCTCCACCCACTGGCACAAAAATAAAGCCCACTAAGCACGCAATATATCAAATGGCATGACTGATTGATTCTAAGCATGCAGCGCCCCCCATAGAGATTCTTGTGGGAAAATACCAGCTGCATCTGATATTCTGGTAACATTTAGGAAAGTTTAGTGTAGTGCAACATCAAGACCTCTCCTGTGACCATTCATTTACATTGAGAACCTCCCGGCATTACCAGGGTCTCCATAGCTCCAGTGGACCTGCAGACGTTTCAGAGTCATTTCCCTCAAAGACCACGACCCTACAATAGCCGCCAAATCCCAACTGGGCCACCAGGATCAAAGGGCTTTCACATTGGCGTTGTTTTCATCCCTTCTTCTGTTCTGTTGTAGGATAATATCAGGTCTCCATTGTCTTCTCTGTCTTTCTTGCAGGTCGGATTTTACACAGTTGTTGGCTGGAGGCTCCGAAGGAAGCAAGAATCTGACGCAGGTGTGAATGTAGCCTAAATAGTGTGAGCTGGTCCTGATAGGGAGGGATGTTACCAAGAAGGAAGAGATCTCTCTCTGCTATTACAGTACCCTAACCCTCCATGCCTCCTCCTCTTGTACAAGCTACCTTCTCCAGTTAATCCCCACCTTGCCTTTACCTTGCCTCCGTCTTACATACTAGATATTACCGTCCTCCGCTAGGGCTACGTGTGCTCCTCTATATCTCAATTTACAGCCAAAATGCAAAATTTCAGAGACACATTTGTCAGGTTATAGCAAATGAGTACTTGGCAGCTCTGCTCTGGCACATGTAGGGGACAGGGGCATAACTAAAGGCTCGTGGGTCCTGGTGCAAACGCTCAGTTTGGGCCCCCTGCACACCCATCACCCACGTACCATAATAATCATGCCCCCTTTTATACCACAGCCTCACCCACAGAATCCCTCCTTGACTATATGCTGATGACCCACTGCTCGTTTTGCCATGACAGGGTTCATTTCCTCCTTTCGGACAGTGGAAGGCTGTGTATCATAAATCTTCTCACTTCAGTGCACCAGAGGGCAGGGGGAATGCATTTACAATTCACAGACATCAAAGGAGCTAAGAAAGGAGATCAAAGAGTCTTATCCTGCCCTGTTGTGGTGATGGTGACCTGTGGGCCCCCCTGGCTTCTGGGCCCGGTGGCAGCTACAACCACTGAGATCCGAAGAAATAAATCCCCCCTCTGTGACACCCTAATAGGACATACCAAAATACATTGTATAACACGCTGTGATGCCACAATTGTTGGGTTGTGATGGACCCTATGACGATATCCGCTCTGCTACGTTATAGCTGTGCATCGCTACGATCCAGAAGTGTAATGTAAGGCTATATTAACCATGTGGAAAATACACAAGGACATATGGCTGGCGCTCAAACATCCTTACGCTTGCTGTGTTAGAAGAAGCTGTGACATGATGTTTCTTTGGGAATCTTGACAGTTCCCTGCGGTATTGAAGCAGATGGTTCAGGACTGACTATCCAGGCGATCGCTGCATGCAAGGGACGGATGTGCAACTCTCCGACTGTCACACACTTGAAGGTTTATCCATCTGATGTTCTATTTTGAGAATGAAGTGGAGGAAACTTAAGAATGAAATCTCCTTGGGGTCTGCGGCCTCTCCGGGTCACGCTGCTGTGTATTGTACTGCACTATGACACTTCCACAGAGCCAGGTTGGGAATAGGGCTGAGTAATGGGGCAGCGGGGGATTACCTAGGGATACAGCGTCTTCATTCTAGAGGTTTATAGCGGCTGTATACCCACACTGGTACTGATAGAATAATCTAGTGTAGCTAGCAGGGTTCTTGTCTCATTGGGATTCCTTTAAAGAGTGTTCTAACAGGTAGATAAAACATTCCCCACCCCTTGAATATAATGCGATTAAAAAAAATAAAAACATACAATTCCCCCCCCCATGAACCATCGCTGTATCATCTACATACTCAGATAAAATACACGGGGAGGCGAATAACCTGCTGAAAGACAGAGGGGCATATTTATGTCTTCATAGTCCCAGAGGTGATAGAGGATGTGCCTCATATACGATGAGGGGCACTGTCTGCCGAGAACATATGGGGTAATATATGCCAGTTTACACCAGATTTCTGGCATAAATTATAGTAAATCTGGTGAAGCCCCCCTGCCCACACACTATATATATATATATATATATATATATATATATATATACATACATCATACACAAACATTCCATAAATGTATATCACACATTGACACATCATGGATGGCCATTATACTGCACACAAACATAATAAGGGCGCCAGTATATTGCATCAGGGGTGTAATAATAGGGGCATTATACTGCATGGGAGGCATAATAAGGGAGAATTATACTGCATGGGGGCATAATAAGGGGGCATGATACTGTGTGGGGGCATAATAAGGGAGCATTATACTGCATGGGGCATAATAAGGGAGAATTATACTGCATGGGGGCATAATAAGGGGGTATGATACTGTGTGGGGGCATAATAAGGGAACATTATACTGCATGGGGGCATAAGGGAGAATTATACTGCATGGGGGCATAATAAGGGGGCATGATACTGTGTGGGGTCATAAGGGGGGCCATTATACTGTGCAGCAGCATAATAAGGGTGCAATTATACTGCATTGGGGCATAATGTAGCTATTATAAAGTGTGGGGGTATAATAAGGGGGCATTATACTGTGAGGGGGCATACTAGGGGGGCAAATGTTTTATGCTGCAGTGGCTTTTAGAGGAACATTGCTGTCAGTGCGCCCCACTGAGGTTCTGTCACACAATGGACCACATAAACCCGGAGTTGGCCATGAGTATTCCTCTGATAGTTGGACTCACAATTTATTTTTCATCAGGTCTAATTATACACGAGGCAATTATTTGGACAAAGATAATGATTATTGATCGAGAGAGAGCATTCTGAAGAAGAGGGGCAGCACGGGAGAAGTGTATGACATCAGGGAGGGATGGGTGGTTTCCATGGATGAAGAGAGTATGGAGACCATAGATAGGAGAGATTAGAGAAGGTGGAGGGTTAAAGGGGTTGTGCGGGATTTACTAACATGGCTGCTTTCTTCTTCTCAGGAAGTGACAACATGTCACATGGTTGCATTTAGTTTAATGGGACTGAGCAGTAGGATTGCCATGAGAACAATGAATGTGAGGTCACTTCTTAAGAAGAAGAAAGTAGCAGCCATGTTTTCTAATCCTGCACAACCCCTTTAAGGTGTACTCACATGCAGTACTGGTCAAATGTGTCAGGCAGGTGTGGAAAAACCCATCAATATTTGGTGTGACCGTTGCACCTTGGAGGAGGAGTCCTGGAGGTGACGATCCTGCCCCCACAGAGCTCTGTCCATAGATGAAGGCTTGGCTGTTATATAACATTGTAATTCCCTTTAAGACTGAGTCCAACTGGTTATAAAAAGATATTTAGAGGCAAGTCATTGGTTTGCCACCTATAAATTGCGCCCCCTCATTTAATGACGCCCTAGGCAGTGGCCTACTTTGACTAATTCTCATTCCGTCTCTTCCGGAACCCATTTAAAGTGACAGGTGATGTATTAACAATGATATACCAATCCCTTCACCTCTTCGGGGTCTTGTTATGTTCCTTATCTCTCATCTTCTTCTTACAGTTATTGTTCTATCTCAGTACTACATCTCCCATGGGTGACTATTAATGGGAACCGGAAGATTCTTTATATTAATTCATTATAAATGCAGATTTGACATTTAGAAAAAAAAAAGTAATCTCCACATTAGCATAATTTATCATTGTATTTCCCTGTCTAATAGGACGGTGAGATGACCCTAAGGGATGACCCAGTGCTAATAGGGAACACTAGTTTAATAATGGAAAGGTTAGGGCCACCTGGGGGCTCCATCAGAGCGGGATTGGGGCCCTTTAATGTGCAGAATTGTAATGTACATTTCCTATATCTTGCTTTTCATCACGTGCTTGGTTTTGTGGTCACCATTGAGCTGCCCAACATCACCAGGTCCCATAGTAGTATCCTAAACTCTAATGTGTATGGGGGGCTCCATTTACCCCCTTATGGCCAGAAATATAACTTGAAGTTACAGAGCCCAGTACTCATCTGTTCCTGTGTCCAGTGGCAGATTTGAGGGGTTGGTATTTTCGGGGTAATATACTCATTGGCTAATACAAATGTCAGATTGCTGCAAAACTCGTCCTGCAGTTCTGTCTCAGGTAGATCTGTGAATTATTACAGGTGTCGTCTGATTAGACGCCAGGTCTTGCCACAAGAGGGCGTAAAAGTGCTTCCCGTGCTGCTGTATGGAATTTCTCAGAGGCTACTTTTGGTTAGTGTACCTCTTGTAAGAGGTTGTTGACTGCTAAACATGACTCTAGGAACTGGAAGACTTTTTGCGAGGGGGCGCATCATTAGAGTGAGAGAAGCAGAATGGTCACGTCAATGATTTTCCCACCATCTAGGCCGATCTGTTAGGTGTGCTGGGACCAGTGGTGACATGAGGGTACATACATGCTGGCCCAGACAGATCACTAGTAGAGAGGATTGTTGCAGCTCCCAGTTTCCTTGTCCACTACCCAGACACAGGGGGCGCCTTCATTACACCCCCAGTCTATGCCCGGGCCATTTTCAGGCTCTTAGAAAAAGGAAATTTGGTGTCATGGTACCCATTAAATGTCCTGCCATTGACAGCCGGCCACCATCACCTTCGTTTGCATTGGTGTCGTGAACGTGAACCCTGGAATGTATGGACGGGAACTGTATGGTCTATAGTGATGGATCCAGGATCTATTTGGGATATGATAACAGTCGCGTTGGAGTACAGAGGCCTCGCAGTGAGCGCTTCAATCCTGCCTGTGCTGTGGAGTGACACACTGCCCCCTGCTGGTGACATGATCTAGGTAGTGATACAAGGACACTAACAGCTCAGTGATATGTACAGGACGTCCTGCCAAAGCCTCATGTGTTGTGTCTCATGACAGGGGGGACAAATGGCATTTCTCAATAGGATAATGCTCGCCCCCACACACACAACGGTCCCCCAGAAATGTCTCCACTAGATTACAACACTTCCTGGCAGTGGAGTTAGTACCACCGTAGCGGCTGTCAAAGGGCCCGCAACCTTAGGGGGACGGTGGGCCCCTGATGCTTTTTATTTTAATAGGCTTTTACATAATGGTGCAACCCCTTCAGGTTAAAGCCCATTTACTTACCGATCCCCGCTCCTGCTCACAGACATCTCCACTTCCCCTTCTGCCCTCCAGGGGGCCCTGTGTCACATCGCTGGTGACCCCTGGTGGGAAGAAGGGGAAGTGGAGGCAGCTGTGAGCAGGAGTGGAGATTGATAAGTAAGGCCATGGGCGAACACCAAAAATACTGCTATTTTGCTGTAATATGGTCATCACTTCCATAGATCATCATTACATCATACTAAGAAAGCTTCAAGTCAGGACAACAACCAATTCTTGGGGGTTTTCCAATGAGTTTACTCACTATATAAGAGAACAATATAATACTTCATCTCTCCTGTGGTGGCGCTGCAGGGAAATTGAATACTTGCAGATGGTATCCCGCACAGATTGCAGGTGATCACTGTAGATCATTGCAGGACTTTTAAAGAATGGGAGGATATGCTGCCCCCTGTTGGTGTTTTTCTTTACACATCACAACTGATTTTTTCCAGCTTTGGAGATCTAAGTATTACATTTATTCAGACGGTTTCTATTTCAGAATAAACCTGGCCAGGCGTGAGGAGAGAGACTCAGCCAGTCAGCCATGATGAGGGGAGCCCTAAGTATTTTCTAAGCTGCAGATGGCGGCCCTGTGAGCCATGCCGGGTAGATAAGCTGCGTCTGCCCTTTTATCTTTAATACATGGTCCCTCCGGTCAGGGCCGGCGTTAGGGGGGGGGGGGGCAAACTGGGCAATTGCCCAGGGCCCCGTCCCCAAAAGGGGCCCCCGGGATCCGGAACTTGATGACTCCGGATCCCGGAGTCAGGCCCGGCCAAAGCAATAACAGCAGGGCCCCTTTCTGAGGTGAGTAAAAATAACAAACATTTTTACTCACCTGTCCTTGCGTCCGACGTCATCTTCTGGCATTCCGGACATCACTGCTGAGGCGCTGAGGCCTGGCCTCAGCGGTCACGTGGGGCGTGCCTCACGTAATCGCTGAGGCCCAATCACAGGCCTCAGCGGTGACGTCCACAACGCGTGACGTCAGCCGCAGAGAAGAAGAAGCGGTCGCCGGCGGGGATAGCGGAGCAGCGCGAGGAGGCCCAGCAGAGGTAAGGCAAGGTGAGTATAACTGTTTGTTATTTTACCTTACTTACCCCGGGCCTTCGATTATTATACTCTGGGGTCTGAAGAGACCCCAGAATATAATATAATAATAGCACTGTAGGGCCCCTGTGGAGCATTATACTGGGGGCCCCCTCTGGATAGCATATTATACTGGGGGGCCCCCTCTGGATAGCATATTATACTGTGTGGGGCCACTGTGGAGCATTATACTGGGGAGAGGGCCCTCTGGATAGCATGTTATATTCTGTGGGGCCTCTGTGGAAAATTATAATGTGTGGGGGGTGGCCTCTGGAGATAATGTTATATTCTGTGGGGCCACTTTGGAGCATTATGCTCTCCAGAGGGGCCCCCAGTATAATGCTATAATGCTCCAAAGTGGCCCCAAAGAATATAACATGCTCTCCAGAGCCCCCCCACTTTATAATACTCCATAGAGGCCCCGCAGAATATAACATGTTCTCCAGAGGGCCCCCCTCCCCAGTATAATGCTCCACAGTGGCCCCACACAGTATAATATGCTCTCCAGAGCCCCCCCCCAGTATAATGCTCCACGGTGGCCCCACACAGTATAATATGCTCTCCAGAGGGGCCCCCCAGTATATTATACTGTGCGGGGCCACCGTGGAGCATTATACTGGGGGGGGGGGGGGCTCTGGAGAGCATGTTATACTGTTATGGGCCACTGTGGAGCATTATACTGGGGGGGCTCTGGAGAGCATATTATACTGTTATGGGCCACTGTGAGTATTATACTGGGGAAACCTCTCTGGGCAGTATATTATACTGTGTGGAGGCCATTCTGGAGCATGTTATACTGAGTGGGGTCACTGTGGAGCATTATTCTGGGGGGGGCATCAGCAGAGCATATTATATTGCGTGGCGCCACTGTGGGGCATTATTTGGGGGGGACTAATGAGCATTATACTAGGGGGCCCTCTGGGGAGCATATTATATTGCGTGGGGCCTACTGTGGAACATTATACTGGGGGGACGCTCTGGGGAGCATAATATATTGCGTGGGGCCACTGTGGAGCAAAATACTGGAGGGGGCACTGTGGAGCATTATACTAGCGGGGGTCCTCTGGGGAGCATATTATACTATGGGCCACTGTGGAGCTTTATACTGGGGGAATGGACAGTGTGGGGCCACTGTGTGTGGAGGTCATTATGTTATACTGTGTTAGGCCACTGTGGAGCATTATACTGGGGGGGCATTGTGGGGTGCATATTATACTGTATGGAGCATATTATATTGTGTGGGGCTGCTGGGGAGCATATTGTACTGTCTGGGGCCACTAAGGGGTAGTATACTGTGTGGGTCACTGTGGAGTATTATACTGTGTGGAGCCTTACAAACCATGTGGGGCCACTATGGGAGGCTCAGGGGAGCATTTTATACTGTGTGGGGTCACTGTGGAGCATTATATACCATGTGGGGAAACTGGAGGGCTCAGGAGAGCATTTTATACTGTGGAGCATTATATACCATGTGGAGCATTATACTGTGGGGGGGGGGGAGGCTCACAATTCCTGCTGGCAGCCCTGTGTGCTATGTCTGCATCACAGCTCCCTCACTATAATCTTGCACATATGTGTAGTGCTCCATAGCCATGTCATTCCCCATAGAGTACTGTGCATGAGCCGGCCATGGAGTTATTGGGACCTGCACAGTACTATAGGGGCTGACTATACTGGGAACATACTCAGTAACACCAGATAGTCAGCACATATGTAAGACTTCAGTGAAGGAGCCATGGTGTAGGCTATTAGCAGGAAGCTGCTGGGTGGCCCCAGAACAAGATCCTCTGGTGGGCCTAAGGCCCTTCAGTCCGACACTGTATAACAGAGAACTATTATATATAAGGGTGGGTTACTATATATAATTGGGAAACTTAAGTATGAGGGGGCTATTATAAGGGGGAACTATTATTTATAAGATGGGCTATTATTTATAAAAGGGGAACTATTTATAAGAGGGGTGTAATTGTTAAGTGGGCTTATTTATAGAGGGGGCTATTAGTGATAATGGGGACTATTATTTATAAGGGTAACTATTATTTATGAGGCGGCTATTATTTATAAGGGTAACTATTATTTATGAGGGGGCTATTATTTTTAAGGGGGCAGTATTATTTTTACGGGGTGACTGTTACTGATAAGGGGGAATATTACTGATACAGGGCACTATTTATCATCTATAAGGGAGCTATTATTAATAAAGGTGTAAGATTATTTATAAGCAGGGACTATTATTTATAAGGAGGCGCTATAATAACTGATGACTGGGTGCAAAAATCTATTAGGTGGTACAAAGGTGCTCATTTGAATTGTGTGTGGTAAAATGGGGCTTGTTATTACTTTTTTGTTGGCAGAAAGGAGGCGTTATTATAGGGGCTGCCACTGCAAGACAATATTGTTGTTTGCATATCAGCATTTGGGGCCCCGCTTTTAATTTTTGCCCAGGGCCCCACTTTGTCTAAAACCGGCCCTGCCTCCGGTGCCGGCTTTTTCCTAGAACTGAACGCTGGTTATTACATCAAATCTCCTCAATATGATTTTATTCCCAGTAAGAAAGAAGCTGAATATTGAGATTTATCCCACAAGACGCAATGGACTCTCAGTCTATAAAGAGGACTCTCAGTGTATATAGAGGACTCTCAGTCTATAAAGAGGACTCTCAGTGTATATAGAGGACTCTCAGTGTATATAGAGGACTCTCAGTGTATATAGAGGACTCCCAGTGTATATAGAGGACTCTCAGTGTATATAGAGGACTCTCAGTGTATATAATAATAATAATAATAATAATAATAGTCCTTTAATAGTCCCACAGTGGGGAAATTCAGTGTGTTACAGCAGCAAAGATAAGATAAGCAGATACAAATACAAATACAACATGTACAGGAATGTTCCAAGGTGAGAGGCATTACATTAATAGCAGACAGACAGATAAGAAGTAGCAGAGGGGGGGGGGGATTTAACAGGCAGAGAGATATTTCAGTTCTCTGTGTGTAATGATCTCCGCTTAGGTCGGTGTTGGTTGTACAGCCTAACCGCGGTGGGGAGGAAAGACTTCCGATAGCGCTCCTTCTCACACCTAGGGTGGAGCAGTCGGTCACTGACAGTACTGCCCAGCGCGATCACAGTCTCATGCATGGGATGGGACTTCTTCTTCTGCATGGAGCTCACCACGGACAGTATCCTTCTGTCACCCACCACCTGCACTGGGTCCAGTGGGCTCCCCAGGACAGAGCTGGCCCTTCTAATCAGCTTGTCAAGTTTATTTCTGTCCCTGGTTGATATACTGCTCCCCCAGCAGGCCACTCCAAAGAAGATGGCTGATGCCACTACCGAGTATAGAGGACTCTCAGTGTATATAGAGGATCCTCAGTGTATATAGAGGACTCTCAGTGTATATACAGGATTCTCAGTGTATATAGAGAACTCTCAGTGTATATAGAGAACTCTCAGTCTATAAAGAGGACTCTCAGTGTATATAGAGGACTCTCAGTGTATATAGAGGACTCTCAGTGTATATAGAGGACTCCCAGTGTATATAGAGGACTCTCAGTGTATATAGAGGACTCTCAGTGTATATAGAGGATTCCACTGTGTATATAGAGGACTCTCAGTGTATATAGAGGACTCTCAGTGTATATAGAGGACTCCCAGTGTATATAGAGGACTCTCAGTGTATATAGAGGACTCTCAGTGTATATAGAGGACTCCCAGTGTATATAGAGGACTCTAAGTGTATATAGAGGACTCTCAGTGTATATAGAGGATTCCACTGTGTATATAGAGGACTCTCAGTGTATATAGAGGATTCCACTGTGTATATAGAGGACTCTCAGTGTATATAGAGGATCCTCAGTGTATATAGAGAACTCTCAGTGTATATAGAGGATTCACAGTGTATATAGAGGACTCTCAGCGTATATAGAGGATTCTGTATTACTGTACTGCTCTCTACCTGTACTACATATACTCTACTGCTCTCTACCTGTACTACATGTACTACACTGCTCTCTACCTGTACTACATATACTGTACTGCTCTCTACCTGTACTACATGTACTGTACTGCTCTCTACCTGTACTACATGTACTGTACTGCTCTCTACCTGTACTACATGTACTGTACTGCTCTCTACCTGTACTACATGTACTGTACTGCTCTCTACCTGTACTACATATACTGTACTGCTCTCTACCTGTACTACATGTACTACACTGCTCTCTACCTGTACTACATGTACTGTACTACTCTCTACCTGTACTACATATACTGTACTGCTCTCTACCTGTACTACATGTACTGTACTGCTCTCTACCTGTACTACATGTACTGTACTGCTCTCTACCTGTACTACATGTACTGTACTGCTCTCTACCTGTAGTACATGTACTGTACTGCTCTCTACCTGTACTACATGTACTGTACTGCTCTCTACCTGTAGTACATGTACTGTACTGCTCTCTACCTGTAGTACATGTACTGTACTGCTCTCTACCTGTACTACATGTACTGTACTGCTCTCTACCTGTACTACATGTCCTGTACTGCTCTCTACCTGTACTACATGTACTGTACTGCTCTCTACCTGTACTACATGTCCTGTACTGCTCTCTACCTGTACTACATGTGCTGTACTGCTCTCTACCTGTACTACATGTACTGTACTGCTCTCTACCTGTACTACATGTGCTGTACTGCTCTCTACCTGTACTACATGTACTACACTGCTCTCTACCTGTACTACATGTGCTGTACTGCTCTCTACCTGTACTACATGTACTATACTGCTCTCTACCTGTACTACATGTACTGTACTGCTCTCTACCTGTACTACATGTACTGTACTGCTCTCTACCTGTACTACATGTACTGTACTGCTCTCTACCTGTACTACATGTGCTGTACTGCTCTCTACCTGTACTACATGTGCTGTACTGCTCTCTACCTGTAGTACATGTGCTGTACTGCTCTCTACCTGTAGTACATGTGCTGTACTGCTCTCTACCTGTAGTACATGTACTGTACTGCTCTCTACCTGTACTACATGTACTGTACTACTCTCTACCTGTACTACATGTGCTGTACTGCTCTCTACCTGTAGTACATGTACTGTACTGCTCTCTACCTGTACTACATGTACTGTACTGCTCTCTACCTGTACTACATGTACTGTACTGCTCTCTACCTGTACTACATGTACTGTACTGCTCTCTACCTGTACTACATGTGCTGTACTGCTCTCTACCTGTACTACATGTACTGTACTGCTCTCTACCTGTACTACATGTACTGTACTGCTCTCTACCTGTACTACATGTACTGTACTGCTCTCTACCTGTACCACATATACTGTACTGCTCTCTACCTGTACTACATGTACTGTACTGCTCTCTACCTGTACTACATGTCCTGTACTGCTCTCTACCTGTACTACATGTACTGTACTGCTCTCTACCTGTACTACATGTACTGTACTGCTCTCTACCTGTACTACATGTACTGTACTGCTCTCTACCTGTACTACATATACTGTACTACTCTCTACCTGTACTACATATACTGTACTGCTCTCTACCTGTACTACATGTACTGTACTGCTCTCTACCTGTACTACATGTACTGTACTGCTCTCTACCTGTACTACATGTACTGTACTGCTCTCTACCTGTACTACATGTGCTGTACTGCTCTCTACCTGTAGTACATGTACTGTACTGCTCTCTACCTGTACTGCTCTCTACCTGTACTACATGTGCTGTACTGCTCTCTACCTGTAGTACATGTACTGTACTGCTCTCTACCTGTACTACATGTACTGTACTGCTCTCTACCTGTAGTACATATGCTGTACTGCTCTCTAGCTGTACTACATGTACTGTACTGCTCTCTACCTGTCCTACATGTACTGTACTGCTCTCTACCTGTACTACATGTACTGTACTGCTCTCTACCTGTACTACATGTACTGTACTGCTCTCTACCTGTACCACATGTACTGTACTGCTCTCTACCTGTACTACATGTACTGTACTGCTCTCTACCTGTACTACATGTACTGTACTGCTCTCTACCTGTACCACATGTACTGTACTGCTCTCTACCTGTACTACATGTACTGTACTGCTCTCTACCTGTACTACATGTACTGTACTGCTCTCTACCTGTACTACATGTACTGTACTGCTCTCTACCTGTACTACATATACTGTACTGCTCTCTACCTGTACTACATGTCCTGTACTGCTCTCTATCTGTACTATATGTACTGTACTGCTCTCTACCTGTACTACATATACTGTACTGCTCTCTACCTGTACTACATGTACTGCTCTCTACCTGTACTACATGTACTGCTCTCTACCTGTACTACATGTACTGTACTGCTCTCTACCTGTACTACATGTACTGTACTGCTCTCTACCTGTACTACATGTACTATACTGCTCTGTACCTGTACGATATATACTGTACTGCTCTCTACCTGTACTACATGTACTGTACTGCTCTCTACCTGTACTACATATACTGTACTGCTAACTGCCTGTACTACATATACTGTACTGCTCTCTACCTGTACTACATGTACTGTACTGCTCTCTACCTGTACTACATATACTGTACTGCTAACTGCCTGTACTGTACTGCTCTCTACCTGTACTACATGTACTGTACTGCTCTCTACCTGTACTACATATACTGTACTGCTCTCTACCTGTACTACATGTACTATACTGCTCTCTACCTGTACTACATATACTGTACTGCTAACTGCCTGTACTACATGTACTGTACTGCGCTCTACCTGTACTACGTGTACTGTACTGCTCTCTACCTGTACTACGTGTACTGTACTGCTCTTTACCTGTACTACATGTACTGTACTGATCTCTACCTGTACTACATGTACTGTACTGCTCTCTACCTGTACTATATGTACTGTACTGCTCTCTACCTGTACTACATGCACTGTACTGCTCTCTACCTGTAGTACATATACTGTACTGCTCTCTATCTGTACTACATGTACTGTACTGCTCTCTACCTGTACTACATATACTGTACTGCTAACTGCCTGTACTACATGTACTGTACTGCTCTCTACCTGTACTACGTGTACTGTACTGCTCTTTACCTGTACTACATGTACTGTACTGATCTCTACCTGTACTACATATACTGTACTGCTAACTGCCTGTACTACATGTACTGTACTGCTCTCTACCTGTACTACGTGTACTGTACTGCTCTTTACCTGTACTACATGTACTGTACTGATCTCTACCTGTACTACATGTACTGTACTGCCCTCTACCTGTACTACATGTACTGTACTGCTCTCTACCTGTACTACATGTACTGTACTGCTCTCTACCTGTACTACATATACTGTACTGCTCTCTACCTGTACTACATGTACTGTACTGCTCTCTACCTGTACTACATGTACTGTACTGCTCTCTACCTGTACTACATATACTGTACTGCTCTCTATCTGTACTACATGTACTGTACTGCTCTCTACCTGTACTACATACACTGTACTGCTCTGTACCTGTACTACATGTACTGTACTGCTCTCTACCTGTACTACATATACTGTACTGCCCTCTACCTGTACTACATGTACTGTACTGCCCTCTACCTGTACTACATGTACTGTACTGCCCTCTACCTGTACTACATGTACTGTACTGCTCTCTACCTGTACTACATGTACTGTACTGCTCTCTACCTGTACTACATGTACTGTACTGCTCTCTACCTGTACTACATGTACTGTACTGCTCTCTACCTGTACTGCATATACTATACTGCTCTCTACCTGTACTACATATACTGTACTGCTCTCTACCTGTACTACATGTACTGCTCTCTACCTGTACTACATATACTGTACTGCTCTCTACCTGTACTACATGTACTGTACTGCTCTCTACCTGTACTACATATACTGTACTGTCCTCTACCTGTACTACATGTACTGTACTGCTCTCTACCTGTACTACATATACTGTACTGCTCTCTACCTGTAGTACATATACTGTACTGCTCGCTATCTGTACTACATGTACTGTACTGCTCTCTACCTGTACTACATATACTGTACTGCTCTCTACCTGTACTACATGTACTGTACTGCTCTCTACCTGTACTACATACACTGTACTGCTCTCTACCTGTACTACATGTACTGTACTGCTCTCTACCTGTACTACATGTAGTATACTGCTCTCTATCTGTACTACATATACTGTACTGCTCTCTACCTGTACTACATGTACTGTACTGCTCTCTAACTGTACTACATATACCGTACTGCTCTCTATCTGTACTACGTATACTGTACTGCTCTCTACCTGTACTACATATACTGTACTGCTCTCTACCTGTACTACATGTACTGTACTGCTCTCTACCTGTACTACATGTACTGTACTGCTCTCTACCTGTACTACATATACTGTACTGCTCTCTACCTGCACTACATGTACTGTACTGTTCTCTACCTGTACTACATGTACTGTACTGCTCTCTACCTGTACTACATGTACTGTACTGCTCTCTACCTGTACTACATATACTGTACTGCTCTCTACCTGCACTACATGTACTGTACTGTTCTCTACCTGTACTACATGTACTGTACTGCTCTCTACCTGTACTACATGTACTGCTCTCTACCTGTACTACATATACTGTACTGCTCTCTACCTGTACTACATGTACTGTACTGCTCTCTACCTGTACTACATGTACTGTACTGCTCTCTACCTGTACTACATATACTGTACTGTCCTCTACCTGTACTGTACTGCTCTCTACCTGTACTACATATACTGTACTGCTCTCTACCTGTACTACATATACTGTACTGCTCTCTACCTGTACTGCGTGTACTGCTCTCTACCTGTACTATATGTACTGTACTGCTCTCTACCTGTACTACATGTACTGTACTGCTCTCTACCTGTACTACATATACTGTACTGCTCTCTACCTGTACTGCGTGTACTGCTCTCTACCTGTACTATATGTACTGTACTGCTCTCTACCTGTACTACATGTACTGTACTGCTCTCTACCTGTACTACATATACTGTGCTGCTCTCTACCTGTACTACATGTACTGTACTGCTCTCTACCTGTACTACATATGCTGTACTGCTCTCTACCTGTATTACATGTATTGTACTGCTCTCTACCTGTAGTACATATACTGTACTGCTCTCTATCTGTACTACATGTACTGTACTGCTCTCTACCTGTACTACATATACTGTACTGTTCTCTACCTGTACTACATGTACTGTACTGCTCTCTACCTGTACTACATGTACTGTACTGCTCTCTACCTGTACTACATGTACTGTACTGCTCTCTACCTGTACTACATATACTGTACTGCTATCTACCTGTACTACATGTACTGTACTGCCCTCTACCTGTACTACATATACTGTACTGCTCTCTACCTGTACTACATATACTGTACTGCTCTCTACCTGTACTACATGTACTGTACTGCTGTCTACCTGTACTACATGTACTGTACTGTCCTCTACCTGTACTACATGTACTGTACTGCTCTCTACCTGTACTACATGTACTGTACTGCTCTCTACCTGTACTACATGTACTGTACTGCTCTCTACCTGTACTACATGTACTGTACTGCTCTCTACCTGAACTACATGTACTGTACTGCTCTCTACCTGTACTACATATACTGTACTGCTCTCTACCTGTACTACATGTACTGTACTGCTCTCTACCTGTACTACATATACTGTACTGCTCTCTACCTGTACTACATATACTGTACTGCTCTCTACCTGTACTACATGTACTGTACTGCTCTCTACCTGTACTACATGTACTGTACTGCTCTCTACCTGTACTACATATACTGTACTGCTCTCTACCTGTACTACATGTACTGTACTGCCCTCTACCTGTACTACATATACAGTACTGCTCTCTACCTGTACTACATATACTGTACTGCTCTCTACCTGTACCACATATACTGTACTGCTCTCTACCTGTACTGCATGTACTGTACTGCTCTCTACCTGTACTACATATACTGTACTGCTCTCTACCTGTACTATATGTACTGTACTGCTCTCTCTACCTGTACTACGTATACTGTACTGCTCTCTACCTGTACTACATATACTGTACTGCTCTCTACCTGCACTACATGTACTGTACTGTTCTCTACCTGTACTACATGTACTGTACTGCTAACTGCCTGTACTACATGTACTGTACTGCTCTCTACCTGTACTACATGTACTGTACTGCCCTCTACCTGTACTACATGTACTGTACTGCTCTCTACCTGTACTACATGTACTGTACTGCTCTCTACCTGTACTACATATATTGTACTGCTCTCTACCTGTACTAAATATACTGTACTGCTCTCTACCTGTACTACATGTACTGTACTGCTCTCTACCTGTACTACATGTCCTGTACTGCTCTCTACCTGTACTACATGTACTGTACTGCTCTCTACCTGTACTACATGTACTGTACTGCTCTCTACCTGTACTACATGTACTGCTCTCTACCTGTACTACATGTAGTGTACTGCTCTCTATCTGTACTACATATACTGTACTGCTATCTATCTGTACTACATGTACTGTACTGCCCTCTACCTGTACCACATATACTGTACTGCTCTCTACCTGTACTACATATACTGTACTGCTCTCTACCTGTACTACATGTACTGTACTGCTCTCTACCTGTACTACATGTCCTGTACTGCTCTCTACCTGTACTACATGTACTGTACTGCTCTCTACCTGTACTACATGTACTGCTCTCTACCTGTACTACATGTACTGTACTGCCCTCTACCTGTACTACATATACTGTACTGCTCTCTACCTGTACTACATATACTGTACTGCTCTCTACCTGTACTACATGTACTGTACTGCTCTCTACCTGTACTACATATACTGTACTGCTCTCTACCTGTACTACATGTACTGTACTGCTCTCTACCTGTACTACATGTACTGTACTGTCCTCTACCTGTACTACATATACTGTACTGCTCTCTACCTGTACTACATATACTGTACTGCTCTCTACCTGTACTACATGTACTGTACTGCTCTCTACCTGTACTACATATACTGTACTGCTCTCTACCTGTACTACATGTACTGTACTGCTCTCTACCTGTACTACATGTACTGTACTGCTCTCTACCTGTACTACATATACTGTACTGCTCTCTACCTGTACTACATGTACTGTACTGCTCTCTACCTGTACTACATGTACTGTACTGCTCTCTACCTGTACTACATATACTGTACTGCTCTCTACCTGTACTACATGTACTGTACTGCCCTTTACCTGTACTACATTTACTGTACTGCTCTCTACCTGTACTACATGTACTGTACTGCTCTCTACCTGTACTACATATACTGTACTGCTCTCTACCTGTACTGCATGTACTGTACTGCTCTCTACCTGTACTACATATACTGTACTGCTCTCTACCTGTACTATATATACTGTACTGCTCTCTACCTGTACTACGTATACTGTACTGCTCTCTACCTGTACTACATATACTGTACTGCTCTCTACCTGCACTACATGTACTGTACTGTTCTCTACCTGTACTACATGTACTGTACTGCTAACTGCCTGTACTACATGTACTGTACTGCTCTCTACCTGTACTACATATACTGTACTGCCCTCTACCTGTACTACATGTACTGTACTGCTCTCTACCTGTACTACATGTACTGTACTGCTCTCTACCTGTACTACATATACTGTACTGCTCTCTACCTGTACTACATATACTGTACTGCTCTCTACCTGTACTACATGTACTGTACTGCTCTCTACCTGTACTACATGTACTGTACTGCTCTCTACCTGTACTACATATACTGTACTGCTCTCTAACTGTACTACATATACTGTACTGCTCTCTACCTGTAGTACATATACTGTACTGCTCTCTACCTGTACTACATATACTGTACTGCCCTCTACCTGTACTACATGTACTGTACTGCTCTCTACCTGTACTACATGTACTGTACTGCTCTCTACCTGTACTACATGTACTGTACTGCTCTCTACCTGCACTACATGTACTGTACTGCTCTCTACCTGTACTACATGTACTGTACTGCTCTCTACCTGTACTACATGTACTGTACTGCTCTCTACCTGTACTACATGTACTGTACTGCTCTCTACCTGTACTACATGTACTGTACTGCTCTCTACCTGTACTACATATACTGTACTGCTCTCTACCTGTACCACATATACTGTACTGCTCTCTACCTGTACCACATGTACTGTACTGCTCTCTACCTGTACTACATGTACTGTACTGCTCTCTACCTGTACTACATATACGGTACTGCTAACTGCCTGTACTACATGTACTGTACTGCTCTCTACCTGTACTACATGTACTGCTCTCTACCTGTACTACATATACTGTACTGCTCTCTACCTGTACCACATATACTGTACTGCTCTCTACCTGTACTACATGTACTGTACTGCTCTCTACCTGTACTACATGTACTGTACTGCTCTCTACCTGTACTACATGTACTGTACTGCTCTCTACCTGTACTACATGTGCTGCAACCCAGAAGGAGGAGACCGGAGGATGGGAGTAGTAGTTGCGGATGCTGTGCCACCTAGCAGGCCGAGCACGCTCACCAACCACTCCAGTCCCACTCCTAGACCGGAGAAAGTCGAGGAGGGTCCTGCAGCACTACCGGATGGTGGTGGTAGTAGTTCTTTCCTCCGGGACACTTCCACTTGGAGAGGGAGACCTCTCCTACCTGAGTCGGTGTGGTGTTGTTCGGAAGGGCCCTGATGGTGAAGCAGGCACAACTCAGGAGTCAGCGGTGCAGGTAAACCAAAACAGCCTTTTATTTGGCAACAGGAACAGTAAGGCAACAGCAGCTTTCAGATGGGGATAGTAGTCCTACAGTGTCCAACCTCCAGCCTTGGTTCTAGGAGGGCGCCCAGAGATGATACAGGCTCTGCAGTATAGTTCTCCACTCCTCCTCCTCTCTGCCTCTCCCAGCCTGGTGGACTGGGGATGGAGTTACAGGGAGTCCTGACAGGGATCTGGTTACCTGTATGCTAGGACCGAATAAGTTTCTCCTGTCAGGGTTCTCTCCTGCTCCTTCTGGTACGGCACCAAATAAGTCCAGCAGCTTAGACAGCTTTACTCCCTTGCTCTGGGCTGTCTTTAGGTGAGCCTGATGATATCCCTCCTGGGGCTGTGAAAGCGGCGGTTGGCCTTCAGTCCAGAGGCTGTGGCAGGTCAGCTCTGCACACCTCGTCTAGTCTACTGCATTGACTGAACTGCCTGACCAACCGTCGGCGGGGAGATAATATTTCCCTACAACCCCGCCCAGTGGCCTGTGATAGGCCAGCCCTGAACCAAGGCTAGGTTTTGAACACTGCAGGGGGAAATGCCGAGGGGAAAAAGCTGTATAACATATAACATTTAACATAGAAGACGGAACGTACCAACATAGCCCAGAGGCATAATGACAAACACACAAAAGCAGTAGCACTCTGGGATGCTGCACATGTACTATAATACTTTTGTGTGCATCATTTCAGGGCTAACTTCCTTTCCTGAACCATCTGCTCCCAGGGTACTGTGGCCATGATTGATGGACCTGTCGGCACTAGTCCGGCTCCATGAATGGATTATTTTCTGATCACAGTGTGACCTGACATCCATGTTTAGTCCATGCTTGGAGAACAGATGTAGCATAATGTATTGCTTTATGCTCTGTGAACCTCACTCCAGCAACGCTGTGAATTGATCTGAGCCATAGGCAGTACACTGCAGTTTTGCTCTAATGCATTGATGTTAATACATCCAGAAATTTTGGCTTTAGCTCAGTATTTCCTGTTATCCTCCTGCACACCCAGCGGCAGTTTGATAGAAGAGACGCTGTCATAATTACCATTAATTACTGGCCTTGAAAATGACATAATCCAATGTTGATGAACTACATGAGCCAGACTTATAGGTGAATTTCCAGCATCTCCTGGTTTTCATCACCTTGTGAATGTAGATGGCTGACACTGGATTAGTAGACAGCAATCTAACGGCATTACAGATTTAGATCTCACAGAGCATTGTGTAGTCTGGAGTAGATATCCAACTAACCTTCCCCATCACCAGCTCTGCTACATCTGTATGTCTGTAGCTATAGTGTATGGTTTATAACAAAGACACAACTGGGGCATTGAGAAACCATCTCTAATGTGATATATTCTATCCATGTATTCTAGTATATCAATCATTACGGGAATGATGTCCCTCGTATAACATTGTCTCATCTTGATACATATTGATCTCTGGGTAAATCTGTATTAATACTGTGACCTTATACACGAGCCGCACTCACCTATAATCCTCGGTTTGGGAGTAGCGATGATTGACATTAATGCGCTTATAAAACCGCCAGCGATCGAACGAATGTGTATTATATATAGTATAATCTACTACTATAGAGCGAATGTATGTTATATACAGTATAATCTACTACTATAGAGGGAATGTGTGTTATATACAGTATAATCTACTACTATAGAGGGAATGTATGTTATATACAGTATAATCTACTACTATAGAGGGAATGTGTGTTATATACAGTATAATCTACTACTAGGGGAATGTGTGATATACGTACCCCCCTGGGGGTGTGTGTTATACAGTTAAACTCCTACTCTAGAGGGAATGTGTGTTATATACAGTATAATCTACTACTATAGAGGGAATGTGTGTTATATACAGTATAATCTACTACTATAGAGGGAATGTGTGTTATATACAGTATAATCTACTACTATAGAGGGAATGTGTGTTATATACAGTATAATCTACTACTATAGAGGGAATGTGTGTTATATACAGTATAATCTACTACTATAGAGGGAATGTGTGTTATATACAGTATAATCTACTACTATAGAGGGAATGTGTGTTATATACAGTATAAGCTACTACTATAGAGGGAATGTGTGTTATATACAGTATAATCTACTACTATAGAGGGAATGTGTGTTATATACAGTATAATCTACTACTATAGAGGGAATGTGTGTTATATACAGTATAAGCTACTACTATAGAGGGAATGTGTGTTATATACAGTATAATCTACTACTATAGAGGGAATGTGTGTTATATACAGTATAAGCTACTACTATAGAGGGAATGTGTGTTATATACAGTATAAGCTACTACTAAATATAGAGGGAATGTGTGTTATATACAGTATAAGCTACTACTATAGAGGGAATGTGTGTTATATACAGTATAAGCTACTACTATAGAGGGAATGTGTGTTATATACAGTATAAGCTCTACTACTATAGAGGGAATGTGTGTTATATACAGTATAAGCTACTACTATAGAGGGAATGTGTGTTATATACAGTATAATCTACTACTATAGAGGGAATGTGTGTTATATACAGTATAATCTACTACTATAGAGGGAATGTGTGTTATATACAGTATAATCTACTACTATAGAGGGAATGTGTGTTATATACAGTATAAGCTACTACTATAGAGGGAATGTGTGTTATATACAGTATAATCTACTACTATAGAGGGAATGTGTGTTATATACAGTATAATCTACTACTATAGAGGGAATGTGTGTTATATACAGTATAATCTACTACTATAGAGGGAATGTGTGTTATATACAGTATAATCTACTACTATAGAGGGAATGTGTGTTATATACAGTATAATCTACTACTATAGAGGGAATGTGTGTTATATACAGTATAATCTACTACTATAGAGGGAATGTGTGTTATATACAGTATAATCTACTACTATAGAGGGAATGTGTGTTATATACAGTATAATCTACTACTATAGAGGGAATGTGTGTTATATACAGTATAATCTACTACTATAGAGGGAATGTGTGTTATATACAGTATAATCTACTACTATAGGGGGTATGTGTTATATACAGTATAATCTACTACTATAGAGGGAATGTGTGTTATATACAGTATAATCTACTACTATAGAGGGAATGTGTGTTATATACAGTATAATCTACTACTATAGAGGGAATGTGTGTTATATACAGTATAATCTACTACTATAGAGGGAATGTGTGTTATATACAGTATAATCTACTACTATAGAGGGAATGTGTGTTATATACAGTATAATCTACTACTATAGAGGGAATGTGTGTTATATACAGTATAATCTACTACTATAGAGGGAATGTGTGTTATATACAGTATAATCTACTACTATAGAGGGAATGTGTGTTATATACAGTATAATCTACTACTATAGAGGGAATGTGTGTTATATACAGTATAATCTACTACTATAGAGGGAATGTGTGTTATATACAGTATAATCTACTACTATAGAGGGAATGTGTGTTATATACAGTATAATCTACTACTATAGAGGGAATGTGTGTTATATACAGTATAATCTACTACTATAGAGGGAATGTGTGTTATATACAGTATAATCTACTACTATAGAGGGAATGTGTGTTATATACAGTATAATTTTGATACAGTATAACTACTACTATAGAGGGAATGTGTGTTATATACAGTATAATCTACTACTATAGAGGGAATGTGTGTTATATACAGTATAATCTACTACTATAGAGGGAATGTGTGTTATATACAGTATAATCTACTACTATAGAGGGAATGTGTGTTATATACAGTATAATCTACTACTATAGAGGGAATGTGTGTTATATACAGTATAATCTACTACTATAGAGGGAATGTGTGTATATACAGTATAATGTACTACTATAGAGGGAATGTGTGTTATATACAGTATAATCTACTACTATAGAGGGAATGTGTGTTATATACAGTATAATCTACTACTATAGGGGAATGTGTTATATACAGTATAATCTACTACTATGAGTGAATGTGTGTTATATACAGTATAATCTACTACTATAGAGGGAATGTGTGTTATATACAGTATAATCTACTACTATAGAGGGAATGTGTGTATATAGCTACTATAAAATAAAAAAAGGGAATGATTGTGTTATATACAGTATAATCTACTACTATAGAGGGAATGTGTGTTATATACAGTATAATCTACTACTATAGAGGGAATGTATGTTATATACAGTATAATCTACTACTATAGAGGGAATGTGTGTTATATACAGTATAATCTACTACTATAGAGGGAATGTGTGTTATATACAGTATAATCTACTACTATAGAGGGAATGTGTGTTATATACAGTATAATCTACTACTATAGAGGGAATGTGTGTTATATACAGTATAATCTACTACTATAGGGGGTGTGGGTATATCGTATATTGAGGGATGTGTGTTATATACAGTATAATCTACTACTATAGAGGGAATGTGTGTTATATACAGTATAATCTACTACTATAGAGGGAATGTGTTATATACAGTATAATCTACTACTATAGGGGAATGTGTGTTATATACAGTATAATCTACTACTATAGAGGGAATGTGTGTTATATACAGTATAATCTACTACTATAGAGGGAATGTGTGTTATATACAGTATAATCTACTACTATAGAGGGAATGTGTGTTATATACAGTATAATCTACTACTATAGGGGGGAATGTGTTATATACAGTATAATCTACTACTATAGAGGGAATGTGTGTTATATACAGTATAATCTACTACTATAGAGGGAATGTGTGTTATATACAGTATAATCTACTACTATAGAGGGAATGTGTGTTATATACAGTATAATCTACTACTATAGAGGGAATGTGTGTTATATACAGTATAATCTACTACTATAGAGGGAATGTGTGTTATATACAGTATAATCTACTACTATAGAGGGAATGTGTGTTATATACAGTATAATCTACTACTATAGAGGGAATGTGTGTTATATACAGTATAATCTACTACTATAGAGGGAATGTGTGTTATATACAGTATAATCTACTACTATAGAGGGAATGTGTGTTATATACAGTATAACTACTACTATAGGATGTGGTTATATACGTTTACTACTATAGAGGGAATGTGTGTTATATACAGTATAATCTACTACTATAGAGGGAATGTGTGTTATATACAGTATAATCTACTACTATAGAGGGAATGTGTGTTATATACAGTATAATCTACTACTATAGAGGGAATGTGTGTTATATACAGTATAATCTACTACTATAGAGGGAATGTGTGTTATATACAGTATAATCTACTACTATAGAGGGAATGTGTGTTATATACAGTATAATCTACTACTATAGAGGGAATGTGTGTTATATACAGTATAATCTACTACTATAGAGGGAATGTGTGTTATATACAGTATAATCTACTACTATAGAGGGAATGTGTGTTATATACAGTATAATCTACTACTATAGAGGGAATGTGTGTTATATACAGTATAATCTACTACTATAGAGGGAATGTGTGTTATATACAGTATAATCTACTACTATAGAGGGAATGTGTGTTATATACAGTATAATCTACTACTATAGAGGGAATGTATGTTATATACAGTATAATCTACTACTATAGAGGGAATGTGTGTTATATACAGTATAATCTACTACTATAGAGGGAATGTATGTTATATACAGTATAATCTACTACTATAGAGGGAATGTGTGTTATATACAGTATAATCTACTACTATAGAGGGAATGTGTGTTATATACAGTATAATCTACTACTATAGAGGGAATGTGTGTTATATACAGTATAATCTACTACTATAGAGGGAATGTGTGTTATATACAGTATAATCTACTACTATAGAGGGAATGTGTGTTATATACAGTATAATCTACTACTATAGAGGGAATGTATGTTATATACAGTATAATCTACTACTATAGAGGGAATGTATGTTATATACAGTATAATCTACTACTATAGAGGGAATGTGTGTTATATACAGTATAATCTACTACTATAGAGGGAATGTGTGTTATATACAGTATAATCTACTACTATAGAGGGAATGTGTGTTATATACAGTATAATCTACTACTATAGAGGGAATGTGTGTTATATACAGTATAATCTACTACTATAGAGGGAATGTATGTTATATACAGTATAATCTACTACTATAGAGGGAATGTGTGTTATATACAGTATAATCTACTACTATAGAGGGAATGTGTGTTATATACAGTATAATCTACTACTATAGAGGGAATGTGTGTTATATACAGTATAATCTACTACTATAGAGGGAATGTGTGTTATATACAGTATAATCTACTACTATAGAGGGAATGTGTGTTATATACAGTATAATCTACTACTATAGAGGGAATGTGTGTTATATACAGTATAATCTACTACTATAGAGGGAATGTGTGTTATATACAGTATAATCTACTACTATAGAGGGAATGTGTGTTATATACAGTATAATCTACTACTATAGAGGGAATGTGTGTTATATACAGTATAATCTACTACTATAGAGGGAATGTGTGTTATATACAGTATAATCTACTACTATAGAGGGAATGTGTGTTATATACAGTATAATCTACTACTATAGAGGGAATGTGTGTTATATACAGTATAATCTACTACTATAGAGGGAATGTGTGTTATATACAGTATAATCTACTACTATAGAGGGAATGTGTGTTATATACAGTATAATCTACTACTATAGAGGGAATGTGTGTTATATACAGTATAATCTACTACTATAGAGGGAATGTGTGTTATATACAGTATAATCTACTACTATAGAGGGAATGTGTGTTATATACAGTATAATCTACTACTATAGAGGGAATGTGTGTTATATACAGTATAATCTACTACTATAGAGGGAATGTGTGTTATATACAGTATAATCTACTACTATAGAGGGAATGTGTGTTATATACAGTATAATCTACTACTATAGAGGGAATGTGTGTTATATACAGTATAATCTACTACTATAGAGGGAATGTGTGTTATATACAGTATAATCTACTACTATAGAGGGAATGTGTGTTATATACAGTATAATCTACTACTATAGAGGGAATGTGTGTTATATACAGTATAATCTACTACTATAGAGGGAATGTGTGTTATATACAGTATAATCTACTACTATAGAGGGAATGTGTGTTATATACAGTATAATCTACTACTATAGAGGGAATGTGTGTTATATACAGTATAATCTACTACTATAGAGGGAATGTGTGTTATATACAGTATAATCTACTACTATAGAGGGAATGTGTGTTATATACAGTATAATCTACTACTATAGAGGGAATGTGTGTTATATACAGTATAATCTACTACTATAGAGGGAATGTGTGTTATATACAGTATAATCTACTACTATAGAGGGGGTGTGTGTTATATACAGTATAATCTACTACTATAGAGGGAATGTGTGTTATATACAGTATAATCTACTACTATAGAGGGAATGTGTGTTATATACAGTATAATCTACTACTATAGAGGGAATGTGTGTTATATACAGTATAATCTACTACTATAGAGGGAATGTGTGTTATATACAGTATAATCTACTACTATAGAGGGAATGTGTGTTATATACAGTATAATCCTACTA
Source organism: Leptodactylus fallax (assembly GCA_947044405.1). Taxonomy (NCBI): domain Eukaryota; kingdom Metazoa; phylum Chordata; class Amphibia; order Anura; family Leptodactylidae; genus Leptodactylus; species Leptodactylus fallax. The sequence continues at coordinate 264,568 of CAMRHE010000238.1, read as the reverse complement.
CTATAGAGGGAATGTGTGTTATATACAGTATAATCTACTACTATAGAGGGAATGTGTGTTATATACAGTATAATCTACTACTATAGAGGGAATGTGTGTTATATACAGTATAATCTACTACTATAGAGGGAATGTGTGTTATATACAGTATAATCTACTACTATAGAGGGAATGTGTGTTATATACAGTATAATCTACTACTATAGAGGGAATGTATGTTATATACAGTATAATCTACTACTATAGAGGGAATGTGTGTTATATACAGTATAATCTACTACTATAGAGGGAATGTGTGTTATATACAGTATAATCTACTACTATAGAGGGAATGTGTGTTATATACAGTATAATCTACTACTATAGAGGGAATGTGTGTTATATACAGTATAATCTACTACTATAGAGGGAATGTGTGTTATATACAGTATAATCTACTACTATAGAGGGAATATGTGTTATATACAGTATAATCTACTACTATAGAGGGAATGTGTGTTATATACAGTATAATCTACTACTATAGAGGGAATGTGTGTTATATACAGTATAATCTACTACTATAGAGGGAATGTATGTTATATACAGTATAATCTACTACTATAGAGGGAATGTGTGTTATATACAGTATAATCTACTACTATAGAGGGAATGTGTGTTATATACAGTATAATCTACTACTATAGAGGGAATGTGTGTTATATACAGTATAATCTACTACTATAGAGGGAATGTGTGTTATATACGTATAATCTACTACTATAGAGGGAATGTGTGTTATATACAGTATAATCTACTACTATAGAGGGAATGTGTGTTATATACAGTATAATCTACTACTATAGAGGGAATGTATGTTATATACAGTATAATCTACTACTATAGAGGGAATGTGTGTTATATACAGTATAATCTACTACTATAGAGGGAATGTGTGTTATATACAGTATAATCTACTACTATAGAGGGAATGTGTGTTATATACAGTATAATCTACTACTATAGAGGGAATGTGTGTTATATACAGTATAATCTACTACTATAGAGGGAATGTGTGTTATATACAGTATAATCTACTACTATAGAGGGAATGTGTGTTATATACAGTATAATCTACTACTATAGAGGGAATGTGTGTTATATACAGTATAATCTACTACTATAGAGGGAATGTGTGTTATATACAGTATAATCTACTACTATAGAGGGAATGTGTGTTATATACAGTATAATCTACTACTATAGAGGGAATGTATGTTATATACAGTATAATCTACTACTATAGAGGGAATGTGTGTTATATACAGTATAATCTACTACTATAGAGGGAATGTGTGTTATATACAGTATAATCTACTACTATAGAGGGAATGTGTGTTATATACAGTATAATCTATATATGGGGATGTTGTTTTCGTCTACTATAGAGGGAATGTGTTTTCGTATACTCTCTATAGGGGAATGTGTGTTATATACAGTATAATCTACTACTATAGAGGGAATGTGTGTTATATACAGTATAATCTACTACTATAGAGGGAATGTGTGTTATATACAGTATAATCTACTACTATAGAGGGAATGTGTGTTATATACAGTATAATCTACTACTATAGAGGGAATGTGTGTTATATACAGTATAATCTACTACTATAGAGGGAATGTGTGTTATATACAGTATAATCTACTACTATAGAGGGAATGTGTGTTATATACAGTATAATCTACTACTATAGAGGGAATGTGTGTTATATACAGTATAATCTACTACTATAGAGGGAATGTGTGTTATATACAGTATAATCTACTACTATAGAGGGAATGTGTGTTATATACAGTATAATCTACTACTATAGAGGGAATGTGTGTTATATACAGTATAATCTACTACTATAGAGGGAATGTGTGTTATATACAGTATAATCTACTACTATAGAGGGAATGTGTGTTATATACAGTATAATCTACTACTATAGAGGGAATGTGTGTTATATACAGTATAATCTACTACTATAGAGGGAATGTGTGTTATATACAGTATAATCTACTACTATAGAGGGAATGTGTGTTATATACAGTATAATCTACTACTATAGAGGGAATGTGTGTTATATACAGTATAATCTACTACTATAGAGGGAATGTAGTTATATACAGTATAATCTACTACTATAGAGGGAATGTGTGTTATATACAGTATAATCTACTACTATAGAGGGAATGTGTGTTATATACAGTATAATCTACTACTATAGAGGGAATGTGTGTTATATACAGTATAATCTACTACTATAGAGGGAATGTGTGTTATATACAGTATAATCTACTACTATAGAGGGAATGTGTGTTATATACAGTATAATCTACTACTATAGAGGGAATGTATGTTATATACAGTATAATCTACTACTATAGAGGGAATGTGTGTTATATACAGTATAATCTACTACTATAGAGGGAATGTGTGTTATATACAGTATAATCTACTACTATAGAGGGAATGTGTGTTATATACAGTATAATCTACTACTATAGAGGGAATGTGTGTTATATACAGTATAATCTACTACTATAGAGGGAATGTGTGTTATATACAGTATAATCTACTACTATAGAGGGAATGTGTGTTATATACAGTATAATCTACTACTATAGAGGGAATGTGTGTTATATACAGTATAATCTACTACTATAGAGGGAATGTGTGTTATATACAGTATAATCTACTACTATAGAGGGAATGTATGTTATATACAGTATAATCTACTACTATAGAGGGAATGTGTGTTATATACAGTATAATCTACTACTATAGAGGGAATGTGTGTTATATACAGTATAATCTACTACTATAGAGGGAATGTGTGTTATATACAGTATAATCTACTACTATAGAGGGAATGTGTGTTATATACAGTATAATCTACTACTATAGAGGGAATGTGTGTTATATACAGTATAATCTACTACTATAGAGGGAATGTGTGTTATATACAGTATAATCTCCTACTATAGAGGGAATGTGTGTTATATACAGTATAATCTACTACTATAGAGGGAATGTGTGTTATATACAGTATAATCTACTACTATAGAGGGAATGTGTGTTATATACAGTATAACTCTACTATAGAGGGAATGTGTTATATACAGTATAATCTACTACTATAGAGGGAATGTGTGTTATATACAGTATAATCTACTACTATAGAGGGAATGTGTGTTATATACAGTATAATCTACTACTATAGAGGGAATGTGTGTTATATACAGTATAATCTACTACTATAGAGGGAATGTGTGTTATATACAGTATAATCTACTACTATAGAGGGAATGTGTGTTATATACAGTATAATCTACTACTATAGAGGGAATGTGTGTTATATACAGTATAATCTACTAATAGAGGGAATGTGTGTTATATACAGTGTAATCTACTACTATAGGAGGGATTTGTTATATACAGTATAATCTACTACTATAGAGGGAATGTGTGTTATATACAGTATAATCTACTACTATAGAGGGAATGTGTGTTATATACAGTATAATCTACTACTATAGAGGGAATGTGTGTTATATACAGTATAATCTACTACTATAGAGGGAATGTGTGTTATATACAGTATAATCTACTACTATAGAGGGAATGTGTGTTATATACAGTATAAGTCCCTACTATAGAGGGAATGTGTGTTATATACAGTATAATCTACTACTATAGAGGGAATGTGTGTTATATACAGTATAATCTACTACTATAGAGGGAATGTGTGTTATATACAGTATAATCTACTACTATAGAGGGAATGTGTGTTATATACAGTATAATCTACTACTATAGAGGGAATGTGTGTTATATACAGTATAATCTACTACTATAGAGGGAATGTATGTGTTATATACAGTATAATCTACTACTATAGAGGGAATGTGTGTTATATACAGTATAATCTACTACTATAGAGGGAATGTGTGTTATATACAGTATAATCTACTACTATAGAGGGAATGTGTGTTATATACAGTATAATCTACTACTATAGGGGGGTGTTGTATATATACAGTATAATCTACTACTATAGAGGGAATGTGTGTTATATACAGTATAATCTACTACTATAGAGGGAATGTGTGTTATATACAGTATAATCTACTACTATAGAGGGAATGTGTGTTATATACAGTATAATCTACTACTATAGAGGGAATGTGTGTTATATACAGTATAATCTACTACTATAGAGGGAATGTGTGTTATATACAGTATAATCTACTACTATAGAGGGAATGTATGTTATATACAGTATAATCTACTACTATAGAGGGAATGTGTGTTATATACAGTATAATCTACTACTATAGAGGGAATGTGTGTTATATACAGTATAATCTACTACTATAGAGGGAATGTGTGTTATATACAGTATAATCTACTACTATAGAGGGAATGTGTGTTATATACAGTATAATCTACTACTATAGAGGGAATGTGTGTTATATACAGTATAATCTACTACTATAGAGGGAATGTGTGTTATATACAGTATAATCTACTACTATAGAGGGAATGTGTGTTATATACAGTATAATCTACTACTATAGAGGGAATGTGTGTTATATACAGTATAATCTACTACTATAGAGGGAATGTGTGTTATATACAGTATAATCTACTACTATAGAGGGAATGTGTGTTATATACAGTATAATCTACTACTATAGAGGGAATGTATGTTATATACAGTATAATCTACTACTATAGAGGGAATGTATGTTATATACAGTATAATCTACTACTATAGAGGGAATGTATGTTATATACAGTATAATCTACTACTATAGAGGGAATGTGTGTTACAAAAATTGGGGTGTGTGTTATATACAGTATAATCTACTACTATAGAGGGAATGTGTGTTATATACAGTATAATCTACTACTATAGAGGGAATGTGTGTTATATACAGTATAATCTACTACTATAGAGGGAATGTATGTTATATACAGTATAATCTACTACTATAGAGGGAATGTGTGTTATATACAGTATAATCTACTACTATAGAGGGAATGTGTGTTATATACAGTATAATCTACTACTATAGAGGGAATGTGTGTTATATACAGTATAATCTACTACTATAGAGGGAATGTGTGTTATATACAGTATAATCTACTACTATAGAGGGAATGTGTGTTATATACAGTATAATCTACTACTATAGAGGGAATGTGTGTTATATACAGTATAATCTACTACTATAGAGGGAATGTGTGTTATATACAGTATAATCTACTACTATAGAGGGAATGTGTGTTATATACAGTATAATCTACTACTATAGAGGGAATGTGTGTTATATACAGTATAATCTACTACTATAGAGGGAATGTGTGTTATATACAGTATAATCTACTACTATAGAGGGAATGTGTGTTATATACAGTATAATCTACTACTATAGAGGGAATGTGTGTTATATACAGTATAATCTACTACTATAGAGGGAATGTGTGTTATATACAGTATAATCTACTACTATAGAGGGAATGTGTGTTATATACAGTATAATCTACTACTATAGAGGGAATGTGTGTTATATACAGTATAATCTACTACTATAGAGGGAATGTGTGTTATATACAGTATAATCTACTACTATAGAGGGAATGTGTGTTATATACAGTATAATCTACTACTATAGAGGGAATGTGTGTTATATACAGTATAATCTACTACTATAGAGGGAATGTGTGTTATATACAGTATAAGCTACTACTATAGAGGGAATGTTGTTATATACAGTATAATCTACTACTATAGAGGGAATGTATGTTATATACAGTATAATCTACTACTATAGAGGGAATGTGTGTTATATACAGTATAATCTACTACTATAGAGGGAATGTGTGTTATATACAGTATAATCTACTACTATAGAGGGAATGTGTGTTATATACAGTATAAGCTACTACTATAGAGGGAATGTGTGTTATATACAGTATAATCTACTACTATAGAGGGAATGTGTGTTATATACAGTATAATCTACTACTATAGAGGGAATGTGTGTTATATACAGTATAATCTACTACTATAGAGGGAATGTGTGTTATATACAGTATAATCTACTACTATAGAGGGAATGTGTGTTATATACAGTATAATCTACTACTATAGAGGGAATGTGTGTTATATACAGTATAATCTACTACTATAGAGGGAATGTGTGTTATATACAGTATAATCTACTACTATAGAGGGAATGTATGTTATATACAGTATAATCTACTACTATAGAGGGAATGTGTGTTATATACAGTATAATCTACTACTATAGAGGGAATGTGTGTTATATACAGTATAATCTACTACTATAGAGGGAATGTGTGTTATATACAGTATAATCTACTACTATAGAGGGAATGTGTGTTATATACAGTATAATCTACTACTATAGAGGGGTGTGTGTTATATACAGTATAATCTACTACTTAGAGCGAATGTGTGTTATATACAGTATAATCTACTACTATAGAGGGAATGTGTGTTATATACAGTATAATCTACTACTATAGAGGGAATGTGTGTTATATACAGTATAATCTACTACTATAGAGGGAATGTGTGTTATATACAGTATAATCTACTACTATAGAGGGAATGTGTGTTATATACAGTATAATCTACTACTATAGAGGGAATGTGTGTTATATACAGTATAATCTACTACTATAGAGGGAATGTGTGTTATATACAGTATAATCTACTACTATAGAGGGAATGTGTGTTATATACAGTATAATCTACTACTATAGAGGGAATGTGTGTTATATACAGTATAATCTACTACTATAGAGGGAATGTGTGTTATATACAGTATAATCTACTACTATAGAGGGAATGTGTGTTATATACAGTATAATCTACTACTATAGAGGGAATGTGTGTTATATACAGTATAATCTACTACTATAGAGGGAATGTGTGTTATATACAGTATAAGCTACTACTATAGAGGGAATGTGTGTTATATACAGTATAATCTACTACTATAGAGGGAATGTGTGTTATATACAGTATAAGCTACTACTATAGAGGGAATGTGTGTTATATACAGTATAATCTACTACTATAGAGGGAATGTGTGTTATATACAGTATAATCTACTACTATAGAGGGAATGTGTGTTATATACAGTATAATCTACTACTATAGAGGGAATGTGTGTTATATACAGTATAATCTACTACTATAGAGGGAATGTGTGTTATATACAGTATAAGCTACTACTATAGAGGGAATGTGTGTTATATACAGTATAAGCTACTACTATAGAGGGAATGTGTGTTATATACAGTATAAGCTACTACTATAGAGGGAATGTGTGTTATATACAGTATAATCTACTACTATAGAGGGTGTGTGTTATATACAGTATGGTGATGGGGTGTGTGTTATATACAGTATAATCTACTACTATAGAGGGAATGTGTGTTATATACAGTATAATCTACTACTATAGAGGGAATGTATGTTATATACAGTATAATCTACTACTATAGAGGGAATGTATGTTATATACAGTATAATCTACTACTATAGAGGGATATGTGTGTTATATACAGTATAATCTACTACTATAGAGGGAATGTGTGTTATATACAGTATAAGCTACTACTATAGAGGGAATGTGTGTTATATACAGTATAATCTACTACTATAGAGGGAATGTGTGTTATATACAGTATAATCTACTACTATAGAGGGAATGTGTGTTATATACAGTATAAGCTACTACTATAGAGGGAATGTGTGTTATATACAGTATAATCTACTACTATAGAGGGAATGTATGTTATATACAGTATAATCTACTACTATACAGGGAATGGGTGTGTTATATACAGTATAATCTACTACAATAGAGTGAATGTGTGTTATATACAATATAATCTACTACTATAGAGGGAATGTGTGTTATATACAGTATAATCTACTACTATAGAGAGAATGTGTGTTATATACAGTATAATCTACTACTATAGAGGGAATGTGTATTATATACAGTATAATCTACTACTATAGAGGGAATGTGTGTTATATACAGTATAATCTACTACTATAGAGGGAATGTGTGTTATATACAGTATAATCTACTACTATAGAGGGAATGTGTGTTATATACAGTATAATCTACTACTATAGAGCGAATGTGTGTTATATACAGTATAATCTACTACTATAGAGGGAATGTGTGTTATATACAGTATAATCTACTACTATAGAGGGAATATATGTTATATACAGTATAATCTACTACTATAGAGGGAATGTGTGTTATATACAGTATAATCTACTACTATAGAGGGAATGTGTGTTATATACAGTATAATCTACTATAGAGGGAATGTATGTTATATACTGTATAATCTACTACTATACAGGGAATGTGTGTTATATACAGTATAATCTACTACTATAGAGCGAATGTGTGTTATATACAGTATAATCTACTACTATAGAGGGAATGTGTGTTATATACAGTATAATCTACTACTATAGAGGGAATGTGTGTTATATACAGTATAATCTACTACTATAGAGGGAATGTGTGTTATATACTGTATAATCTACTACTATAGAGGGAATTTATGTTATATACAGTATAATCTACTACTATAGAGGGAATGTGTGTTATATACAGTATAATCTGTATGGGAAGTTTTGCAGGATTCGTATGGAGAAGATATAGAAGGACTCACACACTGCATAACGGACTACATAAATTTTTGTGTGGACAACACAGTACCCACAAAAGTGGTGAGGTGCTTCTCCAATAACAAACCATGGATTAACTCTGATATAAAAACACTACTTAAGGAGAAAAAGATGGCATTCAGGACAAGAGATAAGGAGGGGTTGAGGGAAGTACAAAAGGAGCTGAGGCATCAAATCAGGCAGGGAAAATCCAGTTATAAGGAAAAAATGGAAAAGCAAATGGAACGAAAAGACATAAGGGGGGTCTGGGAGGGGCTTAAGTCAATTTCGGGTCATAAACAGTCTGTCTGCCAGATTGAGGCAGATGTTAACTGGCTTAATGAACTAAACCTATTCTTCAACAGATTTGATCACACACCAGCTCCTCCCACCCCAGCTTGTCCTTCAGCTTCCCCCACCACAATGACTTCTCCCCATGCGGCCACTTCCCAACAGACCAGTAAATCCAGAAATCTGTCTTTATCTGACCACAGTCTGACCTTCACACGGGCCCAGGTGAGGAAGGAGATGAAAAAGATCAAGGCGAGGAAAGCCGCAGGGCCAGATGACATCAGTGCAAGGCTAATTAAGACTTGTGGGGACCAGCTGTGTGGTATAATTACATATATGTATAATATGAGCCTGAGGCAGGAAATAGTCCCTGAATTATGGAAATCTTCTTGTGTGGTACCAGTTCCAAAGAAACCCCACCCTATGGACCTCAACGACTACAGACCTGTAGCACTGACATCCCACCTGATGAAGATCTTAGAGAGATTGGTTCTCACACATCTTCGCCCTCTAGTGAGCCCCGCTTTGGACCCTCTCCAGTTTGCTTATCGACCGGGCATTGGGGTAGATGATGCCATCATCCACCTTCTGCACAGGGCTCTGTCTCACCTGGAGAAACCAGGGAACACGGTGAGAATAATGTTCTTTGATTTCTCCAGTGCTTTTAACACCATACAGCCCAGGTTACTGAGAGACAAGCTGGGCCTTGCTGGAGTGGACCACCACCTCTCCAACTGGATCCTAGACTACCTCACAAATCAACCTCAATACGTGAGAGCCCAAGACTGTGTGTCAGGTACCGTGATCTGTAATACGGGGGCACCTCAGGGTACGGTTCTCGCCCCTTTCCTCTTCACACTGTACACTGCAGATTTTAGGTGCAACTCATCCAGCTGCTACCTACAGAAGTATTCTGACGACTCTGCAATAGTGGGTCTCATCACAGACGATGATGACAGGGAGTACAGAGAACTGAACCGGTTTTTTGTGGACTGGTGCCACCGGAACAACCTGAAGATTAACGCGGGGAAGACCAAGGAGATGGTGGTGGACTTCCGCAAAGGCAGAAGCCCTCCAAAACCAGTGGACATCCTGGGGACAGGCATCGAGATTGTGAACACCTATAAGTACCTGGGTTTGCTCCTTAATAATAAGCTGGACTGGGCAGATCATATGGAGGCCCTGTACAGGAAGGGCCACAGCAGGCTCTACCTGCTTAGGAAGCTGAGAGCCTTTGGAATCCGGGGGGCACTTCTTAGGACTTTCTTCAACTCGGTAGTGGCATCAGCCATCTTCTTTGGAGTGGCCTGCTGGGGGAGCAGTATATCAACCAGGGACAGAAATAAACTTGACAAGCTGATTAGAAGGGCCAGCTCTGTCCTGGGGAGCCCACTGGACCCAGTGCAGGTGGTGGGTGACAGAAGGATACTGTCCGTGGTGAGCTCCATGCAGAAGAAGAAGTCCCATCCCATGCATGAGACTGTGATCGCGCTGAGCAGTACTGTCAGTGACCGACTGCTCCACCCTAGGTGTGAGAAGGAGCGCTATCGGAAGTCTTTCCTCCCCACCGCGGTTAGGCTGTACAACCAACACCGACCTAAGCGGAGATCATTACACACAGAGAACTGAAATATCTCTCTGCCTGTTAAATCCCCCCCTCCCCCCCTCTGCTACTTCTTATCTGTCTGTCTGCTATTAATGTAATGCCTCTCACCTTGGAACATTCCTGTACATGTTGTATTTGTATTTGTATCTGCTTATCTTATCTTTGCTGCTGTAACACACTGAATTTCCCCACTGTGGGACTATTAAAGGACTATTATTATTATTATTATTATTATCTACTACTATAGAGGGAATGTGTGTTATATACAGTATAATCTACTACTATAGAGGGAATGTGTGTTATATACAGTATAATCTACTACTATAGAGGGAATGTATGTTATATACAGTATAATCTACTACTATAGAGGGAATGTGTGTTATATACAGTATAATCTACTACTATAGAGCGAATGTGTATTATATACAGTATAATCTACTACTATAGAGCGAATGTATGTTATATACAGTATAATCTACTACTATACAGGGAATGTGTGTTATATACAGTATAATCTACTACTATAGAGGGAATGTGTGTTATATACAGTATAATCTACTACTATAGAGGGAATGTGTGTTATATACAGTATAATCTACTACTATAGAGCGAATGTGTGTTATATACAGTATAAACTACTACTATAGAGGGAAAGTGTGTTATATACAGTATAAGCTACTACTATAAAGCGAATGTGTGTTATATACAGTATAATCTACTACTATAGAGGGAATGTGTGTTATATACAGTATAAGCTACTACTATAGAGGGAATGTATGTTATATACAGTATAATCTACTACTATAGAGGGAATGTATGTTATATACTGTATAATCTACTACTATAGAGCGAATGTGTGTTATATACAGTATAAACTACTACTATAGAGGGAAAGTGTGTTATATACAGTATAAGCTACTACTATAAAGCGAATGTGTGTTATATACAGTATAATCTACTACTATAGAGGGAATGTGTGTTATATACAGTATAAGCTACTACTATAGAGGGAATGTATGTTATATACAGTATAATCTACTACTATAGAGGGAATGTGTGTTATATACAGTATAATCTACTACTATAGAGCGAATGTGTGTTATATACAGTATAATCTACTACTATAGAGCGAATGTGTGTTATATACAGTATAATCTACTACTATAGAGGGAATGTGTGTTATATACTGTATAATCTACTACTATAGAGGGAATGTGTGTTATATACAGTATAATCTACTACTATAGAGCGAATGTGTGTTATATACAGTATAATCTACTACTATAGAGGGAATGTGTGTTATATACAGTATAATCTACTACTATAGAGGGAATGTGTGTTATATACAGTATAAGCTACTACTATAGAGGGAATGTGTGTTATATACAGTATAATCTACTACTATAGAGGGAATGTGTGTTATATACAGTATAATCTACTACTATAGAGGGAATGTGTGTTATATACAGTATAATCTACTACTATAGAGGGAATGTGTGTTATATACAGTATAATCTACTACTATAGAGGGAATGTGTGTTATATACAGTATAATCTACTACTATAGAGGGAATGTGTGTTATATACAGTATAATCTACTACTATAGAGGGAATGTGTGTTATATACAGTATAATCTACTACTATAGAGGGAATGTATGTTATATACAGTATAATCTACTACTATACAGGGAATGTGTGTTATATACAGTATAAGCTACTACTATACAGGGAATGTGTGTTATATACAGTATAATCTACTACTATAGAGGGAATGTGTGTTATATACAGTATAATCTACTACTATAGAGGGAATGTGTGTTATATACAGTATAATCTACTACTATAGAGGGAATGTGTGTTATATACAGTATAATCTACTACTATAGAGGGAATGTGTGTTATATACAGTATAATCTACTACTATAGAGGGAATGTGTGTTATATACAGTATAATCTACTACTATAGAGTGAATGTGTGTTATATACAGTATAATCTACTACTATAGAGGGAATGTATGTTATATACAGTATAATCTACTACTATAGAGTGAATGTGTGTTATATACAGTATAATGCTCTGTGAGCTCAACAGTCTGGACTCCACAGATACATTGTAGCAAACTAGCAGTCTGCTGCAGCCGCTTTCAGTCTTACAGTCATGCACAGGATGATTACAGTCTCCCTGTCTGATCTCCTGGAGCACAAAAAATTCTTTACCATTTTCTATATTAGTGTTCCTTTAAGGCAATTATGTAGGAAATAAGAGACAGTGAAGTAACAATAAGCTGCGGCTATGACATACACTTTTAGAGGATTTTGGTTTCCACTTCTCAGCTCAGTTCTTTCTCAGTAACTTCACCGTCTGTAGATTCTGCTTCTTTTTGTCTGCAGATTTCCTGCCATGGTCCAGGCGTACCTTGGCAGCTGTGTGAGTTGGCCGCCGGTGTGTGACTGCGCTCCACTGGGACACGAATTGTGAATGAATAAACCTCAGCCAATGAATACATTTTCTTCGAGACATGAAGCTAAAGTAAGCCAGCAGAAGTCTGAGCACAGCTCCAGAGGAGAATGTGCTGGAAAAATATAGAACTGAAAAACTGTAAAAATAAGTAAAGTACCTGCAAAGTTTAGTAGGAAATATACTTGACATATTAAAGGTAGATAGATACATATGAGATAAATGATAGATAGATAGATAGATAGATAGATATGAGATAGATAGATAGATAGATAGATATGAGATAGATAGATAGATGATAGATAGATATGAGACAGATAGATAGATAGAGAGATAGATAGATATGAAGTGGATAGATAGATAGATGATAGATAGATATGAGATAGATAGATGATAGATAGATATGAGACAGATAGATAGATAGATAGATAGATAGATAGATAGATAGAGATAGATAGATAGATATGAGATAGATAGATATGAGATAGATAGATAGATAGATAGATATGAGATAGATAGATAGATAGATAGATAATGAGAAAGATAGATAGATAGATAGATAGATGATAGATAGATATGAGACAGATAGATAGATATGAGATAGATAGATTTGAGATAGATAGATATGGAGAGATAGAGAAGAGGTGAGATAGATAGATATGAGATAGATAGATAGATATGAGATAGATAGATAGATATGAGATAGATAGATAGATATGAGATAGATAGATAGATATGAGATAGATAGATAGATATGAGATAGATAGATAGATATGAGATAGATAGATAGATATGAGATAGATAGATAGATAGATATGAGATAGATAGATAGATATGAGATAGATAGATAGATAGATAGATATGAGATAGATAGATAGATAGATAGATATGAGATAGATAGATATGAGATAGATAGATAGATAGATATGAGATAGATAGATAGATAGATAGATATGAGATAGATAGATAGATATGAGACCCAGATATCTGGGTCCCAAATATCATCTCTGGGCTCTATGTCATGCTGTTACCTGGCTACATAACAGGGGGCGCTCTGCTGCTGGTGTCTGGGCTGTGAACGCATGCACTGCCGTACAATCTCCTTGCACTACAGGCTCTATACTAGTGTGCACAAGTCCTTACAAGAACTCTTAATGTCCATTGGTATTCTGGAGACATTTAGTAAAATCATCTGCACTGCAGAGACCTCAATTCTAGAAGATGGAGCCAAATCGGCCCAGAGATCACTGGCAAATCGTAAGACCACAGGAATGGATGGCATCAGAGTAGAAGAATTACTGCACACGCTACTGAAGGATGGAACGAGCTGTGGCAAGAAGTCTGGAAAACAACTCAATGGCCAGAAACTAGTGAAAGGAAAAGAAAGAAACAAGGACTAAATATTACAGTCTAATGTACAGTATCCCTCCTATCACAACAAAGTCAAAGGAAATCATATATGCCCCATTTAGGACCCCCACTTCGGGTAATGGGAGTCCCATGACCCAGAATTACCGTATGGGAAAGGCTAAGGTGGGCATCATACTGTATGGGAGAGGCTAAGGGGACATCATACTGTATGGGAGAGGCTAAGGGGACATCATACTGTATGGGAGAGGCTAAGGGGACATCATACTGTATGGGAGAGGCTAAGGGGACATCATACTGTATGGGAGAGGCTAAGGGGACATCATACTGTATGGGAGAGGCTAAGAGGACATCATACTGTATGGGAGAGGCTAAGGGGACATCATACTGTATGAGAAAGACTAAGGGGACATCATACTGTATGGGAGAGGCTAAGGGGACATCATACTGTATGGGAGAGGCTAAGGGGACATCATACTGTATGAGAAAGACTAAGGGGACATTATACTGTATGGGAGAGACTAAGGGGACATCATACTGTATGGGAGAGACTAAGGGGACATCATACTGTATGGGAAAGGCTAAGGGGACATCATACTGTATGAGAAAGACTAAGGGGACATCATACTGTATGGGAGAGGCTAAGGGGACATCATACTGTATGAGAAAGAGTAAGGGGACATCATACTGTATGGGAAAGGCTAAGGGGACATCATACTGTATGAGAAAGACTAAGGGGACATCATACTGTATGGGAGAGACTAAGGGGACATCATACTGTATGGGAAAGGCTAAGGGGACATTATACTGTATGGGAGAGACTAAGGGTGCATAATACTGTAAGGGAATGGCTAAGGGGACATCATACTGTATGGGAAAGACTAAGGGGACATCATACTGTATGGGAGAGGCTAAGGGGACATCATACTGTATGAGAAAGACTAAGGGGACATCATACTGTATGGGAAAGGCTAAGGGGACATCATACTGTATGAGAAAGACTAAGGGGACATCATACTGTATGGGAGAGACTAAGGGGACATCATACTGTATGGGAAAGGCTAAGGGGACATTATACTGTATGGGAGAGACTAAGGGTGCATAATACTGTAAGGGAATGGCTAAGGGGACATCATACTGTATGGGAAAGACTAAGGGGACATCATACTGTATGGGAGAGGCTAAGGGGACATCATACTGTATGAGAAAGACTAAGGGGACATCATACTGTATGGGAAAGGCTAAGGGGACATCATACTGTATGAGAAAGACTAAGGGGACATCATACTGTATGGGAGAGACTAAGGGGGCATCATACTGTATGGGAAAGGCTAAAGGGACATTATACTGTATGGGAGAGACTAAGGGTGCATAATACTGTAAGGGAATGGCTAAGGGGACATCATACTGTATGGGAAAGACTAAGGGTGCATCATACTGTATGGTAAAGACTATGGGTTCATCATATTGTATGGGAAAGACTAAGGGGGCATCATACTGTATGGGAATGGCTAAGGGGACATTATACTGTATGGGAGAGACTAAGGGGACATCATACTGTATGGTAAAGACTAAGGGGACATCATACTGTATGGGAGAGACTAAGGAGACATCATACTGTATTGGAGAGACTAAGGGGGCATCATACTGTATGGTAAAGACTAAGGGGGCATCATACTATATCATACTAGGGGTCATTAAAGGAGTTGTGCAGGACTTTGAAAACATGGTTGCTTTCTTTTACTCAGAAAGTGATATCATGTCCATTGGTCACATGGCCATGCTGCAGCTCAGTCACATTCATTTAATGGGACAGAGGTATGGCATTGTCTTGTGGCCAATGGACATGATGTCACTTCCTGAGAAGAAAAAGCAGTCATGTTTTTGAGTCTTGCACAACCCCTTTAAGGAGGCATTATTGTGTGTGGGGCACTAAGGAACATTATATACTGTGGAGACACTAATGGGGCATTATACTATGTGTGGGGCACTAAGGGATATTTTATAGTTTGAAGGCACTAAGGGGGAACTATGCAGTGTGGAGACACTAAGGTGGCATTTTACAGTGTGTGGGTCACTAAGGGGTATTATACTGTGTGGGGCATTATATAGTGTGGAGACACTAATGGGGCTTTATACTGTGTGTGGGGCACTATGGGATATACTGTGTGGGGCACTTACAAGCATTATATAGTGCAGAGGAACTACAAGGGAATTATACTGTGTGGGGTCACTAAGGAGCCATTATAGCACATGGAAGCACTAAGGGGGCATTATACTGTATGGGAATAAATAAGGAGCCATTATACTACTGTGGAGACACTAATGGGTCATTATACTATTTGGGAGCACTAAGGGGTATTATACTGTGTTGGGCACTAAGAGAGAAATATACTGTGTGGAGAGAATTGAGCTAGCACCATACTGTATAGAGGCACTTAGAAGGTATTATACTGTGTGGAGGCATTAAGGAGGCACTATACTGTGAGGGAATAAATAAGGATCCATTATGCTGTATGTAGACACTAATGGGTCATTATACTGTGTGGGGCACTAAGAGGCATTATAATGTGTGGAAGAACTAAGGGGAATTATTACTGTTGGAGGGGCACTATGAAAGTGTGTGGGAACACTAATGGGACTCCAAGAATGACACTATTACCAGGCGGGATCAGGCAAGATTGGCTTGGACAAAGGGGACTGGGTGGAGTTAGAGGCGCAGCATAACACCCCACATGTACAAAAGTTGTTAAAAATTTTAATTCCATCCCTGTCTCTGAGTATTATGCAGATAGCATTGCCAGAATCTTGGGCGATAGACAGGAACATAGGAGAAGCTGGACACGATCACCAAAAGGCTCTCCACTGCCCATAGTCGTAGACGCCCTCTTAAGCCCCATGTACCTGCCTTGGGTACCACCGAGATCAATGTTATAAAAAAAATTCTCAAAAAAAGATCAGAGAATTAAAGCTGTATAAAGAGATTGAGAAAAAGAAATCTTGCCGGTATTTTTCTACTTAGTCTATTTTGAGAAACCCTCGCACACTTCTGAGAACTTCTTGGCCGGCATAAATCCGGCCTTGTTCCAAGCCGGAGACGTAAAATCCATAGAATCTCCGCGTCTAATGAGGGGTAAAATCCCATTCGTTCCATGGTCACAATTTCCCATCGTATTTGTATTCTATTTAGATGAAATAAGGAGACGTGAAAATTGCGGAGAGGTGTGACTGCCATAAATGTCCCGAATTACAACCGTGATACCATGTTAGAGCCGCGCTCCAATCCATTTCTCCGGTCACAGGAGAAGGATGACTAATATTTTCCTTCAGGCTTGGTTGGTTTTTGCAGGATTTTTTTTCCCCCCTCCAGCTGCCTCTAGTATATAACCTGGCAGGAGAACATTTTTCGAGAACTTTTTGACCAAGCTGGATGCCTCTGCCTGGATTCCCTACCTGAATGGCTCCAAGGCGTCTTAGCACCTGGTGGCTTCTGGCTGTTTTTGCTTTGCCGTTTTGCCTTGGACAAGATGAACAAACGGAGGTGAGAAGAAGATCTAATAAACCATTGGCCAAAGTAGTTGGGAGTCATCATCAACGGACGGGCTTTGTATCCGGCAGGGAAGTAGTAGGAGAGCGGACTCTCCACATTGAGACATTTTCCATTAATACTGCTACCCAAAAAGAGTTGGGGAACCCCGAGGTAGATGAGCTAGATGAGACCTCACACAGAGTCCAGGTACTCTGCCTTCATCTTCTTCACCTCTATCTACTATCTAGAACGGTGCCTTGCTTTGTCTTATATAGATGTAGCAGAGCTGAACGTGTCGTGTCGTGGGGCTGCACATCCTTTTAACTCTTTAACACTCGTATCAAATGCCATGCTCACCCCTAACCACATCTGACATCTGGCAAACTCAGCTCTGCTACATCTGCAGTTCATCATATTGCATGTGTCATTTTCTCGTGTCGCTCTTGATACATTTTTATAGTTATGTTTGGCCAGGTTTCATTTATTTTTTTTTCTCGAAGATGGAAATTTGTCTGATTTGCGGTGTCGGTGGATTAACAAGTTCATCGGGAGAGCAGTTTTTGTGACATTTGGCAAATTTTATGATTTTTTTATGCAGCATGCAATGTTTTTAGTTATTTCCTGCTGTTCATAGACTATAGACATGGCTCCTATATAGTATAATGACTGTATATGCATTTATATAGAGGTAGGATCGGTCTGTTGTACAGAAACAACACAATTGTTACCGTAAGGATTTAGAAATATACTCTTTATACATGTGAGGGTAGAAGGGGCAGGAGTTGGCCCACGGCCTCCATCACCAGGATAGGCCTTAGGGGTGCGCGCCTGCTTAAGACAACGCCATAGACAACCTTGCACTGGAGTTTTGCAATCATTGTCATTCTTACAGTATTATAGCGGTATTATTTAGTCATTGTATGGGTGTAAGTATTACAATAGCAGCTGCTAGGGGGCCCTGAGGTTCAAGGGGCCTACTCAGATGCAAGAACATCATACCTTCGCATAGGGAATAAGAAGTTAGTGGCTTTCTGCTATCTGACACTACTATGTGGGTTTTCTGGTATATGGCGCTATTATCACTACACAGTGTACTGAGCTGTCTATATTCAGCTCCATATGCTCTGCTGAAAACAACTGGTCAGTGTGGGTCAGGGTGCCAGACATTCACTGGTTTGGCTAACATGGGAATGACCTTTAGGTGGCACTAGCGAGACAGTTTTCTTACTGGATTTTCACAAGGCAAATCAATGCTTTCTCTGATGCATGAAATGTTTTACATTCCAGTTACAGGGGGGCCCAGTTTGCATCTGTCAGGCGCTTGCTTGATTTTACAGCAGATACACTCATGCTTTACTGCCCATTCTCAATCCCTGCTGGCTCATTGTCTTCATAGAGCAAGTACTACACCTGCAGCTCTTGTATTGTCTTCTTGTACTGTTTCTGCATTACAGCCTTTATTATATGCCAGAGCTGCATTCACATTTGCATAGGCTTCAGAGCTTAAATCAAACAGCACTCCCTGCTTGTTCAGTGTTTGTACAGTGCTTGCTTGCAAGCTTTTGGGAAGTATAAAATTTTCCCCAGGAACTAAACAATAATCTGATGTACATATAAGTAAACTGAACTGCTGCTCTTCATTGTAGAAGCTCAGCTAAAAGTTAGGGGCATGTCTGATGAAAAGCTACTGAATATTTGCAAATCAGCAGAATAGTGAGTGCAGCTCTGGAGTATAATACAGAATGTAACTCAGGATCAGTACAGGATAAGTAATGTACAGTATGTACACAGTGACTGCACCAGCAGAATAGTGAGTGCAGCTCTGGAGTATAATACAGGATGTAACTCAGGATCAGTACAGGATAAGTAATGTAATGTATGTACACAGTGACTGCACCAGCAGAATAGTGAGTGCAGCTCTGGAGTATAATACAGGATGTAACTCAGGATCAGTACAGGATAAGTAATGTAATGTATGTACACAGTGACTGCACCAGCAGAATAGTGAGTGCAGCTCTGGAGTATAATACAGGATGTAACTCAGGATCAGTACAGGATAAGTAATGTAATGTATGTACACAGTGACTGCACCAGCAGAATAGTGAGCGCAGCTCTGGAGCATAATACAGGATGTAACTCAGGATCAGTACAGGATAAGTAATGTAATGTATGTACACAGTGACTGCACCAGCAGAATAGTGAGCGCAGCTCTGGAGTATAATACAGGATGTAACTCAGGATCAGTACAGGATAAGTAATGTAATGTATGTACACAGTGACTGCACCAGCAGAATAGTGAGTGCAGCTCTGGAGTATAATACAGGATGTAACTCAGGATCAGTACAGGATAAGTAATGTAATGTATGTACACAGTGACTGCACCAGCAGAATAGTGAGTGCAGCTCTGGAGTATAATACAGGATGTAACTCAGGATCAGTACAGGATAAGTAATGTAATGTATGTACACAGTGACTCCGCGATGTGAGTGCAGGTGTGGTGGCTCTGGGTATAATACAGGTGTAACTCAGGATCAGTACGGTAAGTAATAATGTATGTACACAGTGACTGCACCAGCAGAATGTGAGTGCAGCTCTGGAGTATAATACAGGATGTAACTCAGGATCAGTACAGGATAAGTATAATGTATGTACACAGTGACTGCACCAGCAGAATAGTGAGCGCAGCTCTGGAGTATAATACAGGATGTAACTCAGGATCAGTACAGGATAAGTAATGTAATGTATGTACACAGTGACTGCACCAGCAGAATAGTGAGCGCAGCTCTGGAGTATAATACAGGATGTAACTCAGGATCAGTACAGGATAAGTAATGTAATGTATGTACACAGTGACTGCACCAGCAGAATAGTGAGTGCAGCTCTGGAGTATAATACAGGATGTAACTCAGGATCAGTACAGGATAAGTAATGTAATGTATGTACACAGTGACTGCACCAGCAGAATAGTGAGCGCAGCTCTGGAGTATAATACAGGATGTAACTCAGGATCAGTACAGGATAAGTAATGTAATGTATGTACACAGTGACTGCACCAGCAGAATAGTGAGCGCAGCTCTGGAGTATAATACAGGATATAACTCAGGATCAGTACAGGATAAGTAATGTAATGTAGTGTATGTACACAGTGACTGCACCAGCAGAATAGTGAGTGCAGCTCTGGAGTATAATACAGGATGTAACTCAGGATCAGTACAGGATAAGTAATGTAATGTATGTACACAGTGACTGCACCAGCAGAATAGTGAGTGCAGCTCTGGAGTATAATACAGGATGTAACTCAGGATCAGTACAGGATAAGTAATGTAATGTATGTACACAGTGACTGCACCAGCAGAATAGTGAGCGCAGCTCTGGAGTATAATACAGAATGTAACTCAGGATCAGTACAGGATAAGTAATGTAATGTAGTGTATGTACACAGTGACTGCACCAGCAGAATAGTGAGCGCAGCTCTGGAGTATAATACAGGATGTAACTCAGGATCAGTACAGGATAAGTAATGTAATGTATGTACACAGTGACTGCACCAGCAGAATAGTGAGCGCAGCTCTGGAGTATAATACAGGATATAACTCAGGATCAGTACAGGATAAGTAATGTAATGTATGTACACAGTGACTGCACCAGCAGAATAGTGAATGCAGCTCTAGAGTATAATACAGGATGTAACTTTTTATGTAGAATAATATCCTTTAAAATTCTTTTAAAACTAGTAAAACGTAACAGATTACAAGTTGCAGGGATACTATGGACAAAGCTGCTAATATATGAAATTCTTCTAATGTCTCAGGTTTTGGTTGTAACAATATTTTTTGCGTTCCTCAGACTCCGCAGCAACCAGATTGTAGTAGCTGCTGCAGAGGAGACTTTGGATACAGATTTCAACAACCACTTCCCGGACTACCAGGACCACCTGGACCACCGGGTATCCCAGGTAATAGCGATACAATGTATCTGAACCGTAAGGGCTGAAGCACGAAAGAGACGCTGGACGAAATGAGTTCATGAATCCTTAAAGTGAGATTCTCCTCCACTCTCTGCAGATAATATCACTTCCCCCTGATAGAAAATAACAGCTCCAGGTTCAGGCAATAAATATATTTAACCCTTTACTGTCACGGCAATTTTCACGCTTTTGAACAATCACAAAGGTAACCGGAATTGGGGGGCAATAACAGGAAGAAAAGTTCCTGTATTATTCCACTGAAGTCAGTGATGGCTGTACAGGAGAGATGACAGTAATGTGACAGATATGAGGGGTGATAATGTGAAGTTCCTGCACCATACCAATGAGATTAGTGGAGTCTACTGTATCTCAGGCTGCGGGCTTCGATACGTATGAGGAGTGATATTATACAGAAAAGTTCCTGTCCTATAGCCATGAGGCTAGCTGTACAGGCTGTACATAGGGAATAATGACAGTCATTGGGGATCCAGCAGAATGAAGAGGTTGTAGCGCTTCAAGGAATGGGAGTGAGCTGCAATATCAGACACAGGCAGGCACCTGTACAGATCAGCAACCTAGAAGCTCAATTTACCACCACAACCACTTCAATATGTTGCCAGCTGCCCCTGATATCTTAGCCGCATCTCTCACAAAAACTTTTCCTCATTGTCAGCCCACATACTTTATGAATTATTTCTGATTAACCTACACTATTGTGCAAAAGTTTTAGGCATTCATAGGAAAAAATGATGCGAACTAAGATGACTAAGGTCACACTAAATATTGATGGGATTTACATTTTTTTTTTTCTTCATTCACTTCATTTTGTTCATTGACAAAAATAAACTATTAACCCTTCTATTTCTGAAAGCATTCTTACTTTGCAGCATTTTTTTCCCTACACCTGCCTAAAACTTTAGCACAACACTGTATCTACATTTTATAAAAGAACTTCTATGAAATATTATTGCAATTGATAAAATTAAGCATTTCCAACAGAGAACAGATGCAAGGCATGAACACAAGGGGTACCGTCCCTTTAAATGTATCGACTACAAATTTCTAAACGTAGCAACACAAACTGATGCAGGAAGCAATGAGTGTAAGTGTAACATATCCAACATAAGTGCTATCACCTATGGTACATATATCCTATATATGATATGCTTTGTGATTTCCCTAGACACCTAGTATGAGAAATAATCCATTCGCTCCATAACACCTTTTATTGCACAATCTGTCTGAATTCTTGCTTAAAGGGATTGTCCAGGATAAGAAGATATTTGATACTGATGACCTATGCACAGGATAGACTGGTTGGGTCCCACAAGTGAATGGGTACGGGCACCAATGGAAGCTCCGTACACTGTAGTGGTGGCTCCTGGAACTGCAGCCCTGTACCCATTCACTTGAATAGGACCAGGGCTGTTCTGGGCTGTATACTTAGTATATGGCTTTCAGCGACCGCATCAGCCAATTGGTTCAGGGTTTGGGTGTTGGACCCCGACCAATCTGATACTGATCCTTTGCATAGGTCTTCGGTATCAAAAATCTCCAGAATCTGGACAACCCCTTTAAGATATTAAAAAGGATTATCCAGCATTTCACTGCTTTCTTCTTTAAAGAGCGCCACCCCTGTACTTGTTTTGTGAATGGTATTGCAGCTCAGCTCCATTCACTATACTAAAAGTATTATTACCCGTATTGTGTGCCGAGTGAATGCAGGGAGCTTCAGAACAGGAAGTCTGTGAAGTGCAGTTTCAGCCAATGGCTGCAGAGCAGGAAGTGATGTCAGAGAAGGGGTGTGGCTCTGGCAACTTCTGCTGTACAAACAAGACACATGCATCAGTAGTTGTTATTGTGCACAGAGCAGATTGGGACTGTATTTGAAGGACCGGAGTGAACGAATGAATGTCCCCAGCACACTGCATGATCCTTGTCCTGGTCATGTGACTATAGTTTTCCGTGTATAATTTTCAGGAAATCATGGAAATAATGGAAACAATGGGGCAACCGGGCAAGAAGGAGCAAAGGGTGAGAAGGGCGACAAAGGAGACTTGGGCCCAAGAGGAGAGCGGGGGAATACAGGCCTGAGAGGTGAAAAGGGATATCCAGGGATTCCTCCAGAGCTTCAGGTAAGTGGGACAGAACTCTGTATATTGTTATATTACACCCCTGTAGATCTGATACAGATGAGTGAATACCTCGAAATTTGTTTTTGGTTCAATTTGCTCAATCGCATGTCCAAAAAAGTCCAATAGTAATTCTTGGTCAATGATCTACTTTCAACGACCAGGAGTAACCTAGACCACGAGATCTAAACCAGCCAATAGCTAGGCTAGACATGAGCCAACCCATTGGAAAAGAGCTGGATTTGTTATAAATTTTCCAAAAATTTTGGGTTCAACCTAAACTAAAACTTTTGGTGTACACCGCAAATCTCTATTATACTCGGGGGTCTTTTCGGAGCTCAAAGTTTAATACGTCGAGGCCCAGGGGAGGTGCGGAAATATAATAAACACTGATACTCATCTTCCCTCACCTCTCCCAGGGTCCCACACACTCTTCTTTGGTTGTCTCCCGGCTTCATGGGTGATGTCATGGCCCGGGGGAACACTGAGGTCTATGATTGGACCTAAGTGGACCTTGGGGCTCATGATATCACCCAGGAGGCCAGAAGAGGCCATACAATGGCCAAAGAGGAGCCCAGAAAAGATGAGGGAAGGTGAATATCAGTGTTTATTAAGTTACGCACCTCCCCTGGGCCTCCACTTAACATATTTTGGGGTCTGAAGAGACCGCAAAATATAATAAAAGCTCACGGTTTGGCTCAAAATGAAACTGAATATTCACAAATCAAATCTAGCGAGGTTCGCCCATCACAACCAATGACAGGTGGAATCAGCTCACACCCATCATTGGCCTGTTTAGACTAAGTCATTCTCAGGCTAGGGTCACATTTACGCTGGGCTCTCCATTGTTCAGGTCTGCCGGGGGGACCCAAATGACGGAGAGCCGGATAACTAAAACAGCGGTTACACGCAGACACCAGCAGACCCCATTTATGGCTGACCCCCCGAATTATACTGAAACCGATGGAGAGAAAAGTCCTCTGCATCGTCAAATTTTTGACGGTTTCTGTGGTGGAGTCTCCAACAGAGACTCCGGCGCAGGTGTGAACTTAGCCTTAGACATTGAAAGTAGGTTAGTGACCGATTGGCTACAATTGGTGACTGGCTGTCACTAGTAACTTTCTAGTTAGATAGCCAGCTGCCATTCTGAGTGCCGAAATCCAAAATTTTTGAAAATTTGTAACAAATTTGATTCATGTGAAACTGACTTGCTCATCTCTAAACCTACACGTTATTCTTGCTATATGTGTCTTACCCTGCCCCATGGGCTAGCCCTATATGGCTGCCCCAAACTTCCAAATGGGGTTGTCTTCTGCTATACATTTGGGGCCTTTACTAGGTGAGAACCTGGGTCTCTTGTCAGATCTTCTGCTTCTTTTAGTGGGTCAATTCAACCCTGATGCAGATTCTAGAGAAATTCAACCTTACTATAGGATAAAATCTCGTATTCCTAGGATGTGCTGAGTATTTCTACACTAGAATAAGCTTTGATTGTTGACATTAGTTGTTCATACACCCATCTCTTCTTAAGTAAGTCAGACATCGTGATGGGCCTTTATCTCAAAAACCATATTTACAAAATTGAAGAACTTTGTCACTGGCAAGCGATACAAAGTTGCACGTTGGCGTTTGCTCTATGTAATTATATGATCGCTGAGATATCCAGGAAGGTGGAGGCTACATCCTATCTGAGTATGTGTCACACAGCGGAAGGTTTCAGGACAGGTGTCTGCAGTTTTCATTTCAAGATTAAGAAAATGGAAGATTGGCTCATCCCTAAGATGTCTTGAGGAAGGAAAAGATCGCCATTTACTATGGCATTTGCTTGTTTTATTCCCTGACTTTTCCTCTTATCTCTGTACACGTAATTACTTTAATAACGTGCCGCGAGTTCCTCGAATATCTGAATGTTTCTCAGCCCCAATAATTGAGTCGGGGAGGGAGGCGAGCGTTTCCATGGTGACGTATCCATGTTCTTTCTTCTGTTTCACACGTTTATCTTGTTTCGCTCCCGGGTTGTCAGGGAGATTGTTTTCTTAATACTTAGAAGAAGTTTGTGTCGCTTTCAAAGGAATTTTACAACCTTGTAGTAAATTGAAGGATAAATGAATGCAGGAAAAATAGCAAAATTACTGATAGGAAACAACATGGCTGAAAGGGCGTCCAAGGACGGAAGGTCGGGTGTTTAACTCTTTGACTGCCAAGAACACAGATGACTACCAGATACTATTCATAAGGAGCCCAACACTGAAGCTAGGGTAACGCGTATGGGCTCATTTTGCAGGGCGTAGTCTGTTCCCTCTTTTCGTGCATTGTATCTGGTGGGCCAATGGTATGGGGTCACCTCTGAATACTTTGAGAGTCAATGGATGCCAATTGGAAGAAGGAACATGGAGTCACCATTGTCCCAGGCCAAGCTTCGCCCAGATATAGAAGTAGCATCTAGGGATAGAAGTAGCAAAGAAAAAGAAGGTGGCCATACACAACCAATAGTTGGTTGATGGTTGAACAACCATGGAACGAAGGACTGTCTGGTGAACAATAGTCACGATGACCATTACAGTCGTCCAAGCTGATCCTATATACTCGACAACACCATGTGGAAGATGAAAAGCCTTTCTGAGACTGCTCAGTTATGGAAAGATCTTCATGGTGGAAATTTCCGAAATAGATGACCTCTTTCCAGACAATGATGGAAATGGGCATTTGTAGTTGTTACCCAATATTTTACTTTTTTTTCCCCAATCCTGCACAGGCCCACCTCCTGTTTGTAATGTGCAGCTCCAGTCAATGCCATACATTATGTCCAGATGCTGAATGTCAGCATGTCACAGTAAACTGCAGTCAAATGGGAGGCGGGTCTGTGCAGGATTGGGGTTTAGTGAGTAGAGGCCATTCTCAGTAGTGGTCTATTGCAGTAAAAGGAACATTATACTGTGTTTGGTCAGTAAAGGGGGCAATATACTGTGTGGGGACTAATAATGGGGCATTTATGCTGTGTGCAGGGCCTAAGATTGTAAATTCTGTTGCAAATTTTAGGCCCCATGCTGCGGAAAAGCTGCTTTTTTTGTTGAAGATTTTGCCACAGTTTTTGTTCGCCAGTAAAGGGGGTATTATACTGTGTGGGGTCCAATAAAGGAGGCAATATACAGTACTGTGTGAGGTCTAATAAAAGGGGCATTATACTGTGTAGGGGCCAATAAAGGAGGCAATATACTGTGTGAGGTCTAATAAAGGGGGCATTATACTATGTAGGGGCCAATAAAGGAGGCATTATACTGTGTGAGGTCTAATAAAGGGGGCATTATATTGTGTGGGAGCCAATAAAGGAGACAATATACTGTGTGAGGTCTAATAAAGGGGTCATTATACTGTGTAGGGGCCGATAAAGGAGGCAATATACTGTGTGAGGCCTAATAAAGGGGGTATTATACTGTGTGGGGGCCAATGAAGGAGGCAATATACTGTGTTAGGTCTAATAAAGGGGGCATTATACTGTGTGAGGGCCAATAAAGGAGGCAATATACTGTGTGAGTGCTAATTAAAGGGGCATTATGCTGTGTGTAGGGGCTGGTAAAGGGAGCATTATACTTTGTGGGGACCAGTAATGGGGATTATGCTGTGTAAGGGCTGGTAAAGGGTGCATTATACTTTGTGGGGACCAGTAATGGGGATTATGCTGTGTAGGGGCTGGTAAAGGGTGCATTATACTTTGTGGGGACCAGTAATGGGGATTATGCTGTGTAGGGGCTGGCAAAGGGTGCAATATACTTTGTGGGGACCAGTAATGGGGATTATGCTGTGTAGGGGCTGGTAAAGGGTGCATTATACTGTGAAGAGTCCAGTAACATGGGCATTATACTGTGTGAGGGCCAATAAAGGGGGCAATACATGACATGCGGGTTTTAAGGGGGCATTATACTGTATGGTGGTCCTAAAAGTGTGGTGCCAGTACACTATTATCAGAAGTGCTTTCCCCGTGGCCATCACTGAATCTGTGCTTGGCATTGAGCAGGTGCCCACCTACATGGGGTGAGTTAAAGGCTATTGCATCTAAGCCCTTGTGCCTTGGGGGCCCCTCTGCCACATTGTGAGACACCAGTACTAGCACAGGTGAGGGGCCCTGTAACAGAATTTGTATTGAGGCCTAGGAGTCACAACCTCCCCTCTGCAGTACTTTACAGAATCTATGGCACTTTGACTCTGGGACAGTATGTTTTTGGATTATTATACTTTTCATATATTGTACAGTATCTATAATAACTCCAGCCGTGACCTCTTCTTTGGCCTCTTCTTTCACTAGGTAGCCTTCATGGCCTCCATGGCCACTCACTTCAGCAACATTAACAGTGGAATCATCTTCAGCAGTGTGGAGACAAATGTCGGAAACTTCTTCGACGTCATGACTGGAAGATTTTCAGCCCCAGTAGCAGGTAGGAAGTTGAAGGGAATGAGATCCAAAACTCTTTACACTCCAGTGATAGTAATGTGGCGAGTAGACAGCCATGACACGTGTACCCCAATGGCCCGGGGTCTGCAAATCATGGACTAAAGTTAGCAAAAGTCTAGAAAAACTGAAAAGTGTTAGAGGAAATTTTGGCACAATGTGAGAAGAAGGCTGTAAAATGATGGACAATATGGTCTCATGGATCCAGTAAGGTGTAAGTCACGCCACTTTTTTGGCATAACTTTGACATAACAAATTTCTTGGGCTGAGGCCTCACCTCAACCCATCTCAGGAAATTGGCGAGGGCAGCAAAAAAAAAGAAAAAAAAGTTACAATTTTTTTGTAGAAAATTCCAACTTGAGCACAAAATTGAGACTTTCTCATGCCTTGTACAGTAGAAAGCTGATGATCAAGACATGATAAATCTGCCCAGTCTTTATCCTTACTAAAGCTCTTTTAAGAAATAGTATACAAGGACCATAATTAAAGGGGATGTCCAAGACTTTATCTTGACAATCTAATATCAAGCTCCAATTTCAGATTAGTGAGAATCCAACACCCACGATTACTGCATAGTGTCTAGTACTGTGGATAGGGCATCGATAGAAAGTCTTGGTCAAGCCCTTTAAAAGGGTTTTCCAGGCTTATTAATTGATGACCTATCCTTAGGCCCAATGAATATGACATCACATGGCCGGTGATGCAGTCCTGATAATGTGCCCTAGGATCAGCTTGTCAAGGGTAAGGATGTCCAAAGTGGAGACCCCCTTTAAACCAATGAGCCCCTCAGATTTCCATCACACGTTAGTATTAATGATAGGTCATTACGGCTTCAAATATATGATCCACAGGGATCCCGGAAGAGACCTCAGAGTATAATAGTGACTACCGATGGGCGAACCTCTGAAGATTTGTTTCATTTCGGGTGCGGGCCAGTCGACCGTATAATGTTGTACCGTGTTAGCCATAGAAAGTAGTGGAAGAGTGAATAAATCAGGCGATACATTTTAGAGGCTAACTGAGTATATTTGATGGTGATCTTTCGAGAGTCTAGCTCTCTTCTTCACCATGTCTGAAGAACAGAGCTAGACTCTCGAAAGCTCACCATCAAATTTACTCAGTTAGCCTGTAAAAGATATAGCCTGATTTCTTCACTCTTCCAGTCTGAACTTGTTCAGATTGAACCAAAAGTGCAATTATTATACTCTGCGATCTTTTCAGACTCCCGAATAGGTGAAGGCCCGGGAGAGGTGTAAAAAGTAAAAAAAAAAAATTATACTCACCTTCCCTCACCTCTTCTGTGCCTCCTCGTGGTGTCCGCAGCTCTCTCTCAGTCCTCTTCTGGCCTCTTCCGGCTTCCTGGGTGACATCATACACCCAGGGTCACTGTTGAGGCCTGTGATTGGGCCTCAATGGTCACATCGGCACACCGCGAGGAGGCCCAGAAAAGGTGATGGAAGGTGAGTATGAATATTTTTTTTATTTTTTACACTTCCCCTGGGCCTTCACCTATTATACTCGGGGGTCTGAAGAGATCCCAGAATATGATAATTTCACTTTTGGTTCAATCCAAACAAGTACAGAGGGTTGACTCTCCTGCACCCAAAATTAAACAACACAAAACTTTTTTGTTTGATCCAAACTGACTTGCTAATCTCTAAGGGGCCGTTCACATGTAAGAATTTAACGATGATTTGGTGGTGGATTTCCCCCCTGAGTCAGTGGTAGATTCCGCCCAGATTCTACTTCCCATTGTTTCCATAAGGGTTCTGCTCGATCTTGCCGCGGATGCCGCGGCTCGAGACTCCCTGCTGATCAGACACATTCATCAGGGCCTAATCAGCAGCGGAAAGCCGCAACGGAATGCCGTTTCCCTCTTCCTTTTTCCACTGTGTGAACAGCCCCTTATAGAGATCTGTGGGTGGCGAACCTCCAAAATTTTGGAAAATTCGTAACAAACCTGGCTGATCTTGAATCGCTTTGCTCATCTCTAGTGGATAATAGGTTAAACTCTGTTTTCCCATTAGGCCACTATTTCAGATTTGAGACTTGATAATTGTGGTTATTATGTGTAATATATTCCGCCATGAATGTAATTATTAGCTTTAGTTTACTTTTTGAGCATTATTTTAGCTTTAGGCATTTACAGCTTGCATACCCTTATGCTAATTAGCTGACCCCGCGCCGCTCGCCCAGCAGGAGGAACAGCTGGGGCTGTCACCTCCTCTCCCATCTCATGTGTCTCGCAACACTAAATCCTTTTCAAATGTAAAACAAAAATTCTGCTAAAAAGCTAAAATTCATTAATAGATTTTGCTATCGCCTGTGCATTATCATACTGTTACATGGTTCTAATTATTTTTAGTCTAAATTGAAATATATGTACTACATATCTGTATCATCTAGTAATACCGCAAATACTGATGTGTAATGGAAATCTGAGGGGCTCATTGAGTTAAAGGGGGTCTCCACTTTGGACATCCTTACCCTTGACAAGCTGCTGGGACCCCAGTGGTTAGCTGTGAGGTATGGAGGGTTAAGCTGCAAGTATTCAGTTTCTCTGCAGCACCCCCACAGGAGACATGAAGTATTACACAGTGTCCATTCACATCAATGGGTTGTCTGTGTAATGCAGGACAGGACGGATCCTCCAGAGAGTGTGAGACACTCTTTTTATCCAAGAGTTGAAGACCCTGAACAGAGGACCCTCCCCTACTAACCCAGAATTCCCTTATAGGGTGTATGACCATAGGTGTCCAAATCCATTTCAAGGGGTTGTTTAGCTTCTAGTACATTTTCAAATAAACTGTTAGGGAATAATTCAAGGTTATTAGTGGTGGGGGTCACCTCAATCAATTGGTTGGAACAGAGAACAGATGCAAAGAGGCAAGATGTCCTGCATGCACATAGCCACATGTAATACTCCCTTTCTCCTGTAGAGGTGCTGTAGAACAATTGAACACTTGCTGCTGGATTCCTCATAGATTCTAGCTGGTGACTGGTGGTTACAGTTGGAGATATAGTTGGAGACCCTTTTAAAGCAAAGGGCTTCTAAAAAGTGGAAAACTGTAGGCTAAAGCCCCATGTAGTGAAATGCTGCGAAAAAAATCGCAGCAAAAATGTGTTGTTTTTTTGTCTGAGTTTTGTCTTATCCTATTAAATTTAGAGGGATAAATGAAATATGTGGCTGAGATTAATGAAATCTTATTCACTTTTCTGGTACTTTAAAATTTCCACTGTGTTTCCGCAACGTTGGGCCTTTACCTTAGATGTATCTCAATGGATCTTGTCTGGATGGGCAGGGGCATGTCAATGTCCAAGCCAAGAAACTTGGCTTTAAAATAAAACCAAAATCATGTCTATATCCCCCATAGATTTAGAGATTTCACTGGTTAAAGTGCAGCGGGATATACTGTATTACATATACTCGCAGCTTCACTTTAACCAGTATACAGGAGAACACAAGCAGCCGATAGTGTAGGGAGAGGAGGAAATTATTTTATTATTCTCTGGTCACTTCAGATAACCCCAGGGGAGGGGGTACCATGGAGTTTTGTTCATTATATCACCCCCCCCCCCCACATTATTAATCAGAAGAATACTTACCATTTAACCCCTTATATGCTGCGGTCAATACTGAGTCATTTTACGGAAAAATAATAAAAATAGACTTTCCCCCCCCCCCCAGTTAATGAAAAGCAAACAATTGGTATCTCCACATTCGTAACAACTCCTAAAATAAAATTAGATTAGTACGCTATTTATTCTACATGATAAGCCTTAACCCCTTCTTCAGGAGACGAGAGGCCGCGGGTCTTTGCTGTGTTATACTATTTCGCCTCTGATAAAAATTTGAATAAAATGTGATCAAAGAAATAGACGTTTCCCAAAATGGTATAACTAAAAAGTAAATCTGGCCCCGCAAAAAACCCCCACTGTACACAGGAATATAAAAAAGTGTCAGAATATGGGGATTTTAAGAAAATTTTGTTAACGGGTTAAAATGTAAATAAAACTATATAAATTTGGTATCCCCGAAATCATACCAAAACATAGAATACAGGTGACATGTCATTTTGGCTGCACAGAGAATGCCGTAAAACCAAAGCTCGTAAGAAAGTCGCACAAACACAGTTTTTCTCCAATTCCACCTCATTCTGAATTATTTTCCAGCTTCCCAGTACATTGTACAGAATAATAAATGGTAGCATTATCAAGTACAATTTGTCATGTAAACATTAAGCCCTCATTATGGCTCTGGGAACGGAAAAATAAAAAAGTTATGGGGTTTAGAAGGTGGGGAGTCAAAAACGAAAATCGAAAAATGACTTGACAATGCAGTGGAGGACAAGACGCACCCCTGCTCTACTCCTTTCAGTGGGAGTGCCAGAAATAGTTGAGTGCTGTACTCTCCAGCGTTCCCATTGACATGAATGAAGCGGGGTCACGTCTGCGTCCACCGCTTAATTGTCAATGGGAGTAAAAGGGATGAAATTATACATTGGACATTCCAAGTCCGAGGATTGTCATCTTCTCTGCGCCTTCTGACAATGACAACAGTGATTCATTCTATTACATGTTCTAAAATCCAAAAAGTTTTAGAGGACTTCCACCAAACTGATGTGGGTCAAACTTTTTGGGATTTTCATGATCACAATATCATTTGCAACTTTTTTGTTCCTGATTATGATTTCATATTGGTAGCCCTGTCTAGCCCTTATTCCTTAGGTAATAATCTTAACCCCGATCCTTTCTTTCAGGTGTATACTTTTTTGTTCCTGATTGATTTCATCTTGGGACTCGGAGAACATTATGTCTCCGTCTAGCCCTTATTCTTTAGGCAATAATCCTCCTAACCCCGATCCTTTCTTCCAGGTGTATACTTTTTCACTTTCACAATGCTGAAGCATGAAGAAGTGGAGGATGTATACGTGTACCTCATGCACAATGGCAACACCATAGTCAGCATGTACAGGTAAGTGATGGAGGGCTGCAATTTTTACAAGGTCAATTTCCCACTCTGAAATCAATGGAGAGATAGTCATGGAAGTTTCTGGAAATGTCTACTTTTACCCCAGTTTTTACTTACTACTGGATCCAGACTGCATCTGGTACTTCACCTTTTCTAAAGGTAAAAGGAACAACCTGTCCCGCAGCCCTACCTAAGGAACAAATAACTGTGTAGGAGAATAAGGGTGGAGAGTTTTGCTTCTCGTGAGTTGACACTGACCTCTGAACCCTTGTCGCCATGTCCTGACTACTTGCTTGTACCTGACTCCTGAACCATAGCCACCTGCCCTGACCTCCTGCCTGGACCGAGCTGTTCTCTTGCCTGACCCTCTTTGCCCACTAGGCCAACTGCTACCAATACCGGCACCGCAGGAGGTAGCGACCTGACAGTTTCCCTTAAAGTCAATATCTCTTTACATGGTGCAAACTAGGGAGGTTGCTTAGATGACACCCTTAGAGGTGGCCCAAAGCCCAATGGGTCTAGAACCCATGACCCTAATACTTCCATTTTGATATTGCTCTGCAATCTTCAGCCGTTCACTGCATTTCACTATTGATCTTGGCTAATCCTTTTTGATAGATTTGTCCCCCATTTCTCTCAACCTAATCTTGGACTTCTCAGGGTCATCTACAAGTCTCTTCACACTAAGGAGATGGGTCAATGGTAAAGATTTCCCCATATGCCCATATTGTATCATAATTCTTGCAATCTGTTGGATTTATGTACAGGTCCGTCCTCAGGGTATCCCCTTCAATGTGAACCATGGGGTCCACAAGTTGAATGGACTGGACAGACGGTACCGTGGTAAATTTAATATTGGGATCAATTGGGTTGAGGAAATTAAAAAAAGCTTCCAGAGATGATCCATCACCTATCCTATGACACACACAGATGAAGGTCTGTCACATTGGAGGGATGGGGTCCCCAGTTCTGTTGTGCGATGGGGGTCCCAGTGGTTGACCTTTAACCTTTGTAACACTTATGGACATGACAAATGTTCACATGTAGAACAATCCTTTAAGATTCTTATAGATCTGTCCTTATCCTTTGTTGCTCTGTAATGTCCCCATATTGGCTCGTGCTTGTTTCTATACACAGTGTCGTAACGGCTGGGTACGGGGCCTGCGACCAGCTGGAGATGGCCGGGGCCCCGGACCACTATGATAGCATTGGTGGAAAGCCTGATCCCCGACCGCTATACTTACTGCTAATAGATGGCAGCCCAGGGGAGGTGATTTAAAATAATAAATACTTATACTCACCTCTCCTGGGTTCAGCGTCTTCTCCAGCAATCTTTCGTCATGTGACTGAGGCCTGTGATTAGACACCAGTGGTCACATGGGGTGCGGCAGCATAATGACATCAGTGCGCCCTATGTGACTGCTGAGGACCAATCACAGGCCTCAGCAGTGACGTCTGAAGTGGGCCAGAGATGCTGAAGACAACTAGAATGAGGATGCCCAGGAGAGGTGAGGTAAGGTGAGTATGAGTTGTTATTTTTAATCACCTTCCCTGGGCCTCCAATTATTATACTCTGGGGTCTGAGGAGACCCCAGAGTATAATAATAGCACCGGAGCTGAGGGGGTCTGTTGGGAGCATATAATACTGTGTAGTGGCCACTGTGGAGCATATACTACTGTGTGTGGGCCACTGTGGAGCATATAATACTGTGTAGTGGGCCACTGTGGAGCATATATTACTGTGTGGGGCCACTGTGGAACATATATTACTGTGGGTACTACAGTTGTGGATGCTACAGTTGTATCGCTTTCAAGTGCCTGAGATGCCACTGCAGCACCCGTAACCATCACTATCAAGAATTTGCTGTAGGGAGGAGGTTGGTGACCCTGGACAAAAGTTTGCACCGGGGCCCGCAAGACTTTAGTTACGCCACTGTCTATACAGATAGTGCTGAATGTCTCTATAGACGCTTATCTCCTGTGCACAGAGAAGTGCAGCCTCTTTTCTGACTGCCACCATTACAGCTATGGACAGATGTCAATTACAGACACTCACAGCCGGTGATCAATGTCTCCAGAATCCCTGAGACTGTCTAATCCCAAACACAGCAGCTGCCTGCAGTACAAATCCATGTCCTGCGGGGTTTCTGTAGGTTCAGGCAAGACTAACAAATTATATATCGGACCCCATAGAGAATCTATCATTTATGGGGGGATATCTGTCAATTCATGGCCTGATGTGTTATTGTTATATCTATAGTCAATATATATAGAGGTCAGTGATAAGACCCTGGAAACTATAGGGCCTGTAGGTGCTCCAGCATGAGCTGCAGATTGTACTAGTTCAGATCATCACTTTAAAGGGGTCACTATATTTCTGCAAATTTAATCTCTGTATAAATGAAAAGTTCTAGAACGGGTCGGCAACCCCTGGCACGCGTGCCAAGAGTGGCACTCGAGGCTTATTCCCCTGGCACGGCAGCCCGAGTCCTCGCCCAGCAGCTTCGATCGGACCAAACACGGCCGAAACGAAGCTGCTATTATTATACTGTGGGGTCTCTTCAGACCCCCAGTATAATAAGCGGAGACTTGGGAGAAGTGAAGAAACATAAAAAACAATGATACTCACCTTGTTCCCTGCGCTACGCGGCGGCTGTGCGATCTGCCGGCGCTTCTGACAGCTGACAGGGGTCACGTCTGGCGTCATTACGCATACGTCATTATGCGACGTGACCCCAGAGACCCAATCAGCGGCAGAAGCGCCGAAGAGAACAGAGCGG
The DNA here is from genome assembly GCA_947044405.1 of Leptodactylus fallax. Lineage (NCBI taxonomy): Eukaryota > Metazoa > Chordata > Amphibia > Anura > Leptodactylidae > Leptodactylus > Leptodactylus fallax. Next base: position 228,249 of record CAMRHE010000238.1, on the reverse strand, counting down.
CTGCGGAGCATGGAATGGTGAGTTCATTGTTTTTTTTATGTTTGTCCCCTCTCTTGGTCCTGCACTTACTGTACTCGGAAGTCTGAGCGCTATGGGACCTAATACCGTGTGCGGGGACCGCTATAGGACATGATACCGTATTTGGGGAGCGCTATGGGACCTAATACCGTGTGCAGGGACCGCTATAGGACATGATACCATGTGTGGGGACCGCTATGAGACCTGATACCGTGTGCGGGGACCGCTATAGGACATGATACCATGTGTGGGGACCGCTATGGGACCTAATACCGTGTGCGGGGACCGCTATGGGACCTAATACTGTGTGCGGGGACCGCTATGGGACCTAATACTGTGTGTGGAGACCGCTATTGGACCTAATTCCGTGTGCAGGGACCGCTATGGGGCATAATACTGTGTGCAGGGACCACTATGGGACCTAATACCGTGTGCAGGGACCGCTATGGGACCTAATACCGTGTGCAGAGGCTGCTATGGGACCTAATATCGTGCGCTGGGGCCACTATATGACATAATACGGTGTGCAGAGGCTGTTATGGGATATAATACCTTGTGCAGGGGCCGCTATGGGACATTATTCTGTATAACGGTGTGTTTTATGCATTAAGGATGTGTTTTTGCACAGAAAACACAGGCATTTTTTTTTTTTGTGCAAAAATGCACCATGTGAACGCAGTTTTACATTGAAGTAAAAGTTCCAGTGGCCTAAGACTATATCTGCATCCAGATACATAGTGTGTTTTCACCATAAGGATGCCGCCATACGGTGCTCCTGGACACATTTACCACTAATTGGGGACTGTACATGGACTTTCATTGCTTCTAATCGGAAAGTACAGGAGCGTCCCAGGAAATAGCAGTAACCGCATGTGTCCTAAAGCATCTGGTGGCAGCACTTCTGTGTTATGGTTTGTGGTATATGACTTTAGTTTAGGGGTCGTCAGACTTACAATTATTGACCGGCACTCCGAGTACCTCAGCTTCGATTTTTTAATTAAAATCGGCACGCCGAACAAAAAAGGTTGCCTACCCCTGTTCTAGAACTTTCTAATAGACTTTCTGTTGTTATTCTTCCTCATGTACAAGATCTCTGCTTGCTGTCAGTGACTGAAATATACTCTTGCCTCCATTCAGAGGCAGTAATCCTGTACATAGCTAGTCCTGCTCTCAGCTGATACATTGTATCCAGTCTAGACAATGCTCTGTGAGCTCAACAGCCTGGACTGGTACATTGTAGCAAACTAGCTGACGCTAGGTTCACACTAGCATTTGGGTCTCCATCGTTTAGGTGACCTGAAAGACCGAGACCCTGTCTGCTTAAAAAGTGGTTAACAGCAGAAACCTGTGGACCCCATAGACTATAGTGGGGTCTGCCGGGTTTTCGCCGGCTTTATACAGAAACCAGCTGAGAGAAAAGTCCTTCTTGCACAACTTTTCTTTATGCCAATTTTAAGCGGATTCTGTGGCGAAGTCTCCTACAAAGACTCCAACGCAAGTGTGAATCCAGTCTGAGAGATTTGTGCAGCTGCCGCTGATGTATCCAGTCTAGACAATGCTCTGTGAGCTCAACAGCCTGTACTACACACTGATACATTGTAGCAAACTAGCTGGTGCTGATTTGTTGAGTTCACAGAGCATTGTCTAGATCAGATACAATTGTATCATACTTTGTGTGGATTAAAGGGGTTTTCTAGCCCCATATTTCATACTAATGGCCTATCCACAGGCCACTCCTATTCAGTGACATTGCAGTTCCCCAGAACACTTCTATACACTGGACAGGGCTGCAGCATTGCCATTATTACTTCTATGTGCGGCTGCCGGAACAGCTGATCGGTGCAGGCTCTGGGTGTTGGACCCCGACAGATCATATACTGATGTCCTATCCCTGTGGATAATTCATCAGTATGAAAAACCATTTTGGGGCTGGAAAGCCCCTTTTAATTTATTAATCCAGTTGATCAACCAATAACCCCTAAATCCCCAGATGAGTCGGCTGCAGCCATGTAATATTCTCCAGCGATGTAATATTTGTAGACTGACTTATCCTACAAGCTTCTCATATACCACTATTGTGAGGACTAATACCGAAAACGGAGTGAAAGTACCTAAAACCTGATGAAGTATCCAGGATTACTTATTGGAAAGTCTATTACAGATAGACATAGCGATATTAGATTTTATTGGGCACTGTCTTCACTTTGCAGCTGGATGATCGTCTTGGTGCCATGTCATGGTAACCTCGCCTCACTTCTGTCCCCCCCCCCCCCCCCGGTTCTTTTTTTTATAAAATTTTTAGTTATTAAAAAAAAAAAATAAAATTAAATATAAAAATATAAATAATAACTTTCCCTTTTCTTTTTTTTTATTTTATATATATTTTTTTTTTATAACAAAAAAAAAACAAAAGGAAAAAGGGGTTTTTTAAAACTTTTTTTAAAAAAACCCTTAGTGGTATAAATTTTTTAAACCCCCAAACATAAAGATGTAAAGGGGGAAACCTAAAAAAATTTCATTACCCATATATTCACAAGTCACCCACACACCCCCCCCCCCCCACAGGCCAGCTCTTTTTTTAACCTCACTTTCCTCCACCCCCAGAACTAAACAAAGGCCCAGGCCCCGGGGGCGCCCCCGCAAAAATATATTTACTTTCACCCCCCCCCCCCCCCCCCCCCCCCCCCCCCCTCCTCCTCCGTCCCCCATCTCCCACCGCCACCTCCTCCCCCTTCCCCCTTCATCATGATTCAACAGGAGATGCTCCCCCCTCAACAACAACAAGAGAGCAAAGTATTTATCGGAAAGGTTTTTTTTCTTTTTTTCCTTTTTTTTCCGGGCCCGGCCCCCACCCAAATTTTTGGGGGGCCCCCCCCCCTTTCCTTTTTTTACTCTCTTTCCCCCCCCACCCCCCCGACCTCCCGCGGGGGGGGGGGGGGGGGGGCGCATTCTCCCCCCCCTCTCCCTCTTTCCCCCCTCCTCTCCTCCCCCCCCCCCCCCCTTTTCCTTTCCTCCCCTCCCCCCCCCTCCGGCGTCTCCTCTGCCGGGGCCCCCCCCCCCCGGGCGGTTGGGGGGCCCCCCCCCGTTGTTTTTTTTTTTTTTTTTTTTTATATAACTGTAATTTTATTGAAAAATTTTTCATTAACAAGGAATAAAGAAAAAAACAAAAAAACAATAATAATCAAACAAACAGGAAGCATTGAGGTAAATAGAGGCTATCTGCCTCCTCCCCTTAAGCAATATGCATTTAAATTAAGCAGTGAACAAGGGAGGGGGGAATGGAGGGGTTAAGAAGACAAGGGTAGGACCAAAGGGAAGGGGGGGGGAGGGAAGGAGAGGACTAGAGATCAGAGACCCTGTAATGTACAATACATGTCCCAGGGTGCCCAAATAGCCCCAAAGGCTTCCCGTGAATTATGTAGGCCAGCAGTCAGGTATTCAAGACTCCTCACATCCTTCATTCTAGCCACAAGCTCAAGACTAGATGGGGGACTCACCTTCTTCCAGTTTCTAGCTATGAGAGTTTTAGCTGCAGTACAAAGATGCAAGAAAAGCCTGGATGACTTATTGCTCAGGTGTCTGGGGGGAAGGTTCAGGAGATAAAGAAGAGGGTCAAGAGGAACCTCTTGCAAAAAGAGAGCAGTCGTCAGAGTCCTGACCTCCCTCCAAAAACCGAGGATGAGAGGGCACGTCCAAAAGATATGGTGCAGGGTACCCACCGCAGCTCCACAGCGCCAGCACCATGGGGGAACTAATGGGTTTAAAGTATGAAGGAGAGCCGGAGTATGATACCAATGCATCAACAGCTTATACTGCGTTTCCCTAAACGTAATGCACTGAGATGATTTCTGGGCCCGAGACCATACAATCCGCCACTGTTCCTGGGAGATGGGTTTACCCACCGCCTCCTCCCATTTAAGCATATAGCGATGATTAACAGGAGAGCCTGTAGTTTGTGAGTTAAGAAGTTGGTAAATAGAGGATATAAAGCCCCTAGTGGACGTGCCTGCATGGCAAATCTTTTCAAAAGCGGTGGGGAGTGACACCTTAAGAGACCCATGGAGGGAGCGGACAAAGTGAACCACCTGCAAGTAATGGAACCATTCAGTACTTGGCAGGTTTTGATTAGCTGTAAGATAAGCAAAGGACCTGAGTTCCAAGGTTCCAGGGTCAACCATATCAGCAATCCGGTAAAGGCCAGCTTCAGACCACACTTTAGTCATGGCAGAAGTCAGGCTCTCTGGGAGAAGGGGGTTGTATAGTATGGAGACCATAGATGAGCGCGGGGACATCAGGGAGAATCTAGCACAACAGGTAGACCAGATAGATCTAGTAAACCGAATGGGGCCCAACAGGTACGAGGCAGGGGGGTGGGGGGGGAGCTGACCCACAGAAGCGCGTTAGGATGCATGGGTGCCAGCCATAGCTTCTCTACCTGCACCCATCTGGTGTATGCTGGCATAGCCGCCCAGAATGGGATATGGCGTAAGTGGGCCGCCCAGTAATAATGTAACAGATGTGGGACAGCCATACCCCCAGACCCCCTATCCGCCAGCATAACAGATCTAGGTATTCGGTGTCGTTTTGCTTTCCAGATAAACTGGAAGATAGCTTTCTGTAGGTTCCGTAATTCTCCCCGAGGTATCGCGACTGGGAGAGTCTCGAAAAAATACAGTAGCTTCGGGAGGAGAGTCATCTTGACCGCAGCAATTCTCCCCAAAAGGGAGATAGGCAAGGGTTGCCATTTGTCCAATAGGGCTCTTAGCTCACAAAACAACCGCGGGTAGTTTGCCGAGTAGAGGGTCGCATAGGAAGTGGATATATGGACTCCCAGGTAGCGGATAGAGGACTCCCGCCACTGGAAATCGTAATTACTGCGGAGGAGAAGGAGAAGGTCCCGTGGGATGTTAAGTGGGAGTGCCTCAGTCTTCGCGGGGTTCACCTTATACCCTGAGAGATCACCATAGGTCTCTAGCGAGCGCAGCAAGTTTGGAAGGGTAGTATGAGGGGAGGTGAGAGTGAGGAGTACATCGTCCGCAAAGAGAGATATCTTAAATTCCTTATCTTGGACCATGATGCCCTTGATATTAGGGTCTCGCCTAATCTTGGCCGCTAGCGGTTCAATGCAGAGGGCAAATATGATGGGTGACAGGGGGCAACCCTGCCTAGTGCCATTTCGAATAGGGAAGGAGGGCGAAGATGCATGGGGAAGCTTGATTGCTGCTGAGGGTAAGGAGTAAAGGGCCTGGATAGCTGTGAGAAAAGGTCCCGTAAGCCCGAACGCCTTAAGCGTAGTATGCATAAACGACCAATTTATGCGGTCAAAAGCCTTTTCAGCGTCCAGGCTCAAGAGAAGGGCCGGGGGTAGAATAATGATTGGCCACCTCCACCAAATCCACAGTCCTCCTGGTGTTGTCACCACCCTGACGACAGGGGATGAATCCCACCTGGTCCTTATGGACAAGCAGAGGGAGCCAAGCATTCAGTCTATTGGCTAAGAGTTTGGTGAAAAGTTTCAGGTCCGTGTTCAGCAAAGCAATCGGTCGGTAGTTAGCACAATCCTGCAAGTCCTTACCCGGTTTAGGGACCAATGTGAGTAGTGAAGAGAGCATAGTCGGGGGTATAGGGGAACCTGAAAGGAAGGAATTGAAGAGGGACAATAGATGAGCAGAGAGTTCACCCTGGAAAACCTTATAATAATTGTAAGTGAACCCATCTGGGCCTGGGGCTTTCCCATTTGGGAGGTCCCTCAGGACCCCTTCTAGTTCCTCCCTGGTGATGGGGGTGTTCAGGGAGGTTAGGGCCTCAGGAGGAAGGCGTGGGAGACAACAATCCTTTAAATAGTCTTCCAGTAGTGTTGAGTCATCCCCAGGGAGTAGTGCTCGTGGGGGGGGGTAAGTCATACAGCTTAGAGTAGTAAGAGTGGAACGCCAGCGCCACAGCATCAGGGTGATGTTGAAGAGTACCCGCGGGGTCACGGACAGAGTGTGGTGTGGAAGAGGCCCGATGATCCCTGAGGGTTCCTGCCAGGAGGGTATGAGATTTATTACCTCGTTCAAAAAACCGCTGACGGGTATAAAGGAGAAGTCGTTCCACATGGCGGGTCTCCAAATCACGGAGGTCCGCCCGGGCCAGGACCAAACGGCGAAGAACCCCCAGGGATGGATGCGCTGCCAAAGTCGTCGTAAGGGACCGAATACGGGCTTGGAGGAGCTGTTCCTGGGCCTGTCTGTCCCTTTTAAGCCTAGAAGCCAATGCGATACAGCATCCTCTCATGACCGCCTTATGGGCTTCCCAGAGAATGGCAAGAGAGTCTACCGAGCCTAAGTTGTCCCTAAAATAATCTATCAAGTGTGTGCGCAGGGTCTCGAGGGAGGTCGGCGAATTGAGCAGTGTTTCGTTAAGACGCCAATGACATTGGCGAATAGGCACTGGAGTCGTAGATAAGGTAACCACGACTGGGGCATGATCAGACCAGGTGAGAGGGCCAATGTTCGTGTCCCTAAGCAAACGAAGAGCGGGAGCATTTCCAAAGAAGTAGTCAATGCGGGTGTGAGTGTTATGAGGGTGAGAAAAGAAGGTGTAGGAGCGCGCCGTAGGATTGTCCACTCGCCAAAGGTCATACAAAGAGTGGGCGCGGATCAGCCTGCGGAACTCCCTTGCAAGTTGGGCCAACCTATGGGGGGTTGGGCCCTGGGGTAACGCCAGACGATCCGCCCGTTCAGAGAAGACCATGTTAAAGTCTCCCCCCACCAGCCAAGCTGATGGTGGGAGAGCGCGCAGACGGGAGAATACCCGGCGCAAGAACGGGATCTGTGCTGAATTGGGGGCATAGACATTGCATAAAACAATCGGGGCACCATAAAGGAGCCCCTCCAAGATAACAAACCGGCCACCTGGGTCTATGTGGGAAGTCGTCACTGTAATTGGGCAGGATCGAGAAAGAAGGATAGCCACCCCAGCTCTCCGTCGATTGTGGAAGGCTGAAAAAGCTACGGGAAAATAATGCTTAGCGAAGGCAAAAGTACCAGCGCGGTCAAAATGAGTCTCCTGAAGAAACGCCACATCCGCTCGTAAGGAGCGGAGTTCTCTAAGGACATGGCGCCTTTTAATGTTGGAACCCAGGCCCTTGACATTAATTGTCACGCACCTAACCATTGGGACCCAGGATTGGAGGACAGTGGCGGATTGCAATAAGCTCACCCATCTCACATGACGCTGGCAAGTTTCCCTCGGAGAGGCAAAAGGGCAATCCACAAACAGGAACCCAAAGTCGAGGCAGGGTCTCTAGATCAGGGAGGGGGGGGAAAGAGAGGGAGGGAGGGAGGCAAAAGACATCATAAATGACAAAGTAAAAATAAAAACAGTTAAACAATACTTTGTGGGCGAGGCTAAGTCACTCGCCTGGGGACCAATGAGGGCAGCCAGAGGTCCAATCAGGATCAATGGCCGCACAGTCCAAGTATCCCCTTAGGGGGGAGAGCGTGGACAGGAGGTCGGAGGGGAGGCGGTGGATCCCCAACCACCAGTAAAAAGAAGGAAGGAAGGGGAGTCACCGGAACCCCACCCCGCCCCACTCCGCTAAAACAATCCAATAATAAGCATAATAGATGAGACCCGTAGACCTAAAAAAGAAAAAAAAAGAAGCAAACATAACATTAAGGCATGCAGATTCCAAAGCACCACCGAGAAAAGGGAGAACGTCTCAAGGGGGGGGCAGCCTCCTCAGGGATCAGTCTCCAGCCGGGGCCTCCGAGTGGTCACCACCGCGGAGGATGCATGACGTCGTCTGGGCTCCAATCGTTGCCAAACCGGTGGTGGGGGAGGGGGTGGAGAGAATAGCTCCCAGTCTGTTAAATCCGGCAGGGGAACATCCAATAGGTCACAGAAGAGAGGCAAATCCGCAAAGGAGCGAAGCGTAGCGGAGCGACCATCCCTACGAGCAATGAGAGCAAACGGAAATCCCCACCGGTAAGGAATTTGGTGCTCCTGAAGAATCTGGAGGAGGGGTCGGAGATGGCGGCGTTTCTGGAGGGTGATTAGCGACAGATCCTGATAGAATTGTAGTGGAGCTCCCTGAAACTCGAAGTCTTTGAGTTTGCGCACTTTGCTCATTATAGCCTCTTTAAGGGTGAAGTCGTGGAGGCAGCAGATGACATCACGGGGTGTGGCGGAAGATCCTCTGGGTCGAAGGGCTCGATGTGCCCTATCAAACTTAATTTTGTGGGACGGGGGCTCCTGCAGTATAGTGTTGAAGACAGCCTCCAGCAGAACAGGCAGATCCTCAGATTGGTCAGCCTCTGGGAGTCCCTTGATGCGTACATTGTTGCGCCGGCCCCTGTTGTCAAGATCCTCCAAGTGGCGTTGCATGTCCCGTATAGCTGAACCCTGTTCAGTGGTAGTATCATGCAGTGAGGCAACATAGTCTCTGGTAGTGTCATGGTCATTCTCCAGCGTGTCCATTCGGTTAGCAATGGAGTGTAAATCAGTGCGGAGGGTAGCAATTTCAGATCGGAAGGATGCTGTGATTTCCGCAACCATACTTTTAAGGTCTTGTTTAGTAGGAAGTTGAGGAAGAAGGTCCGCCATGGATGATGGTGCTGAAGATGGGCCTGGAATGCAGCTCTGGGGGTACAGGACTGGAGGGGGGAGGCATAATCCTTGGGAGTGTGGGGCGGAGGAGCCCCTACGCCAGCGCCTTCCACCGCGCCATCCCCCCTGAGCTATGGAGGGGAGGGGCGATGGGGGAAGATAGTAGATGGGGGGCCACAGAGACCAGCTCTGTGGCCACAGGCTGCAACTCATCAGCGGTGTAGGAGGGAGCAGAGCCACCGACCTCAGAACTCCTTGAGAAGCTGGAAACATCCGGGGTCCTCTCATGCCGCTCTGCCAGGAGTGCTGGTGAAGCAGAATGTAGTTGCTGGGACATCCCAGGGTGAGGAGACTGTGGGAGCACTCGTGCTGGGGAAACTCTGGGTTGCCCAGGCGCTGACAGGGATCTCTGTTGAAGCGGCGCTCCGCTGGCTGACAGGGGGAGCGCGGGAGGAGAGAAGCTGCGCTGCGATCCCTGTGCCTGGAGAGCGGAGGGAATCCAAGATGGCCGCCCCGCAGCAGCCTGGCCCGGTAGAGAAGGCCACTGGGCCAGAAAGGCGTCCAGGGTGGCCCCCCCAGACCTCTCCACGGGCGCTGGGGTGCCCGGGGCCACCTTCCTCGGTAGCGCTGCGCTGCCCATACTGCGCCTGCTGAGGGGTCCACGGGTCTCAGTAGCGAGCGGAGGAGCGGAGAAGGACCTGCGCGCGTGCTACTCCATGCGCGTCCAGGCCCACCCCTTTGACGTTATCACCCACCCCCACCACCACCAAGGACGCCAGGGGCGGGGGGGGGGGGGGGGGGGGCCGGGGCGGCGCGCCGGGGGGCGGGGGGGGGGGGGAGGGTGGATGTTTTTTTTTTTTTTCTTCTCCTCTCTTGTTTTTTTTTTTATTTTTAAGACAAAAAACCAAAAAAAAAAATAATTATACCACCCCCCCCCCCCCCACCGCACCCCCCCCCAAAAATTTTATTTTCACCTCAAATTTTTTATTTTTTTTCCAATAATCCCCAATCTTTATTTTTTGATGTACTCCCCTTCTTTTAGGGGGGGGTATTTTTTTTTTTTTTTTTTTGGGGGGGGGGGGAAAACATTAAAGCCACCACCCCCCCACCAACCACCAGGGGGGAAAAAGGAGAGTGGGCGGGGGGGGGAACAGAAAAAACCAAAAATAATTAAAAGGCCAGAAAAAGTGCCCCCCCCCCCCCACCCCCCCCGCCCCCCCTTTTTATTAAATTTTTTTTGAAGGTTGGCCTCCCCTTTTTATTCCCCCCCCAGTTGTTGGTTTTTTTGTTTTTTTTTTTTCCCCCCGTGTTACCCCCAAAGGCGCTATACACAAAAATTTTTCCCCCCCGGCCCCCCCATACCAAAAGGGTTTTTTGCTTTAGAAGTCCTTTATATTGTTCCTTTTCCTTTGGCCCTTTCCAAAATGCAGTTCCCCATTTCATTGCATGTTTTTGTTATTTCATGTGCTGGAGCTGTTTTCAAGAGATTGCCATACAATAAATATGTATATAGATTCCTTTAAAGTGCACCTGCCATGTGCTCGAAACAGGGACATCAACAAGGGTTAACCTATTAGGTGCTGCAAGCATCCACCATACGGCACCTAATTCAGTCGCTAAAATCTCAAAGCTGTACAGACTGCATTTCATGGGGACTCCATTAGGGGGAGCTAACATGTGCAGTGAGCTAGTGGTGGCGGTAGGCAAACAACCGAACAACTGTGTGAAGGGAAACTGAGAATTTGAAGCTTTGTATCTTAAAAAGGACTTTTCATCACTTCCACCCAGTCCATCTTGTTGCATCCTACAATAGGTGCTGCTTCACTGATTCCGGCGCAGTTGGAATTTTTTCTATAGCCCATACTGTTCCAAAGAAATCATTGCTGCTTTTATCACCATTATGCCCTCTGCTGTCAGGTGGGCGGTCTCTGTCTGTCTGCTCCAGCCTAGGACCGCCCACCTGACAGTAGAGAGCATAACTGCTGAAAGTAGCAAAAATGATTGCTCAGGAACGGTGGGGGCTAGAGAAAAAATTCCAACTGCATCGGAATCAGTAGCGGGCCGACTATTGAAGGATACAACGAGTTGGAGATGGTGGAAGTAGTGAAAGGTCCTCATAAAAAGTAGAATTTCCCTGCTGCACACCACCATGAACCCCTTCATCATCCCAAGTTGCAAAAATTTTTATTTAGATTTTTCTAGTAATGAATATTTTTTTATTCTAGTTTCGAGTCCAAGGGGAAACAGGACACGTCGGGTAACAGCGCTGTGCTAAAACTGGCGAAGGAAGACGAAGTGTGGCTTAGAATGGGAACCGGCGCCCTCCATGGGGATCATCAACGTTACTGCACCTTCTGCGGGTTCCTGCTCTTTGAGACTAAATGAGAACATTGGAATGCGAGGTTTCTAATCTTGGTTGGTGTCGTATTCACACACGAAGAGGAAATAGAAAGAGATGAAAGGAACTTGTACCCTGAAAAATAACAAAATTTTTTTACATTTTTCCTAAATGACCTAAACTATGTATATATTACATGTATGCCTATATGCAAGGGTTAAGGGGTTCCTAAAGCAAGGCTTAATATGGGTACTACTTAATAGGACCACATCCCTAACCATCTGGGTTGAGGCCATAGCTATGGGGGTGCAGTGGTAGTAACTCTAAGTGCAGTAACTCTCCTATGCACTTAGATGATACCAGTACTATCAATGGAACACAGCAGGATGGGGGCTTTGATACAAATGTTGCACTGGGGGCCCATAAGCATCAAGTTATGGATCTACACCTGGGACAAGGGGGTTTGGGTCTTGTTTACCCCAGAGTTTTTGGGTTAATTCCCCAAAGGTAAGTCCAGTACAGAATGGATCCCTGCACGTGGATTAAAAGGATGTAGCAACCTCTTTTGGCACCTCGCTCCAGGGACCCCATAGCAGCTGAATTCCCTTATTTAAATTTTTTGAATTGCCCGTGACCCTTATAATTCTAGTTTTTGATCAGCTGTTCATTAAATCTGCTGAGATCTAATGTCATTTACAACATATCATCTATGGTCTGTAGAAGCCAGTCCCAGTTTAAAGCAAAAGGCTCAAACACTATGCAGGTAGTCACAGCCCCGCCCCTAATATTTGTATCAATACAGACTGTTGGGTGGAGATGGTCTCTAGTATCAGATAAGATGCCACTGGACTCTTTCCACGTCTTTGCCAGGTTTACATTGTTCTTTATTGTATTAGAATCCTCAGTTCTGTCCTCACATGACCTTGTGGTAACATCAATATTCGAGAATAAAATTAGTTCCTGTTTGTCTGAAATGTTCTTATTTGTACGGCAGCCATATACACCGAGCACTGCATAAGAGTGAACACAACGTGGAATTTCCAGGAATCTTCACTTAGAATTGCATTATAGTGTGCCATCATTATTCCTGAGGGAAATGTCTGGATACATTGTATGAAACTGCCCATAGTGGTAACATATAGAAGTGACGCACCCTAGTGACCGGGGGACTGCCTGACCATGTAGCCATAAATGTACAGAAATAGCAAGAAAAGCGCTAAATTCTAATAGCATTACAGATTTGTTTCTTCATATATTACATGTCAGCAGAACAATCGTCTACTACACCACACAGACACCTCTATTACCACCACACGGGCCCTCTCACCCGTCCTCTATATACTACACCACACAGGAGGGGCAGATCCTCTATATACTACACCACACAGGACCCCTCCCCCCGGGAGAGGACAGATCCTCTATATACTACACCGCACAGAAGAGAGGACAGATCCTCTATATACTACACCACACAGGAGAGAGGACAGATCCTCTATATACTACACCACACAGGACAGAGAGGACAGATCCTCTATATACTACACCACACAGGAGAGAGGACAGATCCTCTATATAGTACACCACACAGGAGAGAGGACAGATCCTCTATATACTACACCGCACAGGAAGGCAGATCCTCTATATACTACACCACACAGGAGAGAGAGGACAGATCCTCTATATACTACACCGCACAGGAGAGAGGACAGATCCTCTATATACTACACCACACAGCAGAGAGGACAGATCCTCTATATACTACACCACACAGGAGAGAGGACAGATCCTCTGTATACTACACCACACAGGAGAGAGGACACATCCTCTATATACTACACCACACAGGAGAGAGGACAGATCCTCTATATACTACACCACACAGGAGAGATCCTCTATATACTACACCACACAGGACAGATCCTCTATATACTACACCACACAGGAGAGAGGACAGATCCTCTATATACTACACCACACAGGACAGATCCTCTATATACTACACCACACAGGAGAGAGGACAGATCCTCTATATACTACACCACACAGGACAGATCCTCTATATACTACACCGCACAGGACAGATCCTCTATATACTACATCACACAGGAGAGAGGACAGATCCTCTATATACTACACCACACAGGAGAGAGGACAGATCCTCTATATACTACACCACACAGGAGAGAGGACAGATCCTCTATATACTACACCACACAGGACAGATCCTCTATATACTACACCACACAGGACAGATCCTCTATATACTACACCACACAGGAGAGAGGACAGATCCTCTATATACTACACCACACAGGACAGATCCTCTATATACTACACCACACAGGAGAGAGGACAGATCCTCTATATACTACACCACACAGGAGAGAGAGGACAGATCCTCTATATACTACACCACACAGGAGAGAGGACAGATCCTCTATATACTACACCACACAGGAGAGAGGACAGATCCTCTATATACTACACCACACAGGAGAGAGGACAGATCCTCTATATACTACACCACACAGGAGAGATCCTCTATATACTACACCGCACAGGAGAGATCCTCTATATACTACAGCACACAGGAGAGAGGACAGATCCTCTATATACTACACCACACAGGACAGATCCTCTATATACTACACCACACAGGAGAGAGAGGACAGATCCTCTATATACTACACCACACAGGAGAGAGGACAGATCCTCTATATACTACACCACACAGGAGAGAGGACAGATCCTCTATATACTACAGCACACAGGAGAGAGAACAGATCCTCTATATACTACACCACAGAGGACAGATCCTCTATATACTACACCACACAGGACAGATCCTCTATATACTACACCACACAGGAGAGAGGACAGATCCTCTATATACTACACCACACAGGAGAGAGGACAGATCCTCTATATACTACACCGCACAGGAGAGAGGACAGATCCTCTATATACTACACCGCACAGGAGAGAGGACAGATCCTCTATATACTACACCACACAGGAGAGATCCTCTATATACTACACCACACAGGAGAGAGGACGGATCCTCTATATACTACACCACACAGGACAGATCCTCTATATACTACACCACACAGGAGAGAGGACAGATCCTCTATATACTACACCACATAGGAGAGAGGACAGATCCTCTATATACTACACCACACAGGAGAGATCCTCTATATACTACACCACACAGGAGAGAGGACAGATCCTCTATATACTACACCGTACAGGAGAGAGTACAGATCCTCTATATACTACACCACACAGGAGAGAGGACAGATCCTCTATATACTACACCACACAGGAGAGAGGACAGATCCTCTATATACTACACCGCACAGGAGAGATCCTCTATATACTACACCACACAGGACAGATCCTCTATATACTACACCACACAGGAGAGAGAGGACAGATCCTCTATATACTACACCACAGAGGAGAGAGGACAGATTCTCTATATACTACACCGCACAGGAGAGAGGACAGATCCTCTATATACTACACCATACAGGAGAGAGGACAGATCCTCTATATACTACACCGCACAGGACAGATCCTCTATATACTACACCACACAGGAGAGAGGACAGATCCTCTATATACTACACCGCACAGGAGAGAGGACAGATCCTCTATATACTACACCACACAGGAGAGAGGACAGATCCTCTATATACTACACCGCACAGGAGAGAGGACAGATCCTCTATATACTACACCGCACAGGAGAGAGGACAGATCCTCTATATACTACACCACACAGGAGAGAGGACAGATCCTCTATATACTACACCACACAGCAGAGGACAGATCCTCTATATACTACACCACACAGGAGAGAGGACAGATCCTCTATATACTACACCACACAGGAGAGAGGACAGATCCTCTATATACTACACCACACAGGAGAGAGGACAGATCCTCTATATACTACACCGCACAGGAGAGAGGACAGATCCTCTATATACTACACCACATAGGACAGATCCTCTATATACTACACCACACAGGAGAGAGGACAGATCCTCTATATACTACACCACACAGGAAAGATCCTCTATATACTACACCACACAGGACAGAGGACAGATCCTCTATATACTACACCACACAGGAGAGAGGACAGATCCCCTATATACTACACCACACAGGACAGATCCTCTATATACTACACCGCACAGGAGAGAGGACAGATCCTCTATATACTACACCGCACAGGAGAAAGGACAGATCCTCTATATACTACACCGCACAGGACAGATCCTCTATATACTACACCACACAGGAGAGAGAGGACAGATCCTCTATATACTACACCACACAGGAGAGAGAGGACAGATCCTCTATATACTACACCACACAGGAGAGAGGACAGATCCTCTATATACTACACCACACAGGACAGAGGACAGATCCTCTATATACTACACCACACAGGACAGATCCTCTATATACTACACCTCACAGGAGAGAGGACAGATCCTCTATATACTACACCGCACAGGAGAGAGGATCCCTTTCTACACCGAGGAGATCCTCTATATACTACACCACACAGGACAGATCCTCTATATACTACACCGCACAGGAGAGAGGACAGATCCTCTATATACTACACCGCACAGGAGAGAGGGACAGATCCTCTATATACACAGAGGACAGATCCTCTATATACTACACCACACAGGAGAGAGGACAGATCCTCTATATACTACACCGCACAGGAGGCAGATCCTCTATATACTACACCACACAGGGGAGAGGACAGATCCTCTATATACTACACCGCACAGGAGAGAGGACAGATCCTCTATATACTACACCACACAGGAGAGAGGACAGATCCTCTATATACTACACCACACAGGAGAGAGGACAGATCCTCTATATACTACACCACACAGGAGAGACGTCCTCTATATACCACACCACACAGGGGGACAGATCCTCTATATACTACACCACACAGGAGAGAGGGATCCTCTATATACTACACCACACAGGAGAGAGGACAGATCCTCTATATACTACACCACACAGGACAGATCCTCTATATACTACACCACACAGGAGAGAGGACAGATCCTCTATATACTACACCACACAGGACAGATCCTCTATATACTACACCACACAGGAGAGAGGACAGATCCTCTATATACTACACCACACAGGAGAGAGGACAGATCCTCTATATACTACACCACACAGGAGAGATCCTCTATATACTACACCACACAGGAGAGAGGACAGATCCTCTATATACTACACCACACAGGAGAGAGGACAGATCCTCTATATACTACACCACACAGGAGAGAGGACAGATCCTCTATATACTACACCGCACAGGAGAGAGGATGGATCCTCTATATACTACACCACACAGGACAGATCCTCTATATACTACACCGCACAGGAGAGAGGACAGATCCTCTATATACTACACCACACAGGAGAGAGGACAGATCCTCTATATACTACACCACACAGGACAGAGGACAGATCCTCTATATACTACACCACACAGGACAGATCCTCTATATACTACACCTCACAGGAGAGAGGACAGATCCTCTATATACTACACCGCACAGGAGAGATCCTCTATATACTACACCACACAGGACAGATCCTCTATATACTACACCGCACAGGAGAGAGGACAGATCCTCTATATACTACACCGTACAGGAGAGAGGACAGATCCTCTATATACTACACCACACAGGAGAGAGGACAGATCCTCTATATACTACACCGCACAGGACAGATCCTCTATATACTACATCACACAGGGGAGAGGACAGATCCTCTATATACTACACCGTACAGGAGAGAGGACAGATCCTCTATATACTACACCACACAGGAGAGAGGACAGATCCTCTATATACTACACCACACAGGAGAGAGGACAGATCCTCTATATACTACACCACACAGGAGAGATCCTCTATATACTACACCGCACAGGAGAGAGGACAGATCCTCTATATACTACACCACACAGGAGAGAGGACAGATCCTCTATATACTACACCACACAGGAGAGAGGACAGATCCTCTATATACTACACCACACAGGACAGATCCTCTATATACTACACCACACAGGAGAGAGGACAGATCCTCTATATACTACACCACACAGGAGAGAGGACAGATCCTCTATATACTACACCGCACAGGAGAGAGGACAGATCCTCTATATACTACACCACACAGGAGAGAGGACAGATCCTCTATATACTACACCACACAGGAGAGATCCTCTATATACTACACCACACAGGAGAGAGGACAGATCCTCTATATACTACACCACACAGGAGAGAGGACAGATCCTC
This sequence comes from Leptodactylus fallax, assembly GCA_947044405.1. NCBI lineage: Eukaryota > Metazoa > Chordata > Amphibia > Anura > Leptodactylidae > Leptodactylus > Leptodactylus fallax. Next base: position 210,921 of record CAMRHE010000238.1, on the reverse strand, counting down.
TATATACTACACCACACAGGAGAGAGGACAGATCCTCTATATACTACACCGCACAGGAGAGAGGATGGATCCTCTATATACTACACCACACAGGACAGATCCTCTATATACTACACCGCACAGGAGAGAGGACAGATCCTCTATATACTACACCACACAGGAGAGAGGACAGATCCTCTATATACTACACCACACAGGAGAGAGAGGACAGATCCTCTATATACTACACCGCACAGGACAGATCCTCTATATACTACACCACACAGGACAGATCCTCTATATACTACACCACACAGGAGAGAGGACAGATCCTCTATATACTACACCACACAGGACAGATCCTCTATATACTACACCACACAGGACAGATCCTCTATATACTACACCACACAAGACAGATCCTCTATATACTACACCACACAGGACAGAGGACAGATCCTCTATATACTACACCACACAGGAGAGAGAGGACAGATCCTCTATATACTACACCGCACAGGACAGATCCTCTATATACTACACCACACAGGACAGATCCTCTATATACTACACCACACAGGAGAGAGGACAGATCCTCTATATACTACACCACACAGGACAGATCCTCTATATACTACACCACACAGGAGAGAGAGGACAGATCCTCTATATACTACACCGCACAGGACAGATCCTCTATATACTACACCACACAGGACAGATCCTCTATATACTACACCACACAGGACAGATCCTCTATATACTACACCACACAGGACAGATCCTCTATATACTACACCACACAGGACAGAGGACAGATCCTCTATATACTACACCACACAGGAGAGAGAGGACAGATCCTCTATATACTACACCACACAGGAGAGAGAGAGGACAGATCCTCTATATACTACACCACACAGGAGAGAGGACAGATCCTCTATATACTACACCACACAGGAGAGAGAGGACAGATCCTCTATATACTACACCGCACAGGACAGATGCTCTATATACTACACCGCACAGGACAGATCCTCTATATACTACATCACACAGGAGAGAGAGGACAGATCCTCTATATACTACACCGCACAGGACAGATGCTCTATATACTACACCGCACAGGACAGATCCTCTATATACTACACCACACAGGAGAGAGGACAGATCCTCTATATACTACACCACACAGGAGAGATCCTCTATATACTACACCACACAGGACAGATCCTCTATATACTACACCACACAGGACAGATCCTCTATATACTACACCGCACAGGACAGATCCTCTATTATACTACACCGCACAGGAGAGAGGACAGATCCTCTATATACTACACCACACAGGACAGATCCTCTATATACTACACCACACAGGAGAGAGGACAGATCCTCTATATACTACACCACACAGGAGAGAGGACAGATCCTCTATATACTACACCACACAGGAGAGAGGACAGATCCTCTATATACTACACCACACAGGACAGATCCTCTATATACTAAACCACACAGGAGAGAGGACAGATCCTCTATATACTACACCACACAGGAGAGAGGACAGATCCTCTATATACTACACCACACAGGAGAGAGAGGACAGATCCTCTATATACTACACCACACAGGAGAGAGGACAGATCCTCTATATACTACACCACACAGGAGAGAGAGAGGACAGATCCTCTATATACTACACCACACAGGACAGATCCTCTATATACTACACCACACAGGAGAGAGGACAGATCCTCTATATACTACACCACACAGGAGAGAGGACAGATCCTCTATATACTACACCACACAGGAGAGAGAGAGGACAGATCCTCTATATACTACACCACACAGGACAGATCCTCTATATACTACACCGCACAGGAGAGAGGACAGATCCTCTATATACTACACCACACAGGAGAGAGGACAGATCCTCTATATACTACACCACACAGGAGAGAGGACAGATCCTCTATATACTACACCGCACAGGAGAGCTGACACAGCCGCCATATAAATTAATGTTTTAAAAGTGAGAGGACCCTTGCAGAGTTTGGCCAAAACTTTTACAATTTGTCAGATTGGTGCTTTAATCCACATATTTTCACTGTGCATTATGTGGCTTGCGGTGTATATATATATAGAAGAACTGTCAGCGCAGACTAGAAGTCTCTCTCCTTGGATAAAAGCAATTTAGTCAACTTTTTGAAGATTTAAACTGCTGTCAAAATCTATAAACCTAGTGTAGACGGCTGACAGGCGCTCGGGAGCTTTTGATTATTGTGTTCCCTCTGAAAAGCTGGAGCAGCACCTGCACAAAAAGTTAATTACCAGCCATAGAAAGCCATAGGACCCTACTGGTGAGCATGTATTATGGATTTTTGGGCTAAGACTTTCTTTTTATCTTAAATTCAAAAGAAATTGATCTATGATGTTTTATTTTAGCCAAAAGCTTTGGAATTTTTTAGATTTTGAAGAAAAGATCCTGAAGATCAAAATAAAATGGTACTAAATTTATTTAGTGTTTTTGCATCAATTTGAATACTACTGAATTAAAAAAAAAATTGAGTGCTGACTACAGGGTTTGCGCAAGACTAGAAATCAATGGCCATTCCTTAGCATGGAGGTCCAACACCTGGTGCCCTCACCCATCCACTCCTGTGGGTGCACAGTGCACAAAGCCTTAAGCAGACAGCGCCATACACCGTGTAGTGGCCATGCAGTGTCATTGCAACTGAATGTGAGCTGGGCAGCAGCACCCCAGCATGACCACTACACAGTGTATGGCGCTGTCTGCTTCTGAATCTGTGTAACAGCTGATTGGTAGGGGTGCCGGGTGTCTGGTGAGGAAATCTTTTTGCATATTCTTTCCTAGAATTCTTAGCAGATCATGCATAACCTTTAAGACTCTGCAAACCTGAAAGATGTCCTCAAAGAGAAAAAGTACCCCCTGACCCACATTGACAGTCTTTCACCTAGTGAACCAATACCCAGCTCTGCACGGACGAGAGATTTAATCCCGGACTTAATCCCAGATCTTTTCACTAGGCTTCTTTAAACTAAGGCATTGATCTATAAGGAGCTACTTTTCCAAAAACTAGCGCTAGAGCGACATTTTTCTTTTTTCATCAGGGAAAACTTATTTGCATATATTTTTACCCCCATTGACCTATCCCTAGAATAAGCCATAGTCTTGGACAACCCCTATCATTTCTTAATATATCTGATACAGAGCTCCAAACCCTCTGCATAGACATGGGGTTAGGCAATGTTCACCTCTCCGTGTTTATTACAGAAACAGAAAAACAAAAATAATGGAATTGCTGGATCTGTTATAGGACGGACAATAGAGATGGGAGATCCGATATGGAACACGCAGGGATCAGTACGAATTTTCCAAAAAGTTTGGGTTCGACCAAAGCTGAATCTTTTTTGGGTATGCCAACCTTCATCATAGTTGTTTATTGAACTCTGGGGTCTCTTCAGGTTTCAGAGTAGTCCAGGTCCAGGGTATGTTTGCAAAAATGATAGAAGCACTTACCTTTTCTGGGCTCCGCCGCCACATCTTCCAGTGTTGCGGACTTCTTCCTGGGCTGTCCACCATGTCAACGACTCCATGTGGGTGCATTGATGTCATCATGCTTTGATTGAAATCATACAAGGATCAAAGAGCTGATCGGTGGGGGGGCCCAGGTGTAGGACCCCGCCATTGTTTAATTCGATGACCTATCTTAAGCATAGGTTATCACTTATTTAGCCCGGAAATCCCTTTTAAAGACAGCCTTCAATATTTTTCCGGGTGCGCCATGCTACAATTATAATTTAGACTTAATGTTGCAGTAGGAGGAAGAACTGATGGCCTGATTCGCTTGCGATTACATGCAGAGCTGGAGTGAATGGGAGGATTATTGCTACGGATGGTGCGGAGCGCTGATGGAATCATCTACTTTACACATCGCAGGGATGAATGGAGTTTAATGTGTTAATAAGCCATAATTGCTTTTTCTATTAGGACGGATTGTGTGCAGACAATCACCTACTGATGATGCAATGACGGAGGGCAAAGGAACAGAACATGAATTATTTCATGGAAATGTTATGAAGATTTTTGATATTGAAAATTTAACCCTGTCACTACCAGGACCAAATTTGATGCCAAGGGGCAGGGTGAAAAAGCTTTACTTCCTGGTTCTGTGTCTGTGTCAGGGGGGAGGAGGGAGCTGCAGGTGAGAGCAGGAAGAAAGATGACATACTGTTACTGTTACCTAGAGACTCCAGTGACCCCGAGTATAGAGAGCAGAAAAATGGACTCTCTGGAAAGGTGAGAGGTGCACAAAAGGAGCACAAAAAATGAGCAATTACGTGAATGAATGTGTTTAAGGCCAAAGCCCCACGTAGTGGGCCGCAGCAAAAAAGTGCAGCGGGAAAAAACGTGGCGGAAATTCATTGCATTTTTTCCCACAGCGCTTTTCACAGGACATTCAGACTTTCTGCTTCCATTATAACTATAGGGAAACCTCCGGCATTTCCTTAGGTATAATTGACATACTGCGATTTCCAAAACTGCAACGGTTTTCAACATCGCAGCGTTTCCCCTGTGTGTATTTTTCTGCAATGTGTGAATGAGAAATCCTCCTAAACCAGTGGACATCCTGGGGACGGGCATCGAGATTGTGAACACCTATAAGTACCTGGGTTTGCTCCTTAATAATAAGCTGGACTGGGCAGATCATATGGAGGCCCTGTACAGGAAGGGCCACAGCAGGCTCTACCTGCTTAGGAAGCTGAGAGCCTTTGGAATCCGGGGGGCACTTCTTAGGATTTTTTACAACTCGGTAGTGGCATCAGCCATCTTCTTCTTTGTCACCTCTCCCCCTGTATCACCTCCAGCGACCCCAAGGGAAAATATAGAGACATTTCTATCCTCTTCCTATTCACTGCCATTTACTATATATACTATATGGAATGGATTTTTATTTTCCTATGAATTGCTGGACTTGTTTTACTTGTCTTGATGCCTTATCAGTTTTTTTTCAACTTTTTAAATTTTCAAACAAACAACCTAAATTCCTTACATCTATATTCACTGGTTTGGAGTCATTTATAGTCAGTACCATGTGATTTCTAGGACACGATTCCCCTCATTAGTATAATTGTCTCTATTGATACATGGAACACAAGAAGATTTACCCAACTCTTATAATTAGCAGAACATTTTCAAGAAAAGACACAAAAATAAGTAAAATGCATTAAATTGACTGTAAAGAGAAATACACAAATAATTATAGACAATAAATATCAAAGAGACAAAGAAAAACATTTATTTTGCCTTCTAATATCATTATAATATATGCAGAAGATGTCTTAGAAGAACATCCGGCTGTGACTGCGCCCACAGAAGTGTCTGCACATTACAACAATATTTCAGAAACCAGATCCAATTTTTATACAGGTTTTTTTTTAGAAAAACTACAAAGCTTCTATTGATGTATAATGGAAACTCTTATTTGTTCCAGGCAAGGTTTCTCTGGGTTTTGCAAGACAACATAAAGTCCTCCAACCAAGAATGAGAATGTAATGCACAGATGTACATAGGAATGCTAAGACAGAATGTGTCTATCTCATATCTATCTATCTATCTATCTATCTATCTATCTATCTATCTCATATCTATCTATCTATCTATCTATCTATCTATCCCATATCTATCTATCTATCTATCTCAACTATCTATCTATCTATCTATCTATCTATCTATCTACTACTATCTCTCATATCTATCTCTCATATCTATCTGTCTATCTCATATCTATCTATCTATCTATCTATCTATCTCCTATCTATCTATCTATCTATCTCATATCTATCTATCTCCTATCTATCTATCTATCTATCTATCTATCTATCATATCTATCTATCTATCTCTCATATCTATCTGTCTATCTATCTATCTATCTATCTCATCTACTATCTATCTATCTATCTATCTATCTATCTCCTATCTATCATCTATCTATCTATCTCACTATCTATCTATCTATCTATCTCATATCTATCTATCTATCTATCTCATATCTATCTATCTATCTATCTATCTATCTCCTATCTATCTATCTATCTCATATCTATCTATCTATCTATCTATCTATCCATCCATGTTCTATCTATCTATCTATCTATCTATCTATCTATCTCATATATACCTATCTATCTATTACATATCTATATTTTATCTATCTATCTATCTATCTATCTATCTATCTACATATCTATCTATCTATCTCATCATCTATCTCAATATCTATCTCATATCTATCTATCTATCTATCTCATATCTATCTATCTATCTATCTATCTATCTATCTCATATCTATCTATCTATCTATCTCATATCTATCTCATATCTATCTCATATCTATCTATCTATCTATCTCATATCTATCTATCTATCTATCTATCTCATATCTATCTATCTCATATCTATCTATCTCATATCTATCTATCTCATATCTATCTCATATCTATCTATCTATCTATCTCATATCTATCTCTCTCATATCTATCTATCTATCTAGAAAAGAAAAATGTAGTAGCACTCTAATATAGCTCAAGGGTATATAAAGAACTGAGATAAAACCTGCATTACTGCTAGTATTAACATATATAAAATAATGTAACTATAAATAAATATATAAATGTGAGGTTCTTCGTTATACATATTTAATCAAACAGTAAGAAGCCCTGTACAGTACCTTCCCCAACAAGGCGACCTCGTTCAGGTAGGACCCTACACTAATACCTCTATTTGACCCAAAATAAGTCTACAATGTGAACACAGGGCAATAACATACCTCTCTTGGAACCAGAACAGGTCTACAGTGCGAACACGGGGCAAACAGGATCCAGAGCATACTCTACTTAAAATAGCCCAGGGGCAAATGGGGAACTGGGAAACATCCTTTGTTCCATTTAAATAAACCCGTGCTACTGAATGGGAGTGCAAGCCCAATATGAGGAGACCACACCCCTCATCTGTCTATCTATCTATCTATCTATCTATCTATCTATCATATCTATCTCAATCTATCTATCTATCTATCTATCTATCTATCTATCTATCTCATCTATCTATCTATCTATCTCTCCTATCTATCTATCTATCTATCTCACATCTATCTATCTATCTATCTATCTATCTATCTATCTCATATCTATCTATCTGTTAACCCCCTAAGGTTGTGACCTAATATTGTCTCATTGTAAGACCCTGAATTATAAAATTATCATATCATTTATCGTGCACAATCAACACACACAAAAAAACTAATAAAAAAAACCTAAACAAAATTACTGTTTTTTTGTTCCCTTGCCTCCAAAATTGAAAACATCTACTTATCTGGCAAAAAAAAAAAACAAACCTACCGTATGACTCTTAGAATATAGCGACATAGTGAAAACAGTAAAAAAAAAAAAAACACCCCCCAATAATGCTATATTCTTTTTTTTCTGTCCCCTCCCAAAAGTTTTTCAATGTATTATATGCAATCAATAAAGTTCCATTAAAAAATACTTCTGACCCTGCAAAAACCACAGCGATTACAAAGAATATCTCTTGCTCTGGAGGACATGTCCTTTATTACACACACCCCATTGATGTGAATGGACACTGTGTAATACTTCATTTCACCAGTAGGGGAACTGCAGGAAAATCAAATCCTTTCTACCAGATTTTCCTGACAGCTGATCGCTGAGGATCCCAGCACTGTTTCCTTTAGAGTCTTCATACTTCACATTTTTAGTTTCCTCAATTTGTAGCCAGTGATGAATTACAGGAACTTCTGATGCATGTTATTACTTTACGACAAGGCCATCCATGCGTTGATGCGTTTTTTTTTTTTTACTTCTCATTCACTTCAGATCTCACAGCCTACCTCCTCAGGCTGTCTCTTGTACACTTGATAAAGGGGATCTGATTTCCCCGAAACGCGTTGTGTTATTTGAGTATAATAAAGCATCTTTGGTGAAGCGTGGTCCCCACACCTCATTTTTTGGGAGATTCTCCTACCAATCGACTACATATGGAGGGCATGTTAAGTACAGATGATGGGTTTCTAATCTGAACCTGCACAGATATGGAATGCTCAAAAAATGAAAGCTATGCAAATCAAGATCTAACTGTGATATATTACGCTACAGTCAAGGATCCTGCGGGAGATAAGATGCCATTTATGTAAAGTGAACATTAAAATGGTGATGATATTCATTTCATTTGATATGTGATGTATTCTCAACCAATCATTTCATGTCAGCGCAGCAATGCTGAGATCCTGATAAGTGTGGCATATATTCCAGGTATCCGATCATCACCGCTCTGTCATATAATTGTATCCACACTTAGACTTACCTGTATCCAATCATCACCGCCATATCATCTAATTGTATCCACACTTAGACTTACCTGTATCCGATCATCACCGCCATATCATCTAATTGTATCCACACTTACATTTGCCTCTCAGTGGATGGGAAATGACTGAGTTTCTTCAATGCTATATGTATCTCACATGTGAAGGATGAATATGGAATAAAGCAGAAAAATTTTTCTCTTTGGAATCAAAGTAAAGTCTATGAAATGTAGCAGAGCTGAATTTGTCAAAATACTATTATAGCGTTAAAGTGACACTACAGCATTTTCTTTTAAGCTAGGCAACATAGTCATTGATTCAAATCATGCTATTGTTGATGCTGTCACCCATGTCTGGCACCAGTACCTGCATCTACTACCTGTACCTATGTTTAGTACTTGTATCCATGTTTAGTACCTGTAGCCATGTCTATTACCTGTATCCATGTCTAGTACCTGTACCAATGCCTAGTACCTGTTGCTATGTCTAGTAGCTGTACCCATGTGTAGTACCTGTATCCATGTCTAGTACTTGTACCCATGTTCAGCACCTATACCCATATCTAGTACCTGTATCCATGTCTAGTACCTGTATCAACTTCTAGTTCATGTACCCATGTTCAGTACCTGTATCCATGCCTAGTACCTGTATCCGTGTCTAGTACCTGTATCCGTGTCTAGTACCTGTATCCATGTTCAGTACCTGTACCCAGGTCTAGTACCTGTACCTATGTTCAGTACCTGTACCCACATGTAGTACCTGTACCAATATCTATTACCTGTATCCATGTCTAGTACCTGTACCAATGTCTAGTACCTGTATCCATGTCTAGTACCTGTATCAATTTCTAGTTCTTGTACCCATGTTCAGTACCTGTACCCCTGCCTATTACCTGTATCCGTGTCTAGTACCTGTATCCGTGTCTAGTACTTGTACCCATGTTTAGTACCTATACCCATGTCTAGCACCTGTATCCATGTCTAGCACCTGTATCCATGTCTAGTACCTGTATCCACACCTAGTACTTGTATACATGTCTAGTACCTATACCCATGTTCAGTACCTGCACCCATGTCTAATACCTGTATCCATGTCTAGTACCTGTATCCATGTTCAGTACCTGTATCCATGTCTAGCACCTGTATCCATGTCTAGCGCCTGTATCCGTGTCTAGCGCCTGTATACATGTCTAGTACCTGTACCCATGTCTAGCGCCTGTATACATGTCTAGTATCTATATCTATGTTTAGTACCTGCACCCATGTCTAGTACCTGTATCCATGTCTAGTACCTGTACCCATGTTCAGTACCTGTATCCATGTCTAGCCCCCGTATGTATGTCTAGTACCTGCACCCATTTCTAGTACCTGTACCCATGTTCAGTACCTGTACCCATGCCTAGTACCTGCACCCATGTCTAGCAATTGTACGCATACATAGCACCTGTGCCTATGTCTAGTGCTGGTGCCTATGTTTATTTCCTGTTTCTACAAAATACTGCAGAGCTAATGCTAAATCCACCTTCTAGGACCTCCTTATGTGAGGATCATATCACCATAGGAAGCTGCACCAAGTCAAGTTTGGTCCAAAACAAAACTTGGTCCAAAACAATATTTGTGAAACTACTCTTGCGAGGTTCACCCATATCTAGTATTTGGGGCTGAATGTGATACTTACAGACCTTGTTTCCTTATGATTGCTATGATTTAACCATGAAAAGAAAAGAAAAAGTGTAAGAAAAGACACAATTCCAAAGATTTTTGAACATGACCGGAATTCCTTTTTATCAAATTATCTTCAGACTGAAGGAAAAGAAAACATAAAAGATTGGATGATGATAGTGACCAAAGTCCAGTAACTGCAGAAAAGATAAGCTGAGGCGTAAACACCAATTCTGTCGGAATAAATACCAATTATTATTTTCAAAGAAAATATGAAATGACAGAAAATGGTCCAAAAATTGTCCAAAAATCACAGGGTGCACAAAAAATGTATAAGTCATTCTCATAAAATAATGTAATAAAATATCCTGTATTTTCTCAAAATTATAGACCTCAAGAAAGTGAAGGTATCGCTCCGACCAACAATGCACGTCAAGGATACGTCCATAATTCTCGGACATTGTGGTGGACCTCCATATTAGTAATACTGAAAGATTTCGTTCCTAGGAGAAAGCCAAATAATATGCAGAGACTTCCTGTTTTCTGTAGGAAATTTCTTTCCAGCAGTCACCTCACTTACAGCACACGGATGATCACAGCGATCCTGTATATGCAGATAAGACACAGAATCCACCAGTCACAGTAGGTGATGTCACAGTTTATTTGCCCCACCCTCTGTCCAATGAACTCTACACAGGCTACAGAGCATGCCCGTAGAGGTCAATAGGGTCTGGTCCAACTCCAAGAAGTCACAGATTTTAGGCCTTGTGGAAATTGCAATAATTTTTTAGACTATTTTTAAGCATTTTAATTATATTTTTTTAACCCTTAGGACACATAATGCAATGACTGTGGCTTTTTTAAAGGGCCAGCTCGTACTGAGCCAATGTCCTGCTGCCCCAATTTATTAAAGGGATCCTTCCCCTCCACTTTGGGACTGAGTAATAAGGACGTTGCGTTGGATTGTTTTCTGACTGTGCCTTTTGTCCGCTGCCTTCTCTGAACTTCTGCCTATTTACTGTATTGCCAGAACTTGTGCCAGCCCTAACCACTCCCTACCTGACAACGACTACTGCCTAATAATTCTGTACAGCTTCCTGGTGCTACCAACTAGTATCGCTCTCCCCTCTACTTTAGGCCTGAGTAATAAGGTTCTTTAAGGTTCCTGTAATGAGCAAAGTTTGGCCTGGTTTGTTTTCTGACCAAGTCTTTTGTCCGTTGTCTTCTCTGAATTTCTGCTTATATACGTCACTGCCCACCTGACTACGACTACTGTACATTAATTCTGTACATGTTTTTGGTGTCACATCAGCGGTTTCTGAGAGATACTACTTCTATGTTTATGTCCAGGGCAGGGCCGATTCTTTTCTGCTTCTTGAGGCGATAATTGAAAAATTGAAACGACGCTTCCAAAGTTAGAAAATTAGGCCTGACTACGACTACCACTGAGCACGGAAGCCACCTGACTGATACATCACTGAAACCCCGTTGCATGTGCAGTGATTAAAAGAAGCTGGGGATGTATACCCTATGACAACTAGACATAGGGATGAGGGACAACTGAGGATCCCTTTAATTTTCATGTATTGTAGAACAATCATAAGGGCCCCATTGCTATGATTATGCAGCGAGTTACCAACCTGGGTTATCCCCATTGATTATCCTTAGGATAGGTCCTCAATATTAGATTGATGGGGTCTGACATTTTCCACGTTACAGGCCAATGACGTCACGTTCATTGATCATATGGCCTGTTTGTAGCTCAGCCCCATTCAAGTGAAAGGGACTGAGCTGCAATACCACTATTCAATGTGTGGTGCTGTGCTTGGTATTGATGCAGTCTCTTCATAGAGCTGTTTGGTGGGGGTGTCAGGTGTCGGACCTCCATTAGTCTGACATTGATAACCTATCCTAAGGCAAGATCAATATCGGGGACTCGGAATATCCCTTTAAGGCTCATCTGCGTGGACATCAAACTGGACCTCAGAAATCATGGTGCCGCAGTGATTTCCGGTGGTGACATCCCATCTCCTAGGAGAGATAAGAACATCAAGATGAGCGGAAAAAGTCTGATTTTGGTTCTTAAAGGAAATGACAGAGACTTATCTATTCCCTCCCACGCTGGATAATCTTCTGTGCTTGTTTTGCTACAATTGCCTCTACATCATCCATATTCTGATGAACATTATCAGATCACACCAAGATCTTCTCACCCATCAGGATATGAGGGTGATATGACACGGGGTCCCCGCAGCTGCACTCATGTGGGGGAGGCTTCCATACATACACATGAAGGAACCTTCCATCCTGCTATGCTTGATTTGCCGGTCGCTGAGCGTTTCGTGGAAAGGGGTCATTGTGTAAATCAATGAAGGTTCAGGAAAACTGACTTGCTCCATTACGAAGATTCAGTGATCGAGAAAAATGACTACATAGAAAAGAGATGAGATGGATATAATTATTACAATTGCTGCACCGTGTGGTGTGAATACTGATGTAACATCCGTGTACTAGGTGATATGATATACATTCTATGTATGGAGCTCTTCTATGGGGCGACCTTAGTGCTCACTAGTAAAGGGACTTGTTATAGTACATGTACACACGTGGACAAAATTGTTGGTACCCCTCGTTTAATGAAAGAAAAACCTACAATGGTCACAGAAATAACTTGAATCTGACAGACTGGAATTTGCCAAACTACATATTGACAAGCCACAAAGCTTCTGGGAGAATGTCCTATGGACAGATGAGACAAAAAGCAAAATTTTTGGCAAGGCACATCAGCTCTATGTTCACAGACGGAAAAATGAAGCATATCTTGAAAAGAACACTGTCCCTACTGTGACACATGGAGGAGGCTCTGTTATGTTCTGGGGCTGCTTTGCTGCATCTGGCACAGGGTATCTTGAATCTGTGCAGGGTACAGGGAAATCTCAAGACTATCAAGGGATTCTAGAGAGAAATGTGCTGCCCAGTGTCAGAAAGCTTGGTCTTCGTCACAGGTCATGGGTCTTGTAACAGGATAATGACCCAAAACACACAGCTAAAAACACCCAAGAATGGCTAAGAGGAAAACATTGGACTATTCTGAAGTGGTCTTCTATGAACCCTGACCTAAATCCTATTGCGCATCTTTGGAAGGAGCTGAAACATTCCGTCTGGAAAAGGCACCCTTCATACCCGAGACAACTGGAGCAGTTTGCTCATGAGGAGTGGCCAAAATACCTGCTGAGAGGTGCAGAAGTCTCATTGCCAGTTACAGGAATCATTTGATTGCAGCGATTGCCTCAAAAGGTTGTGCAACAAAATATTAAGTTAAGGGAACCATCATTTCTGTCCAGGCCTGTTTCATGAGTTTTCTTTTTTTAAAAATTCTGTTAAACCCTGGTTGGAAAGCAATGTCTGACTTTCATTTGTTCATTTTCATAGAATTTTTATATATTATTACTTTTGTCAGATTCAGGTTATTTCTGTGACCATTGTGGGTTTTTCTTTCATCAAACAAGGGGGACCAACAATTTTGTCCACGTGTGTATATTGTGGATCTCTTTTCAACCATATACACACTGACTGACAAAAAAATACCGCACCCAGATAGAAATGTCAGATTGCTATAAAACAAAGCATGCAGATATGAAAAGATAGATAGATAGATAGATAGATATGAGAGATATATAGAAGGATAGATAAATAGATGGATGGATAGATAGATAGATATGAGAGATATATAGAAGGATAGATAAATAGATGGATAGATAAATACAAAAAAGTGCAGCAGCCTCTGACACAGCACAAGGGCATATAAAGAACAGGGATGGAAACTGCATTACTGCTATTATTGGCACATACAGTATATACTAATATGGTCTATAGACTAAATATATAAATTTGAAGTTATTTGTTATACTGTACATATTTGATCATACAGTAAGAAGCACTGCACCTGCCCCGACAAGGCGACCTCATTTAGGTGGGACCCTACGCTAATACCTCTATTGGACCGAAAATGAGTCTACACTGTGAAAACAGGGCAACAAACATACCTCTCTTGGACACAGAACAGGTCTACAATGTGAACACAGGGGAAGTAGGATCCAGAGCATACTCTACTTAAAATAGCCTTGGGCAGATGGGAAACTGAATGGCATCCAATTTTTTTGTATGAATATTACAAGGGGGGTGCGGTTCCCTCCAGTTGGATTTGCACTCCCATTCAATTGCACAGTCCTATTTAATTGGAATAGAGGATGCCCTTCAGTTTCCCATCTGCCCAAGGCTATTTTAAGTTGAGTATGCTCTGGATCCTACTTCCCCTGTGTTCACATTGTAGAACAGCTGTAATCTGTGGAGAAACCTGGTAATAAGTGTGCAGTCTCCCTGCAGCACCACCACAGTGGAAGTGAAGTATTACACAATGTCTGTCATCCCGTGACATCACCCCTGCACTAATACAGAACACCAGTGACTGTCTCTCTGCTGTCTCAAATATGACGTCTTCGCTCTATCTGAAACTGAATCTCTCAAAGTCTGAACTACTGCTGTTTCCACCATCTAATAGATCTGTCCCTGATATCTCCATTGCAGTCTCCGGCCTTACCATATCTCCTAGGCAGTATGGCCGCTGCCTCGGGGTTATGTTTGACTCAGACCTTCCCTTCACCACCCATATCCAATCCCTCGCACATTCATGTCATCTCCACCTCAAAAACATCTCCAGAATCCGCCCTTTCCTTACCACAAATACATTAAAGACACTTATTGTCGCCCTGATTCACTCTCGCCTTGACTACTGTAACTCCTTACTAATCGGTCTTCCCCTTACTAAACTCTCCCCTCTACAATCTATTCTGAATGCGGGGGCCAGGCTCATCTATCAGTCTAGACGCTACAGCGATGCCTCCGGTCTGTGCCGGTCACTACATTGGCTGCCTATTCAATACAGAATACAATATAACCTTATCCCCCTCATCCACAAGGCTCTCCATAATGCTGCACCTCCCTACATTTCCTCCCTCATCTCTGTCTATCGCCCCAACCCGTACTCTCTGTTCACTCAATGACCTAAGACTAACATCCTCTATTATCAGAACCTCCCACGCTCGTATACAAGACTACTCCCGAGGATCCCCCCTGGCTCTACCCGGACTATCAGATTAACCCCCAATTTCCACAGCTTCAAGCGTAAACTAAAGACACATCTTATCAGACAGGCCTATCACAACTCCTAATGTAAACCCTTCTGTAGTTAGAATCCCTAAAACGTCCCCTCCTCTGTTCACGCTCCCGCATTACCTCACAGGATATGATGCCGTATCAGACTAGCTTTATATGTCCAGGCACTGTCTGCACGTTAAAGGACGCACTGGTGATGGCCATACAGCTTATATATGTGTAATGACAGTAACCTCTATTACAGAATTGTCTGACCATTGTATAAGCAATGCTACCTCCGATGCCGCCCCTGCTACCTCCTGTGTCACCCCCTCTACCTCATAGATTGTAAGCTCTTGCGAGCAGGGCCCTCAGTCCCAGTGTGTGAATTGACTATTTCTTTGTAATGTATCTTTGTCTGTACTTGAACCCTACAAATTGTACAGTGCTGCGGAATATGTTGGTGCTATAGAAATAAAATGTATTATTATTATTATTATTATTATTATTAATAATGTCCATTCATATCAATGGATATCTGTGTAATGAAGCACAGGACAGGTCCTCCAAAGTTAGAGACGCTCTTTCTAACTGTTCTACACTTTGGCCAAGAGATGGCGATCTTGACCCTTTGTCCTGGCAGGTGGTGACCTTTGGATCTACAGTTACAGTCATATGAAAAAGTTTGGGCACCCCTATTAATCTTAATCATTTTTAGTTCTAAATATTTGGGTGTTTGCAACAGCCATTTCAATTTGATATATCTAATAACTGATGGACACAGTAATATTTCAGGATTGAAATGAGGTTTATTGTACTAACAGAAAATGTGCAATATGCATTAAACCAAAATTTGACCGGTGCAAAAATTTGGGTACCCTTATCATTTTATTGATTTGAATACTCCTAACTACTTTTTACTGACTTACTGAAGCACAAAATTGGTTTTGTAACCTCACTGAGCTTTGAACTTCATAGCCAGGTGTATCCAATCATGAGAAAAGGTATTTAAGGTGGCCAATTGCAAGTTGTTCTCCTATTTGAATCTCCTCTGAAGAGTGGCATCATGGGCTCCTCAAAACAACTCTCAAATGATCTGAAAACAAAGATTGTTCAACATAGTTGTTCAGGGGAATGATACAAAAAGTTGTCTCAGAGATTTAACCTGTCAGTTTCCACTGTGAGGAACATAGTAAGGAAATGGAAGACCACAGGGACAGTTCTTGTTAAGCCCAGAAGTATCAGGCCAAGAAAAATATCAGAAAGGCAGAGAAGAAGAATGGTGAGAACAGTCAAGGACAATCCACAGACCACCTCCAAAGAGCTGCAGCATCATCTTGCTGCAGATGGTGTCACTGTGCATCGGTCAACAATACAGCACACTTTGCACAAGGAGAAGCTGTATGGGAGAGTGATGCGAAAGAAGCTGTTTCTGAAAACACGCCACAAACAGAGTCGCCTGAGGTATGCAAAAGCACATTTGGACAAGCCAGCTTCATTTTGGAAGAAGGTCCTGTGGACTGATGAAACAAAGATTGAGTTGTTTGGTCATACAAAAAGGCGTTATGCATGGCGTCAAAAAACACAGCATTCCAAGAAAAACACTTGCTACCCACTGTAACATTTGGTGGAGGTTCCATCATGCTTTGGGGCTGTGTGGCCAATGCCGGCACCGGGAATCTTGTTAAAGTTGAGGGTCGCATGGACTCAACTCAGTATCAGCAGATTCTTGAGAATAATGTACAAGAATCAGTGACGAATTTGAAGTTACGCCGGGGATGGATATTTCAGCAAGACAATGATCCAAAACACAGCTCCAAATCTACTCAGGCATTCATGCAGAGGAACAATTACAATGTTCTGGAATGGCCATCCCAGTCCCCAGACCTGAATATCATTGAACATCTGGGGGATAATTTGAAGCGGGCTGTCCATGCTCGGCGACCATCAAACTTAACTGAACTGGAATTGTTTTGTAAAGAGGAATGGTCAAAAATACCTTCATCCAGGATCCAGGAACTGATTAAAAGCTACAGGAAGCGACTAGAGGCTGTTATTTTTACAAAAGGAGGATCTACTAAATATTAATGTCACTTTTCTGTTGAGGTGCCCATACTTTTGCTCTGGTCAAATTTTGGTTTAATGCATATTGCACATTTTCTGTTAGTACAATAAACCTCATTTCAATCCTGAAATATTACTGTGTCCATCAGTTATTAGATATATCAAATTGAAATGGCTGTTGCAAACACCCAAATATTTAGAACTAAAAATGATTAAGATTAATAGGGGTGCCCAAACTTTTTCATATGACTGTATATTGGTGACCATAGAAATGAATGGCACTGTAGTGCAGATGTCTATACACTATGTCTAAAGCAGTGCTCGCTAAATGTGAGCTCCCATTATAAGGTCAATTGCTGTCAATTAACTCCCATTTCCTCCTCTGCTAAGCTTCATTTGTCTGCCTCTTTTTCATGCTGGCTCACAGCTGGCATTTCGCTCCGGCTCGCGATCATTACGTTCTAGATTACAGTCAGCGAAGAACAAAGGGAGATGGTCACAAATGGTGACTGAAATACCAGCCGGGTAATGGGGGTTGTACGCTGACATCTGCGGCGCTGCCCTACCATTATAGCACCTCGTAAGAAGAACGTCATGAAGATGATGAGGACCACGATCTAAATGTCACTGACTGTAGGAAACCATTCAGCCATGTCATCATCTAATCTTATCTATTCCAGGAGCCCCACAGATTAAATGGAAGCCGTGGCAAGATGATATTTTTTATTGATATACCCCATTTTCTTGATATGTAGCTTCGGGACTTATAGGGGTTGGCACGTCTGAGACATTTATGGCATATCCACTTGGAATGGTCTTTGCAGGTCCTTGCAATCTATATAGCCTGTAGAGCAGATAGCTCTGCCTAGGGCCAGTATAAAAATTCCTCTCGCGAGGACCAAATTTTTATATGTAATGTACTTTTACGTTAAAGTTGGTTCTTGCCAGAGATGAGCAAACCAGTTCATAAGAGCCGTGCTCTTTACAACTGTTCCAAAAATTTTGTGTTGGACAAAACACCAAATTTTGGGGGTTTGCCACCCATGAGTTTGCTCACCTTTCCTGACCTCTTCCGGGCGTCCAGTCTCCTTCCCCCACATCTGGTCTTCACCCACAGGCTCTTGCAGCTTCCTCTGGTGTCTTCTCCGATGCCATGCACCCTGGGGTCACCACTGAGGCCTGCAGTTGTGCCAGTTTGGACCCAACATCATGATGTCAGCATGTCCCACATTTACTGTGTGGAAGCCAGTAAAGGAGGCAGCAAAATCTAGGGGAACCAATAAGGAGGCATTATACTGTGTGGAGGACATACTGTGTGGTGGTAGGTAAGGGGGGCTTTATACCATGTGGGGGCCAGAAAATAAGGTGTTACACCATGCTAGGGCCAGTAAAGGAGCATTATACCGTATGGGCATCGGTAAAGGGGCTTTATACTGTGTAGATGCTGGTAAAGGGGGTGTTTTATAATGTGGGGGTCAGTAAAGGAAGGGTTTATACCATTGTGGGCATCGGTAAAGGGGGTCTTATATTGTGTAGGTGCTGGTAAATTGGGCGTTATACCATGTGGGAGTCAGTAAAGTGGGCGTTATACCAGTGGCGTAACTAGGAATGGCTGGGCCCCAAGGCGAACATTTGACATGGGGCCCCCCCAAGCCGCCACCCCCAACCCCCCCAAACCGCCGCTTCAACCCCCTTCCCCACACACAAACCGCATTCCTGCGCACACTATTATGCCCCATAGTAGCCCCTGCACACGGTATTATGTCCCATAGTGGCCCCTGCACACGGTATTATGCCCCATAGTGGCCCCTGGACACGGTATTATGCAGCATAGTGGCCCCTGCACACAATATTATGCCCCATAGTGGCCCCTGCACACAGTAGTTTGCCCCATAGTGGCCCCAGCACGCAGTAGTTTGCCCCATAGTGGCCCCGACACACAGTAGTTTGCCCCATAGTGGCCCCTGCACACAGTAGTTTGCCCCATAGTGGCCCCTGCACACAGTAGTTTGCCCCATAGTGGCGCCAGGCACGCAGTAGTTTGCCCCATAGTAGCCCCTGCACACGGTAGTTTGCCCCATAGTAGCCACTGCACACAGTAGTTTGCCCCATAGTGGCCCCTGCACACAGTAGTTTGCCCCATAGTAGCCCCTGCACACAGTAGTTTGCCCCATAGTAGCCCCTGCACACAGTAGTTTTCCCCATAATGGCCCCTGCACACAGTAGTTTGCCCCATAGTAGCCCCTGCACACAGTAGTTTGCCCCATAGTAGCCCCTGCACACAGTAGTTTGCCCCATAATGGCCCCTGCACACAGTAGTTTGCCCCATAGTAGCCCCTGCACACAGTAGTTTGCCCCATAGTAGCCCCTGCACACAGTAGTTTGCCCCATAGTAGCCCCTGCACACAGTAGTTTTCCCCATAGTGGCCCCTGCACACAGTAGTTTGCCCCATAGTGGCCACTGCACACAGTATTATGCCCCATAGTGGCCCCTGCAGACAGTATTATGCCCCATAGTGGACCACCCATGAACGATTATTATACTCTGGGGTCTTTTCAGACCCCAGAGTATAATGATCAGAGACCCAGGGGAGGATAGAAACATAGAAAACACTGCAACTTACCTCTTCCTCGCTCCGGTGCACTCCCGTGCGCTACTTCGGCCATCTTCAATGTCGGACCGGATCTCGCGCGATCCAGGCCGGCGTCGCGACGCATATTGACGTCGGCTGACGTCTGGGACGTCACCAAATAGGCCCGAAGCCTGCGGAGAGGTGAGTTACAGTGTTTTTTATGTTCGCTCACCTCCCCTGGGCCCCCGATCGTTATACTCCGGGGTCTCAAAAGACCCCGGAGTATAACGATAGCAGTGATTGTGGGGTTCGCGGTAGCGACTGCCACAGGGCTCTGGGCCCCGTAATGTTCCGGGCCCTGTGGCAGTCGCTACCACTGCTACCCCGGTAGTTACGCCCCTGCGTTATACCATGTGAGGGCCAGTAAGGTTGGCATTATACCATGTGAAAGTCAGTAAAGGTGACTTTATACCATGTGGGGGCCAGTAAAGTGGCCGTTATACCATGTGGGAGTCAGCAAATGGAGTGTTATACCATGTGGATGCCAGTAAAGGGGCCACCGTACCGTGTGGGGGCAGAGTGGAGGCAGCAGTCAAAAGTTTGATATGGGGTCCAGTCTTTGCAAGTTATGCCCTTGCACAAGAGCCTGAGAATGAAGACCGATGCCCAGAAGAGATGTGGAAAGGTATTAGTGTTTTTTATTTTGCCCTAACCTTTCCTGGCCCTTGTTTATTAGAAGAGACCCCAGGACATAACAATAGCACTTCAGGTTTGGAGCCAAAACTTGCCGGCAAACCTCCCAAATGTTTGCCAAATGAATCTCGTGAGGTTTGTCCATCGCTACTCATTTTGCGTTGTTTATCTAGATTTTTGTACAGGTAGCAAAACAGTAAAGCAATGCTGGGGCGTTGGTGATAGACGGTGGTGTAGATAGTCATTGATCCTTCAAAATACAGAAATGGACGGTAGGCTTCTCCATGTGATCTATGACTGTGACAGAGCTGTGCGGCTCAGCAGATTCTCCCGGTGGTCGGTAATCCATCATTTACTTTAAGACGTCACTACAGTATGTTCATCTCATCAATGGACAAGGACACCTTAGACAGGGAAAATAAGATTTTTCTATAGGTTACTTGTTACATTAAAAAAAAAGTTGCAGGTGGCGATCTTCCTTCTTTGTCAGACCCCCAGTTTGCGCCCTGCTCCGGGTTCAGACTTCATCCCTGGAATGATTTCTCCATCTATGGCCTTAAGGCCCCACGTTGCGGAGCAAGTAAATTTTTTGTTTCAGATTTTGCTGCCTTTTTTTAAGCCAAAGCCAAGAGTGGACACAAAAGGAATAGGAAATATGTAAGACACTCTTATACTTCTCCCCTCTGCTCAATCCGCTCTTGACTTTGGCTCAAAAAAATACAGCAAAATCTGCACCAAAAATATCTGCCTTTCCGCAACGTGAGACCTTAATTTAAAGGAGGTTGTTTTTGGACAGGTATGTTATGGTTAGCTATGGAACCAGTTTGGGATATTCTCCATTTATATGCATACCTATAAATATTACTCTGGTCCAATGTCTTTCTCTTCCAACCAAAATATCTCCCCGTAGAACTGTTTAGGTGCCGCCGCTATTGAAAACAGCATCTGAGAGGTTAAATGACTACTGTAGCGGAATATCAGCTGTGTAATACAACCAACATACCAGATATCTAGGTAGTGGGTGGGGGGGCTACAATTTCAGTGCTGATAAAGCTGTAAAACCTGTTAGGCTCAGGCCCCACATTGCAGAAAAGCTGCTTTTTTTTTTTTTTTTGGTTACAGATTTTGCTGCTTTTTATTATTAAACATTGTATTACATTGTGTGGGGCCACTGTGGAGCATTATACTAGAACTCTCAGTGGAGCAGATTATATTCTGTGGGGCCACTGTGGAGCACTATACTAGAACTCTCTGGGGAGCATATTTTACTGTGTGGGGCCACTGTGGAGCATATTATATTGTGTGGGGCTTCTCGGGAGCATATTATATTGTGTGGGGTCCACTGTGGGGGGCACTGTGGGGACCTTTTATACTGTGTGGGACATATTATATTGTATGGATCTGCTGGGGAGTATATTATACTGTGTAGGGCCACTAAGTGTTATTATTCTGTGTGGGGGCTCTGGGAAGCATATTATACTGCGTGAGGGCTTTTGTGAGCATATTATACGGTGTGGAGCAATATATACCATATGGGGTCACTAAGGGGTATTATACTGTGTAGGGGCTCTGTGGAGCATTATAATGTGTTGGAACTCTGGGGAGCATATTATACTTTGTGGAGCATTATATACCATGTGGGGCTACTATGGGGGGCTCAGGGGAGTATTTTATACTTTGTGGGGCCACTGTGGAGCATTATATACCATGTGGGGCCACTGTGGGGGTGCTCAGTGGAGCATTTTATACCGTGGTGGGCACTGTGGAGCTTTATATACCATATGGAGCATTATACTATGGGGGGCATCATTCCTGCTGGCAGACCTGTGTGCTATGTCTACATCACAGCTCCCTCACTATAATCTTGCACATACGTGTAGTGCTCTATGGCCATGTCATTCCCCATACTGTACTGTGCACAGTACTATAGGGTCTGACTATTCTGGGAACATAATCAGTAACGCCGGATAGTCAGCACATATGTAAGATGTCAATGCCAGTACAAGTTCCTCTGGTGGGCCCTAGACCCTTCAGTCCGACACTGGGTATAGATTTTATATTGGGGCCCAGAAGTTATGTCTTAGTATGTAACAAGTATAAGAATTCAGAATATAGTTAATAATTTTGTATTATTTGCATGCCAGTACAATAGCACAATACTCTGCCCTGGGCACGCTTTTCTCTTCCAGTTATTTTTAAACATTTCGTGAGAGATTCAAGGCCTCGCTCTATTTTTCACATATTTGGGAGGACAGACA
Organism: Leptodactylus fallax; assembly: GCA_947044405.1. Lineage (NCBI taxonomy): Eukaryota > Metazoa > Chordata > Amphibia > Anura > Leptodactylidae > Leptodactylus > Leptodactylus fallax. The sequence goes on along the minus strand of CAMRHE010000238.1, from coordinate 188,124 downwards.
GAGTGTTTGGAATTCATGTCTTTGAATTAATGGGTCGACATTTTGCCTTTCGAATTGTTTTCAAGGATAAAAAAGCAAATGATATAACATATAATAGACAATAAACCATCACGATAGTCACAAAATCAGATCACAAATAAAAAAAGCAGTTAAAAAAGCAAATTTTATCAGCCAGATATGTAAATGGTTACAGGTGTGGTCGGATCGGACACTGGGTCTTGCCACATAAAAGTGCTGCCCTATAAAAAAGATCCCAGAGGCTACTTTTGGGTAGTGTACCTTTTGCTGAGAGATTGTTGACTGCTAGATGCTCAAAGACATTTATTTGGACTGAGAGAAGCTGAATGGTTGTTTCTATGAATTACCCGCCATCTAGACTGTTCTGACCAAGCTGTTAGTAGGTGTTGGGGGCAAAGGTTACATGGGGCACGTATACATGGTGAACAGGAAGGCCCAGACAGATCACCAGTAGAGAGATCTGTGACCATTAGATCCACCAACAAGCAACAGCAAGCTCCTGTAGTTTCCTTGTCCACCATCCAGACACAGGAGGTGCCTTCCTTGCACCCCCTATCTCTGCTTGCACCATTTTCAGGTCCTTAGCAGAAGGAAATTTGGTGTCATGGTGCCCATCAATTCTCCTACCCTTGATAACCAGCCACAATCACCTTCATTTGCCATAGTTTAATGAACGAGAAACCTGGATTGTTATGGAGTGGATCCGTATCATCTATAGTGTTGAATCCAGGACCTGTTCGATCAGGTTAGAGTATGGCGGCCTCGCGGCGAGCGCTTCTCACTCTGCTCTTATTGTGGAGGACACACTGCTTCCTGCTGGTGTGATGATGTGGGGGCCATCACATCGGACAGTCGGTCATCCCTAGTAGTGATACGAGGACACTAACAGCTCAGTGATATGTACAGGACATCCTGACATTGTCACATGTGTTGTCTCTTATGACAGGACAGACAACTGGCATTTCTCAGTAGGATAATGCTCACCCATACATACAAGGGTTTGCCAGGAATGTCTCTACCAGATTACAACACTTCCTTGTCATGCCCGGTCACCAGATTTATCACTAATTTAGCATTTTTGAGACCAGCTGGGACGTCATCAACCTACAAGTGTGCAGGATCTGCAGCCCAGCTGTGAGAAAATGTGCTGCAGGACACCATATAGAATCTGTATACCTCCATGTCCAACCGTAATTAGAAAATTCTCAGAAATTCATTATTATTATCTGTTTCCTGTATCTGAAATGTAATTTAAGTTCAATTTAAATTTCTATACTAATTATAACGTACGTGTAATGATAACATAGTAACAATATAACTTCACTGTAGGTGAGATTTCTCCGGTCTGCTGAGCCGCATTATAATGAGCATTGTGAGAGGGAATTTATGGTCTTCAGGGCCTGATTCAGCTACATACAGAAATATTATAACAAATATTAAAGGGATTCTCCTTTTTGCTAAATTTCTACTTAGGTCCCTTGAGAAGAAGCTTATCATAAAATGCCCCCTGCTGGAACTCCCAGTGATTAGCTGTTCAGTTTCTGGGTGGTTCTTCCCAGTACTCACCGCTCTGTGGACCCCGCAGTATGGTTCTTCCCAGTACTCACCTTTCTGTGGACCCTTCAGTATGGTTCTTCCCAGTACTCACTACTCTATGGTCCCCGCAATATGGTTCTTCCCAGTACTCACTGCTCTGTGGTCCCCAGAGTATGCTTCTTCCCAGTACTTACCGCTCTGTGGACCCCGCAGTATGGTTCTTCCCAGTTACTCACTGCTCTATGGTCCCTATGGTTCTTCCCAGTACTCACCACTCTGTGGTCCCCGGAGTATGGTTCTTCCCATTACTCACCTCTCTGTAGTCCCTGCAGTATGGTTCTTCCCAGTACTCACCACTCTGTGGTCCCCGCAGTATGGTTTTTCCCAGTACTCACCGCTCTGTAGTCCCAGCAGTATGGTCCTTCCCAGTACTCACTGCTCTGTGGTCCCCGGAGTATGGTTCTTCCCAGTACTCACCTCTCTGTGGTCCCTGCAGTATGGTTCTTCCCAGTACTCACCACTCTGTGGTCCCCAGAGTATGCTTCTTCCCAGTAGTTACTGCTCTATGGACCCCACAATATGGTTCTTCCCAGTACTCACTGCGCTGTGGTCCCCAGAGTATGGTTCTTCCCAGTACTCACTGCTCTGTGGTCCCCGCAGTATGGTTCTTCCCAGTACTCGCCAATCTGTGGTCCCCGCAGTATGGTTCTTCCCAGTACTCACCGCTCTGTGGTCCCCTGAGTATGGTTCTTCCCATTACTCACCACTCTGTAGTCCCTGCAGTATGGTTCTTCCCAGTACTCACCACTCTGTGGTCCCCGCAGTATGGTTCTTCCCAGTACTCACCGCTCTGTAATCCCTGCAGTATGGTTCTTCCCAGTACTCACCTCTCTGTGGTCCCTGCAGTATGGTTCTTGCCAGTACTCACCACTCTGTGGTCCCCAGAGTATGCTTCTTCCCAGTAGTTACTGCTCTATGGACCCCACAATATGGTTCTTCCCAGTACTCACTGCGCTGTGGTCCCCAGAGTATGGTTCTTCCCAGTACTCACTGCTCTGTGGTCCCCGCAGTATGGTTCTTCCCAGTACTCGCCAATCTGTGGTCCCCGCAGTATGGTTCTTCCCAGTACTCACCGCTCTGTGGTCCCTGCAGTATGGTTCTTCCCATTACTCACCGCTCTGTGGACCCCGCAGTATGGTTCTTCCCAGTTACTCACTGCTCTATGGTCCCTATGGTTCTTCCCAGTACTCACCGCTCTGTGGTCCCCGGAGTATGGTTCTTCCTAGTACTCACCTCTTTGTGGTCCCTGCAGTATGGTTCTTCCCAGTACTCATCTCTCTGTGGTCCCTGAAGTATGGTTCTTCCCAGTACTCACCGCTCTGTGGCCCCCAGAGTCTGATTCTTCCCAGTACTCACCGCTCTGTGGCCCCCAGAGTATGATTCTTCCCAGTACTCACTGCTTTGTGGCCCCCGGAGACATGATAGGGACCACAGACATGATGCAGTGAGTACTGATTTGAACCATTCACTCCTTGGGCCCCTGGTAAAGAATGGGTGCCTTCCCCCTTCTTTCCTGGCTGAACCAGGAGACTTCCATTTGGTCAGAAGATGGTTTTGAGAACATTTCAGATGACAACCACAAGATATCTGCTGTAATATCAGGCACTCTGGGCATGCTGAGAGTTGTAGTTTCTGCCCTAGAAGGTAACATACCATTGGCATACATTATAATGCTCGGATGTCAGAAGGGAGCAGGGGGGCTCGGAGCGCTTTATGAATGGAAAGGATGTGACATGACAGATGGCGCTCACATTCTCGGGAAAAACAAACCATTACTTTTAGTAAAATCCAATACTGCGTCGGAGTTGCGCTGACTACTGGGGCTTCAGGCGGTAACAAAATGACAATTCCTAAAGATTTAAGACCCTGCTATCTATCACATTGATGGGAATACAGTAAAAGCAAGTAAGAGAAATGATAATATGCTGGGTCATGTGAATATGTGCAGATGTCTTGTATACTATACATAGGATTTATTATCAAAAAAGGGTCAAAAATAGTAAATTCGGTGCTGATTTCCTTCTTATCTTAGTACCTTTAATGTGTTGTTTTTCTGGGACAGAGATACAATTTACCAATCTGCCCTCAAAAGTTACCCCCTACAGTATGTCATATCCACCTGTTCTTGATCTATGACCTAGAGATCTATTGACTACCTTTACGTTTCATCCCAAGATTGCATGAGGCTGGCAAACTCTGACTGCGTCAAGTCAGCATTACTCCTGGCCAGGCTCGCCTCTCCCTACTCCGACCTATCCAAGGACATGGCAGCCGGATCCAAGCTTCTTGAGTGTCGCAGCCAAGAAAAGCAGGAACAGAACACTTCTCATAGTATGAGAACGATGGTCCCATGATGTACACACAGGGGTTCACGCTCAACACTGATGGTAACTGGTTCTCAGGACAGAACGCTAGACCGGTAGCAATGGAGGTCTGGATGGAAAACCCAAAAATATGGGAAAACTTCTCTTTAATATGAGAGACTCTCACCCAATGTGACTACAAGACATCAGGTCATAGCATGTGAAGACCATAGGTAAAAAGGTACCAAAGACAAACCCAATTGGGTTTCGCCCATTTGATGAAACATTGCACTACCATCTTTCCAGAAAACACCAGATCGAGGTAGACGAGCAAATACACAATTAAAATGACAGTGTAACATCATGCAGTCCTCAGTATATTGAGTGCAATACATCATAAAATGCACAATAAGACACACATAGCACAAGCAAATATACAAATCATTTCTACAGGCAATCCTGACTTAAGAAAGTCGCCGTCTAAGGCCATTTTTGGAAGGTGGTGGCTCCTACAATCTTACTTGCATATCTGTATATTTCTAACTGCCTTTGTTGACTTTTGGACTACAAGACCGCGCTTTCATTTCCCGTCTCTCCATAATATCCCTCCTTCTTGTATGATTTAAGGATTTTATACATTTGTCATTGGCCAGAGCTACCCAACCCCCCATTACTTACATCTAGTCTGACTTCCCGGACCAGGTAGAGATGCTAGGACGAGCTGAGGACCTCAGCCCTAACCAAAGATGCAGGCACAGGGGAGCCAAGCCATGGATCACATTGTAACATCTGGTTTGTTCGTTCTCACAAGAATCAGACCTTTATTCCCTACATAAAGGTAAATAATGTCACTTGCACCACCACTAGAGGGAGCTGACCACAGGGCCAATAATGAAGCAGTTTGCAGCGAGGTCATGAGTTTCCTCATGTGTTAGATTAAGTAGGAGGAATTTCAGAAATTAAACTCATATTCCCTTCTATCATAAATCTTTGATAGGTACAAGACCACCCTCTAGGCCCTGCAGCTATCTTGAGAACGGGGTCTTCTACAGCGTGACCACTGTGAATAAAGTGGTGGCCACATATACTGACCATGCCCAGTTCCAATGCCATGTCCAGGAAAGTGGCTGCAGCTCCTTCCAAAGGGTACACATGATGGCTAGATAGCCAGATGTTTCCTCTCCTCCTGCCTCCTGCTGCAGCCCTGCTGGTTCAGACCACGGCTCTCCCGATAACGTCAGACCTTGTGCTGTTTGAGCTTTCAGGTTTTGCCTTTTCTGGCTCTTGTTCTTGTGCATTGGTATTGTCTACAGTATTGATCCTGACCTTGGCTTTGTTCCTGACCTCGCTCCTGTCTTGTCGCTTGGATTATCTGCTTGGTGCTCATTCCTGTTTAATCTCTTATCTCATCCCCTGGTTTGATGCATTCTGACTTCTCCTGGTGACAACCCTCGGCAAAATTCCTGACTATGTTTTTACTCCTCATTTGAATGGAGCGACTGGTCAGAAATGGGACCACTGTAGATAAGTACATTGCTCGGCTATGTCTGGTAATCCTATTGAAATGAATGGAGCAGTGGCGTACATTTCCGACCTGCCACTGTATTCAAATTGGGGTGCAAAATACTCCAGTTCTAGAGAGCGGTGGGGGTCCCAATGTTCAAAAAAACACCGAATTCTGTGGTCCCTTCACTACTTACCAAGCACAGCGCCATACATTGTACAGTGGATGTGCTTGGTATTGCAGCTTAGTTTATTCATCTGAATGACCCCGAGCTGCAGCATGACCATGTGACCAGTGAGCATGACATCACAAACCTGAAAAAAGGAACACATCTCACCCTGGCCGGGTGTCAGACCCCCACCAATCTGATAGCAATAATTTTTCGATTCTGTAATTAATATTTATTTTAATTCATTAATAATTTTTTATTTTTTATTTGATGCAGTCGGGTATCAGTTTACAGTTCTCATCTTTTCTAGCGCAGGTTAGAGATGAAATCAAAATTCATTACTTTAGTAGAAAATGGAAAGCCTTTGAAAGAACTGTGTGAACGGCGCCGTATCCTGAACATATATAGAGCGAGAACAGATACAGTCTAATCTGTTACCCAGAAGAGATCTCTATACGGATACTGACATTCTTCAACATCCCTCGCATTGCAATGATGGCGGCCGTGTTGAGCTTGAAATGTCTCTGATTGTATTCTGTCTGTGAATAGTCTCTGATTACAGATATTTGGAAGGAATCTCCAGGAGGCGCCATTCTCAATTGAAGATCTCTGTTTCTTTTTAGGATATCCATTGAGCATAGAATTTCCTTGCACAAATACACAGACAACATACAAAAGCCGGAGAAGCCGGAGGGATTTGTTTGCATTATTTTATTTCAATCACATCTCGGATTGAACAATGCGCTGACGCTACCCGCTACTCAGTCTCTTCCTTCGGTATGTGATATTCCACTTTCTTTCGGAAACTTTTTCACATTCCTTGACCTACTTTCTGCTACAATTTTCTATAAAGTATTTGCTTTACAGAGGTATTCTCACAATTCTTGCCGATCAATGGGGATTTGACCACCGGGACCCTCCATGGATCACGAGATGTGGGGTGTTTTGCACCACACTTAGAATGGAGCGTCAGGTTGGAAATGTGCACCTTTGTTTTGTTCATTTCATTGGGAACCACCAAATCGCTGAGCTCTGTCTTTTGGATAATTTCACAAGATTTGGGGTCAAGTCAGAGAATGTGTACTGTACTTTATACATTTCATTGGGAACCGCCAGATAGCCAAACTCTTTCTTTGGATATGTTCGACAGTTCCTATTGAAAGGAATTCTGCTCCATTCAAAATGGGGTGCAAAAGATCTGAGTTCTCACGAACAGTGGGGTTCTGAATGATCAGCAAGACCGGAATACCCCTTTATGTACAAGCAATCCCTTTAAGATGAGATCCGCTCTTAAGTAGGGATGGACGAACCTTGTGACATTAGTTTTGCAAATACAAGGTTTGCCCACCAGTTTTGTTTTGGACCAAAAGTGATTTGGTCTGAAGTGACCCCGAGTATAATAAGTGGAGGCCCAGGGAAGGTGCGCTAAAATAATAACATTGCTACTCACTGCGTCTGGTGAGCCATCCCAAGCATCTTCGGTCCTCTTCTGGCCTCTTCTGTGATGTCATGAGCCCAAGACCTTAAAGGTCACATGGGGCACATCAACATCACAACACTTTGATGCAAGCATCATGACGTTAACTCGCCACACATGACCGCTGAAGCCCAGGAGGCCAGAAGAGGACCCCAAGGGACCCCATAGGGCTAGAACATGAAGACAAGAGCCTACTCTAGAATGGAGTCAAGTGCCACCACCAGGGGAGTAATTCAGGAACTAGATGTAACATACTAGGATAAAAGCAGGAGTGTAGTCAAGATTGCCAGTTGTCAGATACCAACAATACCAGGAACAATGACTAGGAAAAGACCTCAGTAGGGACACACTTGGAACAAGGTGGCATGGTCACGTTGTTCACATAGGACCATGCAGGAACTGCTGGGTGAATTGTACACTGACCCAGTGTAAGTTTGTATCGCAGACATTGATGGACTCAAGAGAAGCAGCAAGAAAGTGTGAGGAAGAATCAGGAAGAGTCAACAATACCTTGGTGGTGCAGTAGGGTGTGCAGGACGACACAGACATAAATTAGGAGCAAACACAGACTTGGATAGACCACCAAGATCATACAGTATGGTATCCTGTCTGCAGTGCAGTTCTTGATTCTGTTCTTTCTTACTTGAATTAGATACTGATGGGACATGAATAGTAAGGATTGGGCATTGCCAAAACATTAGGCTAATCAAAGGCTCATCCATTGGTAAAAATCCCCATTTGGCATTTTGTGACTTCTTATAAGACTTTATCTGCACACATTTCTTGAGTCGTTCATACAACGCTAAAGCATGGAAAGGTAAGTATTGTGGGTATAGATGGGCGAACCAATTCATACCGAGCCGGGTACTACTGGAATTTTCCAAATTGTTTGTTTTTAATTAAACAAATGGTGATTTGTCTAGGGTGAACTAAAATTGCTGCTGCATTATACTCTGTGGTCTATTCAAAACCCAGAGTATAATAGGTTGAGGGCCAGCTTGAAAAGAATAAATAAAAATATTTATACTCACCACCTATTTTGGGCCTCCTTGTAGCGTCCGGAACTCTTTTGGTGACATCATGCCCCTGGGGTCATCACTGAGGCCTGTGATTGGGCCATGAGCAGTTACATGGGACATAAATTCAGCTGTTTGCCTTAGAGAGCTAGAAATTGGATAGATAGGTTCTTATGAGCCCTAAGAGTATTCTACACTATGATTTATAGATAGGTTCCTAGAAGCACTAAGAGTGTTTTACACTATGTTTTATAGAAGGTCCTGGCCCGCGTGCCTTGTTTTATACTGGTTCCTGGGCCCTGACGTGTTTCACTTGTTTTATAGATAGGTTCCTAGGAACCCTGACAGTGTTATACACTAGTTGGGGTTTGGGGTTTTTTTTTTGATTGGTTCCTAGGGGCCCTGACAGTGTTATTCACTACGTTAAGATAGGTTCCTAGGAGCCCTGACAGTGTTATACACTATGTTTTATAGATAGGTTCCTAGGATTTGGCCAGGGGCCCTGACAGTGTTATACACTATGTTTTATAGATAGGTTCTAGGAGCCCTGACAGTGTTATACACTATGTTTTATAGATAGGTTCCTAGGACCTACAGTGTTATACACTTGTTTAGAGGTTCCTAGGAGCCCTGACAGTGTTCTACACTATGATTTAAGCTAATTTAAGGTGTGGTTCGTATCAAACTTCTTTTACCTGAAATTAATCTTGGACCTGAGCCACCCGAACCCGAAACAAATCCTGAGAGGTTCATCCATCTCTAATTGTGGGCATAACATAGACATCCTGGAAACATTTGGTCATTGCTAAGGTATGAGGCTGGTGTCCTCAGATGCAAAGTTTGAATACCATGTTATACTCCAATGTCATTAAACCCATTGCCTTCTTCAACTTATCAAGTGTTTAATGTGAACCTGACAAAACTGCTACCAGGACATTTCATTGTTATATATGCGACAGGTCAGAATGTGGATAAAATGACAATTATGGCAGCAGAATTTTAATTGATGACTGATGTCTGCTGACAGTAATTATGATCCATTATTATCACCGGCGAACATTTGTCTCTGACCTTTCTAAATATCAAACTAATGGATAGAGTTGCTAAAAAATACATGTTCACACCAGGAAAGAGAGAGCCAAGCTGAGCCTGTATGTATTCATAGAAGGGGGCAAACACTTAGGAGGCCACTTAAAGAATCCCCCCCCAGCAGATTCAATGCAACTCCCCCCATACCTGATTGAACTCTTTTATGTGCAGTACTGTGCAAAAGTTTTAGTTGTAAAAAATGTTGCACAGTAAGAATGTTTACAGAAATAGAAGGGTTAATAGTTTTTTTTGTCAATTACCAAAATGAAGTGAATGAAGAAAAGAGAAATGTAAATCCCATCAATATTTGGTGTGACCTTTGCCCTTTGCCTTCCATCAGTTCTTCTCGGACAGTTTTTGGCAGACCTCAGCAGGGAGGTTGTTTCCACCATCTTGGAGAACTAAGCACAGATCTTGTGTAGATTTAGGCTTGCTCCAATCCATCTCTCTCGTCAATGGCTCCCGCCATTAGGCAGGGTCGGATTTACATGGGATCATTGTGTTTTTACTTTGCACATTTGTCGAAATTTCTCAAGGTACAGTGCCTTTATGGTTGCCTCTCTTGAGGGAGTGGTGTGTGACTGTCAAACTCTCCTTAAGCTTGAGTGAAGGTTTAGGTATACAGATGTGTCCTTCCTCGTCTTTATTTCCAGCTGGATATGTCCAGATATGTGTCACGAGATGATCAGCTTTTCAAAACAACACGATTTTGTGGCGCTCTGTCACAAGATGCCTATCCTTTATAAATTTGTATGTTGCCACCCAGTGGTTATGCTGTGCATTAAGCCTGTCAAGTGTCTTTTAGCATATTGTATTGAATCATTCCATGAAAAATTGGAGCCTTTAAAAAAATTTGAGCAAAGGTAAAGAAAGATACATCTGTAGGTTGGGGGTCCTTCTTTTGCATGATACAGGTTACATATTGATTAGGAACAAACATGAGTAGAAACACAGTGGACAGATGGGACCATATCAGGAAGGAGCAAATAAATGAAGGAGCTGTATATATGTATATAGTAGACCTTTGTGAAGGATCTCACTTTGCCAAGCTGCTTGGCACACCTGCGATCAACCTTCTTATCACCCACTCACACGCCGTGAGTGGACCGGGTTCATAGGATAATATGAAACAAGCTTTATAAATTTTATATATTTATTAACCCTAGTGGGTCAGGACTAGGCAATAACATATGCAGAAATACATATCAATGGATTATCAAGCAAATACAGGTAAAAGCACACTACAGTACAGAAAATAAATTGGGAATACAGTGGGGGAAAAAAGTATTTAGTCAGCCACCAATTGTGCAAGTTCTCCCACTTAAAAAGATGAGGCCGGCCTGTAATTGTCATCATAGGTAGACCTCAACTATGAGAGACAAAATGAGAAAACAAATCCAGAAAATCACATTGTCTGATTTTTTAAGAATTTATTTGCAAATTATGATGGAAAATAAGTATTTGGTCAATAACAAAAGTTCATCTCAATACTTTGTTCTATATCCTTTGTTGGCAATGACAGAGGTCAAACGTTTTCTGTAAGTCTTCACAAGGTTGGCACACACTGTTGCTGGTATGTTGGCCCATTCCTCCATGCAGATCTCCTCTAGAGCAGTGATGTTTTGGGGCTGTCGCTGGATAACACGGACTTTCAACTCCCTCCAAAGGTTTTCTATGGGGTTGAGACCTGGAGACTGGCTAGGCCACTCCAGGACCTTGAAATGCTTCTTACGAAGCCGCTCCTTCGTTGCCCTGGCGGTGTGCTTGGGATCATTGTCATGCTGAAAGACCCAGCCACGTTTCATCTTCAATGCCCTTGCTGATGGAAGGAGGTTTGCACTCAAAATCTCACCATACATGGCCCCATTCATTTTTTCATGTACACGGATCAGTCGCCCTGGTCCCTTTGCAGAGAAACAGCCCCAAAGCATGATGTTGCCACCCCCATGCTTCACAGTAGGTATGGTGTTCTTTGGATGCAACTCAGCATTCACTCTCCTCCAAACACCACGAGTTGTGTTTCTACCAAACAGTTCTACTTTGGTTTCATCTGACCATATGACATTCTCCCAATACTCTTCTGGAACATCCAAATGCTCTCTAGCAAACTTCAGACGGGCCCGGATATGTACTGGCTTAAGCAGGAGGACACGTCTGGCACTGCAGGATCTGAGTCCCTGGCGGCGTAGTGTGTTACTGACGGTAGCTTTTGTTACGTTAGTCCCAGCTTTCTGCAGGTCATTCACTAGGTCCCCCCGTGTGGTTCTGGGATTTTTGCTCACCGTTCTTGTGATCATTTTGACACCACGGGGTGAGATCTTGCGTGGAGCCCCTGATGGAGGGAGATTATCAGTGGTCTTGTATGTCTTCCATTTTCTAATTATTGCTCCCACAGTTGATTTCTTCACACCAAGCTGCTTGCCTATTGCAGATTCAGTCTTCCCAGCCTGGTGCAGGGCTACCATTTTGTTTCTGGTGTCCTTCCACAGCTCTTTGGTCTTCACCATAGTGGAGTTTGGAGTGTGACTGTTTGAGGTTGTGGACAGGTGTCTTTTATACTGATAACAATGTCAAACAGGAGCCATTACTACAGGTAATGAGTGGAGGACAGAGGAGCCTCTTAAAGAAGAAGTTACAGGTCTGTGAGAGACAGAAATCTTGCTTGTTTGTAGGTGACCAAATACTTATTTTCCACCATAATTTGCAAATAAATTCTTTAAAAATCAGACAATGTGATTTTCTGGATTTGTTTTCTCATTTTGTCTCTCATAGTTGAGGTCTACCTATGACGTCAATTACAGGCCGGCCTCATCTTTTTAAGTGGGAGAACTTACACAATTGGTGGCTGACTAAATACTTTTTTTTCCCCACTGTAAAAGACAGAAAAGTATTACCCAGACCGAGTTCTCTGGGCCTCCATGTGTTGGTCCTCAGGGCACTCCCTTAAGCAAGTTACAGATCAGCTAACCCCTAGCTGCCTCCTTCCTCAGTGACCAAGAATCTAGCCCTTCCTCGCAGTATAAGGCTAGTGTCCAGCCATGCCTCCCCTCTAGGTAGCCCCCTTCCTCTCAACCCACTGCAGGACCTGAGGAAAGTGGGATGTTTTCCTAGCTGGGTAAAGATATGTGTCTGGGGTTGAGCTGAGGGTCATTAGCCCTCTTTCCCCCCTTTGATATCTGTTGTCCAGGGATCATAAACTGGCTGGCCAGAAAGGCCCTCTCCCATGGTACGCACATAAAATCACTGAAGCGAAATGACCACCAATGTAAACACAGCTTAAACCCAACATTCCTAAAGGTATGTAAGACTAATATGAATAAGGAATAATATATTTTAAAGAAAGATACATAAATGGGGGTCGCATCATCAATACCTTCATGAACTTATCAGAAGCAAAAACAGAGCTTAGGACTAGAAAGAGTTAAACATTACTTGCTGTCACCGCAGGGTGTGCAAAAACCACATAGGAGTAAATCAGGAACAAATGCAAACTTGAATAGACCACCAGGATCAAATGGCATCCTGTCAATAGAGGAAAGATGATCAACAGCATTAGCAGTGTCATTTTGATACGGTGCTTTTTTATCTGAATATGAGAGCACGATCTCCAGTAGAAAACAAGGTATTTGTCTCCCTCTTCTCTAAATTCATGGAGTAAAGTCACGTTAGAGGAGTGCTTCCTGACACCCCCCATTCACAAACATGCTCAGGTATGTGTTTTGCAATAGGGAGAGGAGAATATGTTACCATTAGACTCTTCTGGCAGCAGTTTATTCCCTATGGTAACAAAAGATTGGGCATGTTGAAATTCAACATGCCCAGTGGTCTCAATTTTGATTGGTCTATTCACCATTATTTCTGGGTGGAGCTAACCTGTGCAGGGCTCCCCTCCCTAGAGAAACTGCATGATAGTAAAGAACAGAGCGAGGAACTGACCTAAGGGTTATGGTCTTGAGCTAGAGGGGGAAACGTCCACCTGGTCCGTCTGTCCTGTGGGTCTAACCAAGCACTCAAATGGGGGCCAATTTTGATATCTATGGGGCCACCTCTTTACTATGTATGCTGATGGTTTTTCCACACCTGTTGGATACCGAACTCTATAGCTCTTTGTTTCTAGGTAATTAAATATACTTTATTACAGATAATGTGCATTTCACAGGGGAGAGACTAGGCACATCTCTGTAACAACCGCTATCGTATTGTGTCATTACATTACTTTCCTGCTTGGAGAATTCTCCATGGGGATAACAGAGAAATAAATATTTCTGAGCTGAGATACAAGAGCCGCGTATCCTGTGTGTCTGCACCTTATTTTTTAATTCTTTGTGACAAATAAAAGACACTTATTATCATTCCTTACGTGGTCCCATGTGACCTGGAAGATGCATCTTGCAAAGAAGCTGTCAATGACATCTTAAAGAATACAAGAAAAAGAAGTTTAATATTTAAAGGAAAACTCCACTTTTCAACAAATGTTTACACTGAGAACTTTGCAAAGTTGTTTGTAAGACTTAAATAAGGCACAAAATGAGAAATAGAGGGGGAGAGCTATGGAGATAAACCCTACCCATATGTCTAATTGTTATTGGGGTGGGGGTCACCACTTAGCACCCTCCTCTATAAGGCGCAACAGGGAGTCAGTCCAAAAGGGGAAATGTCTGGCTGGCCATGACTTAATTCTGCGTCAATCATCTAATCCCATATAAAGGGGTTGTCTGTGCTAAGAAAAACTTCTTAACAAATTGTTTTTGCTTAAACATGTAAAAAAGATGAATTATACAACTATTATTAAATCTATTTTATATTGGAAAAAAGAGGAAGAGAAAGAAGAGGAGAGGGAAGAAGAAGAAGAGAAGAGAGGAAGAGGGATGGAGGAAGAGAGATAAAGAAGAAGATACAGAGAGATACGAAGAGAGAAGAAAAGAGAAAAAAAAGAGAAGACAAGAAGAAAAAAGAGGAAAAGGGAGGGAAGAAGAGAGGTAGAGAAGAAGATAGAGAGAGATAAGAAGAGTGAGAGAGAGAAGAGTGGAGAAGAAAGTACAAGAGAGGAAGAGTGAGGGGGGTAGGAAGAGACATTGAGAAGAAGATAGAGAGCGAGAAGAAGAAGAGAGAGAAGAGAGGAGAAGAAAACAGGAAAAGAAGAAGAGGGAGAAGAAGAAGGAGAGGAATAGAAGAGAGGAAGAGGGATGGAGGAAGAGAGATAGAGAAGAAGATAGAGAGAGATAAGAAGAGTGAGAGAGAGAGAGAAGAGTGGAGAAGAAAGTACAAGAGAGGAAGAGTGAGGGGGTAGGAAGAGAGATTGAGAAGAAGATAGAGAGCGAGAAGAAGAGAGAGAAGAGAGGAGAAGAAAACAGGAAAAGAAGAAGAAGGAGAAGGGAGGAAGAGAGATTGAGAAAAATATAAAGAGTAGAAGAGAGGGAGAAGAAAAGAAGAAGAGATGAGAGTAAAAGAAGAAGAAGAAGAAAGAAGAGGGATGGAGGAAGAGAGATAAAGAAGATAGAGAGAGATAAGAAGAGAGAAGAGAAGAAAAGAGAAGACAAGAAATAAAAAGAGGAAGGGGGAGGGAGGAAGAGAGATAGAGAAGAAGATAGAGAGCAAGAAGAAGACAATAGAAAAGAGAGGAGAAGAAGAAGAAGGAGAAGGTAAGAAGAGAGATTGAGAAGAAGATAGAGAAAGAGTAGAAGAGAGGAAGAAGAAAAGAAGAGATGAGAGTAAAAGAAGAAGAAGGACAGAGGAGAGAGGAAGAGGGAGTGAGAACAAGAGATAGAGAAGACAGAGAAAGAGATAAGAGAGAGGGAGAAAAGAAAACAGAAAGGAAAGGGAGAGAGAGAGAGAGAGAGAGAGAGAGAGAAAATAGAAAGAAGTGGAAGAGAGAGAGGGTGAAAGAGAGAGAAAGACCGAGAGAGGAAGAGAGTAGAAGAATAGGAAGAGATCGAGGGGAAGTGAGAGAGAATACAGGAGACAAGAAGAGATGAAGAAAGAAAGAGAGAAAGAGAAAGAAGCAGAGGACAAGAGAGAGAGGGGAAAAAAAGGAGAGGAAAACAGAGGATAAGCGAGAGAAGGAAAGAGAGAGAGGAAAACAGAAGAAGAAGAGGAAGAGGGGGAGAGAGAGGCAAGGAGAGAGGTAGAGAGTGGAAGAGTGAGAGAAGGGAATGGAAAGAGAAGGAAAGTGAGAGAGCATAGGCGGGGATCGAGGGAATGGAAGAGAAGTAAAGAGTGATTGAGAGAGTTTCCTGTATGTTTTGTATGCGGGAGGGAGGGGGGAGCTGTCAACATACTGTGTGAGAAGGGGAATCAGGGCTTTCTCTACAAATGGCCGGGCATGCAGGACTCACTGCTCTCTCTATACATCCTGACAGCGGTTAAAAAGCCTCTTATGTCAAAATATTGAACCCTCCATATAAAAATATAGCATGAACCTGTTACAAGAGTCAATTGCGATGCACAAGTGTATATAAGTACTATAAAGCCCATGTAATGCTAATAATGTAAGCTCAGGTACTCGGTGCCCCTAATTATCAGAGTTCAAGTGGCAAAATACATAAAGCTACCATGTGATCAACATCCCCAGCATGTAATGGAGATGATATCACTTTTATATGCATAGCCTAATGGCCTGTCTATATCTTTCTATGAATATTCTGTTTTTATTTATGTTTTACACAATGTCCCAACTTCATTGGAATTGGGGTTGTATATCTAAGAGTATTCTGATACTACACAGTCCTGGCCATAAGTGTTGGCACCCATGAAATTTCTCCCAGAAAATTATTGCCATTCCACATGTTTTGTTATACACGTGTTTATTTCCTTTGTGTGTATTGGATCAACACAAAAAAAATTTAAAAAAGGCAAAAATGATATAATTTAACACAAAACTCCAAAAATGGGCCAGACAAAATTCCTGGCACCCTCAACTTAATATTTGGTTGCACAGCCTATGGAAACAATAACTGAGATCAATCGCTTCCTATAACCCTCCACAAGCTTCTTACACCTCTCACCTGGAATTTTGGACTCCTCTTCTTTTGCGGACTGCTCCAGGTCTCTCATATTTGGCGGGCGCCTTCTCTTCTCCCAACAGCAATGTTAAGATCTCTCCGCAGGTGTTCAATGGGATTAAGATCCAAACTCATTGCGGTCACTTCAGAACTCTCCAGCGCTTTGTTTCCATCCATTTCTGGGGGCTTTTTGAAGTATGTTTGGGGTCATTGTCCTGCTGGAAGACCCATGACCTAGGACACAAACCCAACTTTCTGACACTGGGCCCAGACCCAAAATCCTTTGGTAATCTTCGGATTTCATGATGTCTTGCTCACAGTCAAGGCTCCAGTCCAGAGGCAGCAAAACAACCCCAAAATATTTTTGACCCTCCCCCTTATGTGACTGTTGGTCCTGTGTTCTTTTCTTTGTAGACCTCATTCCGTTTTCGGTAACCAGTAGAATGATGGGCTTTACCAAAAAGCTCTGCCTTGGTCTCCTCTGTCCACAAGACGTTTTCCCAGAAGGATTTTGGCTTACACAGGTACATTTTGGATGTAAACTGCAGTCTAACTTTTTTATGTCTCTGTGTCAGCAATGCAATGACATCAACTTGACTGTCTGTCCCCAAACCAGAGACTGCACAGAGAAGACCTGCAGACTGCAGGTCTAAGTATTACTTTTTACATTTTTGTGTGGTTTGTGTATTGGGGCACTAATGGGGCTTTAAGTTGTGTGGAGGCAGTAAGGGGGCGCTATACTGTGTGGTGCACTAAAGAGGCATTATAATATATGGGGACACTAAGGGGGCATTATACTGTGTGTGATGTGTTACATAAATGCGGACGCTATTACTGTGTTGGCTAGCTGCGTGAGAACAATTCTGTTTCCCACTTGGTGTTGTATTGCTATGGATGGCTGTGACCCTTTGTCTATGACCCTTCCCACCCGATACCGGGACATGTGCCTGCCAGTTATCTCTGCTTATGTCTAACCTACATAGAAGCGGGGTAGTATCGCGTGTAAAGAATGACTGATCCATGTGCTCTGGTTATAAGACTTATTGATGTTTCTGCTGCAGGATGACTAAGTGTTATGTACATCTTCTTTTATTCTTACTGTAAATTAACTCTGACCACCAAACTAACATGGCTTAAGTTCCCTTAAGAAGTGCAATTTTAATGTAAATGAGTTTCACCTTTAGAACCACATTTAGGGGGCATTTATTTGGTCCGGCTGCTGCAGATGGCCAAAATTCGGTACTGATTTCCTCTTCTACAGCCAGAGGGATCTCCTACACTGATACTGAGGAGTGTGTTATCCCTTCCTCCTGCATAGTCTGCAGGGGGCGCTCCCTATATACTGTGTGACTCCCCCTTCCTCCCCCTGTACTCTGATACAGAACAGTCTCTGTGATCTTCCCTGCCTGAAGACTTGGATGTTTTGCTCTCTTTACAGTCTGTATATATTGTATTAAAATCATAAAAACCTAAATAATAATAAAAAAATGCACACACAGGATGAGTTGGTGGATAAAACTGGGCATGGCCACACCCCAGAGTGAGGAGCAAGAAAGAAAGAAAGAGAAATTGTAGAAATGCTGCAGATTTTCAGTTTTTTTTTCACCACAGTTTTTTTCATCCATATCTATAACAATGTTGCTGAGGAAAGTGTTATCTCTTCTCCTTGCAGAATCTGCAGTGGCTGCTATTATATTTCTCTATACACATGCGTATCCTGTGCGACTCCCCCATTCTTCCCCTCCAGACTGCCTTTCTAAACTCTGATATACGTAGTACAACCTCTGTGATCTGCCCTTCCTGAAGACTTGGACGCATTGCCCTTTTCCACAGTCTAACCTACTGAATGCATTGTAAAAAAAAAAGTATAACCTAAATAATAATGGAAATTCACACACACAATGAGTTGGTGGATAATTTTGGACTTAGCCCACCATGGGGAAATTACAGTAATGCTGCAGAACTTTCTGCAGTCAAGTGCTTTTTCCAGGTCCTAGACCCATGACTGCTTGAAGGTGTAGGCATTCATAGGTCTGGGACCTAAGCCCCTGCTGGGGATAAGCCCCTTGAACCCTGATATTTGCGTTTTCCACACAGGGGATTCCATGGTGTGTGCCGCAGCTGACACAGTGTTAACTAACAAAGGGAAATTGCCATAGTACATCCTGGAGAGTCTATGTCCAGCAATACATTGTAGATGAGAGCTCCCTGCAGCCAGCAATATCTATGGATGATGAAAGGAGACTGTCGGAGCTTAGAAATAGTCCAGAATAGAACAGCTGGGCTCTCGCTTTGAGCCATACACTGATTTTCCCTTCAATTTAGCAGAAGACACTTGCTTTGCTTCTATTCCCACTGCATGGAGTAAAGCTATTGTTTTATAATTTATGGACTGTCCTGGTGAAACATGCACCTAATATAGGGCTCATGCACACAGCTGTATTCACAGGGTAATAGTAGTAGTATCTGGGGCTCCATCAGATGGTGTACGGAGGTGTAAGGAAGTGCTGCTTGTAGTGTACAGGTATGGCACCGCACAGTTGGTGTAAATCTCCTGGCTAAGTGTTCTCCATTCACCGGTGTACATGGGGTATTACATACAGTCGAAACATGAAGCTCCTTGGCTACAAAGCAAAATCTACACCTTGCAATGTGTCCTTCCTTACCATTCCCCATGGTGGGACATGAGCATATATGTATGTCTGTAATGCACAGTAGCTTGTGGACCCACCACATCACCTAACTGGTTTCACTTATGGCCGCTCCCAAAGGCATTGTCTAAGCCGTCTCCCCATTATTCATCCTTTAACCCCCGTACAGGGATATGGTCTTCGCTGTAGGAACACGACCAGGTTGCTACCTCTTGGAGTGGTCCCGGTATAGGTAGCAGCTGGCCGAAGGACAGAGAGATGCCTGTGCAAAGCACCAGAGGGTCAGCTAAGAGTGTAGTTAAATATGGACCCAGTTCATGAGCAGGTGGATACCATTCAGAGTTATAGCAGGGAGAAAGTCAGGGCAGGCAGCACAGGTTGAATAGTCAGAGGCAAGACAAGACCATACACAAGAGATCAGTAGATAAGATCAGACAAAACATAGAGAAGCCAACAAAGGCAGTAGACCTTCACAGGAAGTAGCAAGCTATGAACCTATATTACTCAGGTGTTGGGTGCACAATGAAATAACTTGATATATGTTTCAGGGTGACAGGGATTGGTCGGGGAAGATCAGAGTGTGCACAAGCTAACCCTTTAAGACTCAACCAGGGAGCACAAGTGAGCCCTGTGGGAGCTGGAGAGAGAGGAGGAAAGTGGGACAGACGAGTCAGAAGGGAAGGACAATATCCTGCGGGGCTTGGAACATCAACATGGAAGGGGACGCTATAGCAGAATAACCCTGCAGTGGGAATGGCCAGAAGAAGCAGCATCTAATGCCAGTGTTACAGTGACATGAGATGAACAGCTTTTCAAAGCAACATGATATATGATACTCTGTCATGAGATGTCTACCAAATTCAAGTTATTACAGTGGACATCTGTCCCATGGGCCATTAATAATACTAGCGTGGTCTTATGTATCAGCAAGACATTGAGTCTCTTCAAGAACCAGGACTAGAAATGAGTGAACCCCATAGTATAATAAGTGGAGGCCCAGAAACATATTAAACACTCATACTCACCTTCCATCACCGCTCACGGCTCCCTCCCTTGGTGTCCTCTTCTGGCCTCCTGGATGGTTTCATGGGTCCTGGAGGACCAGTAAAGTCTGGGATTGGGCCTCAATAGTCACATGGGGCGTGCTGACATTTTGAAGCTTTAATGCAAGCCTTTTAGTTCACCCTGTGATTTATTTAATTATTTTTTTTTTCTCATGCGTTTTTTATTCACTTTTAATATAATTTACTGGTTTACACTATTAGAATTTGGATCGTCCTTATACTTATTATGCATTAGAGTGTCGATATTCTTTATATACTTTATGCACTGACACAGTTTTGCCTTTATTATGCTATTCCTCATCGCTTAGAGCGTTTTCATTATGCGCCTCTTGTTTTTCTTTATTATACATGGTTTTTGCCCAGCAGATATGGAGTTCGCTGATACCCTGGGGATTGTTCTTGATAAGTATTTTAGGTGACACCGCTTGATCCGAGGCTATAGGCGCATGCTCGGTTTTTACATACTCCCTCTATCTATGCTCTGATTATATCGTAGTGGGTACTATAGTGCGTATCGACACACCGTATCGACACACCAGCGTGTTCTACATCAGAAAATTGTGATGAAACCGGTTCACGCATCTCTAACCAGGACCTGGGTGCGAGGCTGCACCTCTACACCCGCTATATCCCGGCCTAACACCTATTAGTGCTGTAGTTTTTTGTACGTTTTTTGCAACACATGTCAGTAAAATGGCAACAACAGATTAAAAAGACAATGAGAAAGTAACAGGAAAGTCTCTGCTAAGGATCCGCATCAGAGCAGAGAGTGGTGACAAAGAGTGTCTCCCAATCTGGAGGACCCGACGTGTCCATGCAGGAATACCGTGCAAACCTTTACTTACAGATGATCACAGCAGCAGAAAACCATCCTCTTAGCTTGCCATAATATTATCCTATAGTGCCATAGGATAAATACTTGATCAGTGGGGTCTGAATGCTTAGACCCCCACCAATCCCAAAGTGTGACTGGCAAAGGACAGCGCTCCCATTCCACGACCAGTCACGTCTACATTCAATCTGGCTGTGGTCAGGCAGGGTTTTCTGTGCAGCTGGGGGAAAGACCTCCCGTTCCCACCTTGTGGCATAACCCCTTTAAGATTACCCCCGCTGATATGCCTATGAAAGCGACCCCCCATATAGGATTCCCCAAAATGAGCCACAACTGAGAGCTACTCTGTACAAGTAACTCCTGGTTTGACAGACCCGAGCTCCCTTTGTATCACATGAGTGGCCATATATCTCATACTGCCTGGCTGCAGAATACGGGTTGATTAGCTGATCACCCAGGCGCCACATTTTTAAAGATTTTTTGGGTGATCGCCCTTCAGCCATATTGAGGAGACAAACCCTTCAAGCTAAGACCGCATCAAGAATGGGATAATTCATGGTAAAAACGACAGCGAAAAAAATCATATGGAGGTAAATCCCTTGGGCAATATTAAAGGGGTTTTCTGGGACCTGTTAATTGATAACGTATCCTTAGGACAGGGCATGAACTGAGGAACAGCGGGGGATCGGATCAGCTTTTTGACGTGGCATTGCACTCCCTTAGCACCACTTCTGCTGCGCAGGCCATGTGATGTCAGGTTCATTGGTCGCATGGCCTGTTGGCAGCTCAGTCCCATTAAAGTGAATGGGCTGAGCTGCAATACCAAGCTCAGCCACTGTACCATGTATGGCGCTGTGCTTGTTATTCAGTGAAGAGGCTGATGCAACCCTCACCCTCTTCCAAACAAGTGTCAGTCCCCCGTTGATCTTCAATTGATGACCTGCCCCTTAAAAAAACAAACTAAAAAAAACAGCGCCTCTCTTGTCCATAGGCCGTGCCTGGTATTGCATTTTACTCCCCATTCATTTCAATGGAGCCGCAATACCAGATCCAGCCACAAGAGTGTCTCTTTTTCCACCAGACTCTTTTTCTTACATCATACAATGTCCTTAAAGTTCCTAACAAACTTTCCCCGAGCGTTGGCAGAATCGCTTCCCTCTGAGGCGTCTCGCTGAATATTAAACCCATCCAAGTTCGCAGCGATTCTTCTAAATTACAGAGATTATTAGAAGCGTTTTGTCACTAGATTTTCGCTGTCACTTTTGGCATGTCGCTGTCTCATTGCTCTCACTTATTTTGCGGCGTGGCTTCTTCCTGTCGGACTCCTGACAGCTCTGACGCTGATGGCTTGTGATGTGATTTCCCTACTGGCTCTCACACAAAGCTGTGAACTAAGGGGGATGGAAAAGTGCCAGGCTGTCCGCCGTCTCCAGAAAATGCCCGCCGCGGGTAGAAAGTCGCTCGTCCGCAGACGCCGGATTTTGCTTGTGAGGAAAGAAATAAACTGTAATTGGATATTTTGGAAAAAATGAACATTTATCAGGTTTCTTCGCCCTTGGCTCAGGTTACGACACACAAAAAATCTTGCAAAAAAAAAAAAGTGTTTTTTTTTTTCTAATTAGCAACACTCACTTTTAGCTATTTTTGCAAAATATAGTGTAATGTCTGAATATGACCCAATATCTGGGCTCTTGAATAATGGTCATTAACCCCTGAGCATCTTTTTTTTTATTTAAAAACCTCTAATTTAGAAACTTTTTCGTTTTCCATCAAAATAGCTTCATGGGAGTTTGTTTTTTGTAGGCCAAGTTATATTTTTCAATGGTACAATTTTGGAGAGTATATAACTCACTAATTTTTAATGGTACCTTTAAAAAATATAACTTGGCCCACAAAAACAAACTCTCATGAAGCTATTTTGAAGTAAAACTAAAAAGTTAAATATTTTTAAATAAAAAAAAACCAGTGCGTTATATGCACTCCAAAATTTTCATTTTAATTTAGAAACTTTTTAGTTTCCCATCAAAATATCTTCATGAGTTTATTTTTTGTGGGTCAAGTTATATTTTTCAATGGTACCATTAAAAAATTAGTGTGCTATATGCTCTCCAAAATAGTACCTTTGAAAATATAACTTGGTCCACAAAAATCAAACTCTCATGAAGCTATTTTGATGGAAAACGAAAAAAGTTTCTACATTACATGAAAATTTTGGAGTGCATAAAACTCACTAAGTTTTTTTTATTTTAAAAAAATCTTTAACTTAGAAACTTTCTAGTTTTACATCAAAAACAGCTTCATGAGAGTTTTTTTTTGTGGGTCAAGTTATATTTTTCAATGGTACATTAAAAAATTAGTGAGTTATATGCTCTCCAAAATGTTACCATGGAAAATATAACTTGGCCCACAAAAAACAAACTCCCATGAAGCTATTTTGATGGAAAACTAAAAAGTTTCTAAATTAAATGAAAATTTTGGACAGCGTATAACTCACAATTTTTTTTTTATTTAAAAATCTTTAACCTTTTAGTTTTCCATCAAAATAGCTTCATGAGAGTTTGTTTTTTTTTGTGGGCCAAGTTATATTTTTCAATAGTACCCTTAAAAATTAGTGAGTTATATGCTCTGCAAAATGATACCATTGAAAAATATATCTTGGCCCACAAAAACAAACTCTCATGAAACTATTTTGATGGAAAACAAAAAAGTTTCTACAGTACATGAAAATTTTGGAGCACATATAACGCACTAATTTTTTTATTTAAAAAATCTTTAATTTAGAAAATTTTTAGTTTTCCATCAAGATAGCTTCATGAGAGTTTGTTTTTTGTGGGTCAAGTTATATTTTTCAATGGTACATTAAAAAAAATGAATGAGTTATATGCTCTCCAAAATAGTACCATTGAAGATATAACTTGGCCCACAAAAAACAAACTCTCATGAAGCTATTTTGATGGAAAACGAAAAAGTTTCTACATTACATGAAAATTTTGGAGTGCATAAAACTCACTAAGTTTTTTTTATTTTAAAAAAATCTTTAACTTAGAAACTTTCTAGTTTTACATCAAAAACAGCTTCATGAGAGTTTTTTTTTGTGGGTCAAGTTATATTTTTCAATGGTACATTAAAAAATTAGTGAGTTATATGCTCTCCAAAATGTTACCATTGAAAATATAACTTGGCCCACAAAAAACAAACTCCCATGAAGCTATTTTGATGGAAAACTAAAAAGTTTCTAAATTAAATGAAAATTTTGGACAGCGTATAACTCACAATTTTTTTTTATTTAAAAATCTTTAACCTTTTAGTTTTCCATCAAAATAGCTTCATGAGAGTTTGTTTTTTTTTGTGGGCCAAGTTATATTTTTCAATAGTACCCTTAAAAATTAGTGAGTTATATGCTCTGCAAAATGATACCATTGAAAAATATATCTTGGCCCACAAAAACAAACTCTCATGAAACTATTTTGATGGAAAACAAAAAAGTTTCTACAGTACATGAAAATTTTGGAGCACATATAACGCACTAATTTTTTTATTTAAAAAATCTTTAATTTAGAAAATTTTTAGTTTTCCATCAAGATAGCTTCATGAGAGTTTGTTTTTTGTGGGTCAAGTTATATTTTTCAATGGTACATTAAAAAAAATGAATGAGTTATATGCTCTCCAAAATAGTACCATTGAAGATATAACTTGGCCCACAAAAAACAAACTCTCATGAAGCTATTTTGATGGAAAACGAAAATGTTTCTACATTAAATGAAAAGTTTGGAGCACATATAACTCACTAATTTTTTTTATTTAAAAAAATCTTTAAATTAGAAACTTTTAAGTTTTACATCAAAATAGCTTCATGGGAGTTTATTTTTTGTGGGCCAAGTTATATTTTTCGATGGTACCACTGTAGAGAGTATATAACTCACCAATTTTTTAATGGTACCATTTTGGAGAGCATATAACTCACTCATTTTCAATGGTGGCAAGACCCCGCCCCTTGTACTAAATGCAATACATTATCCCCTGCAATCAGCATGAGGGGGAAGGATGGAGCTATAGAAATGATGGGGACTCTTGAAGGGGATGGTGGGGGGTTTACTCTTACAGGAACATCACATTCTGATGAATCCCCAGAGAACATCATAGCGCAGCACCCCCTGCAGAAATAATACTATCATATCGGGTGTCACCAGTTTTGCAATAAACAGATACCATTTAAGAAGAAAATCTAACAACTTGATAGGAAAGGACGAAACAAGGACTCTAGACTCCGACCTATAAGGACATTTAGGTGTCACATCATGGGGCTCCAAGCTCTGGGCTGGGTTATGTATTAAAGAAGACCTCTCACCACCTCCACCAACCGCAGCTCTTTGAATCTCTCAATAGGTGACGCTCCACTGACTCTGACACAGTTGGAATTTTTTCTCTAGCCCCCACCGTTCCTGAGTAATCATTTTTGTTATATTCAGCATCCAATATGCTAAGCAGTCTCTCTACTGTCAGGTGGGCGGTCCTGGGAAGGAAAAGATAGTATATTGGGTCAGAAACTAACAGAAATGATTGCTCAGGAATGGTGGGGGCTAGAAAAAATAATTCCAACTGTGACAGTATATAGGATCAGTACAGCAGTATAGTATATAGCAGTGATGGCGAACCTTTTAGAGACCGAGTGCCCAAACTGCAACCCAAAACCCACTAATTTATCGCAAAGTGCCAACACGGCAATTTAACCTTAAATTAACCAGGATCTGTTTTATAGTGACCGTGCAATGTTATTACAGCCTGTAATAATATCAAGTCTGCTATAAAACAGATACTGTGTGATATAAATAATGAAGGGCCCCCACATAGTACAATGCGATCCGAAGTGGCCCCCAGACAGTA
This sequence comes from Leptodactylus fallax, assembly GCA_947044405.1. Lineage (NCBI taxonomy): Eukaryota > Metazoa > Chordata > Amphibia > Anura > Leptodactylidae > Leptodactylus > Leptodactylus fallax. Next base: position 162,520 of record CAMRHE010000238.1, on the reverse strand, counting down.
CATTTTGCTCTGAAGTGGCCCCCAGACAATATTATATGCTCTGGAATGGCCCCCACTCAGTATTATATGCTCCACAGAGGTCCCCGCACAGTATTATATGCTCCACAGAGGTCCCCGCACAGTATTATATGCTCCACTTTGGGCCCCCACCCACATTATATGCTTCACAATAAGCCCCCCCACACAGTAGTATATGCTCCACAGAGGCCCCCGCACAGTATTATATGCTTCACAGAGGCCTCCCACACAGTATTATATGCTCCACAGAGGCCCCCGCACAGTGTTATATGCTCCACTTTGGGCCCCCACCCACATTACATGCTTCTCAATAAGCCCCCCCCCCACACAGTAGTATATGCTTCGCAGTGAGGCCCCACTGTGAAAAATAAACTACTGTATATGCTTCACAGTGTCCCCCACACAGTAGTATATGCTTCAGTGTCCCCCCCACACAGTATTAGATGCTTCAGTGTCCCCCACACAGTATTAGATGCTTCAGTGACCCCCACACAGTATTAGATGCTTCAGCGTCTCCCATACAGTATTAGATGCTTCAGTGTCCCCCATACAGTATTAGATACTTCAGTGTCCCCCATACAGTATTAGATGCTTCAGTGTCCCCCACACAGTATTAGATGCTTCAGTGTCCCCCACACAGTATTAGATGCTTCAGTGTCCCCCATACAGTATTAGATGCTTCAGTGTCCCCCCCATACAGTATTAGATGCTTCAGTGTCCCCCATACAGTATTAGATGCTTCAGTGTCCCCCATACAGTATTAGATGCTTCAGTGTCCCCCATACAGTATTAGATGCTTCAGTGTCCCCCACACAGTATTAGATGCTTCAGTGTCCCCCATACAGTATTAGATGCTTCAGTGTCCCCCATACAGTATTATATGCTTCAGTGTCCCCCATACAGTATTAGATGCTTCAGTGTCCCCCATACAGTATTAGATGCTTCAGTGTCCCCCACACAGTATTAGATGCTTCAGTGTCCCCCCCATACAGTATTAGATGCTTCAGTGTCCCCCACACAGTATTAGATGCTTCAGTGTCCCCCATACAGTATTAGGTGCTTCAGTGTCCCCCACACAGTATTAGATGCTTCAGTGTCCCCCATACAGTATTAGATGCTTCAGTGTCCCCCATACAGTATTAGATGCTTCAGTGTCCCCCATACAGTATTAGATGCTTCAGTGTCCCCCACACAGTATTAGATGCTTCAGTGTCCCCCACACAGTATTAGATGCTTCAGTGTCCCCCATACAGTATTAGATGCTTCAGTGTCCCCCTCAGTTCTCATTCCCCTACAGTATTAGATGCTTCAGTGTCCCCCATACAGTATTAGATGCTTCAGTGTCCCCCATACAGTATTAGATGCTTCAGTGTCCCCCATACAGTATTAGATGCTTCAGTGTCCCCCACACAGTATTAGATGCTTCAGTGTCCCCCATACAGTATTAGATGCTTCAGTGTCCCCCACACAGTATTAGATGCTTCAGTGTCCCCCATACAGTATTAGATGCTTCAGTGTCCCCCATACAGTATTAGATGCTTCAGTGTCCCCCATACAGTATTATATGCTTCAGTGTCCCCCATACAGTATTAGATGCTTCAGTGTCCCCCATACAGTATTAGATGCTTCAGTGTCCCCCACACAGTATTAGATGCTTCAGTGTCCCCCATACAGTATTAGATGCTTCAGTGTCCCCCACACAGTATTAGATGCTTCAGTGGGGGGTCCCCCACACAGTATTAGATGCTTCAGTGTCCCCCACAGTATTAGATGCTTCAGTGTCTCCACACAGTATTAGATGCTTCAGTGTCCCCCATACAGTATTAGATGCTTCAGTGTGTCCACCCCCATACAGTATTAGATGCTTCAGTGTCCCCCATACAGTATTAGATTCTTCAGTGTCCCCCCCATACAGTATTAGATGCTTCAGTGTCCCCCCATACAGTTTAGATGCTTCAGTGTCCCCCCCATACAGTATTAGATGCTTCAGTGTCCCCCCACACACAGTATTAGATGCTTCAGTGTCCCCCCCCCCACACAGTATTAGATGCTTCAGTGTCCCCCCCACACAGTATTAGATGCTTCAGTGTCCCCCACATAGTATTAGATGCTTCAGTGTCCCCCACACAGTATTAGATGCTTCAGTGTCCCCCACACAGTATTAGATGCTTCAGTGTCCCCCCATACAGTATTAGATGCTTCAGTGTCCCCCCATACAGTATTAGATGCTTCAGTGTCCCCCACACAGTATTAGATGCTTCAGTGTCCCCTATACAGTATTAGATGCTTCAGAGTCTCCCATACAGTATTAGATGCTTCAGTGTCCCCCACACAGTATTAGATGCTTCAGCGTCTCCCCACACAGTATTAGATGCTTCAGTGTCCCCCCCACACAGTATTAGATGCTTCAGTGTCCCCCATACAGTATTAGATGCTTCAGTGTCCCCCATACAGTATAGCAGTATAAGATGCTTCAGTGTCCCCCATACAGTATTAGATGCTTCAGGTCCCCCACGTCTCCCCCCCCATACAGTATTAGATGCTTCAGTGTCCCCCACACAGTATTAGATGCTTCAGTGTCCCCTATACAGTATTAGATGCTTCAGCGTCCCCCATACAGTATTAGATGCTTCAGTGTCCCCCACATAGTATTAGATGCTTCAGTGTCCCCCACACAGTATTAGATGCTTCAGTGTCCCCCATACAGTATTAGATGCTTCAGTGTCCCCCCCACACAGTATTAGATGCTTCAGTGTCCCCCACACAATATTAGATGCTTCAGTGTCCCCCCACACAATATTAGATGCTTCAGTGTCCCCCCCACACAGTATTAGATGCTTCAGTGTCCCCTATACAGTATTAGATGATTCAGTGTCCTCCACACAGTATTAGATGCTTCAGTGTCCCCCATACAGTATTAGATGCTTCAGTGTTCCCCCCCCCACACAGTATTAGATGCTTCAGTGTCCCCTATACAGTATTAGATGATTCAGTGTCCCCTATACAGTATTAGATGCTTCAGTGTCCCCCACACAGTATTAGATGCTTCAGTGTCCCCCATACAGTATTAGATGCTTCAGTGTCCCCCCACACAATATTAGATGCTTCAGTGTCCCCCCACACAGTATTAGATGCTTCAGTGGCCCCCCACACAGTATTAGATGCTTCAGTGTCCCCCATACAGTATTAGATGCTTCAGTGTCCCCCACACAGTATTAGATGCTTCAGTGTCCCCCACACACAGTATTAGATGCTTCAGTGTCCCCCCATACAGTATTAGATGCTTCAGTGTACCCCCCACACAGTATTAGATGCTTCAGTGTCCCCCACACAGTATTAGATGTTTCAGTGTCCCCCACACAGTATTAGATGCTTCAGTGTCCCCCACACAGTAGTATATACTTCAGTGTCCCCCCCCACACAGTATTAGATGCTTCAGTGTCCCCCACACAGTATTAGATGCTTCAGTGTCCCCCACACACTATTAGATGCTTCAGTGTCCCCCACACAGTATTAGATGCTTCAGTGTCCCCCCACACAATATTAGATGCTTCAGTGTCCCCCCCATACAGTATTAGATGCTTCAGTATCCCCCATACAGTATTAGATGCTTCAGTGTCCCCCATACAGTATTAGATGCTTCAGTGTCCCCCCCCATACAGTATTAGATGCTTCAGTGTCCCCCACACAGTATTAGATGCTTCAGTGTCCCCCACACAGTATTAGATGCTTCAGTGTCCCCCATACAGTATTAGATGCTTCAGTGTCCCCCACACAGTATTAGATGCTTCAGTGTCCCCCACACAGTAGTATATACTTCAGTGTCCCCCCCCCACACAGTATTAGATGCTTCAGTGTCCCTCATACAGTATTAGATGCTTCAGTGTCCCCCACACAGTATTAGATGCTTCAGTGTCCCCCACACAGTATTAGATGCTTCAGTGTCCCCCACACAGTATTAGATGCTTCAGTGTCCCCCATACAGTATTAGATGCTTCAGTGTCCCCCCCATACAGTATTAGATGCTTCAGTATCCCCCATACAGTATTAGATGCTTCAGTGTCCCCCCCCCACACAGTATTAGATGCTTCAGTGTCCCCCACACAGTATTAGATGCTTCAGTGTCCCCCATACAGTATTAGATGCTTCAGTGTCCCCCATACAGTATTAGATGCTTCTGTGTCCCCCATACAGTATTAGATGCTTCAGTGTCCCCCACACAGTATTAGATGCTTCAGTGTCCCCCCCCACACAGTATTAGATGCTTCAGTGTCCCCCATACAGTATTAGATGCTTCAGTGTCCCCCATACAGTATTAGATGCTTCAGTGTCCCCCATACAGTATTATATGCTTCAGTGTCCCCCATACAGTATTAGATGCTTCAGTGTCCCCCATACAGTATTAGATTCTTCAGTGTCCCCCACATAGTATTAGATGCTTCAGTGTCCCCCATACAGTATTAGATGCTTCAGTGTCCACCCCCATACAGTATTAGATGCTTCAGTGTCCCCCCCATACAGTTAGATGCTTCAGTGTCCCCCATACAGTATTAGATGCTTCAGTGTCCACCCCCATACAGTATTAGATGCTTCAGTGTCCCCCATACAGTATTAGATTCTTCAGTGTCCCCCCCATACAGTATTAGATGCTTCAGTGTCCCCCCCATACAGTTAGATGCTTCAGTGTCCCCCCCCATACAGTATTAGATGCTTCAGTGTCCCCCATACAGTATTAGATGCTTCAGTGTCCCCCCCATACAGTATTAGATGCTTCAGTGTCCCCCCCATACAGTATTAGATGCTTCAGTGTCCCCCACACAGTATTAGATGCTTCAGCGTCTCCCATACAGTATTAGATGCTTCAGCGTCTCCCATACAGTATTAGATGCTTCAGTGTCCCCCATACAGTATTAGATGCTTCAGTGTCCCCCACACAGTATTAGATGCTTCAGTGTCCCCCATACAGTATTAGATGCTTCAGTGTCCCCCCCATACAGTATTAGATGCTTCAGTGTCCCCCACATAGTTTTAGATGCTTCAGTGTCCCCCATACAGTAGTATATGCACCACAGTAGCCCCCACACAGTAGTTTGTTACTTACCTTGTCCCACGAAGAGCTGCAGTCCCACGGAGCGCATCCTCCTTCTTCTTCTGATCGCAGGCACTGATGATTTACATCATCGCGCCTGCGTCGGGGCAGAAGTCACACTCTGCAGTCAGTGTAGGCCTCGGTTCCGCCGACCGCGGCCTACACTGACAACTTTCAGCTGTATGTGCATTTGCACATACAGCTGAAAGAAGTGATTGCTCACCAACGGGGAATCCTGTACCGGATTCCCTGTTAGTGAGCGATCATGGCGACAGCGCTCGTGCCAACTGAGAGGGCTCTGCGTGCCATAGGTTCGCCATCACGGGTATATAGTATACATAGCCATCCATAGACTATACAGTATATAGGATCAGTACAGCAGTGTAGTATATACAGTCATGGCCAAAAGTTTTGAGAATGATACAAATATTAATTTTTACAAAGTCTACTGCTTCAGTTTTTCTAATGGCAATTTGCATATACTCCAGAATGTTATAAAGAGTGATCAGCTTAACAGCAATTACTTGCAAAGTCAATATTTGCCTAGAAAATGAACTTTATCCCCCAAAACACATTTCAACATCATTGCAGCCCTGCCTTAAAAGGACCACCTAACATCGTTTCAGTGATTGCTCCATTAACACAGGTGTGGGTGTTGATGAGGACAGGGCTGGAGATCAATCTGTCATGATTAAGTAAGAATGACACCACTGGACACTTTAAAAGGAGGCTGGTGCTTGCCATCATTGTTTCTCTTCTGTTAACCATGGTTATCTCTAAAGAAACACGTGCAGTCATCATTGCACTGCACAAAAATGGCCTAACTGGGAAGAGTATTGCAGCTAGAAAGATTGCACCTCAGTCAACAATCTATCGCATCATCAAGAACTTCAAGGAGAGAGGTTCCATTGGTGCCAAAAAGGCTCCAGGGCGCCCAAGAAAGACCAGCAAGCGGCAGGACCGTCTCTTAAAAGTGTTTCAGCTGCGGGATCGGGCTACCAGCAGTGCAGAGCTTGCTGAGGAATGGCAGCAGGCAGGTGTGAGTGCATCTGCACGCACTGTGAGGCGGAGACTCTTGGAGCAAGGCCTGGTCTCAAGGAGGGCAGCAAAGAAGCCACTTCTCTCCAGAAAAAACATCAGGGACAGACTGATATTCTGCAAGAGGTACAGGGAGTGGACTGCTGAGGACTGGGGTAAAGTCATTTTCTCTGATGAATCCCCTTTTCGATTGTTTGGAACATCTGGAAAACAGCTTATTCGGAGAAGAAGAGGTGAGCGCTACCAGCAGTCTTGTCTCATGCCAACTGTAAAGCATCCTGAAACCATTCATGTGTGGGGTTGCTTCTCAGCCAAGGGAATCGGCTCTCTCACAGTCTTGCCTAAAAACACAGCCATGAATAAAGAATGGTACCAGAATGTCCTCCAAGAGCAACTTCTCCCAACCGTCCAAGAGCAGTTTGGCGCTCAACAATGCCTTTTCCAGCATGATGGAGCACCTTGCCATAAAGCAAAGGTGATAACTAAATGGCTCAGGGAACAAAACATAGAGATTTTGGGTCCATGGCCTGGAAACTCCCCAGATCTTAATCCCATTGAGAACTTGTGGTCAATCATCAAGAGACGGGTGGACAAACAAAAACCAACAAATTCAGACAAAATGAAAGCATTGATTCTGCAAGAATGGACTGCTATCAGTCAGGATTTGGTCCAGAAGTTGATTGAGAGCATGCCAGGGAGAATTGCAGAGGTCCTGAAGAAGAAGGGTCAACACTGCAAATACTGACTTGCTGCATTAACTCATTCTAACTGTCAATATAAGCTTCTGTTACTCATAATATGAATGCAATTCTATTTCTGTATGTGATAAAAACATCTGACAAACACACATAAAAACCAGAGGGCAGCAGATCATGTGAAAATAGAATATTTGTGTCATTCTCAAAATTTTTGGCCATGACTGTAGTATACATAGCCATCCATGGACTATACAGTATATAAGATCAGTACAGCAGTGTAGTATATAGTATACATAGCCATCCATGGACTATACAGTATATAGGGTCAGTACAGCAGTGTAGTATATAGTATACATAGCCATCCATGGACTATACAGTATATAGGATCAGTACAGCAGTGTACAGTATATAGTATACATAGCCATCCATGGACTATACAGTATATAGGATCAGTACAGCAGTGTAGTATATAGTATACATAGCCATCCATGGACTATACAGTATATAGGATCAGTACAGCAGTGTACAGTATATAGTATACATAGCCATCCATGGACTATACAGTATATAGGATCAGTACAGCAGTGTAGTATATAGTATACATAGCCATCCATGGACTATACAGTATATAGGGTCAGTACAGCAGTGTAGTATATAGTATACATAGCCATCCATGGACTATACAGTATATAGGATCAGTACAGCAGTGTAGTATATAGTATACATAGCCATCCATGGACTATACAGTATATAGGATCAGTACAGCAGTGTAGTATATAGTATACATAGCCATCCATGGACTATACAGTATATAGGATCAGTACATCAGTGTAGTATATAGTATACATATCCATCCATGGACTATACAGTATATAGGATCAGTACAGCAGTGTAGTATATAGTATACATATCCATCCATGGACTATACAGTATATAGGATCAGTACAGCAGTGTAGTATATAGTATACATATCCATCCATGGACTATACAGTATATCGGATCAGTACAGCAGTGTAGTATATAGTATACATAGCCATCCATGGACTATACAGTATATAAGATCAGTACAGCAGTGTAGTATATAGTATACATAGCCATCCATGGACTATACAGTATATAGGATCAGTACAGCAGTGTAGTATATAGTATACATAGCCATCCATGGACTATACAGTATATAAGATCAGTACAGCAGTGTACAGTATATAGTATACATAGCCATCCATGGACTATACAGTATATAGGATCAGTATAGCAGTGTAGTATATAGTATACATAGCCATCCATGGACTATACAGTATATAGGATCAGTACAGCAGTGTAGTATATAGTATACATAGCCATCCATGGACTATACAGTATATAGGATCAGTACAGCAGTGTACAGTATATAGTATACATAGCCATCCATGGACTATACAGTATATAGGATCAGTACAGCAGTGTAGTATATAGTATACATAGCCATCCATGGACTATACGGTATATAAGATCAGTGCAGCAGTGTAGTATATAGTATACATAGCCATCCATGGACTATACAGTATATAGGATCAGTACAGCAGTGTAGTATATAGTATACATAGCCATCCATGGACTATACAGTATATAGGATCAGTGCAGCAGTGTAGTATATAGTATACATAGCCATCCATGGACTATACAGTATATAGGGTCAGTACAGCAGTGTAGTATATAGTATACATAGGAATCCATGGACTATACAGTATATAGGATCAGTACAGCAGTGTAGTATATAGTATACATAGCCATCCATGGACTATACAGTATATAGGATCAGTACAGCAGTGTAGTATATGGTATACATAGCCATCCATGGACTATACAGTATATAAGATCAGTGCAGCAGTGTAGTATATAGTATACATAGCCATCCATGGACTATACAGTATATAGGATCAGTACAGCAGTGTAGTATATAGTATACATAGCCAACCATGGACTATACAGTATATAGGGTCAGTACAGCAGTGTAGTATATAGTATACATAGCCATCCATGGACTATACAGTATATAGGATCAGTACAGCAGTGTAGTATATAGTATACATAGCCATCCATGGACTATACAGTATATAGGGTCAGTACAGCAGTGTAATATATAGTATACATAGCCATCCATGGACTATACAGTATATAGGATCAGTACAGCAGTGTAGTATATGGTATACATAGCCATCCATGGACTATACAGTATATAGGGTCAGTACAGCAGTGTAGTATATAGTATACATAGCCATCCATGGACTATACAGTATATAGGGTCAGTACAGCAGTGTAGTATATAGTATACATAGCCATCCATGGACTATACAGTATATAGGATCAGTACAGCAGTGTAGTATATAGTATACATAGCCATCCATGGACTATACAGTATATAGGATCAGTACAGCAGTGTAGTATATGGTATACATAGCCATCCATGGACTATACAGTATATAGGATCAGTACAGCAGTGTAGTATATGGTATACATAGCCATCCATGGACTATACAGTATATAGGGTCAGTACAGCAGTGTAGTATATAGTATACATAGCCATCCATGGACTATACAGTATATAGGGTCAGTACAGCAGTGTAGTATATAGTATACATAGCCATCCATGGACTATACAGTATATAGGATCAGTACAGCAGTGTAGTATATGGTATACATATCCATCCATGGACTATACAGTATATAGGATCAGTACAGCAGTGTACAGTATATAGTATACATAGCCATCCATAGACTATACAGTATATAGGATCAGTACAGCAGTGTAGTATATAGTATACATAGCCATCCATGGACTATACAGTATATAGGATCAGTACAGCAGTGTAGTATATAGTATACATAGCCATCCATGGACTATACAGTATATAGGATCAGTACAGCAGTGTAGTGTAGGGAACTGCCATTTCTACTAGTATATAATGTATCTGGCTTCTTTGCCCCTGCAGTTTGGCTTCAGAGACCCCAGGCATTTAGTGCAAGTTTTGTTTTGTAAATACAGTGAGTCAGACACATGTGAGGCAGAGCTGCTGGGGGGAGAGATGTGAGCAGAGCTGCTGAGACAGACATGTTATGTCTGGGGGAGACTAAGAGCCACTGGTTCCTCTTTACTTCACAGTATATAGTTAGGTATGTGTTACCCCCTATATACTCACAGGACCTAGCTAGTAACCGTAGTTAGGGATCAATATATATATAGTTCAGGGCAGTGATAGGTTAGGCTTCCGAAGGCCAACTAGCTAGTTAGAGGCCCGGTGGCACTAGTAGTTTAGCTGGCAGGTTAAGGACTCAGTGTTAGGGTAGTCAGGCCTGCATCTACTGCCGTCACCGTCGCCCTGTTTGCGGCCTGTGAAGAATCTCACCATCATCATCATCATCTCCTGATCGTCTGTCTGTCATCTCCTGGAAGAATCCGAGGATCCACAGTCATCCACAGGGGCCCCTGCATCTCTTCTGTTGCCTGGAGGTATTGTGCACTGGACTCTTGCTATATATCTATATATATATACCCGGGTATATAACCTAAGACGGTTGAGGACTTGCTGGTTGTTGTAGTACTGCTGTGTTCTGAGTATATTGTATGTAATGTATTATTACCCTGTTGATTCTTATAAAGCTACTGTTATAACCTTATGTGGTATCTGTATATATTCTTCAGACTGTGAGATTAGTACAGTGATCCTTGTTAAGGCTACTAACTGTACTTCATGGGTAAGTCCCAGGAAGAGATCCTCCCTGTAATACAGAGGCTCTATCCTGGGTGGAGGCACTGATATATTTCATATATGTTCCCACTCTTCCCTTCAGCGAAGGCTTCAGGTCCCATTATACACACAGGTCAGCGCCAGAGTCTGTTGCGGGAGGGATAATACTCATACCCCCCCCCAAATAGGGCTACAGTAGTATATAGTATACATAGCCATCCATGGACTATACAGTATATAGGATCAGTACAGCAGTGTAGTATATGGTATACATAGCCATCCATGGACTATACAGTATATAGGATCAGTACAGCAGTGTAGTATATAGTATACATAGCCATCCATGGACTATACAGTATATAGGATCAGTACAGCAGTGTAGTATATAGTATACATAGCCATCCATGGACTATACAGTATATAGGGTCAGTACAGCAGTGTAGTATATAGTATACATAGCCATCCATGGACTATACAGTATATAGGATCAGTACAGCAGTGTAGTATATAGTATACATAGCCATCCATGGACTATACAGTATATGGGTCAGTACACGTGTGTTTGTTCTAGCCATCCATGGACTATACAGTATATAGGGTCAGTACAGCAGTGTAGTATATAGTATACATAGCCATCCATGGACTATACAGTATATAGGATCAGTACAGCAGTGTAGTATATAGTATACATAGCCATCCATGGACTATACAGTATATAGGGTCAGTACAGCAGTGTAGTATATAGTATACATAGCCATCCATGGACTATACAGTATATAGGATCAGTACAGCAGTGTAGTATATAGTATACATAGCCATCCATGGACTATACAGTATATAAGATCAGTACAGCAGTGTACAGTATATAGTATACATAGCCATCCATGGACTATACAGTATATAGGATCAGTACAGCAGTGTAGTATATAGTATACATAGCCATCCATGGACTATACAGTATATAGGATCAGTACAGCAGTGTACAGTATATAGTATACATAGCCATCCATGGACTATACAGTATATAGGATCAGTACAGCAGTGTAGTATATAGTATACATAGCCATCCATGGACTATACAGTATATAGGGTCAGTACAGCAGTGTAATATATAGTATACATAGCCATCCATGGACTATACAGTATATAGGGTCAGTACAGCAGTGTAGTATATAGTATACATAGCCATCCATGGACTATACAGTATATAGGGTCAGTACAGCAGTGTAATATATAGTATACATAGCCATCCATGGACTATACAGTATATAGGGTCAGTACAGCAGTGTAGTATATGGTATACATAGCCATCCATGGACTATACAGTATATAGGATCAGTACAGCAGTGTAGTATATGGTATACATAGCCATCCATGGACTATACAGTATATAGGATCAGTACAGCAGTGTAGTATATAGTATACATAGCCATCCATGGACTATACAGTATATAAGATCAGTGCAGCAGTGTAGTATATAGTATACATAGCCATCCATGGACTATACAGTATATAGGATCAGTACAGCAGTGTAGTATATAGTATACATAGCCATCCATGGACTATACAGTATATAGGATCAGTGCAGCAGTGTAGTATATAGTATACATAGCCATCCATGGACTATACAGTATATAGGGTCAGTACAGCAGTGTAGTATATAGTATACATAGCGATCCATGGACTATACAGTATATAGGATCAGTACAGCAGTGTAGTATATAGTATACATAGCCATCCATGGACTATACAGTATATGGGATCAGTACAGCAGTGTAGTATATGGTATACATAGCCATCCATGGACTATACAGTATATAGGATCAGTGCAGCAGTGTAGTATATAGTATACATAGCCATCCATGGACTATACAGTATATAGGATCAGTACAGCAGTGTAGTATATAGTATACATAGCCATCCATGGACTATACAGTATATAGGGTCAGTACAGCAGTGTAGTATATAGTATACATAGCCATCCATGGACTATACAGTATATAGGATCAGTACAGCAGTGTAGTATATAGTATACATAGCCATCCATGGACTATACAGTATATAGGGTCAGTACAGCAGTGTAGTATATAGTATACATAGCCATCCATGGACTATACAGTATATAGGATCAGTACAGCAGTGTAGTATATGGTATACATAGCCATCCATGGACTATACAGTATATAGGATCAGTACAGCAGTGTAGTATATAGTATACATAGCCATCCATGGACTATACAGTATATAGGGTCAGTACAGCAGTGTAGTATATAGTATACATAGCCATCCATGGACTATACAGTATATAGGATCAGTACAGCAGTGTAGTATATAGTATACATAGCCATCCATGGACTATACAGTATATAGGATCAGTACAGCAGTGTAGTATATAGTATACATAGCCATCCATGGACTATACAGTATATAGGATCAGTACAGCAGTGTAGTATATAGTATACATAGCCATCCATGGACTATACAGTATATAGGGTCAGTACAGCAGTGTAGTATATAGTATACATAGCCATCCATGGACTATACAGTATATAGGGTCAGTACAGCAGTGTAGTATATGGTATACATATCCATCCATGGACTATACAGTATATAGGATCAGTACAGCAGTGTAGTATATATATGTATACATAGCCATCCATGGACTATACAGTATATAGGATCAGTACAGCAGTGTAGTATATAGTATACATAGCCATCCATGGACTATACAGTATATAGGATCAGTACAGCAGTGTAGTATATAGTATACATAGCCATCCATGGACTATACAGTATATAGGATCAGTACAGCAGTGTAGTATATAGTATACATAGCCATCCATGGACTATACAGTATATAGGATCAGTACAGCAGTGTAGTATATAGTATACATAGCCATCCATGGACTATACAGTCTTATATAGGGTCAGTACAGCAGTGTAGTATATAGTATACATAGCCATCCATGGACTATACAGTATATAGGGTCAGTACAGCAGTGTAGTATATAGTATACATAGCCATCCATGGACTATACAGTATATAGGATCAGTACAGCAGTGTAGTATATAGTATACATAGCCATCCATAGATTCCCATGACAGTATATAGGATCAGTACAGCAGTGTAGTATATAGTATAGTTCATAGCCATCCATGGACTATACAGTATATAGGATCAGTACAGCAGTGTAGTATATAGTATACATAGCCATCCATGGACTATACAGTATATAGGATCAGTACAGCAGTGTAGTATATAGTATACATAGCCATCCATGGACTATACAGTATATAGGATCAGTACAGCAGTGTAGTATATAGTATACATAGCCATCCATGGACTATACAGTATATAGGATCAGTACAGCAGTGTACAGTATATAGTATACATAGCCATCCATGGACTATACAGTATATAGGATCAGTACAGCAGTGTAGTATATAGTATACATAGCCATCCATGGACTATACAGTATATAGGGTCAGTACAGCAGTGTAGTATATAGTATACATAGCCATCCATGGACTATACAGTATATAGGATCAGTACAGCAGTGTAGTATATGGTATACATAGCCATCCATGGACTATACAGTATATAGGGTCAGTACAGCAGTGTAGTATATAGCCATCCATGGACTATACAGTATATAGTGCCATCCATGACCATACAGTATATAGGCAGTATAGCAGTGTATTATAGTATACATAGCCATCCATGGACTATACAGTATATAGGATCAGTACAGCAGTGTAGTATATAGTATACATAGCCATCCATGGACTATACAGTATATAGGGTCAGTACAGCAGTGTAGTATATAGTATACATAGCCATCCATGGACTATACAGTATATAGGGTCAGTACAGCAGTGTAGTATATAGTATACATAGCCATCCATGGACTATACAGTATATAGGATCAGTACAGCAGTGTAGTATATAGTATACATAGCCATCCATGGACTATACAGTATATAGGATCAGTACAGCAGTGTAGTATATAGTATACATAGCCATCCATGGACTATACAGTATATAGGATCAGTACAGCAGTGTAGTATATAGTATACATAGCCATCCATGGACTATACAGTATATAGGATCAGTACAGCAGTGTAGTATATAGTATACATAGCCATCCATGGACTATACAGTATATAGGATCAGTACAGCAGTGTAGTATATAGTATACATAGCCATCCATGGACTATACAGTATATAGGGTCAGTACAGCAGTGTAGTATATAGTATACATAGCCATCCATGGACTATACAGTATATAGGGTCAGTACAGCAGTGTAATATATAGTATACATAGCCATCCATGGACTATACAGTATATAGGGTCAGTACAGCAGTGTAGTATATAGTATACATAGCCATCCATGGACTATACAGTATATAGGATCAGTACAGCAGTGTAGTATATAGTATACATAGCCATCCATGGACTATACAGTATATAGGGTCAGTACAGCAGTGTAGTATATAGTATACATAGCCATCCATGGACTATACAGTATATAGGGTCAGTACAGCAGTGTAGTATATAGTATACATAGCCATCCATAGACTATACAGTATATAGGGTCAGTACAGCAGTGTAGTATATAGTATACATAGCCATCCATGGACTATACAGTATATAGGATCAGTATAGCAGTGTAGTATATAGTATACATAGCCATCCATGGACTATACAGTATATAGGGTCAGTACAGCAGTGTAGTATATAGTATACATAGCCATCCATGGACTATACAGTATATAGGATCAGTACATCAGTGTACAGTATATAGTATACATAGCCATCCATGGACTATACAGTATATAGGCTCAGTACAGCAGTGTAGTATATAGTATACATAGCCATCATGGACTATACAGTATATAGGATCAGTACATCAGTGTACTATTAGTATACATTAGTATACATAGCCATCCATGGACTATACAGTATATAGGATCAGTACAGCAGTGTAGTATATAGTATACATAGCCATCCATGGACTATACAGTATATAGGCTCAGTACAGCAGTGTAGTATATAGTATACATAGCCATCCATGGACTATACAGTATATAGGGTCAGTACAGCAGTGTAGTATATAGTATACATAGCCATCCATGGACTATACAGTATATAGGGTCAGTACAGCAGTGTAGTATATAGTATACATAGCCAACCATGGACTATACAGTATATAGGATCAGTACAGCAGTGTAGTACATAGTATACATAGCCATCCATGGACTATACAGTATATAGGATCAGTACAGCAGTGTAGTATATGGTATACATAGCCATCCATGGACTATACAGTATATAGGGTCAGTACAGCAGTGTAGTACATAGTATACATAGCCATCCATGGACTATACAGTATATAAGATCAGTACAGCAGTGTAGTATATAGTATACATAGCCATCCATGGACTATACAGTATATAGGATCAGTACAGCAGTGTAGTATATAGTATACATAGCCATCCATGGACTATACAGTATATAGGGTCAGTACAGTAGTGTAGTATATAGTATACATAGCCATCCATGGACTATACAGTATATAGGATCAGTACAGCAGTGTAGTATATAGTATACATAGCCATCCATGGACTATACAGTATATAGGATCAGTACAGCAGTGTACAGTATATAGTATACATAGCCATCCATGTTTTTTTGGGTCAGTACAGCAGTGTAGTATATAGTATACATAGCCATCCATGGACTATACAGTATATAGGATCAGTACATCAGTACAGCAGTGTAGTATATAGTATACATAGCCATCCATGGACTATACAGTATATAGGATCAGTACAGCAGTGTAGTATATAGTATACATAGCCATCCATGGACTATACAGTATATAGGATCAGTACAGCAGTGTAGTATATAGTATACATAGCCATCCATGGACTATACAGTATATAGGGTCAGTACAGCAGTGTAGTATATAGTATACATAGCCATCCATGGACTATACAGTATATAGGGTCAGTACAGCAGTGTAATATATAGTATACATAGCCATCCATGGACTATACAGTATATAGGGTCAGTACAGCAGTGTAGTATATAGTATACATAGCCATCCATGGACTATACAGTATATAGGATCAGTACATCAGTGTACAGTATATAGTATACATAGCCATCCATGGACTATACAGTATATAGGCTCAGTACAGCAGTGTAGTATATAGTATACATAGCCATCATGGACTATACAGTATATAGGATCAGTACATCAGTGTACAGTATATAGTATACATAGCCATCCATGGACTATACAGTATATAGGATCAGTACAGCAGTGTAGTATATAGTATACATAGCCATCCATGGACTATACAGTATATAGGCTCAGTACAGCAGTGTAGTATATAGTATACATAGCCATCCATGGACTATACAGTATATAGGGTCAGTACAGCAGTGTAGTATATAGTATACATAGCCATCCATGGACTATACAGTATATAGGATCATTACAGCAGTGTAGTATATGGTATACATAGCCAACCATGGACTATACAGTATATAGGATCAGTACAGCAGTGTAGTACATAGTATACATAGCCATCCATGGACTATACAGTATATAGGATCAGTACAGCAGTGTAGTATATGGTATACATAGCCATCCATGGACTATACAGTATATAAGATCAGTACAGCAGTGTAGTATATAGTATACATAGCCATCCATGGACTATACAGTATATAGGGTCAGTACAGCAGTGTAGTATATAGTATACATAGCCATCCATGGACTATACAGTATATAGGATCAGTACAGCAGTGTAGTATATAGTATACATAGCCATCCATGGACTATACAGTATATAGGGTCAGTACAGTAGTGTAGTATATAGTATACATAGCCATCCATGGACTATACAGTATATAGGATCAGTACAGCAGTGTAGTATATAGTATACATAGCCATCCATGGACTATACAGTATATAGGATCAGTACAGCAGTGTACAGTATATAGTATACATAGCCATCCATAGACTATACAGTATATAGGGTCAGTACAGCAGTGTAGTATATAGTATACATAGCCATCCATGGACTATACAGTATATAGGATCAGTACATCAGTACAGCAGTGTAGTATATAGTATACATAGCCATCCATGGACTATACAGTATATAGGATCAGTACAGCAGTGTAGTATATAGTATACATAGCCATCCATGGACTATACAGTATATAGGATCAGTACAGCAGTGTAGTATATAGTATACATAGCCATCCATGGACTATACAGTATATAGGCTCAGTACAGCAGTGTAGTATATAGTATACATAGCCATCCATGGACTATACAGTATATAGGGTCAGTACAGCAGTGTAGTATATAGTATACATAGCCATCCATGGACTATACAGTATATAGGATCAGTACAGCAGTGTAGTATATAGTATACATAGCCATCCATGGACTATACAGTATATAGGATCAGTACAGCAGTGTACAGTATATAGTATACATAGCCATCCATAGACTATACAGTATATAGGGTCAGTACAGCAGTGTAGTATATAGTATACATAGCCATCCATAGACTATACAGTATATAGGATCAGTACAGCAGTGTAGTATATAGTATACATAGCCATCCATGGACTATACAGTATATAGGATCAGTACAGCAGTGTAGTATATGGTATACATAGCCATCCACGGACTATACAGTATATAAGATCAGTACAGCAGTGTAGTATATAGTATACATAGCCATCCATGGACTATACAGTATATAGGATCAGTGCAGCAGTGTAGTATATGGTATACATAGCCATCCATGGACTATACAGTATATAGGATCAGTACATCAGTACAGCAGTGTAGTATATAGTATACATAGCCATCCATGGACTATACAGTATATAGGATCAGTACATCAGTGTACAGTATATAGTATACATAGCCATCCATGGACTATACAGTATATAGGATCAGTACAGCAGTGTAGTATATTGTATACATAGCCATCCATGGACTATACAGTATATAGGGTCAGTACAGCAGTGTAGTATATAGTATACATAGCCATCCATGGACTATACAGTATATAGGATCAGTACAGCAGTGTACAGTATATAGTATACATAGCCATCCATGGACTATACAGTATATAGGGTCAGTACAGCAGTGTAATATATAGTATACATAGCCATCCATGGACTATACAGTATATAGGATCAGTACAGCAGTGTAGTATATAGTATACATAGCCATCCATGGACTATACAGTATATAGGGTCAGTACAGCAGTGTAGTATATAGTATACATAGCCATCCATGGACTATACAGTATATAGGACCAGTACAGCAGTGTAGTATATAGTATACATAGCCATCCATGGACTATACAGTATATAGGATCAGTACAGCAGTGTAGTATATAGTATACATAGCCATCCATAGACTATACAGTATATAGGGTCAGTACAGCAGTGTAGTATATAGTATACATAGCCATCCATGGACTATACAGTATATAAGATCAGTACAGCAGTGTAGTATATAGTATACATAGCCATCCATAGACTATACAGTATATAGGGTCAGTACAGCAGTGTAGTAAATAGTATACATAGCCATCCATGGACTATACAGTATATAAGATCAGTACAGCAGTGTACAGTATATAGTATACATAGCCATCCATAGACTATACAGTATATAGGGTCAGTACAGCAGTGTAGTATATAGTATACATAGCCATCCATGGACTATACAGTATATAGGATCAGTACAGCAGTGTACAGTATATAGTATACATAGCCATCCATAGACTATACAGTATATAGGGTCAGTACAGCAGTGTAGTATATAGTATACATAGCCATCCATGGACTATACAGTATATAGGGTCAGTACAGCAGTGTAGTATATAGTATACATAGCCATCCATGGACTATACAGTATATAGGATCAGTACAGCAGTGTAGTATATAGTATACATAGCCATCCACGGACTATACAGTATATAGGGTCAGTACAGCAGTGTAGTATATAGTATACATAGCCATCCATGGACTATACAGTATATAGGATCAGTACAGCAGTGTAGTATATAGTATACATAGACTTTCATAGACTATACAGTATATAGGGTTAGTACAGCAGTGTAGTATATGGTATACATAGCCATCCATAGACTATACAGTATATAAGATCAGTACAGCAGTGCAGTATATAGTATACATAGCCATCCATAGACTATACAGTATATAGGGTCAGTACAGCAGTGTAGTATATAGTATACATAGCCATCCATAGACTATACAGTATATAAGATCAGTACAGCAGTGCAGTATATAGTATACATAGCCATCCATGGACTATACAGTATATAGGGTCAGTACAGCAGTGTAGTATATAGTATACATAGCCATCCATGGACTATACAGTATATAGGGTCAGTACAGCAGTGTAGTATATAGTATACATAGCCATCCATGGACTATACAGTATATAGGGTCAGTACAGCAGTGTAGTATATGGTATACATAGCCATCCATGGACTATACAGTATATAGGATCAGTACAGCAGTGTAGTATATAGTATACATAGCCATCCATAGACTATACAGTATATAGTGTCAGTACAGCAGTGTAGTAAATAGTATACATAGCCATCCATGGACTATACAGTATATAGGATCAGTACAGCAGTGTACAGTATATAGTATACATAGCCATCCATGGACTATACAGTATATAGGATCAGTACAGCAGTGTAGTATATAGTATACATAGCCATCCATGGACTATACAGTATATAGGATCAGTACAGCAGTGTAGTATATGGTATACATAGCCATCCATGGACTATACAGTATATAGGGTCAGTACAGCAGTGTAGTATATAGTATACATAGCCATCCATGGACTATACAGTATATAGGGTCAGTACAGCAGTGTAGTATATAGTATACATAGCCATTCATGGACTATACAGTATATAAGATCAGTACAGCAGTGTACAGTATATAGTATACATAGCCATCCATGGACTATACAGTATATAGGGTCAGTACAGCAGTGTAGTATATAGGGTCCAGTTCTACAGTCCAAGCCCCACATTCACATGAAGTGCACTGCCCTTCCTTGCAGGTTTTCGGCTGGTGTGAACATGGAGGAGGGGCTGAGGCTGCCGATCATTGGTTTCTCAGACACATGGTCTGCCCCCTGCACTATGACCTTCTATGGCGAGTAGGAGGTGTGCACTGTCAGCAGTACAGAGCAGAGTACACTGAGCACTTCCTGGGGGAGGCTGACAGCTGCAGGGAGTGTCTTCAAGGAGAAGCGCTGTGCACATAGTGCAGGTACTGCTGCGGTACTGCTATGTGCTGCTGATGTATATGACACATAACTCTATACACGAGACTGTAATAGCCTGATATGTATGATACATATACTGTGTACAGAAGAGCTGTATATACTGCAGGGGCTGCTATCACTGCTGTGTGCTGTATATAGGAGTCATACAGTATGTATACAGAGGACCTCTATATACTGCAGGGGCTGCTATCACTGCTGTGTGCTGTATATAGGAATCATACAGTATGTATACAGAGGACCTCTATATACTGCAGGGGCTGCTGTCACTGATGTGTGCTGTATATAGGAACCATACAGTATGTATACAGAGGACCTCTATATACTGCAGGGGCTGCTGTCACTGATGTGTGCTGTATATAGGAGTCATACAGTATGTATACAGAGGACCTCTATATACTGCAGGGGCTGCTATCACTGCTGTGTGCTGTATATAGGAATCATACAGTATGTATACAGAGGACCTCTATATACTGCAGGGGCTGCTATCACTGCTGTGTGCTGTATATAGGAATCATACAGTATGTATACAGAGGACCTCTATATACTGCAGGGGCTGCTATCACTGCTGTGTGCTGTATATAGGAGTCATACAGTATGTATACAGAGGATCCTCTATATACTGCAGGGGCTGCTATCACTGCTGTGTGCTGTATATAGGAGTCATACAGTATGTATACAGAGGACCTCTATATACTGCAGGGGCTGCTATCACTGCTGTGTGCTGTATATAGGAGTCATACAGTATGTATACAGAGGACCTCTATATACTGCAGGGGCTGCTATCACTGCTGTGTGCTGTATATAGGAATCATACAGTATGTATACAGAGGACCTCTATATACTGCAGGGGCTGCTATCACTACTGTGTGCTGTATATAGGAGTCATACAGTATGTATACAGAGGACCTCTATATACTGCAGGGGCTGCTATCACTGCTGTGTGCTGTATATAGGAATCATACAGTATGTATACAGAGGACCTCTATATACTGCAGGGGCTGCTGTCACTGATGTGTGCTGTATATAGGAATCATACAGTATGTATACAGAGGACCTCTATATACTGCAGGGGCTGCTGTCACTGATGTGTGCTGTATATAGGAATCATACAGTATGTATACAGAGGACCTCTATATACTGCAGGGGCTGCTATCACTGCTGTGTGCTGTATATAGGAATCATACAGTATGTATACAGAGGACCTCTATATACTGCGGGGGCTGCTATCACTGCTGTGTGCTGTATATAGGAGTCATACAGTATGTATACAGAGGACCTCTATATACTGCAGGGGCTGCTGTCACTGATGTGTGCTGTATATAGGAACCATACAGTATGTATACAGAGGACCTCTATATACTGCAGGGGCTGCTATCACTGCTGTGTGCTGTATATAGGAACCATACAGTATGTATACAGAGGACCTCTATATACTGCAGGGGCTGCTATCACTGCTGTGTGCTGTATATAGGAATCATACAGTATGTATACAGAGGACCTCTATATACTGCAGGGGCTGCTATCACTGCTGTGTGCTGTATATAGGAATCATACAGTATGTATATAGAGGACCTCTATATACTGCAGGGGCTGCTATCACTGCTGTGTGCTGTATATAGGAGTCATACAGTATGTATACAGAGGACCTCTATATACTGCAGGGGCTGCTATCACTGCTGTGTGCTGTATATAGGAATCATACAGTATGTATACAGAGGACCTCTATATACTGCAGGGGCTGCTATCACTGCTGTGTGCTGTATATAGGAATCATACAGTATGTATACAGAGGACCTCTATATACTGCAGGGGCTGCTATCACTGCTGTGTGCTGTATATAGGAATCATACAGTATGTATACAGAGGACCTCTATATACTGCAGGGGCTGCTATCACTGCTGTGTGCCGTATATAGGAATCATACAGTATGTATACAGAGGACCTCTATATACTGCAGGGGCTGCTATCACTGCTGTGTGCTGTATATAGGAGTAATACAGTATGTATACAGAGGACCTCTATATACTGCAGGGGCTGCTGTCACTGCTGTGTGCCGTATATAGGAATCATACAGTATGTATACAGAGGACCTCTATATACTGCAGGGGCTGCTGTCACTGATGTGTGCTGTATATAGGAACCATACAGTATGTATACAGAGGACCTCTATATACTGCAGGGGCTGCTATCACTGCTGTGTGCTGTATATAGGAACCATACAGTATGTATACAGAGGACCTCTATATACTGCAGGGGCTGCTATCACTGCTGTGTGCTGTATATAGGAGTCATACAGTATGTATACAGAGGACCTCTATATACTGCAGGGGCTGCTATCACTGCTGTGTGCTGTATATAGGAACCATACAGTATGTATACAGAGGACCTCTATATACTGCAGGGGCTGCTATCACTGCTGTGTGCTGTATATAGGAGTCATACAGTATGTATACAGAGGACCTCTATATACTGCAGGGGCTGCTATCACTGCTGTGTGCTGTATATAGGAACCATACAGTATGTATACAGAGGACCTCTATATACTGCAGGGGCTGCTATCACTGCTGTGTGCTGTATATAGGAATCATACAGTATGTATACAGAGGACCTCTATATACTGCAGGGGCTGCTATCACTGCTGTGTGCTGTATATAGGAATCATACAGTATGTATACAGAGGACCTCTATATACTGCAGGGGCTGCTATCACTGCTGTGTGCTGTATATAGGAGTCATACAGTATGTATACAGAGGACCTCTATATACTGCAGGGGCTGCTATCACTGCTGTGTGCTGTATATAGGAATCATACAGTATGTATACAGAGGACCTCTATATACTGCAGGGGCTGCTATCACTGCTGTGTGCTGTATATAGGAATCATACAGTATGTATACAGAGGACCTCTATATACTGCAGGGGCTGCTATCACTGCTGTGTGCTGTATATAGGAGTCATACAGTATGTATACAGAGGACCTCTATATACTGCAGGGGCTGCTATCACTGCTGTGTGCTGTATATAGGAATCATACAGTATGTATACAGAGGACCTCTATATACTGCAGGGGCTGCTATCACTGCTGTGTGCTGTATATAGGAATCATACAGTATGTATACAGAGGACCTCTATATACTGCAGGGGCTGCTATCACTGCTGTGTGCTGTATATAGGAATCATACAGTATGTATACAGAGGACCTCTATATACTGCAGGGGCTGCTATCACTGCTGTGTGCTGTATATAGGAGTCATACAGTATGTATACAGAGGACCTCTATATACTGCAGGGGCTGCTATCACTGCTGTGTGCTGTATATAGGAGTCATACAGTATGTATACAGAGGACCTCTATATACTGCAGGGGCTGCTATCACTGCTGTGTGCTGTATATAGGAGTCATACAGTATGTATACAGAGGACCTCTATATACTGCAGGGGCTGCTATCACTGCTGTGTGCTGTATATAGGAATCATACAGTATGTATACAGAGGACCTCTATATACTGCAGGGGCTGCTATCACTGCTGTGTGCTGTATATAGGAATCATACAGTATGTATACAGAGGACCTCTATATACTGCAGGGGCTGCTATCACTGCTGTGTGCTGTATATAGGAATCATACAGTATGTATACAGAGGACCTCTATATACTGCAGGGGCTGCTATCACTGCTGTGTGCTGTATATAGGAATCATACAGTATGTATACAGAGGACCTCTATATACTGCAGGGGCTGCTATCACTGCTGTGTGCTGTATATAGGAACCATACAGTATGTATACAGAGGACCTCTATATACTGCAGGGGCTGCTATCACTGCTGTGTGCTGTATATAGGAACCATACAGTATGTATACAGAGGACCTCTATATACTGCAGGGGCTGCTATCACTGCTGTGTGCTGTATATAGGAATCATACAGTATGTATACAGAGGACCTCTATATACTGCAGGGGCTGCTATCACTGCTGTGTGCCGTATATAGGAATCATACAGTATGTATACAGAGGACCTCTATATACTGCAGGGGCTGCTATCACTGCTGTGTGCTGTATATAGGAGTCATACAGTATGTATACAGAGGACCTCTATATACTGCAGGGGCTGCTATCACTGCTGTGTGCTGTATATAGGAATCATACAGTATGTATACAGAGGACCTCTATATACTGCAGGGGCTGCTATCACTGCTGTGTGCTGTATATAGGAACCATACAGTATGTATACAGAGGACCTCTATATACTGCAGGGGCTGCTATCACTGCTGTGTGCTGTATATAGGAATCATACAGTATGTATACAGAGGACCTCTATATACTGCAGGGGCTGCTATCACTGCTGTGTGCTGTATATAGGAATCATACAGTATGTATACAGAGGACCTCTATATACTGCAGGGGCTGCTATCACTGCTGTGTGCTGTATATAGGAATCATACAGTATGTATACAGAGGACCTCTATATACTGCAGGGGCTGCTATCACTGCTGTGTGCTGTATATAGGAACCATACAGTATGTATACAGAGGACCTCTATATACTGCAGGGGCTGCTATCACTGCTGTGTGCTGTATATAGGAATCATACAGTATGTATACAGAGGACCTCTATATACTGCGGGGGCTGCTGTCACTGATGTGTGCCGTATATAGGAATCATACAGTATGTATACAGAGGACCTCTATATACTGCAGGGGCTGCTATCACTGCTGTGTGCTGTATATAGGAACCATACAGTATGTATACAGAGGACCTCTATATACTGCAGGGGCTGCTATCACTGCTGTGTGCTGTATATAGGAATCATACAGTATGTATACAGAGGACCTCTATATACTGCAGGGGCTGCTATCACTGCTGTGTGCTGTATATAGGAACCATACAGTATGTATACAGAGGACCTCTATATACTGCAGGGGCTGCTATCACTGCTGTGTGCTGTATATAGGAGTCATACAGTATGTATACAGAGGACCTCTATATACTGCAGGGGCTGCTATCACTGCTGTGTGCTGTATATAGGAATCATACAGTATGTATACAGAGGACCTCTATATACTGCAGGGGCTGCTATCACTGCTGTGTGCTGTATATAGGAGTAATACAGTATGTATACAGAGGACCTCTATATACTGCAGGGGCTGCTATCACTGCTGTGTGCTGTATATAGGAATCATACAGTATGTATACAGAGGACCTCTATATACTGCAGGGGCTGCTATCACTGCTGTGTGCTGTATATAGGAATCATACAGTATGTATACAGAGGACCTCTATATACTGCAGGGGCTGCTGTCACTGATGTGTGCTGTATATAGGAACCATACAGTATGTATACAGAGGACCTCTATATACTGCAGGGGCTGCTGTCACTGCTGTGTGCTGTATATAGGAATCATACAGTATGTATACAGAGGACCTCTATATACTGCAGGGGCTGCTATCACTGCTGTGTGCTGTATATAGGAATCATACAGTATGTATACAGAGGACCTCTATATACTGCAGGGGCTGCTATCACTGCTGTGTGCTGTATATAGGAATCATACAGTATGTATACAGAGGATCCTCTATATACTGCAGGGGCTGCTATCACTGCTGTGTGCTGTATATAGGAGTCATACAGTATGTATACAGAGGACCTCTATATACTGCAGGGGCTGCTATCACTGCTGTGTGCTGTATATAGGAATCATACAGTATGTATACAGAGGACCTCTATATACTGCAGGGGCTGCTATCACTGCTGTGTGCTGTATATAGGAATCATACAGTATGTATACAGAGGACCTCTATATACTGCAGGGGCTGCTATCACTGCTGTGTGCTGTATATAGGAATCATACAGTATGTATACAGAGGACCTCTATATACTGCAGGGGCTGCTATCACTGCTGTGTGCTGTATATAGGAATCATACAGTATGTATACAGAGGACCTCTATATACTGCAGGGGCTGCTATCACTGCTGTGTGCTGTATATAGGAATCATACAGTATGTATACAGAGGACCTCTATATACTGCAGGGGCTGCTATCACTGCTGTGTGCTGTATATAGGAATCATACAGTATGTATACAGAGGACCTCTATATACTGCAGGGGCTGCTATCACTGCTGTGTGCTGTATATAGGAATCATACAGTATGTATACAGAGGACCTCTATATACTGCAGGGGCTGCTATCACTGCTGTGTGCTGTATATAGGAATCATACAGTATGTATACAGAGGACCTCTATATACTGCAGGGGCTGCTGTCACTGCTGTGTGCTGTATATAGGAACCATACAGTATGTATACAGAGGACCTCTATATACTGCAGGGGCTGCTATCACTGCTGTGTGCTGTATATAGGAATCATACAGTATGTATACAGAGGACCTCTATATACTGCAGGGGCTGCTATCACTGCTGTGTGCTGTATATAGGAATCATACAGTATGTATACAGAGGACCTCTATATACTGCAGGGGCTGCTATCACTGCTGTGTGCTGTATATAGGAACCATACAGTATGTATACAGAGGACCTCTATATACTGCAGGGGCTGCTATCACTGCTGTGTGCTGTATATAGGAATCATACAGTATGTATACAGAGGACCTCTATATACTGCGGGGGCTGCTATCACTGCTGTGTGCTGTATATAGGAATCATACAG
Source organism: Leptodactylus fallax (assembly GCA_947044405.1). Lineage (NCBI taxonomy): Eukaryota > Metazoa > Chordata > Amphibia > Anura > Leptodactylidae > Leptodactylus > Leptodactylus fallax. Next base: position 134,903 of record CAMRHE010000238.1, on the reverse strand, counting down.
TATGTATACAGAGGACCTCTATATACTGCAGGGGCTGCTATCACTGCTGTGTGCTGTATATAGGAATCATACAGTATGTATACAGAGGACCTCTATATACTGCAGGGGCTGCTATCACTGCTGTGTGCTGTATATAGGAACCATACAGTATGTATACAGAGGACCTCTATATACTGCAGGGGCTGCTATCACTGCTGTGTGCTGTATATAGGAATCATACAGTATGTATACAGAGGACCTCTATATACTGCAGGGGCTGCTATCACTGCTGTGTGCTGTATATAGGAACCATACAGTATGTATACAGAGGACCTCTATATACTGCAGGGGCTGCTATCACTGCTGTGTGCTGTATATAGGAATCATACAGTATGTATACAGAGGACCTCTATATACTGCAGGGGCTGCTATCACTGCTGTGTGCTGTATATAGGAGTCATACAGTATGTATACAGAGGACCTCTATATACTGCAGGGGGCTGCTATCACTGCTGTGTGCTGTATATAGGAGCCATACAGTATGTATACAGAGGACCTCTATATACTGCAGGGGCTGCTATCACTGCTGTGTGCTGTATATAGGAATCATACAGTATGTATACAGAGGACCTCTATATACTGCAGGGGCTGCTATCACTGCTGTGTGCTGTATATAGGAATCATACAGTATGTATACAGAGGACCTCTATATACTGCAGGGGCTGCTATCACTGCTGTGTGCTGTATATAGGAGTCATACAGTATGTATACAGAGGACCTCTATATACTGCAGGGGCTGCTATCACTGCTGTGTGCTGTATATAGGAGTCATACAGTATGTATACAGAGGACCTCTATATACTGCAGGGGCTGCTATCACTGCTGTGTGCTGTATATAGGAGTCATACAGTATGTATACAGAGGACCTCTATATACTGCAGGGGCTGCTATCACTGCTGTGTGCTGTATATAGGAATCATACAGTATGTATACAGAGGACCTCTATATACTGCAGGGGCTGCTATCACTGCTGTGTGCTGTATATAGGAATCATACAGTATGTATACAGAGGACCTCTATATACTGCAGGGGCTGCTATCACTGCTGTGTGCTGTATATAGGAGTCATACAGTATGTATACAGAGGACCTCTATATACTGCAGGGGCTGCTATCACTGCTGTGTGCTGTATATAGGAATCATACAGTATGTATACAGAGGACCTCTATATACTGCAGGGGCTGCTATCACTGCTGTGTGCTGTATATAGGAGTCATACAGTATGTATACAGAGGACCTCTATATACTGCAGGGGCTGCTATCACTGCTGTGTGCCGTATATAGGAATCATACAGTATGTATACAGAGGACCTCTATATACTGCAGGGGCTGCTATCACTGCTGTGTGCTGTATATAGGAATCATACAGTATGTATACAGAGGACCTCTATATACTGCAGGGGCTGCTATCACTGCTGTGTGCCGTATATAGGAGTCATACAGTATGTATACAGAGGACCTCTATATACTGCAGGGGCTGCTATCACTGCTGTGTGCTGTATATAGGAGTCATACAGTATGTATACAGAGGACCTCTATATACTGCAGGGGCTGCTATCACTGCTGTGTGCTGTATATAGGAATCATACAGTATGTATACAGAGGACCTCTATATACTGCAGGGGCTGCTATCACTGCTGTGTGCTGTATATAGGAATCATACAGTATGTATACAGAGGACCTCTATATACTGCAGGGGCTGCTATCACTGCTGTGTGCTGTATATAGGAATCATACAGTATGTATACAGAGGACCTCTATATACTGCAGGGGCTGCTATCACTGCTGTGTGCTGTATATAGGAATCATACAGTATGTATACAGAGGACCTCTATATACTGCAGGGGCTGCTATCACTGCTGTGTGCTGTATATAGGAATCATACAGTATGTATACAGAGGACCTCTATATACTGCAGGGGCTGCTATCACTGCTGTGTGCCGTATATAGGAATCATACAGTATGTATACAGAGGACCTCTATATACTGCAGGGGCTGCTATCACTGCTGTGTGCTGTATATAGGAATCATACAGTATGTATACAGAGGACCTCTATATACTGCAGGGGCTGCTATCACTGCTGTGTGCTGTATATAGGAATCATACAGTATGTATACAGAGGACCTCTATATACTGCAGGGGCTGCTATCACTGCTGTGTGCTGTATATAGGAGTCATACAGTATGTATACAGAGGACCTCTATATACTGCAGGGGCTGCTATCACTGCTGTGTGCTGTATATAGGAATCATACAGTATGTATACAGAGGACCTCTATATACTGCAGGGGCTGCTATCACTGCTGTGTGCTGTATATAGGAATCATACAGTATGTATACAGAGGACCTCTATATACTGCAGGGGCTGCTATCACTGCTGTGTGCTGTATATAGGAATCATACAGTATGTATACAGAGGACCTCTATATACTGCAGGGGCTGCTATCACTGCTGTGTGCTGTATATAGGAATCATACAGTATGTATACAGAGGACCTCTATATACTGCAGGGGCTGCTATCACTGCTGTGTGCTGTATATAGGAACCATACAGTATGTATACAGAGGACCTCTATATACTGCAGGGGCTGCTATCACTGCTGTGTGCTGTATATAGGAATCATACAGTATGTATACAGAGGACCTCTATATACTGCAGGGGCTGCTATCACTGCTGTGTGCTGTATATAGGAATCATACAGTATGTATACAGAGGACCTCTATATACTGCAGGGGCTGCTATCACTGCTGTGTGCTGTATATAGGAATCATACAGTATGTATACAGAGGACCTCTATATACTGCAGGGGCTGCTATCACTGCTGTGTGCTGTATATAGGAATCATACAGTATGTATACAGAGGACCTCTATATACTGCAGGGGCTGCTATCACTGCTGTGTGCTGTATATAGGAACCATACAGTATGTATACAGAGGACCTCTATATACTGCAGGGGCTGCTATCACTGCTGTGTGCTGTATATAGGAACCATACAGTATGTATACAGAGGACCTCTATATACTGCAGGGGCTGCTATCACTGCTGTGTGCTGTATATAGGAATCATACAGTATGTATACAGAGGACCTCTATATACTGCAGGGGCTGCTATCACTGCTGTGTGCTGTATATAGGAATCATACAGTATGTATACAGAGGACCTCTATATACTGCAGGGGCTGCTATCACTGCTGTGTGCTGTATATAGGAACCATACAGTATGTATACAGAGGACCTCTATATACTGCAGGGGCTGCTATCACTGCTGTGTGCTGTATATAGGAATCATACAGTATGTATACAGAGGACCTCTATATACTGCAGGGGCTGCTATCACTGCTGTGTGCTGTATATAGGAATCATACAGTATGTATACAGAGGACCTCTATATACTGCAGGGGCTGCTATCACTGCTGTGTGCTGTATATAGGAGTCATACAGTATGTATACAGAGGACCTCTATATACTGCAGGGGCTGCTATCACTGCTGTGTGCTGTATATAGGAACCATACAGTATGTATACAGAGGACCTCTATATACTGCAGGGGCTGCTATCACTGCTGTGTGCTGTATATAGGAACCATACAGTATGTATACAGAGGACCTCTATATACTGCAGGGGCTGCTATCACTGCTGTGTGCTGTATATAGGAGTCATACAGTATGTATACAGAGGACCTCTATATACTGCAGGGGCTGCTATCACTGCTGTGTGCTGTATATAGGAATCATACAGTATGTATACAGAGGACCTCTATATACTGCAGGGGCTGCTATCACTGCTGTGTGCTGTATATAGGAGTCATACAGTATGTATACAGAGGACCTCTATATACTGCAGGGGCTGCTATCACTGCTGTGTGCTGTATATAGGAACCATACAGTATGTATACAGAGGACCTCTATATACTGCAGGGGCTGCTGTCACTGCTGTGTGCTGTATATAGGAACCATACAGTATGTATACAGAGGACCTCTATATACTGCAGGGGCTGCTATCACTGCTGTGTGCTGTATATAGGAATCATACAGTATGTATACAGAGGACCTCTATATACTGCAGGGGCTGCTATCACTGCTGTGTGCTGTATATAGGAATCATACAGTATGTATACAGAGGACCTCTATATACTGCAGGGGCTGCTATCACTGCTGTGTGCTGTATATAGGAATCATACAGTATGTATACAGAGGACCTCTATATACTGCAGGGGCTGCTATCACTGCTGTGTGCTGTATATAGGAATCATACAGTATGTATACAGAGGACCTCTATATACTGCAGGGGCTGCTATCACTGCTGTGTGCTGTATATAGGAACCATACAGTATGTATACAGAGGACCTCTATATACTGCAGGGGCTGCTATCACTGCTGTGTGCTGTATATAGGAACCATACAGTATGTATACAGAGGACCTCTATATACTGCAGGGGCTGCTATCACTGCTGTGTGCTGTATATAGGAGCCATACAGTATGTATACAGAGGACCTCTATATACTGCAGGGGCTGCTATCACTGCTGTGTGCTGTATATAGGAGTCATACAGTATGTATACAGAGGACCTCTATATACTGCAGGGGCTGCTATCACTGCTGTGTGCTGTATATAGGAGTCATACAGTATGTATACAGAGGACCTCTATATACTGCAGGGGCTGCTATCACTGCTGTGTGCTGTATATAGGAACCATACAGTATGTATACAGAGGACCTCTATATACTGCAGGGGCTGCTATCACTGCTGTGTGCTGTATATAGGAGTCATACAGTATGTATACAGAGGACCTCTATATACTGCAGGGGCTGCTATCACTGCTGTGTGCTGTATATAGGAGTCATACAGTATGTATACAGAGGACCTCTATATACTGCAGGGGCTGCTATCACTGCTGTGTGCTGTATATAGGAGTCATACAGTATGTATACAGAGGACCTCTATATACTGCAGGGGCTGCTATCACTGCTGTGTGCTGTATATAGGAATCATACAGTATGTATACAGAGGACCTCTATATACTGCAGGGGCTGCTATCACTGCTGTGTGCTGTATATAGGAACCATACAGTATGTATACAGAGGACGGGATGTACAGGGACCTCTATATACTGCAGGGGCTGCTATCACTGCTGTGTGCTGTATATAGGAGTCATACAGTATGTATACAGAGGACCTCTATATACTGCAGGGGCTGCTATCACTGCTGTGTGCTGTATATAGGAACCATACAGTATGTATACAGAGGACCTCTATATACTGCAGGGGCTGCTATCACTGCTGTGTGCTGTATATAGGAATCATACAGTATGTATACAGAGGACCTCTATATACTGCAGGGGCTGCTATCACTGCTGTGTGCTGTATATAGGAGTCATACAGTATGTATACAGAGGACCTCTATATACTGCAGGGGCTGCTATCACTGCTGTGTGCTGTATATAGGAGTCATACAGTATGTATACAGAGGACCTCTATATACTGCAGGGGCTGCTATCACTGCTGTGTGCTGTATATAGGAGTCATACAGTATGTATACAGAGGACCTCTATATACTGCAGGGGCTGCTATCACTGCTGTGTGCTGTATATAGGAGTCATACAGTATGTATACAGAGGACCTCTATATACTGCAGGGGCTGCTATCACTGCTGTGTGCTGTATATAGGAGTCATACAGTATGTATACAGAGGACCTCTATATACTGCAGGGGCTGCTATCACTGCTGTGTGCTGTATATAGGAGTCATACAGTATGTATACAGAGGACCTCTATATACTGCAGGGGCTGCTATCACTGCTGTGTGCTGTATATAGGAGTCATACAGTATGTATACAGAGGACCTCTATATACTGCAGGGGCTGCTGTCACTGCTGTGTGCTGTATATAGGAGTCATACAGTATGTATACAGAGGACCTCTATATACTGCAGGGGCTGCTATCACTGCTGTGTGCTGTATATAGGAACCATACAGTATGTATACAGAGGACCTCTATATACTGCAGGGGCTGCTATCACTGCTGTGTGCTGTATATAGGAGTCATACAGTATGTATACAGAGGACCTCTATATACTGCAGGGGCTGCTGTCACTGCTGTGTGCTGTATATAGGAACCATACAGTATGTATACAGAGGACCTCTATATACTGCAGGGGCTGCTGTCACTGATGTGTGCTGTATATAGGAACCATACAGTATGTATACAGAGGACCTCTATATACTGCAGGGGCTGCTATCACTGCTGTGTGCTGTATATAGGAGTCATACAGTATGTATACAGAGGACCTCTATATACTGCAGGGGCTGCTATCACTGCTGTGTGCTGTATATAGGAACCATACAGTATGTATACAGAGGACCTCTATATACTGCAGGGGCTGCTATCACTGCTGTGTGCTGTATATAGGAATCATACAGTATGTATACAGAGGACCTCTATATACTGCAGGGGCTGCTATCACTGCTGTGTGCTGTATATAGGAACCATACAGTATGTATACAGAGGACCTCTATATACTGCAGGGGCTGCTATCACTGCTGTGTGCTGTATATAGGAATCATACAGTATGTATACAGAGGACCTCTATATACTGCAGGGGCTGCTGTCACTGATGTGTGCTGTATATAGGAACCATACAGTATGTATACAGAGGACCTCTATATACTGCAGGGGCTGCTATCACTGCTGTGTGCTGTATATAGGAGTCATACAGTATGTATATAGAGGACCTCTATATACTGCAGGGGCTGCTATCACTGCTGTGTGCTGTATATAGGAATCATACAGTATGTATACAGAGGACCTCTATATACTGCGGGGGCTGCTATCACTGCTGTGTGCTGTATATAGGAGTCATACAGTATGTATACAGAGGACCTCTATATACTGCAGGGGCTGCTATCACTGCTGTGTGCTGTATATAGGAATCATACAGTATGTATACAGAGGACCTCTATATACTGCGGGGGCTGCTATCACTGCTGTGTGCTGTATATAGGAGTCATACAGTATGTATACAGAGGACCTCTATATACTGCAGGGGCTGCTGTCACTGATGTGAGCTGTATATAGGAGTCATACAGTATGTATACAGAGGACCTCTATATACTGCAGGGGCTGCTATCACTGCTGTGTGCTGTATATAGGAATCATACAGTATGTATACAGAGGACCTCTATATACTGCAGGGGCTGCTATCACTGCTGTGTGCTGTATATAGGAACCATACAGTATGTATACAGAGGACCTCTATATACTGCAGGGGCTGCTATCACTGCTGTGTGCTGTATATAGGAGTCATACAGTATGTATACAGAGGACCTCTATATACTGCAGGGGCTGCTGTCACTGATGTGAGCTGTATATAGGAGTCATACAGTATGTATACAGAGGACCTCTATATACTGCAGGGGCTGCTATCACTGGGGTCCGACAGACTCCGCGTTTAACCGCTATTTTAGCTTTCCGCCTTTCTAGAGACAACGCTGGTGCGAACCTACGGTCATTAAGACTGCCATATTTTACACCGATCTTGATGTCCTGTGCACCATCGGAGGGCGCTCTTAATTCATGATCTGGCCCAGGCGTTGTGCTTAGGCACAAATCTATGGCATTCCTGGGGTTTGCAGTAGATTGTGGTGGCCTCCACCTCACTTTTGTTGTGTAAATGTTCGTGGTGGCCAGCTGACTTTTGGAAAAACGCCACTTGCGACTACTTCAGTGGGGTATGGCGTGAAATGGTCACAATACGCCAATTTGCAACTATTTTATGCCATTATTCTAGTGTAGGGGATTTGATGATTCCCACCCAAAGTGTTTTACACGTAAAAATGCACAACCAATTTTCGCATCGCAAAATGCTTTAAATTGCGGTGAAACGGCTTTTCAGATATGGATTTTACCAGCACCCGAATCGCAACCTCTGAATACATCTGTCTTGTTGTCTGAAGGATATTAATCATTGACGGTGCGTCCATAAATACCCGGAGATCAGGGCAAAGTATAAAGTATATTCTCCACTCTACCAGATACCTAGAAGAGAAAGGTAAAACTGACCACATATTAGATATGTATTGACGGGAGGCCACCATGTTTAGAGAGGCCTCCCGACTCTCCTTTGGATAGTTAGATTTTAGCTGCCCGGTCCTTTTTTTTTTTTTCCAGGGAGATAAGTATAGCCAAGTGTGCATGTGTATGGGGAAGTTGGATGGGATATCCATGAGTGAGGTACTAAATGTAGTCTTGCTTAAACAATGATCGCAAAACAATTCATGTCCATCACTGCAATCTTTGTGTGTCCCTGCGTAACCCTAGCCATAATGGCCTGCCCTATAATGAGCCTTTAAAGGGGAAGTGATCCAAATCCATATCTCACTTGGGGGCCCTTTGATGTCAGTATTGTGGCAAACGGTGATAATGTGCCTACCCTACCAAATGTAGTTTGTCAAGAAGCAAGAGACCAATGAAAGTATCAGACTACAGAAGTTAGTAGTCTGTTACCATGGAGACATATAGATCTGCTGTGGAGCTATAGCAGAGTGTAGCGACATAAACCTAGATGGAAGCCGCACAGAAACACAAAAGATCCCAAGTTGTACAGTAGTTGTGTTCGTATTTGGGGTAAGCTAGGAGTGAGAGACTGTCACAAATGTAGATTTCAGAGATTTTTACTTAAAAAAAAAAAAATCTTTGCGAGCTGTCCTTGTTAAGTCTCCTGCCGTTTTATGTTTACAGCTCCTATACAGTCCCTTACATTCGGTGAAGAAGTGGAAGGGAGTATGACTGCAGGATCTGACTACATAGGGATTCTTTGTAGTCTGTTACCATAGAAACGTAGGTCTGCAGAGGAGCTGTGCATGGCCTTTCAATCCACATCCCGCCCCCATAGGTTAAGTTCTGAGTTGTAATATTATGGCTGCGTATTTTCTTATGTAACGACAATCTATCCATCTCTTATAGATCTTTTAGGATTGCGCCGGATTTCTTGGCCCCATAGGACGCCCAGCGCTAATTGTTTTAACCTTTGTTTTGGCAGTAATGGCCTTGGCTGGAGTCCGAGTGCTGGAACTGGCGGGACTGGCCCCGGCCCCCTTCTGTGGAATGATACTTGCAGACTTTGGGGCCAAAGTCATCCGGGTGGATAAAGCCAATACTATGCATACGAGTGACTCTATGGGGCGGGGTAAAAGATCCGTAGCTGTAGATCTGAAGAGTCCGGACGGGATTGGCGTCCTGAAGACGTTATGTAAGCAGTCTGATGTCCTTATTGAGCCTTTCCGACATGGTAAGTCCTTGCAATGACATGAGTAGTCTTAGGGAAACCCATTGTCATTGACCCTATTAGGGAAAGGTATTAGTCACAGAGGAGAGGTAGACATTTAGCTTCAACTTTTAACTTGCTCCAACAGGGGGCAGTGCTTAATGGCACGGGGTTTGCTGAGTTTCTTAAAGGCACAGAGCTGGACAGTTACATGAACGGTCTCGGGATGCTTTACCTTTGGCATGACACAGGACTCGTGGTGAGGCCTCACCTTTTCTTCTACGGACACTTCTCTCCAAGACCAATGTCAAGGACGGACAGACATTCTGCAGAAAGTAGAGGGATTGCACTGCAGGGGATTGTGGGGGAGTAAAGTTATGGCCTCCGATGACTCCCCCTTCAGACTGGGATGTCTGCAAGAATAATTGTCTGGAGAAGAAAAGGTGAGCGCTACCTACTAGGATTCCTACTAGGAGTGAGTAGCTGCCATCTTGGACCTTCTGTACCTGCACCATAGCCCCGGGACATTGCGCTCACCTTGGACCGTTGCACTGGAGTCCTCTCCGGTCACTGCATTGGCTCAGCAGGCGCAGAGTAGTGATGTCACTAGGATGCCGGCAGTAGCACTAGGGGGTGAATGGTGAAGCAGGGAGCGGACGGCCCATCACCTGCTTCACCATCTTTTATATGAATGCCAGAATCCAAAAGAAAAAAAAAATCTTGATATTACCTTTTGCATTATGGAGAATTTATTTTTTTTTTTTTTGTAAAAGCGGCCGACCCGCTGCTGGACTGTACGGAACGGCTGGTGGAGACCCAGGGTGCCCTCTTTATAATCCGGCCCCGTGTGTGGATTACTTACTGATGGCCGACCTTTCCCAAGAAATGATCACATTTCTTTGGGAAAAAAAATCACCAGTTCTCATCAGATTCACAATATCTCACTTGCATCTGTTTCTGGGAAAGCTGAGTACAGGTCTCAACTAATAATATACCCTGCTGGACTGTCAGTGGGTTGTCCGCCATGGGGAGATTTTGGCGGGTATTGGGATTGGGATCATGGTCACATGACAAGTACACCGATCCTTCACCCAGGCTTCATACTAATCATTGTCCCCTGCTGGTGTGTCACTTTACTTTCAGTAACCAGGAAAAGCTGAGTTATACAATCCTTAGTGCATTGGACCTGTCTCTCAGATTCAGCGCTCAGAGACAGGTGAATGAGTGGAACAGCACAATGAATATTCTTCTTATTACCCTCCATGTATCACTATGGTGCACGATGTACATAGAAATCTAATAAGTGATGAGATTGTGGAGCTGTTCACACTATATATATATATTGTGCGGTCTGTGACGCTGTTACACAGTCACCCCTGTCCTCAGGTAGGTTGGGCCATTCTCAATGTATAATGTAGGAGGACATGGAAATGAGGACTTTGCACTTGACCCACTAATGCAGGGTTCTCCAACATGTGGACCCTGAGGCTGTCATCTGCTGCCCCCGACCTGGTTTTAAAACAAAATAGAAGCTTTAATGTAGATACCTACCACTCCGCTCCCTGCTTCGGACGCACCGCTGCGACGTTTGAGACCCAGGAACAGTGAGGTGACAACTATGTGGCGGTTCATAGACCGCCTGCTCCATCTGTATATTGTATAATACAGTGAGAGGTCGGAGGTGTTATATTGTATAATACAGTGAGGGGCCGGAGGTGTTATATTGTATAATACAGTGAGAGGCCGGAGGTGTTATATTGTATAATACAGTGAGGGGACGGAGGTGTTCATATTGTATAATACAGTGAGGGGCCGGTGGTGTTATATTGTATAATACAGTGAGGGGCCGGAGGTGTTATATTGTATGATACAGTGAGGGGCCGGAGGTGTTATATTGTATAATACAGTGAGGGGCCGGAGGTGTTATATTGTATAATACAGTGAGGGGTCGGAGGTGTTATATTGTATAATACAGTGAGGGGCCGGAGGTGTTATATTGTATAATACAGTGAGGGGCCGGAGGTGTTATATTGTATAATACAGTGAGGGGCCGGAGGTGTTATATTGTATAATACAGTGAGGGGCCGGAGGTGTTATATTGTATAATACAGTGAGGGGCTGGTGGTGTTATATTGTATAATACAGTGAGAGGCTGGAGGTGTTATATTGTATAATACAGTGAGGGGCCGGTGGTGTTATATTGTATAAGACAGTGAGGGGCCGGTGGTGTTATATTGTATAATACAGTGAGGGGCCGGAGGTGTTATATTGTATAATACAGTGAGGGGCCGGTGGTGTTATATTGTATAATACAGTGAGAGGCCGGTGGTGTTATATTGTATAATACAGTGAGGGGCCGGAGGTGTTATATTGTATAATACAGTGAGGGGCTGGTGGTGTTATATTGTATAATACAGTGAGGGGCCGGAGGTGTTATATTGTATAATACAGTGAGGGGCCGGTGGTGTTATATTGTATAATACAGTGAGAGGCTGGAGGTGTTATATTGTATAATACAGTGAGGGGCCGGAGGTGTTATATTGTATAATACAGTGAGGGGCTGGAGGTGTTATATTGTATAATACAGTGAGGGGCCGGAGGTGTTATATTGTATAATACAGTGAGGGGTCGGAGGTGTTATATTGTATAATACAGTGAGAGGCCGGAGGTGTTATATTGTATAATACAGTGAGGGGCCGGAGGTGTTATATTGTATAATACAGTGAGGGGCCGGAGGTGTTATATTGTATAATACAGTGAGGGGCCGGAGGTGTTATATTGTATAATACAGTGAGGGGCCGGTGGTGTTATATTGTATAATACAGTGAGAGGCCGGAGGTGTTATATTGTATAATACAGTGAGATGCCGGAGGTGTTATATTGTATAATACAGTGAGGGGCCGGAGGTGTTATATTGTATAATACAGTGAGGGGCCGGAGGTGTTATATTGTATAATACAGTGAGGGGCCGGTGGTGTTATATTGTATAATACAGTGAGAGGCCGGAGGTGTTATATTGTATAATACAGTGAGGGGCCGGAGGTGTTATATTGTATAATACAGTGAGGGGATGGAGGTGTTATATTGTATAATACAGTGAGAGGCCGGAGGTGTCATACTGTATAATACAGTGAGGGGCCGGAGGTGTTATATTGTATAATACAGTGAGAGGCCGGAGGTGTTATATTGTATAATACAGTGAGGGGTCGGAGGTGTTATATTGTATAATACAGTGAGAGGCCGTAGGTGTTATATTGTATAATACAGTGAGAGGCCAGAGGTGTTATATTGTATAATACAGTGAGGGGCCGGAGGTGTTATATTGTATAATACAGTGAGGGGCCGGAGGTGTTATATTGTATAATACAGTGAGAGGCTGGTGGTGTTATATTGTATAATACAGTGAGGGGCCGGAGGTGTTATATTGTATAATACAGTGAGGGGCCGGAGGTGTTATATTGTATAATACAGTGAGGGGCCGGTGGTGTTATATTGTATAATACAGTGAGGGGTCGGAGGTGTTATATTGTATAATACAGTGAGAGGCCGTAGGTGTTATATTGTATAATACAGTGAGGGGCCGGAGGTGTTATATTGTATAATACAGTGAGGGGCCGGAGGTGTTATATTGTATAATACAGTGAGGGGCCGGAGGTGTTATATTGTATAATACAGTGAGAGGCCGGAGGTGTTACATTGTATAATACAGTGAGGGGCCGGAGGTGTTATATTGTATAATACAGTGAGGGGCCGGAGGTGTTATATTGTATAATACAGTGAGGGGCCGGAGGTGTTATATTGTATAATACAGTGAGGGGCCGGAGGTGTTATATTGTATAATACAGTGAGAGGCCGGAGGTGTAATATTGTATAATATAATAATAATAATAATAAAAAGAGGGATACAATCTGCAGTGCCCACAGTGCGTGTCAAGTGCCAACCCAAACCTATACCCACATTAGCTCTGTCCAACCCAGAAACAGATGGTCGGGAGAATGAGTGCAGGTTCTGACTACAAAGGATTTGTTTGTAGTCTGTAACCATGGAGACACCTACATCTGCATTGGAGGTTTTTACTCAAGAATATTTACAAATTCATTTTCTTTTTTAGATGCATCAGAACATTAAAACCATAAGAAATGTGACCATTTAGGGAAGGTTACACTAGGAGGTTGTAGTAAGGACAGGACTCACTGATATCTTATATTTGTGATCTGATTCACAGGTGTGATGGAGAAACTGGGTCTGGGCCCCGAGGTCATACTGAAGGAAAATCCACGGCTCATATACGCACGGCTGACTGGATTTGGGCAGTCCGGGAAATATGCAAAGTCAGCGGGTCATGACATAAATTACGTTTCTATCTCAGGTATGTACATAACATATAGGTTTGAACTGAGTCTTATAGGGACTAGCTATTTAATGGGAGTCTGTCATCAGCACTTTGGAGCAATGAGGGTGTTGCTTGCTTACCTCTTTGGAGCAATGGTGGCGCCATAGTTGCCCCTAAGAGCTCATTTGCATATTGACACAAGCAGCAATATGGTGGCATCAGAGGCAGCGATTTACAAGGGGAAGACACCCTCTGATTTTGGAGACCCTAACCTATCTATCTGCCAGAATTGGGTGATATGCTGGGTCTTGTGACAGACTCCTTTTAAAGGACAACTCCAGCCATTGCAGAATATTACAGTGTTGGAACCTATAGGCATGGTAGTACCCAAAAATATAGTAACCCTTTATTTTTTATTTTGATAAAGTTGCATCATTTCCAACTTCCAATTTTTCGATATATCACACAATGGGTGGAGCTTAGTTGTCACATATTCTTTAAGAAATTTTTGGGCAGCACTATTGCGTCCGGGGGGGGGGGGGGGTTAGAAACCATTTTTGTATTTTATTAACCTATCTAACTTCCTTTTTATAATAAAACAGGCTGTAACATTCTCCTTAGCAACCCTCTAACTGAGTTGCTACTATGGAAATTCCGTACACATGAGCTGAATCAGTTACCGAAGGGGATGGTCACTTCAATTGACTGTATCTCCGGTTTTATACCACCTAGAAAAATGGTTCTGGTATCACAAGAAAGCTCTATAGAAGTTCTATCTATAACAGAACCCGAGATATCTTTAGTTCAAAAGACAATTCATGTATAGAATCACATTCCCAGCTGAGTTTTTAACTAGTGATATCTCTTAATTCCTTATAGCTTGTACTGCAATCTTGGCAGCATATGAAAGCTGAGAACCATTTTTCGAGGTGGTGTGATACCGGAGATACAGCCATTTATAGTGACCACCCCCCTTTGGCTCCACGTGCTGCCTTGAGTACAGGTGTACGGACAGAGTCTCCCTGGCACTGCTTAGTTAGAGAATTGTTAATAGGAAGTCTACAGCCTGTTTTATATAAAAAGGAAGTTAGATAGGTTAATAAAGTATATTACAAAAATGTTCCTCACACAACTCCCAACATAATAGTAAAAAAAAAAAATAAAGTTTGAGTTACACTTTAAGATGCTACAATGTAGAAATTGTGCTGTAAAAGGGAATAGAAGGAGTTCTGTTATACATCATAGCAGCAGTTATACAGTTAATAAGTCATACGAAGTACAGCTCTGAAGGCATGTTCTGTTCCTCCCATCCACACAAAGGATAAGGGCTTACTAGAATTCTATTCTATATTTTTCATTCTTTTTATACCACAAAATGAGTTGCTGATATATCCAGTCTAGACAATGCTCTGTGAGCTAAGCAGCTTAGACTCCAGGCTGATACATAGTAGCAAACTAGCAGAGAGATTTGTGCCGCTGCTGCTGATGTATCCAGTGTAGACAATGCTCTGTGAGCTTAACAGCCTGTACTCCAGACTGATACATTGTAGCAAACTACCAGAGAGCTGCACAGATCTCTCTGCTAGTTTGCTACAATGTATCAGGTTATCAGTCTGGAGTCTAAGCTGCTTTGCTCACAGAGCAAGACTGGACACATCATCAGCAGCTGCACAAATCTCTCTGCTAGTTTGCTACAGAGTATCAGCCTGGAGTCTAAGCTGCTTAGCTCACAGAGCATTGTCTAGACTGGATACATCAGCAGCAGCTGCACAAATCTCTCTGCTAGTTTGCTACAGTGTATCAGCCTGGAGTCTAAGCTGCTTAGCTCACAGAGCATTGTCTAGACTGGATACATCAGCAGCAGCTGCACAAATCTCTCTGCTAGTTTGCTACAATGTATCAGTCTGTGGAACTTTTCAATTCTAGAGCAATGAGGCTTCATTTCCATACATCTGTACAAGTCCTATAGATCATTAACCTCTCCTGGACTGTCCAGGTGGCTCCCCAGCTCCTGGATGAGATAATAATGTATTTCTGTCGTATTTCGCCCATTATGATGAATTATACTGAAGGTCATGTAAAGGTCGGAGTATTACTGAATACATTATAGCCCATTACCGAACGATGATTGTTATTACCGACTTTTATAGTGCAAACTAATGGATTCAAGGAGAATCGCTAGACATCGGCCCGGAGCGCGGTTATTGTTAGGCTCAGCCAGGTGCAAGGAATAAAGCAAGTCTTAAATATCATGGAAAGCTGGGTGACAACCAATATGGCCACTGCTGTCACCAAGCTTTTTCAGACTCCTGAAATGAATTGTCCCGGAATAGAAAAACATGGCTTCTTTCTTCCAGAAACAGCACCACCCCTGGCTGCAGGCTGGGATTGGTATTACAGATCAGTCCCATTCATATTAATGGAGCTGATTTGCAATACCACATACAAGCTGTGGACAGGGGTGGCGCTGTTTTCAGAATAAAGCAGTCCTGTTTTTGTATTCTCACTAGTTCAATACAGAATGGATGAAAACCTGTAAATTGACTTTTGTTTTTTTTTGTTTTTTTCCCTAGGTTTGCTGTCCCGGCTTGGTAAAAACCACGAGAACCCAACTTTCCCTCTGAACCTGCTGGCGGACTTTGCCGGCGGTGGCCTCATCTGTGCGCTGGGGATTGTCATGTCCTTGTTTGAGCGTACAAGATCGGGGCAAGGTCAGGTCATTGACTCAAGTATGGTAAGTATGACTGGCCCCCTGAAAGCAATAGGGCCCCATCGCAAATTCAGGAATGGGCTCCACCATAAACTGAAATATACTGATGCAGACTGCTGTATAACTGTTTGAGCAGTAGGAGGCGCCATGTACTATATTTTTTGTGCCATTGCCCAGACAATATTCAAGGGTAAAGCAAACGTTTCAGAGGGGGCTTACAGATTTACAGCATTGGGGTCCATGGTGTAGACTTTTGGTGTGGTGAAGGGGTTAATGGTACTTTTCATGGTGTTGTAGGGTAAATTTGCATGAATATCCCAAATCATGGGACGTCTCGGGTGGGTTAGAGGTGAACACCTAATATTCCTGGTGGAGGGTTAGTATTATTGGTGGTGGTCTTTAAAGATACAATTCTGTCTGCCACCACTAGGGGGAGCTCCCTGCATTCTGATATATACAGCTACCATTGAACTGAATAGCGGCTGTATACATGTATATAGGACTGCAGGTAACTGTACATAGGACTGCAGGTAAGTCTACATAGGACTGTAGGTGACTGTACATAGGATTGTAGGTGACTGTACATAGGACTGCAGGTAAGTCTACATAGGACTGTAGGTGACTGTACATAGGATTGTAGGTGACTGTACATAGGACTGCAGGTAAGTCTACATAGGACTGCCAGTGACTTTACATAGGACTGCAGGTAAGTCTACCTAGGACTGCCAGTGACTTTACATAGGACTGCAGGTAAGTCTAGATAGGACTGCCAGTGACTCTACATACGAAGGCAGGTAACTGTACATAGGACTGCAGATAAGTCTACCTAGGACTGCCAGTGACTGTACATAGGATTGCAGGTAAGTCTACATAGAACTGTTGGTGACTGTACATAGGACTCCGGGTAACTGTACGTAGGACTGTAGGTGACTGTACATAGGACACCGGGTACAGGTACTTTACATAGGACTGCGGGTAACTCAACATAAGACTGATATGGGCCTCATCCTATATGTATTACAATGGTTATACAGAGGCAAGATAACGTGTGCTATATACAAGCTCACAGCATGTATATATGAACCGGTAGCATCACATAGAGGGTATTGTAATACATAGCAGAGTAATACATACCGGTCTTACCTGGATCTAAGGGGCTGTCAGAGCAGAGATCGGTCTGGCGGGGGTTAAGAACTTCTGAGACTGCCTGAGATAAGGCCGGATAGTCTGTCCATTCCTATATGGCGGCAGCATATAGCGTAGTGTTACCAATAAACCTACTCAAAGTCCTATCACAATGCAGCCTCCAGAGGGGATAATGACAACCTCAGCTCTGCTACATCTGTATGTACAGTAGCACTTTATCATATACGGTGATCTTGGCTGATGCATAGTGCTGGTTTTCGCACTGTGTTGCGGTATAGATTTATTATTACACCTCCTGTATATCGCCAGACATCTCTAATCAGACACCGGATTGAGATTTGCCGTGAAAAAATGACTTGAAATCAGTATCCGAGCGGCTAATCCTATCACGAGTGACTCCCCGAGGACTACTAGTCCCATCATATAGTCAGTAACCTATATCACGCCGTCTCTCCCGCTGGCTGTCAGGGCATATTAAACAGTTAATTGATTCTTTCCCTCGTTGGCGGTGTTTGCTTCCAGATCTCCCCGCAGACCTCGCTCGCCTTGAGACGCTCGTTGCTTATTTTAGAGGATTAAGGTAATGTTCAGACTTTTGGAGCCAGTGACGTTTCTATGGAGCGGACCACGCTTGGTTATGCGGTTTTGGAGCCGATTATTCATTACGGGATCTCTAGAATAGTCATTCTAGGAAATAAATGGAGGTGGTGTAGTAAAGCTGTGTTTGTCACATGGTGTTGCAAAGCTGTGTTTGTCATGTGGTGGGGATGAGTTTTGTGCCCTGAGATTTTGTGGTCTTACGTAAAACTACAGGTAGCTGTCACGGGACATAAAGCCGTCTTATGTGTATTCAGCTCTGCTACATCTGAACAGTTTGAAAGGGACATTAGTGCTACTCGCTGATTTAAAGGGGTATTGCAGTCATAACAAGTTACCTATTATCCACAGGATAGGGGGTAGCTTGCTGATCGGTGGGGGTACGAATGCTGAAACACATATTACCCGCCATCCTGTGGATAGTGGGTAACTTATTCTGAGTGGAGTACCCCTTTAAATGAATCTCCATCATTGTTCATCATGACCTCCGACCAACCGTTGTCCTGATACAGAGCTTCAGATCTTCACCCATTGACATAGACTTTGGAAAATAACCCCACATAAGCTCAAAATTGCTGCAAATAACCATTATGTGCTTTCCTTCTAGACTGTTACCTGATACATTGTAACGAGTCCTGCAGCTCTTGGAGCAGGATTAGGTTCTGATGACATCTTATGTGGCTAATATGACATCCACATCAGTATCCACTTACTGCACTTAGTATATGTAGTAGTAGCGGTTGTGATGTGGGCTGATCTGCTGCGGTTCTTATGAATATACTAGGGGAGTGGTGGTGTAGCAGAGCTGGGTGTGGTATAGAAGTAGTCAGAGAGTAGTCAGGCAGTGCAGGGTACGGTAATAGCGATGTAGTGGAGATGAAAAAGTGGAAGAGAAGCAGCAATCCAGAGAGTAGTCTGGCAATGCAAGGTATGGTGATGTAGCAGTGCTGGGTGTGTGGGATAGGCGTAGTATTTCAGAGAACAGTGAGGCAATGCCAAGTATGGTAAATGGGGATGTAGCAGAGCTGGGTGTGTGGATAGAAGTGGCAATTCAGAAAGTAGTCAGGCAATGCAGGTACGGTAATGGTGATGTAGCAAAGCTGGGTGAGTGGATAGAAGTGGCAATTCAGAGAGTAGTCAGACAATGCAGGTATGGTAATGGTGATGTAGCAGAGCTGATAAAGTGGGATAGAAGCATACATCTAAAGAGTAGTCAGACCATACAGGATATGGTAACATTGATGTAGCAAAGCCAGATGTGTGGGACAGAAACAGGAATAGTCAGGGAATCCAAGGTACAGTAGCTACAGCGATGTAGCAGAGCCAGGTGCATGTGACAGAAGCATCAACCAAGAGAGTTGTCAGGAAAGTCAGGATATGACAACTGTGTTTCAATGACTGGTGCACAATGCTACCAGCAGAGGGCACTATGATAACTTTGTACATGGTTAGTCCGTTAATGCCGGATGCAGTAATGGTGATGTAGCAGAGCTGGATGTGTGAGAAAGACATAATAATTCAGAGCATAGTCAGGCAATGCCGGGGTATAGTAGAGTTGGATATGCATCACAGATGGATGTGGACATTGCTATGGATAGTGCTTTGCACTAGATTAATAATTCTGCCCTGTGGTTTACAAAATGTGAATCGCTGGAGTGCAGGCCATGAAGTGTTGTCTTGGGGACACTGGACTACATCAATTACATGCTCAGTCTCTGTTCACACATACAGATCAATTGTCACTTGCTAGGACTCAAATTTCACATCTTAGGAAATCCTGGACAGGCTGCAATTCACATCACATCCACTGGGGGGCCAATGAGACATCTGCTTGTCTCGTAGCACACATATCTGGACATATATGAGGAGACATATTTGTAGTTTTCCTCGTATAATGCTGGTTTATTTCACAATATATTGGTACAGGGACTGATACAGAGCTCCAAACCCCTGCATGGCCTTAGAGTTCAGTAATAAAATTCTGTTTGCCTGCAGGCACCACTAGAGGGAGCTCAGGAGCGCACTGCATACTGTGTTATCATAGAGTACAATGTGGAGACAGTATGCACTGGGCTCCTGAGCTCCCCCTAGTGGTGGCCGCAGGTAGATGGATAGCATTCTATCATGTCTGTGGAGAGGATTTGGAGCTCTATGGAGGATTCTTTTACCTAATCTACTGAGATCCTTTTCTCCAGAGAAGACATCTTGATGTAAAGTCTATTCTTACTTTATTCAGAGCCTTAAATTGACACCGTGAAATGTTTTACGACTAATTATTATCGATCCTGCAGTTCGAGATGTGCGACCCTGGTAATTTATGCTGTTTTTCAGATGGCACAGGCTGCCTGAGCACGGAGGACGTGCGCTCATTAATAACACACAGCGCCTCGTTACTGCCCATTAGTACATTTACAGGATTGAGTCAATTATCTCATTATTTACATAGCGTGCTGATGTGTGACGGTTGGCGCTCGGCTAGAGGTGATGTAGAGATCGCTGTATCCGCACCTTCAGCCTAGAAGAGTCCCTCTACCCAATTGTGTAAGCAAGACTGAGCTGCAGTACCACAGCCACACTTGTGTAGAGGGCGCTGTGCTGGGTAACGTATTGAAAGGAATGGGAGTCTCATGGTGAGCATTATGGCCCCTTCATCCTGTGGTTTAGTTCTCAAAGTCCATCGCTTATCCATCCATGCCCTACTGTATGATGGCCCTTCTATGTCCATTTCTAGAATACCCTTTTAGGTTGATTTCTTAGATTATTGTATATTTCTTTTAAAAAGGATTACAGGAAATGATATTAAAAAGCAAAACCATTTTTTTCTTTATTTTTAATTTTTTAAGAACTAGCGCCACCCTTGTCCAGAGGTAGTGCATGATATTGCAGCCTACGAGAAGGCTTGATTCAGAATTGCCCCCAAACATTAAAGGAACACTCAGTATTGAACTAATACACTGGGGGAGATTTATCAATCCCTCTACACCAGCTTTCCTCGCTCGCCACATTGCACAAATATGGGGACACCTCGGCCCAATATATTTATTATGACTCGCGCCAGTTCATAAGTCAGTCATCCCCTGCACCAGTTGGTGCGATTATTAAGAGTGGCATATGATACGCCAGTCTTAAAAAATCTGCCCCACTGTGTCATGTTTAATGCAAGACCTGAGGGGGCGGTGCCTGGCACAGGACTCTCCCACCCCTGTGTCATGCTCCTCCCCTTCAGGCCCTGCAATAGGGATAACAGAATATATCAGTTTTATTTGTAGGGTTATCTTAGCTAGAAAACCCCTTCAAAAATGAGACTACCCCTAAGGAGCTTTTGCCAAATTCTTATGATACCTGGTTGAGTTTTCCATTGTTTGCCCTTTAGATTATGGGGACAACCCTTGTTCATATACCCCACTAGCTCTATCTCAGAATGGTTTGCTTGTAATACTCCATTTGCCCTGTAGTGGCCAGTGCAGAGCAAACATATGGTCAGTCATGGCGATCACAGATGATCACCAGGGATTTCTGAAGCCAAACCTACCGATCCCTGTTAAAATATGTTGTCATGATGAAGTGCTTCATAATAGAGTCCGTGCACACATACCAGAGGGTCATGTGATCATCAAGAATTCGAGACCTCTTTCTGTACCTTTTATCGATCAAGTAGAGTCTTATATGTAACCTTTCGCTTAAGACACGAAGTGTCATGTCCAGGTGCAGGCTGAGGCTAATCTTTAGCTAATGAACGGCCTAATAAGATACGGCTGCGGCTCACACATCTGAAGAGCCACTATGCTCAAGTGTTTGTGCTGGATTAGACCTCAACAATATCTATAAAGGAAGGAAATCTTAGAAAATCTCCCGGAGTGAGGACAACATGGATCAAGCTGGCCAACATTCTCATGGGAATTCCACAAAAACAGTAATTTGGACAAGGGCTGGGAAGACTTCGGAGTGGAGGACATCAAGAACGTAGTGGCCGGTAATGTCATGTTTGCCAAGACCCAAATTTTTAGTGCCAAATGTTCTCTTAGTAATGATGTTACTAGGATAAACCATCCGTCAGAGGTGATCCGACCACTCCGACCTCTGACCATGGCTAGATGAAGTGGGAGTAGAAATGGGGATAAGTGCTCCTCTTAACTTTTTTGAAGGCACATGGTCCACCATTGACTATATCAGGTCAACCATGTGGTCTCCAAAAAAAAGTATATATTTGTGCCATAAATTCTTCCTCCGCACCAGTAACAATTCCTTGTCTTCCTCCTTCTGCCTTGTTTTCCACCCTGATTTCCGTCTTCCTCTTGGACTTGCTTTAAAGGGACCTAAAAATGATATTTTTATATTATTCTATTCGTGAACTTCCTGTGACCACATCTGACCAGGTATTCAAATGGTGGTCTAGGCAGGAAGTGGAGAGGTTACCGGCGACCTGAAGTATCAATCGGGATTACAATAAGAAATGTATTTATGGGTATGTAATACTAGTAAAACTGTATACACCACGGGGGGCTTAGAATTTTTGGACCCGTGACTAATTCAAGTCCATAGTCCAACGTTAAAGCTTGGAGCTTGGCATTGGGAAACCCAAGTGGACTTGGTCATGGCCAATGTAGTGAACTGTCTCTGAGTCTCCTGGGATGGATGCGACTTCTGCCCTGGGATAAGAGACCTTATTCTCCTGACAACGCTTCTTAGCACTATAGAAGGTTACCCACTGAGATGTGACTTTAGCCACTTGTCTGTATTTTCTTAGTCCTTGGAATCAGAGTTTTTGTTTTCATCCCCAGTTTAGTATTGGACAGATGGAAACATAAAATTTGTCCCACAGGTGTAAGTATAGGTGTCATAGTGGTCACGGCTGTGATCGGGCCCCCTCACCACACTAAGGATGGATAAACTTCTTTGATCTCCTTTCTGATCTCCTTTGTTGGCCGGCAATCTGTGCATTATAAAGGTATCCCCCCTGCCCTCTGGTGCACTGGAGTGCGAAGATTTATGATACACAGCCTTCCACTGTCAGAAAGGAGGAAATTAACCCTTTAATGGCAAAAATAGCAGTTGGTCAGCAGGAGGGATTCTGTTTGGGAGGCGGTGGCACAAAAAGGGGCACAATTATTATATGGGAGGCAATGACGGGTGGGAATGATGGGACGCATGTGTGTACAAACATGTTGCGGAGAAGTCTTCATGGTGGTCTGGACCAGATGGAGAAGGAAAGGGAAACATAAATGCTGCTAAAATGATGGGACACGGCTGATGGTGGTGAGGAGAAGGTGCACAGGGGGCCCAAGCTGAGATTTTGCACCAGGGCCTGTGAGACTTTAGTTATGCCCCTGCTTTGCACCAACAGGAAGAGTGAGTGAGGACACAAGTGTGGAGACGATTCAGATATAGGATGTACAGACAGCATTGTAGATGTTGTCTGGGTCTGTCACGTGTATGTGTGTCTGGTACTGTGTGTCATGGAGAGATCAGTGCATATCTTTACACATCCCTTCAGCAATGGGCAATAGGATATTGGCGGGGTGTAGCCTCAGGATGTCACCCCACATCCACAGGTTAGCGAGCATGCGTGCCACCCCGACCATGGGCAGAGAGTGATGGCGCCGAGGAGTAGGGACACGTGTACATAGGAATGGAATAAGGATCACCATATTCATCGTTATAAATAACCAGCACAGAAAATGCACAATGTAATCCATAGCGACAGATCAATTTATAATTCACATGTAGTAATATACATTGCAATATATATATGTAAAATATATTTATATAGTGTGATAGAATAGAATAAAACCAACCAAAAGGACAAGAATAAAGTGAAAAGTAAAAAATTGCGTGAACTGCCCGCTGCAAAGTGAAAAAAAAATAATGAAGCAATTTATAAACATAAATAATGAAAAAATATAAAATAACAAAAAAAAAATGATGTAAATATTCCGAACATGTAATAAAATATTCTACAGAATCATGTAATAAAATATCAATCTACAGAATCATGTAATAAAATATCAATATACAGAATTATGTAATAAAATAATATAAATATTCAGAATCATGTAATAAAATAATATAAATATACAGAATCATGTAATAAAATAACAATATACAGAATCATGTAATAAAATATAAGTATACACAATTATGTAATAAAATAACAATATACAGAATCATATAATAAAATAACAATGTGAATATACAGGATCATGTAATAAAATAATATAAATATACAGAATCATGTAAAAACTAACTATGTAAATATACAGGATCATGTAATAAAATAACTGCATGACAAGCAGGGGCCGAGTGGATTATAGATACATATATATATACATTCAGCCCAAAAGGTTCAAGTGCGCTCCATTTATCAATCATTGTTTGCCATAAATTTCCCTCCAACAAAACACCCGATCAATTCCAAGGGTTTTCGACAATCATTTACCATTTTGTCAGGAGATCAGTTTCAATTTTCGCATGTCATCCACTTGTCTTGCTTCGCAAATGTCAAGGCCGTGTTCACCCGTCACAACTCCACCATGGGTTTTGCTATGATGATGTATTCCTTTGTACCAGAGGAGTCCAATACAGATGAAGGAGCCGTTTCGTAACAAGACGGGTTTGTTACAAAGTTTCCAAAAATCTTGGCTTTGACCTAACCAGAGATTTTTGGGGGTTGTCACCCACAAATCATTATTATACACTGGGGTTTCTTCAGACCCCAAAGTATAATAAGAAGTGGCCCCAGGAGAGGTGCGATAAAATACTAAACACCGATACTCATCTTGCCTCACTACCCTGCTATTTCGAGGGCAACTTCAGTCGTCTTCCGGCCTCCTTATGACCTATAGTTAGGATATCCTTAGGTGTGGCAGATCTCCTCATGGGTTGGTCCACTGTCCAAACCCAGTGTTGCCGATTCTTTGTCCCTTCAGTATAATAAATTATCTTCTGCATGACCATTAATCCTATCTGTCACTTCTTCTGAAGGTGGAAGGAGCTGCATACCTGGGGTCATTTGTATGGAAGTCACAGAAATTGGGATTGTGGAGCAGACCTCGTGGGGAGAACCTGCTGGATGGCGGAGCACCATTCTATACCACTTACAAGACTGCGGATGGAAAGTACATGGCAGTGGGTGCTATTGAGCCCCAATTCTATAAAGAACTTTTGAAGGGTAAGTTATTATAGCCTGAAGTTGTGATTTATACAGTATAAATTGTATATTTGTATGCATGTACCTACTGGTCATGTGGCATGCGGTAACAATCATCTTCTACAATATGCTAGGAGCAATAGAGCTTCTATCTTCACATGTAACAACCACTGAGATCAGAGCTTGCAGCTATATAGAAGATACAGTGCCTTGCGAAAGTATTCGGCCCCCTTGAACTTTTCAACTTTTTGCCACATTTCAGGCTTCAAACATAAGGATATAAAATTTTAATTTTTTGGTGAAGAATCAACAAGTGGGACACAATCGTGAAGTGGAACGAAATTTATTGGATATTTTAAACTTTTGTAAAAAATAAAAAACTGAAAAGTGGGGCATGCCAAATTATTCGGCCCCCTTAAGTTAATACTTTGTAGCGCCACCTTTTGCTGGGATTACAGCTGCAAGTCACTTGGGGTATGTCTCTATCAGTTTTGCACATGGAGAGACTGAAATTCTTGCCCATTCTTCCTTGGAAAACAGCTGGAGCTCAGTGAGGTTGGATGGAGAGCGTTTGTGAACAGCAGTTTTCAGCTCTTTCCACATATTCTCGATTGGATTCAGGTCTGGCCTTTGACTTGGCCATTCTAACACCTGGATACATTTATTTGTGAACCATTCCATTGTACATTTTGCTTTATGTTTGGGATCATTGTCTTGTTGGAAGATAAATCTCCGTCCCAGTCTCAGGTCTTTTGCAGACTCCAACAGGTTTTCTTCCAGAATGGTCCTGTATTTGGCTCCATCCATCTTCCCATCAATTTTAACCATCTTCCCTGTCCCTGCTGAAGAAAAGCAGGCCCAAACCATGAGGCTGCCACCACCATGTGTGACAGTGGGGATGGTGTGTTCAGGGTGATGAGCTGTGTTGCTTTTACGCCAAACATATCGTTTTGCATTGTGGCCAAAAAGTTGGATTTTGGTTTCATCTGACCAGAGCACCTTCTTCCACATGTTTGGTGTGTCTCCTGGGTGGCTTGTGGCAAACTTTAAAGGAGACTTTTTATGGATATCTTTGAGAAATGGCTTTCTTCTTGCCACTCTTCCATAAAGGCCAGATTTGTGCAGTGTACGACTGATTGTTGTCCTATGGACAGACTCTCCCACCTCAGCTGTAGATCTCTGCAGTTCATCCAGAGTGATCATGGGCCTCTTGGCTGCATCTCTGATCAGTCTTCTCCTTCTTTGAGATGAAAGTTTAGAGGGACGGCCGGGTCTTGGTAGATTTGCAGTGGTCTGATACTCCTTCCATTCCAATATGATCGCTTGCACAGTGCTCCTTGGGATGTTTAAAGTTTGGGAAATCTATTTGTATCCAAATCTGGCTTTAAACTTCTCCACAACAGTATCACGGACCTGCCTGGTGTGTTCCTTGGTCTTCATGATGCTTTCTGCGCTTTAAACAGAACCCTGAGCCTATCACAGAGCAGGTGCATTTATACGGAGACTTGATTACACACAGGTGGATTATATTTATCATCATCAGTCATTTAGGACAACATTGGATCCTTCAGAGATCCTCACTGAACTTCTGGAGTGAGTTTGCTGCACTGAAAGTAAAGGGGCCGAATAATATTGCACGCCCCACTTTTCAGTTTTTTATTTTTTACAAAAGTTTAAAATAACCAATAAATTTCGTTCCACTTCACGATTGTGTCCCACTTGTTGTTGATTCTTCACCAAAAAATTAAAATTTTATATCCTTATGTTTGAAGCCTGAAATGTGGCAAAAGGTTGAAAAGTTCAAGGGGGCCGAATACTTTCGCAAGGCACTGTATGTAAGAAAAAGCATATAAACAATACAGAAATCTGTCAGCTTTTTGAGACTCTCCAGATAGAGACCTCTCAAACCTGTTGGACACCCGTCCATTGCTCACATTCAGGAAAAATGGAGTTTGGCATGGTGAGCAAGTGATATCAGTATATAAGTGGGCCTGGTCCATTAGAGTGGGAGCCATGGGGTCATAGGAGGAAGGAGGGTGCAAAGTTGAAAAAACTAGATCCCCGAAAAACCCCATTATAAATCATTGGGGTCCTCTGACATTTGCTGGGATGTGTTCAAAAAATGATCTTGCATAGTGGTCATTGCTAAGGGGTAGCCATGAAGTTGATCTGAACAGAGCCTTAGCACCCACATAGTGTAAGCACCTTAATATGGCCTCCGTGTTAGATAAGAGTTTCAGTCCTGGTACTTTACATGCTCAGGTATCCATAGAGGCCGTGGATCAGGAGGTTGATAGATTGCAGTAAGTGTCACCAAGAAAGCGAAGTGCTGGCAATGACACGAAATGTCTGATGTCTCCTCGCTCCAGAGCACAGAAGATAAGGAGCACGGTGTAAAATGTCAGGCAGGCTACAGTAAATGACATTCACTGACTTTTAGCTACAGCTGCGGCTCTATAGCCAGGCGAGATATCAGCCGCTCGCTCATCTCCGCCATATAGAATTGTGCTGCTAAGTAAACACTTGAGCACTTCGTGTCTGTTCACATTGGTAATCAGCACTGCTAATGTAAAAGTGCCAAGTGATGCAGGAATTGTCATGTCTCCAGCTATAACCTCTATTGTTAGAGATGACATGTTCTTCATGTTGTCACGCCAAGTTCTAAGATTTGTCTCTATTTATTGTGCAAGGGTAGAATTTTAAAGGGGATGTGTCACCATATTTTTTGATAATTTTTTTATAAAAAAAAGTTTCCAAGTAATAGTTTTTTTTTTTTTTTTAAGTCCATCAATTTTCATTCTGGCCACCAGTTTTAATAGTAGACTGACACTTGTCAATTCTCTAGAGGTTTTCTCTGCAGAAATCATCTTATTTACATCACAGACAGGATTACAATAGAAGATAACACCTGACCCATTCATTACATCCACATCTGAGAATAGATGATGTCATAACTTATCTCCCCCTCCCTGCACAGAGCCCCTCCCATAGACCTCAATGAGTTGGCTCCAGTCTATCACTGCTTATGGCCATATGTTTAGGAAATTAGGAAACGGTTTTTTGACGCATTTTTTTGCATGATGCGTTTTTTGACTTGTTTTTGCAGCGTTTTTTTTTTTTTTTTTTTTTTGCTCCAGCACACTGCATCGACCTAGAAACTTCTCTTTAGAAAAACACTAGCGTTTTTTGATGCGGTTTTTGGCAAAACCACGTCAAACAACGCTAGCGGTTTTTCCGCCTCCCATTGATTTCAATGGGTTTTCAACGTGAAATCTGCCTGAAGATAGGTCATGTCACTTTTTTCAGCTAGAGGATAAAAACTGCTACTGACTCCCATTGAAATGAATGGGAGGCCTTTTTTGAGGCCTATTTTGAGGTGGATTCCACCTCAAAATCAGCCTGCAAAAAAACCAGCAGTCACTTGTGACTAGAGATGAGCAAACTGGTTTGGTTCTAAATGGATTTGACACAAATTTTCCGATAGTTTGACCCAAACCTGAAGCTTTGAGAGTTTGTTACTCACGAACCGGAAGTGAAATAGTTTTACTCTGGGTCTCTTCAGGAGGCCCGAGGGGTGCGGAAACATAACCAGCAGTTATACTTGCCTTTCCTCACTTCTCGGGGTCATACTCATCTTTCCTTACTTCTCGGGGTCATACTCACCTTTCCTCACTTCTCGGGGTCATACTCGTCTTTCCTCACTTCTCGGGGTCATACTCACCTTTCCTCACTTCTCGGGGTCATACTCACCTTTCCTCACTTCTCGGGGTCATACTCACCTTTCCTCACTTCTCGGGGTCATACTCACCTTTCCTCACTTCTCGGGGTCATACTCGCCTTCCCTCACTTCTCGGGGTTATACTCGCCTTCCCTCACTTCTCGGGGTCATACTCTCCTTCCCTCACTTCTCGGGGTCATACTCGCCTTCCCTCACTTCTCGGGGTCATACTCGCCTTTCCTCACCTCTCCTGAGCTCCCTCGGTGCCTCCGATGTTCTCTCCTGGTTATGTGTCTTGGGTTCCAGACTCACTTGCGTCAAAGGTTCCCAACATGACCACTGAGGGCCAATCACAGGTTGAACAGCCCCCCAGGGTCACTTACAATACCCAGAGAAGACCAAAAGAGGCCATTAGACCTCCAGAGGAGGACACTGTGCACCACAAGGGAGGCCGGGAGAGGTGAGGGAAGGAGAGTACAAGTGTTTATTATTTCTGCGCTCCTCCTCTGTGCCTCCGATTATTATACACGGGGTCTGAAGAGACCTCAAAGTATAGCAATGATTTGTGGGTGGTGAACTCAAAATATTTTGCAAACCCGGTTAGTCACGAACTGCTTGCTGATCTCTCCTTTTAACCCCTAGGCCACCAGGGCTAATGTGGCAGCCTTACAGCCTCGTCCTGACGTGACCTACTTGGATTACGTGCTCCATCCTGGGTTTATTTTCCTCTAATATTCAGTGTATTAATTTGTCAGTAATTTTCCTCCACTCCATGTCTGCGCGGTACCCGCTGGGCGCCAGTCATTTTTCGGCTTTAATCTCCCTCCTGCCATTTACAGTCTCAGCCATTTTCCGCCCAGGCTCCCATTGTCTCGAACAACAGAGAACAAAATCATTTTGCTGTTTTGCAGCAATAAATCTGCTTGATGTTCGTGAAATAACTGGGTGTCAGTGTGAAGTTAATGCATCGGATTCACCGTTATCTCTCCGGAACACGCCTTATTAGATTGCTGTGCCGCGGCCGCTTACCCGTCGGGATGCCAGGCCACCGTGTACCCTTCTGTTGTTCTACTTAACCGTTGCATTAAGAAGCCTTTAAACTGGTGAATCTCAACGCTGAGCGCTCGCTACATTATATCTATAATATGTACATATCTATCTCATCAGACAGAATGTTCCGGAAATAAAAAAAAAAGTAGAGGGGGGCCAGGTCCGATGATGGACGCGAATAAGACTCTCACTGTCTCCGAGCCGTCACATGCAGAACATTTGTGAGCAGACCCTGACAAGGTCAGGACTTTTAGTTTTGGAATTTTATTTGTTGTACAGTACAGAAGCTATTGGGGAAATTTCCATCGTTAGGATGGTACAGACCCACCAAAAGGACAAAACCGGGGTGTATCGTTTGTCCACAGGGGCAACTTAATGGGCCACTATGGTAGAAATGACAAATAGACCCTTAGAGTTTGGACCCATCAGCGGCAGTGAGATGAAGTAGGGGACATGATAGTGAGGAGCATTATAATCTGTAGAGGGGGTGTGGGGGGAGAAGAAGCTGCAGAGTGTTGGTGTTAGCGATTGTCCACCGGGGCCACATAATGGGCCACCAAGGTAGAAATGGCAAATAGATCCTTGGAGTCTGGACCCATCATTAGCAGAAGGAGTGAGGTGAAGTAGGTAAGGAACGGAGCATTATAATCTGCAGTGGGGGTAGTGGGGAGATGAAGCTGCAGGTGTTAGAGGAGTAAAGAGTGCCATTGATTCCATATATGCATAGTGCTGGTGGTCAATCTTTGGATAAGTCATCAATATCACATTGTTGGGGGTCTGACACCTTCTCCGTCCATTATTTAAAGAGGCTGCAGTCTCTTCACAGCTTACCAAGCACCGCACCGTACATTGCATAGTGGTTGTGCTTGGTATTACAGTCCAGCCCCATTCACTTGAGTGAGACTGAGCTGCAAACAAGCCATGTGACCAATGAATGTGACATCACTGCTCTGTGAAGTGGAAACTGCGCTCACCTTGTTTGTGGCGTTTTTCTAGAATATTTTCTATAGACCACGATATACAATAAATGACGGCACCATCTTCTTCTCCTCCACAGGACTTGGCCTCGATTCCTCCGACCTTCCCAACCAGATGAGCTTTACCGATTGGCCCGAAATGAAAAAGCGATTTACTGAAATGTTTTTGGAGAAGACCCAGGAGCAGTGGTGTCAGGTTTTTGATGGCACGGATGCGTGCGTGACACCGGTCTTAACTTTTGGCAACGTGGCAATGCACGAACACAACAAAGAGCGAGGATCGTTCCTGAGTGATGATGAAGGGGAGGTGAGTCCGCGGCCCGCCCCGCTCCTCTCCAGGACACCCGCGGCCCTATCACCCAGCAGGGATCCATTTGTCGGTGAACACACCTATGAAGTGCTCACAGAATACGGCTTTACCACTAAAGAAATTTCTGATCTTCGATCTTCTGGCGTGATAGCGTGCAACAACCCGAAATCACAGCTATAGCCTTGTGTCACCAGACAGGCGAGCAGATGCGAGGTTCACTTGTAATTTTTGTAAAACTAATATTATAAAATAGTAGATAATATTTTTGTTTTTGAAATATGTGAAATGGATTTTAATAAAATCAGTATTTTATGCATATTCTGGTTTCCTATAAAGTAATCTGAAGAGAGAACTTTTTGTACATTGTTGTTCTGTGTGTCTAATACCTGGAGTCCCCGTCTCACAGCCCTTCCGAAGCTATTGAGTTAAATGATCTTTTATGCCACCTCTAGGGGGCACTCACTGCATAATATTCAGCTCAGTAGATGCTGTGTAAATACCTATGCAGTGAGCTCCACCTAGTGGTGGCTGATGGCAGCCTGAATTTTCAGATAGAAAACTTACTATGAGCTGCTGCAGCAGCCCCTTGGCCTGGCTTTACTTTTCTCTCCCTTTTTCCCTTTCCCTCTCCAGAAACCTCTATGTGCAGTTCTAAACTGATCCTTCTGTGAAATGACAGTCTGTCTTGGGAGACCAAAACAGATTTAACAGAGATTTCAGATGAAGTGAATAATTGACTACTGTAACTCCTTACTAATCGGTCTTCCCCTTACTAAACTCTCCCCTCTACAATCTATTCTGAATGTGGCGGCCAGGCTCATCTATCAGTCTAGACACTACAGCGATGCCTCCGGTCTGTGCCGGTCACTACATTGGCTGCCTATTCAATACAGAATACAATATAAACTTATCCCCCTCATCCACAAGGCTCTCCATAATGCTGCACCTCCCTACATTTCCTCCCTCATCTCGATCGCCCAACCCGTACTCTCCGTTCCCTCAATGACCTAAGACTAACATCCTCTATTATCAGAACCTCCCACGCTCGTATACAAGACTTCTCCCGAGTTGCACCAATTCTCTGGAATGCTCTATCTCAGACTATCAGATTAACCCCCAATTTCCACAGCTTCAAGCGTAAACTAGACATATCTTATCAGACAGGCCTATCACAACTCCTAATGTAAACCCTTCCGTAGTTAGAATCCCTAAAACGTACCCTCCTCTGTTCACGCTCCTGCATTACCTCACAGGATATGATGCCGTATCAGACTAACTTTATATGTCCAGGCACCATCTGCACGTTACAGGACAGGACTGGTGACGGCTCATACAGCTTATATATGTGTAATGACAGTAACCTCTATTACAGAATTGTCTGACCATTGTACAAGCAATGCTACCTCCGATGCCGCCCCTGCTACCTCCTGTGTCACCCCCTCTACCTCATAGATTGTAAGCTCTTGCGAGCAGGGCCCTCAGTCCCAGTGTGTGAATTGAATATTTCTTTGTAATGTATCTTTTATCTTTTTTGTCTGTACTTGAACTCTACAAATTGTTCAGTGCTGCAGAATACGTTGGCGCTATATAAATAAAATGTATTATTATTATTAATTATTATTAATGTAAGAAGGAGGAAGAAAGAAGCCTGATAAGTGGAGAAAGAAGTATTTTTCTCTGAGAAGATATTTTGGAAAGCTTTTTTTTTTTTTTTTTTTTTTTTTTTTTTTATATTCGCTTGTACTTTTATTTTATGAAAAAATTATTGAAAAGTTACTGACCAAAAGGTAACCTTTATACCTGTTGTTCTAAGGGATTTCTGGAGATAACCTTTATCCATGGTGCTCTAGGAGATTAATGGAGAGTTCCATTTTCCCTGGTGGTATAGAGGATTAGAGGCGAGATACATCATTCCTGGTGATCTATGGGATTAATAGAGAGATCCGTCATTCCTGGTAGTCTAGGGGATTAATAGAAGTTGAGGGTCATTGTGTGTTACTATTGGTCATCATGGAGTTGCCACACAATATTACTGGTGGATTAGGATAGTCAATGGGTTAATGGAGATGGTCTAGGGCAGTGATCCTCAACTTTTTGTAGGTCATGTGACAGATGGTGTTGAACCACAACAAATATTGAGAGCGAAGAATCCTCTTAAATTCATGCTCAAGGGGTTTGGTAATGCCATGACCAACCTGGTTTCACTTGTGCATAAAAGTTGGAGACCCACAGGCAGGAGCCCTAAGAGTCACTGGTTGGGGAACAATAGTCTAGCTCAAAAAATAACCCTAAAAAATCCTTACATGGCTCAATTCACAAATGTCCTAGACCACCGGGATAATGGAAAGCTCTACTAATCTCTTAGACCACCAGGGATAAAGTTTACCTCCAGAAATCTCCTAGATTACCAGGGATAATGGATATCTCCACTAATGTACTAGACCGCCAGGGATAATGGAAATCACTCCTAATCCCTTAGCCCACCAGGGATAATGGTTATCTCCATTAATCTAAATTATCAGGGATATTTTCACAAATTCCCTAGCATAATAGAAATCTCCACGTATCCCCTAAACCACCATGGACAATTAATATCGCCACAAATCCCCCAAACCACCAGGGACAATGGACATCTTTATTGTTCACCAGGGATATTAGGAACTACCGCTCAGTTACTCAAAGACCATAGAGCAAGCAGTGGATGGCTGGAGCTTAGATGGCTGCAATAACCAACGGCAATAATATCTCACCTCAGCTGACCACGTTGCGGCTCCAAAGAGCTTAAAGACAAACTCAGCTTTGCTACAACGTTACATCTGCATGAGAAGTTTTGGCAGGTTTTCTACTTCTATGACATTTTCTTGGATATAGACACAAGATTTGTCAATTAGTGCTTGGAATATCTTTGCCGGAGCTGAAGTTTTTGCCTGCTGACATTGTGGGGGCAGATCTGTTCCTCAGGCTGCCTTATGCAGATGATATACGGAAGGTTGACAACATCATTCCGAGGCGTTATATACTGTAGTGTCAATTACCGGGATGGATATATAAGGCTCCCTACTATACGGCCTTCATTACTTTTTAGATTTCTAAATGAATGTTACCATGACTATAGAGGAGCTTTGAGGTTTGTGAGAAAACATCTTAAGATCTGCATTCAGGACTGTACTGTCAGGAAATCTTAGAGACAACATGAAGAAGACTCCGCTGTGTGTGCCAGAACTTGTCATGTTTTATCTTATGTATATATAGATATCATCTATGAGTCAGCTATATGACAGTAAAATGGAATATAACTATATAGAGGTGCCAGAAACACGATCATGGGAGAGCGAGGGGGGAGAAAAGTCAATCGCTTGGGTAACTAAAGAAGAGAGTTGAGGACCAACAGGTAAAGGAAAGGAGCACTATCAGCAAGATTAAAGGGGGTCGCCGGCACCAGTAATTGATACCTATCCACAGGATAGGTCAGCAGCATCAGATCAGTTGGAGTCTGACACCCGGACCCCTCCTGATCATCCGTTTCATCGGTCATCGGCATTCCCTGATTAGGCCTAGATGAATGGGACTAATCAGTAGGGACTCTAAAGCTGCGGAATCCGCCACGCATTCGGGGGCGGAATCAGCCCCCAAATCCACAGCAAATTCCTACCTGTTAACGTACCCTAAAGGGAGTTTCTATGGTGGGACAGCTCCTTGACCCCTTCCAGCCACAGCAATTTTTCATTTTTCAGTAGTTTTTTTCTTCCAAAAGTCCATTCAGCGACCCCTATGAGGGCTTATTTTTTGCAGGACAAATTGTACTTCGTAATGGAACCATTTAATATTCCATACCATGTACTGGGAAGCTGGAAAAAAAATTCAGCATGGGGTGAAATGCGTGAAAACATTTTTCTTACGGGTTTCGTTTTTATGACGTTTAGTGTAAATGACACGTTCCTTATATTCTTTGGGTTGGCACAATCACAGCAGTAACAAATTGATATAGTTTTTGGCATGTTTTAAAGCCTTGACAAAAATCCAAAACTTTGACAAATGCAAAAAGTCAGCACACTCTAACACCCCTGATGTTTTTATTACCATGTACAAATGATGGAAAAAACATCTATTTTGATTATATTTTTTTTACTTCTATGGTGTTCACTGTATGAGATAAGTATTTTAATAGTTTGGGCATTTTTGGAACCAGGCATACCTCTTTTATTTATGTCTGGGTTTGTTTTTATTTGTGATCTAGGAAAAAGTGATCAGAATTTTTATATTTTATTTTATTTTTTTCTTAATATTTTTTTAAACTTTTTTTTTATTTTTTTTTTTTACTCTTGCCACAGGCAAGCCTCAATAGTTATCATATGATATGGACAGCTCCCGCAGTCTTGCTGCATGAGAGCCATCCATGAAGAAGAAGGAAGGTATTAGAGGGTGGGGGGCGACACCGGGAGGGGATTTAGGGCACAGCAGGAACCACTACCTGTGATCTCAGAGATTTCTGATCGCGGGCATTATCGCCAGGTCTCTGATGGTTATGATGCCCGCTCTGCTTCTGAGCAGGCATCATATTTAAAGTGCCAAGGGGTTAAGATGCATCCTTTGCTTGCCTCTTGTTTCTGACTGCTATTGTGACTCTGATCCTGACCCTGACTTGTTATTGTTTCTGGATCCCACTCTTTTCTCACCCCATTGAATTTGTTGCCTGGTACCTGTACTACTCCCGCTTCTGACCCATAGATCATCTTTATGTCTCTGTCTCATGTTTTATACCATTCCCCTTCTCTAAAGTGCTTGTCCCTGCACAGTCTGATCCTGACTACCTGACTACACTGGTTGGACAATGTGAGTGTCTCATAACACCAAGTTATGAATTTAGTCATACATTTCCAGGAGTAATAATAGAGGAATATAACAATGTAAACATGCTGTACAGTGGATCTGTCCCAATGTGCTCAAGTATGTCTGTTGCCTATGCTGATGTACATGGCCCTCATAGATTTCATGATAGCTATTACAGCATCTTACTGCATAATAAAAGAATGAACTGGAAATATCTGCAACCTGCCAAGGAATTCTAGAAGTATATTGTCTGAGAATACAAGCTGCCACAATTGTGAAGTGGAACGAAATTTATTGGTTATTTTAAACTTTTGTAAAAAAATAAAAAACTGAAAAGTGGGGCGTGCAGTATTATTCGGCCCCCTTTACTTTCAGTGCAGCAAACTCACTCCAGAAGTTCAGTGAGGATCTCTGAATGATCCAATGTTGTCCTAAATGACTGATGATGATAAATATAATCCACCTGTGTGTAATCAAGTCTCCGTATAAATGCACCTGCTCTGTGATAGTCTCAGGGTTCGGTTTAAAGCGCAGAGAGCATCATGAAGACCAAGGAACACACCAGGCAGGTCCGTGATACTGTTGTGGATAAGTTTAAGGCCGGATTTGGATACAAAAAGATTTCCCAAACTTTAAACATCCCAAGGAGCACTGTGCAAGCGATCATATTGAAATGGAAGGAGAATCAGACCACTGCAAATCTACCAAGACCCGGCTGTCCCTCTAAACTTTCATCTCTGTCAAACATGGTGGTGGCAGCATCATGGTTTGGGCCTGCTTTTCTTCAGCAGGGACAGGGAAGATGGTTAAAATTGATGGGAAGATGGATGGAGCCAAATACAGGACCATTCTGGAAGAAAACCTGTTGGAGTCTGCAAAAGACCTGAGACTGGGACGGAGATTTATCTTCCAACAAGACAATGATCCCAAATATAAAGCAAAATCTACAATGGAATGGTTCACAAATAAACGTATCCAGGTGTTAGAATGGCCAAGTCAAAGTCCAGACCTGAATCCAATCGAGAATCTGTGGAAAGAGCTAAAAACTGCTGTTCACAAACGCTCTCCATCCAACCTCACTGAGCTCCAGCTGTTTTCCAAGGAAGAATGGGCAAGAACTGATAGAGACATACCCCAAGCGACTTGCAGCTGTAATCGCAGCAAAGGTACTACAAGGTGGCTACAAGGTATTAACTTAAGGGGGCCGAATAATATTGCACGCCCCACTTTTCAGTTTTTTATTTTCTACAAAAGTTTAAAATATCCAATAAAGGGGGGCGGAGCCTGACTGTGGAAGGGAATGGTCGCATAGCTGAAAAGCTCCAGGCCTGAGTCTCACATAGCGACAGTTTAGCGACGTGCCCGTGGACCATTTTAATCCAAAAGTCACTGGGATAGCTTCCTTACCTCTAGGGATGCCAAGAAGACGGAAATCTGCGGTGAAGCCGCAGAAAATTTCAGATTTTTACTTCCCCCACGGCGG
The DNA here is from genome assembly GCA_947044405.1 of Leptodactylus fallax. Classification (NCBI taxonomy): domain Eukaryota; kingdom Metazoa; phylum Chordata; class Amphibia; order Anura; family Leptodactylidae; genus Leptodactylus; species Leptodactylus fallax. The sequence continues at coordinate 97,304 of CAMRHE010000238.1, read as the reverse complement.
TGAGGAAGCTCAAAATGGCGGCAGCTCACACTCCAGCGCGGTCTCCGGGGCCTCGACTCCAACTCGGGACCCTCCGGAGGAGAAGCTCACATTATCGGCGCAGCGGAGAACGCTGTCAGCGCCGTCGCTTCAACAGCTGATGGAGAACGCGGCTCCGGGACCTTCTCGGGCCGACGCACCGAGGCCTATAGGCCTAAGCAATGCGGAGACACCCACCTCGCCTACTGCTAGCCCAGCCAAACAGAGGCCCAGGATCCAGACCGAGGAGCCCCAAGAAGAGGAGGTGATCAATACTACTACTACTACACAATATTTACCGCCATCCACCGATTTTTTTGCAGATATCCCAGCAACAGAGAGTTTACTCACTGAGGCCTCCATGAAAAAACATGCTTATGGCCTTCTGTAAATCATTGACAACTGACATGTCCTTAATGGTTAAACCGCTAGATAGAGACCTTCAGGAATTGCAGAAACGCACTGTTCATGTGGAATCTAAAATGGCGGAATTTGCCGCTTCACACAATCTTCTCATAGATGCTCATAATGCAGTGGAAAAAGATGTGTCGTTTCTTAAATCTAAAATAGCAGACCTGGAGGATCGCTCGTGTCGCAATAATCTGAAATTTAGAGGGATTCCAGAGTCCGTACCTGCGAGTAATCTAACAGTTTTCCTTCAAGATCTGATGCGCACGCTAATACCAAATCTCACGGCAATGGAATTAACAATTGATAGAGCGCATAGAGTCCCAAAACCTTCACATCTGGATGAAACCGTACCCAGAGATGTCCTAGCAAAGATCCATTTTTACCGCACTAAAGAGATGGTGCTGCTGACCTCGCGGAAAATTGGCCGTTTATCTGATCCATATCAGAAAATATCTATCTACTCTGATCTTTCGGCTGCAACACTACAACTAAGAAGGCAATTTATCCCTATTACTACAGCGTTACGTCAACATAACATCCTATACAAATGGGGATTCCCGGTCCGAGTGATCATATCCCGGGACAACCTTACTTATGTTATCAAATCTCCGGAAGAAGGCAAAAAGTTGCTAAATAAATGGAACATTACAACCAGCGATCCGACATCCAAACCACCACCTGGCCCTGTGTCGGATGGATGGCACCAACCGAAAACCCCAAGGCGTCCACCAAAAGGGCTGCACAGTTAGAGACTCACTCTACAAAGGATTTCGTATGTCCACTATTGCTGAACTTATCCCCCCGAGATTACAACAGCCGCTGGTCCGCTGTACCACATTTCTTATCTTTGTTTTATTTAGGTGGTTTACCCACTGGTTTCTATGTCTCTACAGTTTGTTTGTTCTTCGGTTCTGGCACATGGGGAGTCGTGACTACACAAGGCGGAGACGATTCTGTTCCCTACCGCTACTGGTAACTTCTGAAGTGGGTGGTTGTGGTAAGATCTGTGAAGCATTACTAAATGTGAATTATGGTACTTAAAATTATGTCTATGAATGTCAGAGGTTTGAACTCCCCTCAAAAGAGAGCCAATTTGTGGCGAGAGGCACGAGCTCAAGGCTGTGACATTCTTGCAGTTCAGGAAACACATCTTTTGGAGGTGGACGCCACTCGCATCAAACATGCCTCCTACCCACATATATTTCACGCTCATTGCTCCTCCAAGCGCAGGGGTACACTAATTGGGATCAAAAACTCAGTAGCATTTCAGATGGTGTCCCACTATGCTGACCCTAGAGGGCGATTTGTCATATTAGTTTGTATCCTTAATAATGTCACGTACACGTTGGTCTCGGTCTATGCCCCAAACAAAAGACAAGTATCATTCCTGGGGAAACTCATGAAAGCAGTGGAGCGAAGAAAACAAGGATGCTTAATATTAATGGGAGATTTTAACATGGCTCCAGATCCAGAGGTAGACACTACCTTTAACGTAGCGACACATCATCCTTCCTTTTCGCAGGCTATATGGCGCCACGACTTATTTGATATTTGGCGTATCCTTCATAATACTGAAAAAGATTATACTTACTATTCAACTGTACACAATAGCTATTCAAGAATAGATTTATTCTTAATAGAACAAGCTAGTATTCCCCTTGCCGTGCAGTCGGAAATCTCACTAATAACATGGTCAGACCATGCAGCAATAACCCTGACCCTAATGGAAAAATATGATAGTCCTAGAGCGTATATATGGAGGTGCAATGACTTCTTAATGTCGCAGCCAAAATATAAAGCAATTTTGGAAGATGACCTGAAGGAATTCTTTCAGATCAATGCTCCCTCGGTATCTAGCCCTGATATGGTGTGGAATTCCCATAAAGCCTTTATCAGAGGAACATTTATTCGATTGGGACACATAGAAAAGAAAACTAGGTTAGCGGAAATTGACCGACTACTGCACCAGATAAAATCTCCTTCCCCCTCCAATGCTGCAAAATTGGTGACACTACGTCACCAATTGACAGCCTGTCTACTGCATAAATATGAGAAGAACCTGAAAAGGGTGAAAGCTACTTATTATTCTCAATCTAACAAAGCAGGCAAACTGTTAGCGTCCAAACTTAAACAAAAACACGCCAGGTCTAAAATCCCATTTCTCCAGAGTAAGGAAGGTGCACACAAAATCTATGACCCTAGTGGCATCGCCAACGCCTTTAAAGCTTTCTATGAAGGCTTATATAATATTAGAGAGGACTCTTCTGTGATACCTCCGGCGAGACAAGACATTGCAAAGTTTCTTGCAGGCGCCCAACTGCCCACACTCACAGAAACACAACTGGATTCTTTGAACGAGCCCATCACATCATCAGAGTTGCTGTCAGTAATTAAGTCGCTACCACCCGGAAAGTCCCCGGGCCCAGATGGCCTCACTGGTGAATATTACAAAAATTTTCTTCAGTTCTGCTTAGCCCGCTGTTGTCCTTCTTGACGGCGGTGGTGGACTCTGGCACTATTCCGGGGGAAAATCAGGAGGCACTGGTGGTGACGTTGCCTAAACCAGGCAAGCCTGCCACCAGCCCCCAAAACTTTCGACCAATATCCCTATTAAACTCAGATTTAAAAATTTACGCCAAAATTATAGCAAATAGAGTAGCAGCTTGTCTTCCGAGCCTAATAAACTACGACCAAGTGGGATTCGTGAAGGGGAGGCAATCATATGACAATATCAGACGCATTTTGAATATTATACATCACATTAACTCTAAAAGAATGGAAGCAGTGGTTCTCGCATTGGATGCCGAGAAGGCATTTGACCGCATTTGCTGGTCGTATGCCTTCTTGGTGATTAGGAGTATGGGGTTTACCGGAGCTATTCTGAGGGCAATTGAGGCACTGTATTCTGCGCCATCTGCAAGAGTATTCACTAATGGGGTAGTGTCAGATCCCTTTTTAATAACGAATGGGACTAGACAGGGGTGCCTCCTCTCGCCGCTGATATTTGTTCTCTCGATGGAACCGCTGGCCCAAGCACTTAGATTGGATCCAGAGAAGGGTGGCATTGATATACGGGACAAAACTCATCTTATATCATTATATGCAGATGATATCATTCTTACTTTGTCCAAGCCACTAGAGTCTGTTCTCCGACTTATGAAGATTATAGCTAATTTCGGTCACTTATCATATTATAAATTAAATATGGCCAAGTCACAAGCTTTACCTTTGCATATCCCTCCAACTTTGTTACAGCCCCTACAGTCGAAATATGACTTTGATTGGAGGAAGGAGGGTGTTCAATACTTGGAGATACAGGTGACACCCAATACGGGGGCCTTATATAGAAATAATTACACACCCATGTTGAAAATACTGCAAGAGGAGATGGAGAGAATGTCCCCGATGGATGTGTCCTGGATGGGACGTGTCGCAGCTTTTAAGATGTTGTTATTGCCCAGACTCCTATATCTGTTTCGCACACTCCCGATAGCAGTCCCAGTTTCGTTTTTCGAAACTATGCAAAGGATGATCTCAAAATACATATGGAATGAAAGGAGACCCAGATTTAACAAAAGCTTCCTATTTAAACAAAAAGAAGCCGGAGGACTGGGGGTGCCAGTGGTTAGGAATTATTACTTAGCATCCCTAGTCACACAGTGCGCTAGATGGAGATTGGCTGATACCTCGGTACCATGGATCCAAATAGAGCAATCGTTCATATATCCATTAAAATTGACGGATATCTTGTGGGCGCCCTTCTGGAATATTCCTATGCCCAAGTCCCTGTCCCCAGTCATGCAAGCAGCAGTGACCGCATGGAAGCTGCTTCACGAGAAAGCAAATCCTACGAGTCACTTTTATGCCTCAGAAATGCCTCTGTCACTTATGGCATGGGCGATAGAAGACCTAGTAATTTCGGAGTGGGAAGCGAAAGGGATTACACAGGTCTCCCACTTACAATCCGATACCAAGCAATTTTTATCATTTACAGATCTAACACAGAAATTTGGAGTTCATAGAGGTGACTTCCTTAAATACTCCCAAATAAGGCATTTTATATCAAAGAACCCGATATCGACAGTGCCCCATACCAATATGATATTCACCTGGATGTCGACTAAGATGAGGGGTTTAAGGTTTCTATACAATAGAATGGATGGAGTAGCAACCTTTACTAGATCTACACCATTCTGGTGTTGGGAGAGGGATTTGGGAAGAAACATTACCTCGGATGAGTGGGAACAAGCTATCAAACTTAGTCATACATCTTTGAAATGCAGCACTCACATAGAAACGGCTATGAAAGTGACCTTAAGGTGGTACAGAATCCCATCCACTTTACATAGGGCATACCCTTCAGTTTCTGAGGAGTGCTGGAGAGGATGTGGCGGGAAAGGAACCCTTCTCCATATTTTGGGACACTGCCCCATAATTTGTGGATATTGGAATAGGGTCTTTGACATGTTATCAGAAATATTTAACTTCCGCCTCCCCTACACTTCACCTTTGGCCATCCTATCCATTGGAATTCCCGAAGAATTGAACAAAAATACAAAACTCCTTTGTAAAATCTTAACAATAGCTAAATTAATGCTGGTGCAAAGATGGAGATCAGTAACCCCTCCGTCAGACTCCACATTATTGTTGGCTATTAACAATACATATACTTACGAGAGGGTAATTGCACTGGGAAATGACTCCTATCATAGATTTGCAAACGAATGGGACGCATGGGTTAATTCTAGATTCGCTGCATAACGGGAGTCAGGAAACAGGGAGGTTTAAGAAGCGGAAGTGGAATGGAACATATAAGAGGTTCGTCTTATATATTACGCTACCCCTGAGAATGTGCCCAAATGTTAGTGTTATTGTTACTGTTATCGCTTACTCAATTTCTTTTTTTTTTTCTGTCTATTGATGTACAATTCAAAAACAAAGTATGTAAGAATGTATATCACACTGTATGTCAATAATGTGTCTCACATTTTTTTTTTGAAAACCAATAAAAATTATTGAAACTAAAATATCCAATAAATTTCTATCCACTTCACAATTGTGTCCCACTTGTTGTTGATTCTTCCCCAAAAAATAAAAATTTTATATCCTTATGTTTGAAGCCTGAAATGTGGCAAAAGGTTGAAAAGTTCAAGGGGGCCAAATACTTTCGCAAGGCACTGTATATATATATGTAGGTTTCTGTGATCATTTGCACTAGTAAACTGGCATAAATGATACTAAATGTAGCACAACGCCTGCACAAAAACACTAGTTGTGACAATTATTGGCATTTAAAAAAAAAAATCACATACCCGAGATTTTTGTATGCCAAAAATCTGGTGACTCCAGATTAAATGTGCTCCATTGACTCCTGCCACCTGCCCTGACCTCAGACTGTAGCTTGACCACATTCTTATCTGATCCTGCGGTGCCACACACTTTCTGCTGCTGATTAGGCCCAGATGAATCTCGAGCTGTGGAATCTGCAGCAAGATCGAGCAGGACGCTTACTTTTTCAAAACAATGGGAGGCATAGGCTGAGCGGAATCTGTTGCGAATTCAGAGGTGGAATCCGCGCCCAAATCCACTGCAAATTCCTCCGTGAACCTACCCTAAGAGCTACGGCTAGGACCTATGAGCCTCAGTTCGGAAATGTCAACTTTCAGGAACCTGCACCCCACAACTTGGGAAATTCTAGTTATATTTTTGTTGAAGGGAAAGAAAAATAGCACACCTTTAAAGGAGACTTCCAGAAGCAGGGAAAGACTGACTGACTCCAGGGAGAACCATCTAAAACAGGGATACTCAACTGGGGGACCGCAGCTGCCTGCAGTCCTGACCCCTGCTCCCAGGAAACTGTGCGTCTTATAGTCAGCCTCATCTTTTTGTCCGAAAAATACCATAAATACTGGACTTGTTCAGGTCGGACCTTTACTTGATCAATGGATCTTTACTAAAAGAGGTTGAGTACCCCTGATCTAAAGGCTTCTGCTCCAACCCAGTGATGTCCTCAGCAGGTAGGATCTCTGCATCTAGAGAAGTTCTTACGAAGTCTGTAACCTCAGTACTCCTGCAACTGTCATGGCGGCCATTGTATTCTTCAGCTAAAGATTGGGACACATGGCAAATCATCTGTTGGAGTGCTCAATGCCAGTCTCACGGCCTTACTACTGGCCATTTGCATCCAGAGACCAGCAGTACCCTTAAAATATTTTGTGACTTCCTCCACAGTATGTTGACTAAGCTGTGACTTTGCCACCCCCAATTGATCTAGTGCCTGGTACCTCACCGCCACATGATTGGAGCAAACATCATGTCTGAATACATCAAGGAGAGAGTGTTCATCCAGAAATCATCTTCTGATGGAGCTGTTTTTTCTTTGTCAAAAAGAAGGGTAACCCACTGACCCAGCATTGTGTTCCTTGGCCTCGGTAAGATAACAATCAAAAATAAGTAGCCGAGGATCTAAAATCTCTAAGTTGGACCTTGGTGGATCCTACAATCTGACCTAAATTTGTGAGAGCAATGAATGGAAGATGGCCTTCAGCAGTCATGATGGTCATTACTAGAGATGGGCGTACCGCATCAGATTTCTTTGATGAATATTCACAAGGTTGGGCCCCCTGGTTTGTTTTGGGTTGAACTTGTCCAGCCTGAAATAGATGTGCTATAACAATACTCGAACAGAACAACATTTTGGGCTATGGGTTCTAGATTTTAAGGGCACGTTGATCCAGGGTTTTATACTGATTGCCAGATTGGAGTCAGGGAAGGATTTTTTTCGCATGAAATGGGGCAATTGGCATAAGCCTCATGGGCTTTTTTGCCTTCCTCTGGATCAACACTGTAGGGGACTGTAGAGTTATTAGGTTGGACTTGATGGACTGATGTCTTCATCCAACCTCATCTACTATGTAATACTCTGGGGGAGTATAATAAGTTGGAGGCCCAGGAGAAGAGAGTAAAAATAACAGAGAGTTCTATTCATCGTGCCACATCTCTCCTGGGCATCCTTGTGGTCCTCCGGCATCTTCTGGCATCCTGCACCCTGGGATTACCTCTGGGCCTGTGGGTTGCACCAATATCATGACGCTTTAACCCAGCCACGTGATGTTAGCCACAGGCAGGAAGAGGCCTGAAGAGGACACTGAGGATTGCCGGACTCCGAAGAGAGCTGAGGCAAGGTGAGTATATCAGTTTGTTACTTTTACTCACTTCCCTATGGCCTTTATTTATTATAATCTGGGTTTGAAGAGACCCCAAAGTATAATAGTGTTTCGTAGGTGAAGAACCCCAAAAGTATCTGGCCCAGAATCAAGTAGTATTTCATCCCCTCTCAAGATTTGATAAAGGCTCCAGTTTCGGGGCTGAAAGCTTCATTCTGGTTCAGTACCAGAGGACCTAACTATATTGTACCAGTTCGATGAGTGGTATATTTTATGTGGCAGATTGCCTTTCAGGGTCTAGGGCCCAGTAGAGATTGCTGGCCCTGAATCCCCTATACCTTGGAGTATCCAAATACATTTTTCAGTGTACTACTGAAGTGCTGCCTGTGTATTATACACATACAGTATATATGCATATCACATGCGTATATAGATACACATTACACAAGAAGTAATACACATGCTTATGTATTCATGCGTTTTACACACATATTAGGCTCAGTTCACATCTGCAGGAAACTCTCAATGTCTGCCTGAAATCGGCATATCTGCACATAGGACCTTTTCCTCCACCAGTTTTAGTTTTAAAACTATGGACACCTGATGGACCCCACTGAGTATAATGCAGGGCTCTGTGTATAACCACTATTACAGTGGTCCACCTGTCCATTGTTCTTGTCCTCCAAAAGACCAGAACAATGAATAGGCCGTAGCTAGTGTGAAGGTAGCATAACACAAACACATTACATGCATATATACATACATATTGCACAAATATTAGTACACGCATACAGTATATACTTACCTATTACACGCATATATGAATATACATTACACACATATTTATGTATACATGCACTTTATACGCATATTACATGCACATAAACACGTTACACACATATATACTTGTACATTACACATACAGTATGTGCTGTACATACATATTACACAAATAGTTATGCACACATTTATGTATACATACACTGTACACAGTTCACAAAAATCTTATTATACATGTTTTAACACATATTTCACATATATAAAAAGACCCTGTACACAAATAGTATTACACAATATATGTATACATACCTATTGCATACACATTACACGCACATTGCATATATATTACATACATATTGCATACACATACTACATAAATACACACAAATCATGAGTGTAAAAGAAATCTGGCGTAGAGGGATTGCTAAATCTCCCCTGCTGTGTTTTTGAAAAATTCTGCATTTTCCTAAGTGATTTTTCTCTGTGATGTGGGATGAGAGTAAATAAAATTTATTCCACTTTTCTTGGACTGTAAAAAGTTTTTTTTCCGCAGCATTTATAAAAAGACAAATCCTGCATTTCCTCAATGTAGGTCCTTAGCCTAAAGTGCAAAAATAGTAAAATATAAGAAAACCCCCACACATTTGTTATCGCTGTATAACCCACGTAGTAAGGTTATTGCGCTTTTTAGACCACTTGGCGAGTGGCACAAAAATAAATGGTGGAAATGCAGCCTGTTTCTATTGGCCAGCCAAATATGTGAACCCAACCCTATGGGCTTCTAGGAGGGTAGTGGCTGTATTATAAATGCGGCTATATTACAGCTGTGTGAACGGCGCTCTATTGGAATCCGACTCTGTTTATGCCATGCGGTCGTTATAAAATGATCTGCACGTTGTAGAATGAGGTTTCAGCATTCAGATGAGGCACGTTACACATGATACCTCACCTGACCTGTAAAAACCTCCATCTCAACAGGAAGCAAATGAACTGTGTGCAGCTAAGACGTCTTAATATGGCATTCACATGACTTTCTTTCTCCCAAACTTGTGATCTCGCAGCTATGTAAGGAGTCACGCCTTCCTTAAGACTGCAGCTGAGAGCTGCTCCAACTACAAAGGAGAAACCATCTGACCCTCACTAACTTACAATGACTCTCTCCAAGGATGTAGAGTATCATGCCTCTACTACTACTCCCATCGCCAGCACCAGTAAGCCGCCCTCCCCACATGGCATGGACTACAGCAGCAGCCTTGAGCAGATGGAGGGGGTCTTCGAGTTGGTGGAGCCCCCCAGAAGGTCCACGGGCAGGCTCATTATGCACGGCATGGCCATGTTTGGGAGGGAGTTTTGTTACGCGGTGGAGGCTGCGTATGTCACCCCCGTCTTGCTGAGCGTTGGACTTCCCAAGAGTTTGTACAGCCTGGTTTGGCTCATCAGCCCCATCTTGGGTTTCATTCTCCAGCCAGTGGTGGGATCTGCCAGTGATCGCTGTCGGTCTCGCTGGGGGAGACGTAGACCTTATATTCTTGTGTTGGGGATTTTGATGCTTTTAGGGATGACCTTGTACCTCAATGGCGACACGGTGATAACCGGTAAGTGAACGCATTTATTTAGAATTATTATTATTATCATTAATTATTATTATTATTATTATTATTATTAAAATATGTGTGTGTGTGTGTTTTATACGCATTTTTTCGATGTAAAAACCCAAAAATCTCGGGTTTGTAACTTTTTGAACAAAATTGTCACAATTGGAGTTTTTCGCTACCCATATAATTTTCTGAATAAGGGGCACGGCGAGAGCGTGCTGTGGGCGGAGCCATTAGTGTCGTCTGTTTTGTCATCATTGGCGTAAATGATGCCTGATATTGACTCCAGGCGTAGATTTCAGCTCAGGTGCCCGGCCCAGCGGAGTGGGTGCGCCTCTTCATAAATTAGACCCAAACTTCGCCACTGAAGGGGATATGAAAATTTCCGTTTTCCTAAATCTCCCCTCAATGTACAGATGGGAATTTGTCATAACTGCTGCAAAGAAAACCTAGTGCTGTTGTAAGAGACAGCCAATGTTGTCTTAAGCTTCATTTGTCTGTATAAACTGTTAATGTTGAATGTATTTCTGTGATTCTGTTCCTTTAAGACAGCAGCCATTGTAATTGTGACATGATGCTGGAGTGAGACCCCCCCCCTTTTATGTCAGCCTGCCTGTTCTGCAGACAGAATGTGAGCAGAGAAGCAGGAAGTGACGAGACAGAGAGCAGCAGCCATCTTGGCAAGTGTTGTATTGAACTGGTGTGGAGATTTTTCTGTACAGCTAAGCTGTATCTTGGTCCAGAGACAAACAGAGTGTAAAGAGACAACAGGACTAGTGAGTCCACGTGAAAGGAACTGTGCTCAGTGGCTGATCAGTGAGACTGACATTGTGACTGTGTATATGGATACCACAGATAGAGACTCGCAGTGCTGTTGATGTACTGGACGGCACCTGCTAAATCCCGGCTTACATCCCAGCTCAGTGTATGGATTCGGCAGGACTGTCAGTGTGCTGAGTGGAATCTGCTGTTGGATTACATTGCATTCAGTTGGTTTCCCTGTCTGTTAAAGAGGACTTCATTTCTCCCAAGATCCTGATAACCGTGAGGAGAGGACGCTTCACTATAAAAGAAAGGACCGACTTTGGGCCCCACCGCGCGCTTCTACGGACTGTAAGCGGTCCACCTGGACCACTGGGGAAAAGGGGGTGCACCCAAATGTGAAGTCAGGGTCAGTTAGGGATAGTTTTGAGTATATTGTTCATTCAGTGTCCATACTGCAGAAGTGGACAGAGTAAAAGTAGAAACCATTGCAGAATTTGCCTTGAAATTGTTCATGCTATATTGTATATTTTGCTTGTCTTTAGCCCTGTCATTTTACCTTTAACTAGCCTTTATTAACTTATAGTAAATATATATTTTTTTTCTTGAACTACCGCGTGTGCGTTCATTTCTGGTTGCGGAGTCCAAACCACCTGCCTTGCTCTCGGTTCACACTGTTTCCATAGCAACCAATCAAAAATCATCTCTCAATTTCCAGTGGACCTTTTAAAATGAAACCTGCAAGTTGATTGGTTGCTATGGGCAACCACACCATCTTTTGATGTCCCCGGTGCCTTTTTTTTTGCATGTAGGTCGGGACTCAAGCTGACCAGTGCAATGTGGTTGCTATGGATACACCGCCTGACAACTACATGGTGCTATATGAAGACAGTCATAGGTGTAAATTGAAGCTTGTGGGCCCCAATGCACAATCTGTAATGGTGTAAGAGACAGCCAATGTTGTCCTAAGCTTCATTTGTCTGTATAAACTGTTAATGTTGAATGTATTTCTGTGATTCTGTTCCTTTAAGACAGCAGCCATTGTAATTGTGACATGATGCTGGAGTGAGACCCCCCCCCCCTTTTATGTCAGCCTGCCTGTTCTGCAGACAGAGTGTGAGCAGAGAAGCAGGAAGTGACGAGACAGAGAGCAGCAGCCATCTTGGCAAGTGTTGTATTGAACTGGTGTGGAGATTTTTCTGTACAGCTAAGCTGTATCTTGGTCCAGAGACAAACAGAGTGTAAAGAGACAACAGGACTAGTGAGTCCACGTGAAAGGAACTGTGCTCAGTGGCTGATCAGTGAGACTGACATTGTGACTGTGTATATGGATACCACAGATAGAGACTCGCAGTGCTGTTGATGTACTGGACGGCACCTGCTAAATCCCGGCTTACATCCCAGCTCAGTGTATGGATTCGGCAGGACTGTCAGTGTGCTGAGTGGAATCTGCTGTTGGATTACATTGCATTCATTGGGTTTCCCTGTTAAAGAGGACTTCATTTCTCCCAAGATCCTGATAACCGTGAGGAGAGGACGCTTCACTATAAAAGAAAGGACCGACTTTGGGCCCCACCGCGCGCTTCTACGGACTGTAAGCGGTCCACCTGGACCACTGGGGAAAAGGGGGTGCACCCAAATGTGAATTCAGGGTCAGTTAGGGATAGTTTTGAGTATATTGTTCATTCAGTGTCCATACTGCAGAATTGGACAGAGTAAAAGTAGAAACCATTGCAGAATTTGCCTTGAAATTGTTCATGCTATATTGTATATTTTGCTTGTCTTTATCCCTGTCATTTTACCTTCAAATAGCCTTTATTAACTTATAGTAAATATATATTCTTTTCTTGAACTACCGCGTGTGCGTTCATTTCTGGTTGCGGAGTCCAAACCACCTGCCTTGCTCTCGGTTCACAAATTGGCGTAGTCGGCAGGATCCGCTTACCAGAATGGACGGTGACGCACCCGTTCGGGAGAATGGTGCTGGAGGAAGAATGCCAGCAGGGGCTATAATGAGTCAGTTAGCTAAATTTGATGGCAATAATATGTCAGTGAGTATGTGGGTGGAACAGATACGAATGATACAGCGAATGTACCAGACCGCACCAGAAGTACTAGTAGAGCTAGCAATATTGACATTACAAGGGGATGCTAAGACCACGGTGATATTGAGGCCATTTGAACAAAGGCAGACATTTGAGCAAGTAGTCCAGATTCTAGAAACCATTTATGGAGAAACTGCATTGCTGGGGTCTCTGCAGGCTCGGTTCTTCCAGAGGGTACAACAGGAGAATGAAAGCCTTCCCCAATATGCAAATGCCCTACAAGAACTGCTCCGAGATATTCAAGTGAAGGAAAGAGGGGGCTCGCCAGCCTTCTGTAACCCTGATCGGACTCTCCGTGACCAGTTTGTCCTGGGGATACGTGACGGCAGTTTAACTGTGACTATGCAGGATTTTATACGACGAGAGACTGATGCTAAATTCCATGATGTACAGGTAGAGGCCATCTCCCGTGCCAATAGTATGTTCCCGAAGCCCCAGACCGCAGTTGGAGTTACTTTGTCACAGGGGGCTAGTTCTGGCTCAGAGACAGTAGAAAAGGGGACGGTTAAAGAAATTCTCACAGTAATGCAGAAACTGCAAGAGCAAATGGAACACTTGCACACCCGTTGTGATGAACATTCTATGAAAATTGCAGACTTCCAGAAAACTGGAGGTGAAAGGGTGAGCCGTCCATACCCAGAAAATCAGAATCACCCACCACCCCGCTGGAGGGATGAGGATAGGACCTACCGAAGGGGTCCAAATCAGTTAATGCAGTGCTCAGGAGAAATCGAAGGGGCTTACCGAAGGGGCCCAAACAGATGGCCAGAACGACGGGAGATACGCTGCTGGGAGTGTGGACGGATGGGCCACGTTGCTGCTAGATGTCCAGAGCAGCGACAAACTTATGAGAGACCGCCGTTAAACTGAAGTCCCCTGCTGCTGTAGGGCGTGTAGTAGGGGAGACTGACAAGGAGACTATGTGGGGAGAATGCCCTAATGATGACCTGATCGCTGCAAGTCCTGTTATACAGGTGGAAATGGAGGGTATTCCGGTTACCGGGATGATTGACACGGGTTCCCAAGTAACGACCTTGAGTAGAGACTGTTATGAACGGTACTTCCAGCAACATGTGAAATATGATCCCCATACATTCGTACGAGTGGTCGCAGCTAACCAGTTACCAGTTCCAGTCGTGGGAGTGGCCTGGATGAATGTCCGGGTATGTGGCCAAGATCTAGGTAGGAAAGGCATTGTGGTGGTACAGGAGTCACATGAAGTAAAGGTCCCTGTCATTTTGGGGATGAATGTGTTAAAAGAATTAGATAAGATCCTCTTTGAAAAGAAAGGTCACGGTTATTGGAAAGAAACCACCACCCATCGGCCTACTCAAACAGCTTTCCAGCGGCTGATCCGGACATGTGGCTTACAGAAAAGTTCGGATGCGCAGCGTCCTCTGGCTCGAATTTCAGTTCCTTTGCATACAAAAGTTACACTGCCACCCAGTCGGGAGACAATAGTGTCTATGCCCGTAGGCACCTGTCGGAAACTAGAGGGCATAGCTGTGTTGGTAGAACCACTGCAGGCAGCCGAAGGAGGTGTTGATCCGCTAGTGGCCCGTTCCTTGGCAATAGTTCGCAATGGAAGAGTACCACTTCGATGTGTAAACACTCAGGACCAGAGTGTGGACCTGACCCCAGGGAGGCAGCTGGCTAACATCTATGTGACGCCGGAGGAAGTAAGGAAAGTAACTCCAATGCAGCTGAAGCCGACTGAAAGGGATGAGTGGACCGTAACTGTGTCCATGGGAGAAGATGAGGAACCCACCTCTGAATGGAATGGCCGTGCAATTCGAGAACAGATGAAGATGGATGCAAGTTCATGTTCTCTGGAATGGGTGCAGAAGGTAGATGAACTGTTGTGGGAGAACCGAGCCGCCTTTTCACGGTATGCTGAAGATTTTGGATGTACCACAGGGATCTACCATGAGATTCCCACAGGAGACACCCCTCCAATTAGAGAGCGCTACCGACAAATTCCTCCACAGTTGTATCAGGAAGTAAAAGAACTGTTAGCTAAGATGCTACAGGGTGGGATCATCCAAGAAAGCCAGAGTCCCTGGGCAGCTCCTGTGGTGTTAGTAAGAAAAAAAGATGGGTCCATCCGATTTTGCGTAGACTATCGGAAGTTAAACGCTTGCACCGTACGAGATTCCTACCCCTTGCCACGGATTGAGGAGTCCCTCTCAGCGCTGGGGAGAGCCCGGTACTTCTCCTCACTAGATCTGGCTAGTGGGTATTGGCAGATGCCGATGGCCACAAAAGACAAGGAGAAGACGGCATTCATCTTGCCCATGGGACTATACGAATTTAACCGGATGCCCTTCGGGTTGACAAATGCACCCGGAACGTTTCAGCGGTTGATGGAGAAATGTCTCGGTGACTTCAACTTTGAGTTCACTCTCATCTACTTGGATGACATTATAGTGTATTCTGCGACCTTTGAAGACCATCTCCACCAGTTGGGGCAAGTATTTCGAAGATTGCGGGAACATGGGCTCAAATTGAAACCCAGTAAATGTCGGTTGTTCCAATCTGAAATTGATTACTTGGGTCACCGCGTATCAGGAGAAGGGGTGAGACCATCAAGAGACAAGATAGCGGCTGTTCAAGATTGGCCAATACCGACTACCCTGCGAGAAGTGAGGGCGTTCCTTGGAGTAGCCGGTTACTATCGACGGTTTATTAAGGATTTCGCCAAGGTAGCAGCACCACTTAATGCTCTCCTACGAGGCACATCCGGTGGTCCAAAGAACCGGTCCGTGAAGTGGGGACTTGAACAGGAACAAGCCTTCCAGGCATTAAAGGATGCACTGACAACAGCCCCAATCTTGGCATATGCTGATTACCACTTGCCGTTCCAGCTGTATACGGATGCAAGCCTGTATGGTCTTGGAGCAGTGCTTTCCCAGCTTCAGGATGGCCAGGAGAGGGTCATAGCGTACGGCAGCCGGTCTTTGAGAGATTCTGAAAGAAACCCCGAGAATTATAGTTCATTTAAGTTGGAGCTGTTGGCACTGGTATGGGCCATGACCGAGAAATTCTCTGAATATTTGACCGGTGCTGAAGTTTTAGTACTGACTGACAACAACCCACTAGCTCACCTGGAAAATGCCAAGCTCGGGGCGTTAGAGCAGAGGTGGATAGCCCGAATGACTAAGTTCAATTACCGCATTAAGTATCGGTCCAAGACAGAGAACCAGAATGCTGACGGGCTTTCTAGGGTAACCGCCCAGACCCCCACAGTAGACGTGGATCATGAGTTGGAGCATGTGGAGGTGCCCGACTTCAGCAGATTTTCACAGGCCTTGGCCGCCGCTAATCAGTTTGAGTTGGAGGGGACTGAAACGGCTCCTTTCTTTGGTCCCTCACGACAGGAATGGGCACAGATACAACAGACCCATGAGGGGCTGGCACAGATGATCAAGTGTGTTGAGAAAGGCCAGAAGCCCTGTAGAGAGGAAAGAGAACGACTGACACGTGAGATATTATCTGTTCTGAGTCAGTGGGAAAAGTTGGAGATGAAAAATGGAGTGCTATGCCGAAAGGTCTATTTACCTTCTGAGATCGACATTCGATACCAAATTGTGGTGCCTAGTGAACTGGCTCGCTCGTTGGCAGTTGAGGCTCATAATAAGAATGGACATTTTGGTCATGAGAAGACCTTTCGTTGGTTACAGCGACTGATTTACTGCCCTGGTCTTCGTCAAATGGTCGAAGAAGTATGCCGCAGCTGTCGAACTTGTGAGATCCATAAGGCAATAGAACAGAGAGCTCCCCTGCAAACCATCGTGACCCAGGAACCTTTAGAAATCGTCATGATAGACTATCTAATGGTGGGCCCATCCAATAGCGGACACCAGTATTGCCTCGTAATGGTGGATCACTTCACCAAATTTGCGGTGGTAACCGCCACCAAGGACCAGACAGCTGAGTCAGCAGCTCGTGCTCTGTGCCAAGATTTCATTCGAGTATATGGGTGCCCTAAACGCATCCACTCCGACCAGGGTGCCTGCTTTGAGGGACACGTAATGAAAGAAGTTCAACGTATCTACGGGATAAAGAAGTCGCACACGACTCCATACCACCCTCAGGGAAATGGGGCCTGTGAAAGATTCAACAGAACTCTGCTACAGATGCTGCGGACTCTGGAGGAAGACAAGAAGTTACAGTGGCCTCAGTTCTTGTCTGAAATGGTGTGGGCCTATAACAATCAGGTCCATTCTACAACGGGGTACTCTCCTTATACACTTCTCTTTGGGCGGTCTGGGCGAAGTGTAGGAGAATTACAGTTGGATGATGTGGATGGGTTCCCTCCGAGGGATCCAACCTCTTGGGTGCGGGCGCACCGGCAGAGACTTGAGACGATCCATCGATTGGTGCGGCAGCGCCTGCAAGAACATCCCCATCCTGATAAGACCCCAGTGCAAGAAGCACCATTGCAACCAGGCGACCTGGTGCTAGTTCGTGTCAAGAAACCCCAAGGGAAATTGGAAAGCCGATGGGAGGCTTTGCCGTATCGTGTTGTTGGCCGCAAGTATGCGAATGGGCCAGTGTACCAGGTCCAGAAAGAAGGAACTGATTGTGTTCGAGTACTTCACCGAAATATGTTGCGCCTGTGTCATTCTGAAGGGACAAATCATGATGGGCTTGCCAATGTGAATGAGCTCCCACAGTCAGAGAATGGAGGTGCGGAATGGGCCTCAGACGAGGAGGATGATTGTTGGCCGATCCCTGCTCCTGGGGATGTTCCACCTGTGACTACTGTATCTCCGGCCTGTGCCCCCTCTGGTGCGGAATCCGCTGGTCCTTCTCAGCCCATAGCTGCAGCACCCCATAATATACCACCGGTCCTCAGACGGACCACTAGGCCAAATGCTGGTATTCCCCCTGTTCGGTATGCGCAGGATGAGTTTGTTTGGCCTGCCATACATCGGTATACTACCACCCTGTGCATAAAAGTACAACCCTCTGGATATACAGTCATAGGCAGGGACTGCCAATCTTAAAGTGGGGGGGGGAATATGTAAGAGACAGCCAATGTTGTCCTAAGCTTCATTTGTCTGTATAAACTGTTAATGTTGAATGTATTTCTGTGATTCTGTTCCTTTAAGACAGCAGCCATTGTAATTGTGACATGATGCTGGAGTGAGACCCCCCCCCCTTTATGTCAGCTTGCCTGTTCTGCAGACAGAATGTGAGCAGAGAAGCAGGAAGTGACGAGACAGAGAGCAGCAGCCATCTTGGCAAGTGTTGTATTGAACTGGTGTGGAGATTTTTCTGTACAGCTAAGCTGTATCTTGGTCCAGAGACAAACAGAGTGTAAAGAGACAACAGGACTAGTGAGTCCACGTGAAAGGAACTGTGCTCAGTGGCTGATCAGTGAGACTGACATTGTGACTGTGTATATGGATACCACAGATAGAGACTCGCAGTGCTGTTGATGTACTGGACGGCACCTGCTAAATCCCGGCTTACATCCCAGCTCAGTGTATGGATTCGGCAGGACTGTCAGTGTGCTGAGTGGAATCTGCTGTTGGATTACATTGCATTCAGTTGGTTTCCCTGTCTGTTAAAGAGGACTTCATTTCTCCCAAGATCCTGATAACCGTGAGGAGAGGACGCTTCACTATAAAAGAAAGGACCGACTTTGGGCCCCACCGCGCGCTTCTACGGACTGTAAGCGGTCCACCTGGACCACTGGGGAAAAGGGGGTGCACCCAAATGTGATGTCAGGGTCAGTTAGGGATAGTTTTGAGTATATTGTTCATTCAGTGTCCATACTGCAGAAGTGGACAGAGTAAGAGTAGAAACCATTGCAGAATTTGCCTTGAAATTGTTCATGCTATATTGTATATTTTGCTTGTCTTTATCCCTGTCATTTTACCTTCAAATAGCCTTTATTAACTTATAGTAAATATATATTTTTTTCTTGAACTACCGCGTGTGCGTTCATTTCTGGTTGCGGAGTCCAAACCACCTGCCTTGCTCTCGGTTCACAATGGGGCCCCTACCTACATTATGCCATTTAGAATAGTGGTATATTTTATATAGCAGAAGGACCTTTGGGGCCCCCTCAGTGTGTTCAGGGCCCTTTTAGTGACTATCACTGCACACCCTATAGCTACACCCCTGATGTCCGGTAGTACAGCCCTAGCAACCAGGGTCAGGTTTTCAGCTTAAAAGGGTTGTCCACGATATATTAATATTGCGGCAGGAAGCTGAGGAAGGGATAAAATACAAAAAAAAAAAAAATTCTCACCTGTTCCCAGTGCTCTGCTATCCGGTCCCTGGGGCTTTTCTGGCAAAAGTCAGTGTCTGGAGATGTTACTGGAAATACGCAGCTACATATAAATATCCCAATCCTGACTGTCTTTAACCAGTGATGTCTCTGTAAATCATAAAGGTATAACTGTCCTTAGTATAGTATGGATCCTGCAATTTTAGGGGGCCTGGTGGGCCCCTGCTGCTTTTTTTTTTTTTTTTCCTTTCCTTCCTGGAGTAATCCCAGCAGGTAACGGGGCCCTATTTACTTACCAATCCCCATTCCTGCTTACTGCCGCCTCGAGTATAATGATCAGAGGCCCAGGAGAGGTGAGCGAACATAAAAACCAGTGTTACTCACCTCTCCTGTCTTCAGGCCTCTGTAGTGACGTTACAGACATCACGTGGGTCAGGCCAGCGTCACGATGCATAATGACACCAGCGTAACCCACGTCTGTGATGTCATTGAAGAGGACCGAAAACAGCAGGGAGTCGTGTTGGAGCGCAGGAGAGGTGAGTACCCACTGGTTTTTATGTTTGTCTCCTCCCCTGGACCTCCAATCATTATATCACTGAAAAGATCCCAGAGTTTAATAATAGTTTGTGGGTGATGTACCCCCAAAATTTCAGGCTCTGCTGAACCCGAAATTTTTGCAATATTTGCTACAAACACCATAGGGGCCACGATGGGATATAATACTGTGTGGATGGGGCCACTGGAGGACATTCTAGTATGTGTAAATGGGGCATTATACTGTGTGGGGGCCAGGAAAGGGGGCGCCCAAGTCAAAAGTTTGGTATGGGGCCCAGTCTTTGCTAGTTATGCCCCTGTCTAAGAACGTCTTGGGGCAGGCGATTAGAACGATTACATACGATAAATTTGGCTCTAATATGTAAGAAACCATTTCCTCTTCGTAGAACATACAATGTAACATTTCAGTGAAAGGCCATTTCCATCAAAAATTTCTTTCATTAAATGAAATAGTAAAATGCCAAGCCCATCGCATTATCGGCACAATTTACATTGACCCTTGGTGCTTTGTATACAAGTCTAGTGTAGCCTGTCCTGCCACACGTAGATGATATGGATGATTTCTCCTCACTGGAGGATTTCATGCCCTTTTTTCCAGCCTGATTCCTGGATGACGGATGGAACAGAGCCTTTCATTGTCTTTCTGTAATTATTAGGATTTTCTTTTCCTATCATAAGATTTTGGCGTGTAGTGGAAGGAACGGTGTGGCAAGCGAGGAAAATGTGGTAAGCAAGGGTTCTAGTGCAATAATTGGTGCATCTTTATGTATAGGCCATGATGGTTCTTCTAGGTATTGGGGTTAATTTGGCCGTAGTCCTTCCAAGGTGACCCTGGCTAAGTGGCTAATGTTTATAAGGGACTGCCCTTCCTGCCAATGAGATAGGGGGACATACTGTACCAAGTAAGGATGATAATGCCCCTGGATGTATAATGAGCCGGTTCATGGGGGGGGAAAGGCTGCAAGAAAAATGGAGTCACAAGCAGGTAGACAATGGTCTACCAGTGGGTAGTGGATGGAGAGTAGACTCCCTACAAGAGTGTGGCGGCGGATGGAGACAGGATCTTCAAATAGAAGTATTAGTGAACTGATTCGTAAAGAGACTGTGTTACAAATTTTCTAAAAATGTAAGGTTTGGTAGAACCCAAAATTTTGGAGTTTGCCATCTGCAAATCATTATTATACTCTGAGGTCTCTTCTGATCCTAGGGTATAATAATCAGAGGCCCAAGGGAGATGTGGAAAACTAACACTGAGACTCGTCTTCCCTCACTATTACTCTGCTCCCTCGCGGTATCTGGTGTTCTATCTATGGGGTCTTCCAGCCTCTTTTATGCGGGCCTGGGGTCAACCACTAAGGTTTGTGATTGGGACTCAGTGGTAGAGATTTGCCCATCTCTACCTGTATACAGAGGAGGGCCTGACAGCCGGAAGGAGCCTCCCTGCAGAGACTTAAAAGGCCGCAAGCTACACGCCGGGCTGAGAGGCTATGTGTATGTTATAAGTGTAGATGGATTGCTGAGGTCTTCCAGTGTGGGTTGTGGCATCCGATTACTTTGGGTGGTTTGCCAATCTGGCATCGACATGCCTCACCGAGTATGAGTAGCAGAGCCGAGTTGTGCCAAAGTATCACAATCAAGGGTGTAACTTGTGGGGGCGCAGAAGACGCAGATACACCTGGACACTCACTCATATATAGCAGGTTATCTTATCCCTATAAGTTATCCTGGTGCAGATGACAAACACTTACATGAGACAATTAGCTCTGCTACATCTAGTACAACGTGCAACAATTCTAACAATCCTTCTTCTATTGCAGCTGTATTCAGGGATGGTAGCAGCGCTGAGAAGAGGACGTGGGCGATCATCATCACAATGCTGGGAGTTGTAGCTTTTGACTTTGCTGCAGACTTCATTGATGGACCGATCAAAGCCTATCTGTTTGATGTGTGTTCACACCAGGATAAAGAGAGAGGTCTGCACTACCACGCGCTGCTCACTGGTAAGAGTTTCCCTCTTCTCATTTCATCATGTGATGGGGTCACACGTGTTCAAGCTTGTGATTGTATTCACACCGACGCAACCGAGACTTCTCTGACCTCTGACCTAGACCTGCGGGCTGTGTACCGTATCAACACCACTGCTGTCTGATCTTCCAGTCTGCTGCCGACTACACATGTGAATAAACTGAGATAATCTCATATGATATAGGACGCAACAAAGGCAATGGCCCATCTCCTATATACCAGAATCTGGATCCTGTACACAGAGAATAACCCAACCTGTTAGTAATATCAGATGGGGCTAAGTAATATTGCCATACAGAGAATGAATTGTACCGACATAGAGAGACTAAATAATACCGTCATACCCTAACTGAATAATACTATACAGTATTGCCAAACAATACCACCATACAAAGCCTTAATAATACCACTATAGAATGACTGAACGATACTACCATAGAATAATTTAGTACCACCGTTAAGTGACTGAACAATACATCTGTACCATCACTCAATAATACTGCCATACAGTGGCTGGATAACATCACTATACTATAACTGATACCTCCATACAGTGACTGAAGTATGCCTCCATACCATAACTAAATAATACCAACGTACCACTATACAGTACATCGCTAAACATTACCACCATACAATGACTGAATAATACCACAATACTATGACTAAATAATTGCACCATATTGTGACTAAACAATAACACCATACATTACTAAATACAACCACAGAATGGCTGAATAGCCAAATACCATGATTAAATAGTACCACCAATGTGACTGAGTAATACCGCCATATAGTGACTAAATAATACCACCATACTACTATTAATACTACTAATACTTAGGAGGAGATAATGGGACAGGAATAGTGATAGCCCTGATCATAAGAACTTAAGTCTATGAGGAGATAGGAGGAGAAACAAGGGGAATGAGGGCCCTGGTCACAAGAGCTTACAATCTATAAGGCGATAGGAGGAGGACACAAGAGGAGTGAGGGCCCTGATCACAAGAGCTTACAATCTGAGGAGATAGGAGGACATAAGAGGAGTGAGGGCCCTGATCACAAGAGCTTACAATCTATGAGGAGATAGGAGGAGGACACAAGAGGAGTGAGGGCCCTGATCACAAGAGCTTACAATCTATGAGGAGATAGGAGGAGGCACAAGAGGAGTGAGGGCCCTGATCACAAGAGCTTACAATCTATGAGGAGATAGGAGGACACAAGAGGAGTGAGGACCCTGATCACAAGAGCTTACACTCTATGAGGAGATAGGAGGAGGACACAAGAGGAGTGAGGGCCCTGATCACAAGAGCTTACAATCTATGAGGAGATAGGAGGAGGACACAAGAGGAGTGAGGGCCCTGATCACAAGAGCTTACAATCTGAGGAGATAGGAGGACACAAGAGGAGTGAGGACCCTGATCACAAGAGCTTACACTCTATGAGGAGATAGGAGGAGGACACAAGAGGAGTGAGGGCCCTGATCACAAGAGCTTACAATCTGAGAAGATAGGAGGAGGACACAAGAGGAGTGAGGGCCCTGATCACAAGAGCTTACAATGTATGAGGAGATAGGAGGAGGACACATGAGGAGTGAGGGCCCTGATCACAAGAGCTTACAATCTGAGAAGATAGGAGGAGGACACAAGAGGAGTGAGGGCCCTGATCACAAGAGCTTACAATCTATGAGGAGATAGGAGGACACAAGAGGAGTGAGGGCCCTGATCACAAGAGCTTACAATCTATGAGGAGATAGGAGGACACAAGAGGAGTGAGGACCCTGATCACAAGAGCTTACAATCTATAAGGAGATAGGAGGAGGACACAAGAGGAGTGAGGACCCTGATCACAAGAGCTTACAATCTATGAGGAGATAGGAGGAGGAGAGGGGACACAGAGGAGTATTTTTTCATAGACAGAATAGAAAGCCTAGACAGAGATGAGGGAGGACATGCAGGAATTTTCTCTTTATTGCAGTACTGTGGGTGAAATTAAGAAGTGTGAATGGTTTTCTATAGGGAAGTATCTGGCAAGGCAAGAGGCTTAGGAATAGTGGCTGAGCAGAAATGAGCCTGGCTCGGATCCTGTATATTCCATACTGTAAGTGACGAATACCACCATACCATGACTGGGTGAAAACACTGTAGGAGTAGCAGAAGCCCCATCATATTTTAAGTGAATACTGCCATTATAGTGAGACTCAGGCCGTCTGCAGCATCACCTGTCTGAAAACTGGACACATTAATAAAATACTGATCAGGCACTGTCAAAGACAGAGCAATTAAAGGGGTTTTCCAAGATAAAAAATATTGATGACCAATCCGGAAGATATCAGATTGGTGGGAGTCTAACCCTCATCGATTGGTTGTTCTCAGCAGCTGATACACAGAGAATAGAGCAGGAAGCAGACAGCTCTGTATACGGTGTAGGGGCGGAACTGCAGCATAGTTCCCATCCCATTCAAATAAATAGGAGCTGACCTGCAGTTCCTGATCCGGCCACTACACAGAGAACAGCGCAGTGTGCTTCCTACTCTATTCTCTGCTGAGAAAAGATGAGGGTACTGGGTGTCAGACTCCCATCAATCTGATATTGATGACTAATCCTCAAGATAAGTTATCAGGGTTTTTAGCCCAGAAAACCCCTTTAAATGCAATGACTCAGAGGTGACCTCTTCTGATTGGAGTCTTTTATTTTCCATTTTCTTCTCTATCTAGCCCAGACCACCATGACAACTTCTCAGCTCTGAAAGGCCCACACAATAAGGGTGGCTCCTTATTGTTCCCCATAGTAATAGTAGCCCCCTAAACAGTAATGGTGTCCCCGCTACAGTAATAACGGCCACCCCCTCCCCAGTCCTGGTGCCACCCTGGCACCCTCTGCAGTTACTGAGGGTCAGTGCTTTATTACAGAGCTGTTATTTCTTATCTTATTCAGCCTGGCTCTCTCCCTGCCTGCAAAGAAAGCTATCTCCCAAGGAGTACAGAGGATCTCTGTGCAGTGTGTGCACCTTACAACGCACAGAGGATGCCACACAGGGGCACTGCCATATGGGCTATATGTATAGCAATCTGCTGCAGGCATGAGCCCCAAAAAAGCAAAGCAGGCCAGGACTGACCGTGTTAAAAACCATCCTTACATAACATGAGGCATTATCTCATTGATGGATTGGTAATCTCTCCGCCACTTGTATTAGCCTTGATTCATTTTGTCAGTGTGGCATTTGCATAATGTAGGGTAACAGTAAATTGTGGCTGAACTATGATTAATGCTCCGCACAATCTCCCAGAGAATGTCTAATACTAAGAATACGCACCTGACAAATGAGGCTTATTAGGGTGATGGTCTGCAAGTGATTGTGTAATGTGTCATGGTGGCCGCCTATTGTATGAAGGGACCTGGGAAATAATGTGGAGTGCGCTCATTTATAGGATATAGATGAAATATATGGCTCTATGAAAAGACGCAGAGACATTACAGTAAATGTCTGTATAAAATGCTTTCTTAAAGGGAAAGTGTCACTGGTAAATGGCCTAATTTTTAGACAAATATTTTTGAGATATTTTTTGTTAAAATATATTTTTTTGTACCTGTAATTTTCACCCTGGCCACAAAGCCTAATAATAGACCTACATTTGCAGATTCCGTACAGGTTTACTTTGCAGCAGTCACCTTATTTACATCACATACAGGGTTACAATAGAAGATAACACCACTGACCCATCATTATATCCACTACTGACCATAGATGATGTCATATCTTATCTCATCCCCCTCCCTGCACAAAACATGTCTAGAAAACTTTCCTATAGACCTCACCGAGTCGGCTCCAGACTATACCTGACTATGCTGTAAAGCAGATCACTAAATGCTGCGAACACAGAAAATAAAAACAGATTAGAAAAAAGTGATAGATTTTAAAAAATAGATTAAATTTTTTTTTTTTTTTTAATTCTAAATTCTGCACTGATTCATTTCTAGGCAGATCCACTGCACAGACACGGCTGCTACTAGGGGGAGCTTATTGTGTTATCATTAAAGGGGTTGTCCCATTCTCCTGATCTCTGAGGACACAGCAGTTGGATTTCCATTGATCTGACACTTATTGGCGTTAATGGGACAAGCCCTTTAAGGCGTGAGCTGTGTGCAGTGAGCTCCCTCTAGTCATGGCTATAGGTAGTCAGGAAGTCTTTAAACCCATAGATATGTGGAGATGCCTATAGGAAAAAGTTGTCTATGATCTATTCACATTTGCATTGCCCCCCCGTCACAGCTCTAGCTTAGACATCAAAGATCAGAAACCCAATGGATTCCTTCATAAGTCTGTGGGATATACCATTGTAGCTTTTCTTAAAAGAACCTCCACGGTCTACTACCCCACTATTATAGTGCTCGTACTTCTTATCCTAGTGGGAGCTGCTACAATTTTTGATGTGTTTTGTCAGCTTATCCCGCAAACCGGACTTTGCTATTCTTACATGTAAAGTACTTGTCGATTTTGCATTTTCATTTTCCAGTTTACAGCACTTCACGGTTTTCCACCCCCAGTTTTCACAATCTATAATTTAAGAATTTCAGAGACGCCGACTCATGCTGCGTCACCAGACTATAAGCTGTCTTGAAATGTAAAGATAAAAAAATATCATTATTCAATCCTGTACAAAATCCCTTGGAAAAACTTTTTTTTTTTTTTTTAACTTTTGACTACGTTACTTGCCAGAAAATTCTTATATCCACTTATAAGTAACCTGTAAAGAGAATTAAAGTCTAGCTCCAGTTTTGCAGTTATTTCCCCAATATAACTAAAATAATAATAAAAAAAGCAAAGAATCATTATGCCTACAGCTCTCATGCAGATCAATGTGTCTCCATAGTAACAGACTACAAACAAATTCTGTGTAGTCTGATCGTGTAGTTGTTTCCTTCTTTGGTCACTTTTTTTTTTCTTTCTAATTTATTTTCAGCTGGTTCATTTTCATATTGTATAAGACAATACTAGTAATGGGTGAACCTCACAAGGTTTATTTTGTGATTATTCATAAGGTTCGCCTGCCAGTTTGGTCTGAACCAGAAGTGGTATCTGAAGAGACCCCGGAGTATAATAAGCAGAGGCCCAGAGAAGGTGTGGATACATACTCCTTCATACTCTCCATTCCTGGGGTCCGGTTTGCTTTCTCGGCGTCTGGTCCTCAACCATGCACACTTGTGGCCTCTTCCAGTGTCTTCTCCAATGTTACATGTCCCATGGTCACCACTCAGACCCTGTCATATTGGGCATGCCAAAGTCACCAATCAGATACCCAGTAAAGATGGACCTCCACATATTATACTCTGGGGTCTGAAAAAACCTCCAGGGTATTATAACGATTTGTGTGTGGTGAACCCCCAAAACTTTTGGAAAATCTGTAACAAACTTGACAAAACCATCCCATAATCCCTATTAGGCTATATAGGCATCAGTAGGGGGAGCTTCACACAGGGAATGTCACCTCTTTGATTCAGAACAATCAGTGCCCCTTACTGTCCTCAGTCCATCCATGGAGGGCCACTTGATTGGTTGCTGGTAATACTGCATTTCACCTGTAGAGGCTGCTGCAGGAAAAGGAACAGCTAGCAGACCAAAGTCAGATCCACAGCGATCAGTTGATTGTGACCACCTTTCTCATGTAGACAAAAAACAATGTGCTTGCATTCTCTGTACATTGCTGTTGACTTTGTTGGTGCTATATAAATAGGTAATAACATTCTCACCTGGTAAACGCAACCTTCACATACCTCTGCTTTTTACAGGGCTCGGAGGAGCATTGGGTTACGTCACTGGAGCCATAGACTGGGGGCCTACATTTCTCGGAAGATGGATGGGTTCAGAATTCCAAGTCATGTTTTTCCTCTCGGCTTCAGTCTTCCTTCTGTTCCTTGTCGTCCACTTGTGCAGCATTCCAGAAACTCCACTGAGAGATGAAACGTCTGAAACCAAACTCCTCCTGAAACATGAAGGGTTAAAGGCTTATGGATCTATAGACAACACACAGAATAACAATGTCGAGAAGACAGAACCCAAATTAAGATCCTTGTCCTACGTAGAAGGCGAGGAAGAAGATGACACAGAGGTACGAAGGATGCAATGTAACCCTTTTATTATGGGATGTCACACAATGTTGTGTGATTTATTGTTCCCAAAGCTTAGGATGACTGTGATGGGATGTCCAACCCCCAAAGGCAACCCTGATCCTATGACCATGACATACACTGGTGCTTCTCCTCTACACGAAGAGCCGAAAGCTACAGATGATGTGGCCCTGTAGACCTGCCCTGTGTTGAG
Organism: Leptodactylus fallax; assembly: GCA_947044405.1. Lineage (NCBI taxonomy): Eukaryota > Metazoa > Chordata > Amphibia > Anura > Leptodactylidae > Leptodactylus > Leptodactylus fallax. Next base: position 69,324 of record CAMRHE010000238.1, on the reverse strand, counting down.
CGCCCTATAATCATGGTTATGTTTCCACTCATGGCTGCAGTGAAAACTGGGGGCACAATTATTGTCCGGTTCATTACTGGTTATTTTTAGAGATGTGCAAATTCATTACGAATTTTTCAAAAATTTCAGGTTCTGAACCTGAAATTTTTGGAATTTATCTTGTACTCTGGGGTTACTTCAGACCTCAGAGTATAATAGGTGGAGAGCGAGAGGAAATGTGTAAAAGTAATAGTCATACTCCTCTTCCCTCATCTGTCCTGGACTCCATCGTGGCATCCAGTGCTCTTTTGCGGGTGTCTTCTGTCTTCTTTCAGCTTCCTGGGTAACATCTGCTCGGACAGCTCTGACCAGGAGCGGGTTCTTGATTTTCTTTGGAATTGGTAGGAGTCTCGGCGGTCAGACTCTGACCCTGTCGTCATGGGATTGTGACTATCCCATAAATATTAGTATTTTACTCAGGCTATGTATGCATGTCCTGAACATGGCTATATGCACGTCCCTCGTGTTTTAATATTTACCTTTGCATTAGGATCTATAGCAACAAGGTACGATATGTTTAATTATTACCCAGACGGGAGTATTTGCTCATCGCTAACCCCTGGTAAATCACGTAATGTAATATTGGAATGCAAACATCGGAAACTTAATGTGTTGTTGTCTGGAGGACAACCTTCTGGACACCATTCATAAGAAGGTTGGGTGGTAATGCTCTAGTCACACGACCGACTCGAGTCACAGCCTTGTTTTGGCTTGTATCCATTTTGGTCGGAGCTCTTCCATGTAAACCTTTCTGGACTGTAGAAGTCCATGCAGATTCTAAAAGGCAGTTGCAGAGAAGGGGCCATCCTGTTTGGTCCCATCCTATTGGGTGGTAAGAACCTGTACAGGATTCCCCTCCCATGAGGAATGAAATTGTTGGGAAACTAGGGTGTGGGGAACCTACCTAAGGGTCATAAAAGAGGATAGAGGAGATAACAAACACCAGTCCATTCTGTCTTGGATGGAAAAACTCTGCACCATAATTGCAGTGCCCATTCCAATCTTTTGGTTTGAGGTGCCCACTGTTGTATCTGTGCCATTGACTAAGCACTGGGAGTTACACCTGCAAAGATGTAAAGTATATCTGACATCACAATGTGTGGAAATTCCAGTTGCCTCTATTCTACTAAAATACTAATGCAGTACTCGGGGCCGTTTTAACACATTGGTGGGCCCAGTGCAAAAGTTTTATAAGTGGGCTCCCCATCACCACCACTTAGGCTTCAGGGAGCAACAAGTGCAATGTAAGTGATGTCACTACACCGCACCCAAGACACCGGAAGCTTAGACAGGGGCTAAATATAGCGGATATCTCACTGGAGAACACATTAGTTGAAGTCTGGACATGCCTCGAACAGCGGGACAGCACTCTGTCCTACTATTTCAAGGGTCCCTCACTAGCACAAATGCACTGTTTGCCCTATAGTTAAAGCAGTCCTGATAGTACTAAAACACCCGCGACCTGTACACAATACCTCTCCGGCAGGCATGATGGCCAACTTACCTTCTTAACACATGGTCCATTACCTGTAAGTTTACACTGCTTTGAAGGTACACCTCCTGATGGGTCTACCTGAAGAGTGGGGGTGTGCTCTCTTTCTGCAAATTAAAGGGACAGCACATGTGCCAGTAAACCTTCTCCAGCCTACAGTATCTCTCAGTATGCTGGTATAAGTCTATTTCACCTGCCATACCTTGCATGAGCACAGGGTTCCTAACTTTCTAGAATCCATCTAAGGTGTTTCTGTGTACTACTTGATGTACTTTGTTTGACCTCAGCTTGTTCCTTGCCTTTGTTCCAGCCATCTTACATATATTCTGTCTACCTGTTACTGACTACAGCCTGTTCCTGACCACTGAACTTGTGCTGCGAGCCCTGACCTCTTGCTTGTTTGCTCTCTCTGCACCAATTCTTCCAGTCCTGACTATACACCTATCCTCTGACCTTTCGCGCGCTCTGTCAGCCCTGAACTCGACCAGTTGCTTGTTTTACTCTCTGTACCAATTCTGCCAGTCCAGACTATACACCTATCCTCTGACATTTCTCCTTTCAGCCCTGACCTCGACCAGTATTTAAACTTTGCCTCTGCCTGACCTCTTGGCTGTTGGTGCTCTGCACCATAGTCTCTGACCTGCCTGGTTAGCTTTCCGGGTAGCAACTTGGTGGTCTATCTGCAGTGAAATCCAGATTCCTGTACGGGTGTTAAGGGGCTAAGAGAGACTAGTTGGACAATGTTCTTGACGGTGACGCAAAGCGAGGGTCCCAACCCACTACTCAATAGAAGTACAGTCACAAAATGATCATGTAAGGCTCTTTTCGTCTCCCGAAGTATGCGCTGAATGTATACACTTGTTAACTAAGGCCCTCTGTATTGAAGAAGGCCAGGTAGATATACTTCCCTATACAATAAACAAGTTATACCTGACCAGGGAATGCCAAGGAAACAATTTTTCAATCTTCCTAAGGTTTATGGATCCCTATGCAATTGGGGTACCTCGCTGTGCAGTGCTGTATGCCCACGCTAAACATGTTATGAACGCTGAGCTTTAATATGAAGAGTCCCTCGTGGACAATGTAGTATATTAAAATCAATGGATATACTATTGTGTGAGTCATGGGTACGAGAAGGTTGTCTCGGAGACAAAATGAGCAGTTTTGGCCTTTGTCTGTTCACTTTCACATAACAGATTTTCTTACTCTGCACAAAAAAAGATTAAGAGGCGAAACTTATAAAGAACATACAGTATTCAACACTACAATGGAGATAGAACATCGTCTCCTTGGCCCGGGTAAGCAGACACCTGCGATACTCCCACACAGGTAACTTAGGTTTATCTCTAGCTCATTCACATTGTAAATTGACATCTAATGTTGAGTTTAGAGCTTGAGTGTTACGGGGTGAGCCAAGGTCGGGCAATGTAGGCTGCTGTCTTGGTCACCTATTGAGGTTGGAGCTGGGAAAGGAGCAGAAGTAGACTCTACAACACATGCATGGTAGGGTGGCCAACCATCGTGTAATTGAGAACTACACGTGTGGAGGATATAGGGTTGGAAGGAAATGGAGTGCGGGGATTGGTGGGGAAAAGAGCAAGAAAACAAAAACTGAATTTCAAGGGCCAGTGGTGGAGGCGCTTTCTGCAACCCACATCTTGGGCACCTACAGCGTCCCTCTTCCATTCAAACTATGACCATGTTCATTCTTGTTCCCCAAAGGTCAAGATTGGCATTGCGAAATGGAGAGTAGACCAGTGAAAATAATCTATTTCAGTAGATTTTTCTATAAAGTCTTCTGTGGACTCTTAAAGGGGATAGGCCCCCCTGTGCAACTTCTCATGACTGTCACTCCCATCCTTACATTTTAGCAGCTTTTACTGTCACTCCCATCCTTACATTTTAGCAGCTTTTACATTTCCATTTCTATATCTTGGCCCAGACTGTCATGACGACTTGTCCTCAATATGTTTGTACACACAAGCTTCCCATCATTCCCATCCCTTGTTGGCACCCCCCACAATCAATGCCCCTTTGTACCACAGAATTGGTTCTTGACTATGCTGATATCCAACTGATATTTATGCCATTAAAAGGTTACGTTTCTCCTTTCTGACAGTGGAAGGCTGTGTATCATAAATATTCTCACTCCAGAGCACCAGAGGACAGGGGGAATACACTTATGATGCACAGACTTCTGGCCATCAAAGAGAATCAGAAAGGAGATCAGCCTTTGTGGTGGTGAGGGTAACCAGTAGGTCTTCCTGGCTTCTGGGCCTAGTTGCAGCTGCGACCACTGCAACACCTATAGTTCCACCAGTGCTTGTGAGCCCCCTAAGACTCCTGGTACGGGTGCGACCTTGTGATCTTGTGTTTTTAAAAACATGAATGCTTGACTGGATGTGCATGTAAATGGGGTGGGGGATAGCTATTTTCTATGCCACAAGTACTAAGCACTATTGACTGACTCACCTTTAAAGGGATTGTGTCACCAAAACCAGCATATCACCCCAGCCCTGCAGATAGATAGGTTAGTGTCACCAAAACCAGCATATCACCCCAGTCCTGCAGATAGATAGGTTAGTGTCACCAGAACCAGCATATCACCCCAGCTCTGCAGATAGATAGGTTAGTGTCACCAGAACCAGCATATCACCCCAGCCCCGCAGATAGATAGGTTAGTGTCACCAGAACCAGCATATCACCCCAGCCCTGCAGATAGATAGGTTAGTGTCACCAGAACCAGCATATCACCCCAGCCCTGCAGATAGATAGGTTAGTGTCACCAAAACCAGCATATCACCCCAGCCCTGCAGATAGATAGGTTAGTGTCACCAAAACCAGCATATCACCCCAGCCCTGCAGATAGATAGGTTAGTGTCACCAGAGCCAGCATATCACTCCAGCCCTGCAGATAGATAGGTTAGTGTCACCAGAACCAGCATATCCCCCCAGCCCTGCAGATAGATAGGTTAGTGTCACCAGAACCAGCATATCACCCAGCCCTGCAGATAGATAGGTTAGTGTCACCAGAGCCAGAATATCACCCCAGCCCTGCAGATAGATAGGCTAGTGTCACCAGAACCAGCATATCACCCCAGCCCTGCAGATAGTAGGTTAGTGTCACCAAACCAGCATATCCCCCAGTCCTGCAGTAGATAGGTTAGTGTCACCAGAACCAGCATATCACCCCAGCCCTGCAGATAGATAGGTTAGTGTCACCAGAACCAGCATATCACCCCAGCCCTACAGATAGATAGGTTAGTGTCACCAGAACCAGCATATCCCCCCAGCCCTGCAGATAGATAGGTTAGTGTCACCAGAACCAGCATATCACCCCAGCCCTGCAGATAGATAGGTTAGTGTCACCAGAGCCAGCATATCACTCCAGCCCTGCAGATAGATAGGTTAGTGTCACCAGGCCCAGCATATCACCCCAGCCCTACAGATAGATAGGTTAGTGTCACCAGAACCAGCATATCCCCCCAGCCCTGCAGATAGATAGGTTAGTGTCACCAGAACCAGCATATCACCCCAGCCCTGCAGATAGATAGGTTAGTGTCGCCAGACCCAGCATATCACCCCAGCCCTGCAGATAGATAGGTTAATGTCACCAGACCCAGCATATCACCCCAGCCCTGCAGATAGATAGGTTAATGTCACCAGACCCAGCATATCACCCCAGCCCTGCAGATAGATAGGTTAATGTCACCAGACCCAGCATATCACCCAGCCCTGCAGATAGATAGGTGTTTTCCCCTTGTGAATCACTGTCTCCGCTTCTAAGATATAAATGTTTTTGTCAGTATACATAATGAACTCTTCACAGCAATGGCGGCGCTCTTGTTGCTCCAAAGAGCTCATTTGTATATTGACAAAAAGACAATATCTAAGCAACAGAGACAGCGATTCACAAGGAGAAAACATGATATGATTCAGGTGACCCTAACCTATCTGTCTGTGGGGTTGGATTGATATTTTGGGTTCTGGTGACAGATTCCCTTTAAGGATCTCCCATACAAATACAATTGATATGTCATGTGTTTTCTTGAGTCTTATCATCCATCTTCTGAGCAGTAGTTTGGCTGCTATAAGTAATGTCCATGAACTGTAGAAAATCCCGTCCTCTGTCGTCAGTATTACATACATGAAGGGTGTCTGCCCTAGATAAAGATCTGAGGCCACCTATTATAAAATGATGGACCATGTGATGGAGCACAGTCACACACATCTATACATTGTGACGCACACACACTATATATATACACCCATTTATATACATTTCCATTTTATGTTCACATACACAATAACACATGCATACCTACTTGTACTTTTTTGCAGTCACTTCCCAGTGTAACCACGGCCATTGCTCCCCCTCTTCTCCCAGTGTAGATTGTGGATTTGCTCTTCATTCTTCAGCCTTCTGTCTGTATTGGAGATACACGACCCTATAAAGATCAATTTCGGGTTCAGACAAAATATTTGTTACGGGTCTAACACCCCAACCAATCAGTTGTTCAGGTGAGAACTGCGGCCTCTTTGCTACTTCCCAAGCACAGTGCCATACATTGTATAGTGGCTGTGCTTAGTATTACAGCTCAGCTCCATTTGCATGAATGGGACTGAGCTGAATACAGACCATGAGACATATGAAAGCAACATTACTATTCTGTGACGCAGATATGGCACTCACTGGGGCACCACAAAGCCCTCCAACAGCAGATCATGGGTCTTGCTGGGTGTCAGACTGATGGGGAGGAAAGTAGTCCCTACCCTACAGGTTTGCATCTGTTACCGGTGTAGTCAGAATTTTCTGACAATACCATACTGTAGGTAGCTCCCCCTAGAGCTGGTCATCCTGATAGCATGTGCAGCACACGTATGTCTCTACCGTCTCCCCATATGCCATGGTGTGCAGTAATATTCGGCTGATCCTGGGGGATGGAACTATTGTTATAATGGAGGATGAGATGAGGTTGGGAATGAGAATCTAGTCAGTCTAGACATAATAAAGCTGGGTACAGCGTGCAGCGATATTCATCATGGAGACCCCTCCCCCCACCCCCGCCTATATACTTCATCTATGACTGAATGTGAGGTTTTGATCCTGAATTTGGGTAAATGTAATGAGATTTGGAGGTATTTGTAGCTCCTCTATATCTCCTTGTAGGAGAGGTGCAGTGAATACATGCTGTGCAGTAAGAGCGGGGGCATTGTAAGATATCACACTGGTAAATCAATATCTCCTCCAAATGTAGACAGCATATCAAACAATATAATATTATACTTGTGTTTTCTAGAACTCCCTGCGTTCTGCCGCAAAGGATAGAAAATAGTGTTTGTTCCCCTTAGCAAAATACAGTATATAAAGAGATTATTTACAATAATAGGGGTCACTTATAGATAGTATTTTACTGATCCTAGGTACCAACCTCCAGAGCTGCACTCACTATTCTGCTGGTGCAGTCGCTGTGTACATACATTACATTACTTATCCTGTACTGATCCTAAGTTACATCCTGTATTATACTCCAGAGCTGCGCTCACTATTCTGCTGGTGAAGTCGCTGTGTACATACATTACATTACTTATCCTGTACTGATCCTGAGTTACATCCTTATATTATACTCCAGAGCTGCACTCACTATTCTGCTAGTGCAGTCACTGTGTAAAGACATTACATTACTTATCCTGTACTGATCCTGAGTTACATCCTGTATTATACTCCAGAGCTGCACTCACTATTCTGCTGGTGCAGTCACTGTGCACATACATTACATTACTTATCCTGTACTGATCCTGAGTTACATCCTGTATTATACTCCAGAGCTGCACTCACTATTCTGCTGGTGCAGTCACTGTGTACATACATTACATTACTTATCCTGTACTGATCCTGAGTTACATCCTGTATTATACTCCAGAGCTGCACTCACTATTCTGCTGGTGCAGTCACTGTGTACATACATTACATTACTTATCCTGTACTGATCCTGAGTTACATCCTGTATTATACTCCGGAGCTGCGCTCACTATTCTGCTGGTGCAGTCGCTGTGTACATACATTACATTACTTATCCTGTACTGATCCTGAGTTACATCCTGTATTATACTCCAGAGCTGCGCTCACTATTCTGCTGGTGCAGTCACTGTGTACATACATTACATTACTTATCCTGTACTGATCCTGAGTTACATCCTGTATTATACTCCAGAGCTGTACTCATTGAGATAAGTGCATAGAGGCAGTTCATGCTACATGGGAATCTTGAAGTTGGGTAAAGACCCGTTTGGCCCCATCCCCTGTGGTCCTAGATAGTGATGATGAAACAGGACCACTTCCTAGAGGAAATTAGTTTTCATATGGGGCTGGTGCAGTGGCGTAAGTACCGCTGTAGCGGCTGCCACAGGGACCATGACCTTAGAGGACCCGGTGGGCTCATACTGCTTGCTTCTTTTTTTTTTTTTTCTTAATAGTGCCCGTTACCTAACAGCCCATTTACTTACCAATCTACATTCCTGCTCACAGCCATCTGCGCTTCCCCTTCTGCCCTCCAGGGGGCCCTTTGCATCCCATATCAGATTGCTGTGACCCCTTAGAGGGAAGAAGGGGAAACTTAGGCGGCTGTAAGCAGGAGTGGGGATTGGTAAGTAAGGCTATGGGCCCGTGGCAAAAGTATTTGACTGAACCCTGAAAAAAATACTACTATTAATATACTTGGAAGTCTCTTCAGACCCCTGAGTATAATGATTGGAGGCCCAGGGGAGGTGAGAGAACATAAAAACCAGTGTTGTTCACCTCTCCCACGCTGCTCTCTGCTGTTTTTTGGCCTCTGTAGTGATGTCAAGTGGGTCAGGTCGGTGTCGCAGCACATAATGATGCCGGCATAACTCGCTTCTGTGATGTCATTGAAGAGGACCGCAGTGGAGCCTAGGAGAGGTAAGTACTACTGTTTTTAATGTTAGTCACCTCTCCTAAGTCTCCAATCACTATACTCGGGAGTCTGAAAAGACCCCACAGTATAATAGTTCATGGGTAGTGTAACCCAAAAATTTCAGGTTCTGCTGAACTTGAAATTTTTGCAATATTTGCAACAAACACCATTGGAGCAACGATGGGACATTATACTGTGTGTAGGGGCTGCTATGGGACATTATACTGTGTGGAGGGGTCGCTATGGGACATTATACTGTGTGGAGGGGTCGCTATGGGACATTATACTGTGTGGAGGGGTCGCTATGGGACATTATACTGTGTGGAGGGGTCGCTATGGGACATTATACTGTGTGGAGGGGTCGCTATGGGACATTATACTGTGTGCAGGGGTCGCTATGGGACATAATAATGTGTGCAGGGGTCGCTATCGGACATTATACTGTGTGCAGGGGTCGCTATGGGACATTATACTGTGTGCAGGGGTCGCTTTGGGGCATTATACTGTGTGGAGGGGTCGCTATGGGACATTATACTGTGTGGAGGGGTCGCTATGGGACATTATACTGTGTGGAGGGGTCGCTATGGGACATTATACTGTGTGGAGGGGTCGCTATGGGACATTATACTGTGTGGAGGGGTCGCTATGGGACATTATACTGTTTGGAGGGGTCGCTATGGGACATTATACTGTGTGCAGGGGTCGCTATGGGACATAATAATGTGTGCAGGGGTCGCTATCGGACATTATACTGTGTGCAGGGGTTGCTATGGGACATTATACTGTGTGGAGGGGTCGCTATGGGACATTATACTGTGTGGAGGGGGTCGCTATGGGACATTATACTGTGTGGAGGGGGTCGCTATGGGACATTATACTGTGTGCAGGGGTCGCTATGGGACATAATAATGTGTGCAGGGGTCGCTATGGGACATAATAATGTGTGCAGGGGTTGCTATGGGACATAATAATGTGTGCAGGGGTCGCTATGGGACATTATACTGTGTGCAGGGGTTGCTATGGGACATTATACTGTGTGCAGGGGTCGCTATGGGACATTATACTGTGTGGAGGGGTCGCTATGGGACATTATAGTGTGGAGGGCCCACTTTGAGACATTATAGTGTGAGTAAATGGGGTGTTCTACTGTGCGGGGGCCAGGAAAGGGGGCACTATGCTGTCAGGCGGGGTCACCCCCCCCCCCCCCCATAGCAAACTTTTGACTTTGGGCCCAGTTTTTGCTAATTACGCCCCTGAGCTGGTGGGTGTAGGATTCAGGGCACTAGTGTGGAAACCATAAGGCGACGGCTTTTTTCCTGGGTGGTAAGTCAGCGCTACAATGGGGTGTTCCAGTTTAATGCATGTAAAATCCTCCCTAACCTATATTTACCATAGGGTAATTTATATAATGTAACTGATCCTATGGGAGACCCAATATAACATACTGTATAATATCACAGCACATTGTGACAGGTGACAAACTCCGCTCTGCTATTTCTGGCATCCCCTGCAATTCTCAGACTCCGGCCACAATCTTGTGTTGGCAACACTTAACACTTCGTGAACAGAGAAGTGTTGAAACAAAATCCCAGGGGAGACGGGAATGGGGGTGGATGGGCCGAGCGGGCCGACTAATGACAGATTATCGCAGGGTCATTTACTCTTCAGGTTTTCTTTCCTGTCATGCCTGAGGTGCGAGACTCTGCAGAGCACATTTTATCAGAAGTGTGCGTGCAAATCCCAAGGTATCTAAGGGTACGGCAGTGTGAAATGGAAAAAAAAAACAGCCCCAAGGCTGTGAAAAATTCCAGAAAGTGTAAAAAGCCAGCCTTGTTTCTTATTAGCAGCCGCCGCGCTCACCTCGTTCTGTGTTCACAGCATCCCCTGAAATGGACTGTTCTGCAGGGTGTCCAGAAAACAAGGCACTTGCCTAATAGTAACGTCCCAAAATAACCTGAGCCCATGAGAACATTGATCTGCATTTTAGGTGCAGACCCCTGGCCTTCAAGAGGAATGTGAGACAGTGACTTTATAGGGGATGCAAAAGTAGTAGTCGTAGTCAGGTGATTTTTCTGCCTGTAGTTACCACTAGGGGGAGCTTGTGATTTTCATAGATTTGTACAACTATTACAGAGTTCAGTATGAGCTGTCTGCATTTCCTATACTAATTTCTATAGAATATACGACCCCCTGATGGAACCTTTACAGCAGCATACAGAGGCTGTGCTGCTCCATGCATTGCGGCGCAGACTCCAAACACATCACTTTGTCATGTGCATGATCCCCTAACCACATAAGTGAGCTGTGATCACTCAAAGGGGTTGTCGAGGACTATATCGAGCTCCACTTCCTCTTCTCAGGCTAGTGACATCATGTCTATTGGTCACAAAGCCATGCTGCAGCTCAATCCCATTCAATTGAATGGTGCTGAGCTGCAATACCAAGCATAACCACAGTACAATGTATGGCGCTGTGCTTGGTAAGTAGTGAAAATGTTTGTGTAATTCATATCCTCATTCCAGGTAACCCCTTTAAAGGGAGTCTGTCACCAGAACCCAGCATATCACCCCAGCCCTGCAGATAGATAGGTTAGTGTCACCAGAACCCAGCATATCACCCCAGCCCTGCAGATAGATAGGTTAGTGTCACCAGAACCCAGCATATCACCCCAGACCTGCAGATAGATAGGTTAGGGTCACCAGAACCAGCATATCACCTCAGCCCTGCAGATAGATAGGTTAGTGTCACCAGACCCAGCATATCACCCCAGCCCTGCAGATAGATAGGTTAGTGTCACCAGAACCAGCATATCACCCCAGCCCTGCAGATAGATAGGTTAGTGTCACCAGACCCAGCATATCACCCCAGCCCTGCAGATAGATAGGTTAGTGTCACCAGTACCAGCATATCACCCCAGCCCTGCAGATAGATAGGTTAGTGTCACCAGAACCAGCATATCACCCCAGCCCTGCAGATAGATAGGTTAGTGTCACCAGAACCAGCATATCACCCCAGCCCTGCAGATAGATAGGTTAGTGTCACCAGAACTAGCATATCACCCCAGCCCTGCAGATAGATAGGTTAGTGTCACCAGAACCAGCATATCACCCCAGCCCTGCAGATACATAGGTTAGGTTCACCTGGATCAGGCAGTGAATCGCTGCCTCCATTGCCAAGATATCTTTGGAGCAACGAGGCCGCTGCATTGCTCCAGAGTAGTGCCAATGCCTTCATTGCTACAGGGTTCCTTTCCATATGGACAAAAGGGGCCATATCTCCGCATCAGTGTCACCATTTCACAAGGGGGAAACGCCGTTTGATCCCGGTGTCCCTAACGTATCTATCTGCAGGGTTCTGGGTTCTGGTTTCAGGCTCCCTTTAACTCTTGTTTCAGATCCCAGCTTAGGCACACACAAAAAATCATGGCCAGATATTGGCAGAATTCAGAATTCTCCTGTACCGGGTGTAAGATGTAACTCTGTTACAGCAGCCAGGTTTAGCAGCTGCAGAGCTATTAGGCACAGAGTCCCCCGGGATCTATAGAAATGCACAGTCCCTGCTCTCTTTTTGTGCTTCCAATTCATTCCTAAATCTGATTTATGGAAACTTGGGAGTGGCAAATGAGAAATATTGTATTCCCGTCACGTTCAGGCTATGGGTCAGAATAGTGGTGCTGAATATATATGTGCAGCTATATACCTACATACGTACATACATCTCCCATTGTAAAAGACTAAAAACTTCCCCCCACGGCAAAAGAGAATGAACGTTGCTTCATGTACCGTCTCTTTGTAATAGTTTCAATAACTATTGGACTATTCTAATGTCTACTCCATAGGCTTTCTATAATGGACAATGTGTTTTCGTCTATTTATATGTATACATTTATATTCCTTATTGCTCTCAAGTGTTCTGTTTTCTATGGTCTGAATGAAGACTACACTGAATAGACACTAAAGATGAAGTCCTGATAATTGCCGCTATACAACATGAACGCCAACAATAAGTGGCGCCTAATCATACAGCGCTACAGAGAGGATAAAAGCAGAGTAAGTAGAAGTCTTCATATCAGAGAGCCGAGCTTAAAAGTAATACAGTAAATGTAGCATAGAATAGAGCAATAAAAGGGGCTAGCTCTAGAACATGGTGCACATCACCCCAGCCCCACAGATAGATAGGTTACATTCACCAGACCCAGCATATCACCCCAGCCCTGCAGATAGATAGGTTAGTGTCACCAGACCCAGTATATCACCCCAGCCCTGCAGATAGATAGGTTAGTGTCACCAGAACCAGCATATCACACCAGCCCCGCAGATAGATAGGTTAGTGTCACCAGGACCAGCATATCACCCCAGCCCTGCAGATAGATAGGTTAGTGTCACCAGACCCAGCATATCACCCCAGCCCTGCAGATAGATAGGTTAGTGTCACCAGAACCAGCGTATCACCCCAGCCCTGCAGATAGATAGGTTAGTGTCACCAGACCCAGCATATCACCCCAGCCCTGCAGATAGATAGGTTAGTGTCACCAGAACCAGCATATCACCCCAGCCCCGCAGATAGGTTAGTGTCTTCAGACCCAGCATATCACCCCAGCCTTGCAGATAGATAGGTTAGTGTCACCAGGACCAGCATATCACCCCAGCCCTGCAGATAGATAGGTTAGTGTCACCAGAACCAGCATCCCCCCCGCCGCCGGGGGGGGGGGCGGCCCGGGCCCCGCATCCCCCCGGCCCTGCAGATAGATAGGTTAGTGTCACCAGAATCATACAGTGTTTTCCCCTCGTGAATTGCTGCCTCTCTCGCCGATATATCGCTGTTTTGTCACTATGCAAATGAGTTCTTTGAAGTAACAAAAGCATTGCTGCTTACTAGGAATGGTGCCATCCTTGTTGCTTCAAAGAGCTCATTTCCATATTGGCAAAGTGGCAATATCTCAGTAATGGAGGCAGTGATTCACAAGAAGAAAAATCTGTATGATTCAGGTGACCATAACCTATCTATCTGCAGGGCTGAGGTGATCTGCTGGTTTTGGTGACATTAACCATAAGTTTGTGGTGCAACGTGGCATTGGTGAATGGAATGAGACATGATTTTCCAGATGTGCTCTATTGGATTCAGGTCTGGGGAGCGGGCAGGCCAGTCTATAACATCAAGCCTTCATCATACAGGAACTGCTGACACACTTCAGCCACGTGAGGCCTAGCATTGTCATACATCAGAAGGAACCCCGGGCCCACTGCACCTGCATATGGTCTCACAATGGGTCATAGGATCTCATTCCAGTACCTAATGGCAGTCAGGGTACCTCTGGCTAGCCCATGGAGGGTTGTGCAGCCCTCCGAAGAAATTCCTCCCCACACCATTATGGACCCACTGACAAGCCGTTCATGCTGGAGGATGTTGCAGGCAGCAGAACGTTCTCCACGGCGTCTCCAGACTCTGTCACGTGTCACATGTGCCCTTTGTGAACCTGCTCTCATCCGGGAAGAGCACAGGGCACCAATGTTGAATCTGCCAATTGCCCTGCACAATGTTGGGCTGTAAGCACAACACCCAATTGTGGACGTCAGGCCCTCATACCACCCTCATGGAGTTTGAGCAGACACATGGATGTTGGTGGCCTGCTGGAGGTCATTTTGCAGGGCTCTGGTACTGCTCCTCCTTGCACAAAGGAGGAGGTAGCGGTCCTGATGCTGGGTTGTTGCCCTCCTACGGCCCCCTCCATGTCTCCTGGTATTTGCTCCATGTTCTGGACACTGTGTTGTCATCCTGGATGAGCTATGGGTTGTAGACACCGCCTCATGTTCTCTCTAGGGGTTAGAGCAATGACAAAATGCAAAAGTGACCAAAACAAGAGCCAAAAAGGATGAGAACAGAGAAATGGATTGTGGTCACCACCTGCAGGACCCTCCTTTATAGGGCTGGTCTTGCTATTTCCTCTCATTTCTACCTGTTGTCTGTTCCATTTGCACAAAACCAGGAGAAGAATAAAAACCTCAAAATTCAAATCTCTCCCCCCTTTCCTTAGATTTAAAATAAGGATAAATAAACAAACCCAAACCAATTCTACATCCCCAGTGTCCGAAACCCCCCGGTCTACAAACATATCAAAATATTTTTCCCATACGATGAACATTGTAGCAGGAAAAAAAAGTCAAGAGCCAAACCGCCATTTTTTTTTCATTTCGCTTCCCATAAAAACTTGAATAAAAAGTGATCAAAACATCAGACCTCCCCCCTAAAATGGTATAACTAAAAGTAAATCTGGCCCTGCAAAAAAAGATGCCCTATGTATCCCCGTACACAGAAATATAAAGAGGTTACAGGTGTCAGAATATGGGGACTCCAAGAAATTTTTTTTTTTTTTTTTTTTTTTGGGGGGGATAAATTGTAATAACAAGTATATAAATTTGGCATCCCCAGAATCGTACCGACCCATAGACAGGTGACATGTCATTTTGGCTGCAGTGTGAACGCTATAGAAACAAATCTGGTAAGAAAGTCGCACAAATGCAGTTTTTCTCCAATTCCACCCCATTCTGATTTTTTTTTTTTTTTTTTCCAGCTTTCTAGTAAATTGGACAGAATATTAAATGGTATCATCACGAAGTACAAGTTCTCCCACCAACATGAAGCCCTCATATGGCTCTGTGAATGGAGAAATAGCAAAGTTATGTGGTTTGGAAGGCGGGGAGTCAAAAACGAAAATTGAAAAATCGGGAAGGGGTTAAAACTTTTTTAGTAGCCTACTGTAAAAAGAAAAATATGAAAAACCGACACATTTCTCTTCCCTTTCTGTTGACATTTTCAAATAGGAAAGAAAATCTCTTCTTGTGTCCCAGGAGATCGGTCCAATCCCTCTCCTTCTCCTCCTCCCCCTTACTGACCTGTGACTGGCTGTAAGACAACTGGCTGCAGCAGGAGCCTCCCCCCAGTCGGAAGTAGAACATAAAGATTAAGCCCGACCCCTAGGAGAAGTCCAACTTCTGCCATTGTTCACACCTGTTTTGTACGATTTCAGCAATGTATTGTTTCTATGTTTCAGACACAGAAGCGAATGACCCTGAAGTCTCTGATCGGCGCTCTCCTGACCATGCCTGCACATTACCGTTACCTGTGTGTGAGCCACCTTATCGGATGGACGGCTTTTCTCTCAAATATGCTTTTCTTTACGGATTATATGGGACAGGTGAGCCTTGAAGCCCTTGTACCCCCCCCCCCCCCCCCCACCCCGGGAAACACCATTTTGTTTTATAATCCAAATCCATCGTAATTATGTCCTATTTAATTTCTTAATGTATCGTTCTAGGATGTGGCACTTTGCCTTTCTTTACGTTATTCATCCATATAACCACAGAGTTAAAGGGATTTGCCCACAATATAGTGGGTAACTTATTGTGAGCGGAGTACCCCTTTAAATGAATCTCCGTCTCTGGTCTTCATGACCTTTGACCCACCGTTGTCCTGATACAGAGCTCCAAATCCTCACCCATTGACACAGAAGTTGGAAAATAGCAACAAATAAACTTAAAATTGCTGCAAATAACCATTATGTGATTTCCTTCTAGACTCGTTGGTGATACATTGTAACGAGTCTTGCAGCTGTTGGAGCAGGATTAGGTTCTGATTAGGTTTTGGGGATTCTTGTAACAAAAGTGGACAGTTCCTTCAAATGGGTTTTGCAGGACTTAATTAATGAATGACCTATCCTAAGGAAAGGTCATCAACTGAAGATCAGCGGGGTCCAACACTAGGGACCTCATTGGAATAGATGTTTGACACGGCCATGACACCGATTTTTTTTCAGACCATGTGATCTCATGTTAATCAGTCACATGACCTGTTCGCAGCTCAGCACCATTCAAGTGACCCCCGACGATCTTCAATTGATGACCCTATTAATTATTAAGCCTGGAAAATCCCTTTAAAGGGGCCATGCCATTAAAGACACGTATCCCCTGTCCTATAGAAAGGGGATGTGTCCAATTGCTGGGGGCCCAACTGATGGGTCCCCCATTGATCAGGAAGACGGGGAACCAAAAGTCCTCCTAAAGTGTCATTGTGAATGGAGCATCAGTGCACTTGTGTGAATGATGCTCCATTCATTGATACAGGGCAGCAGGCACTGTGATCTCCCGCAGTGCCCGCAACCCCATAGTGGAGTGTTGGTCACCAAAGTGCACTGGTGCTCCATTCACAAGGAGGCTATAGGGTGACTTTTGGTCCTGATCGCTGGGGGCCCAACCTGTGGATAGGAAGTGTTCTTAATGCACCAAACCCTTTAAAGAAAAAAAAACAAGGTAGAAATACAGGACTGGAAAAGACATTGTACAACGAATGCAGGTGAATATTTTTGTTTTGTTAAACTTTTTGGAAACGTCTCAATGATTCTTTTTGCTTTTTTAATCCGCAGATTGTTTACCATGGAAATCCCTATGCACCACATAACTCTACCGCGTACCTGATCTATGAGCGCGGGGTGGAAGTCGGATGCTGGGGCATGTGTATTAATGCAATCTCGTCCTCCTTGTACTCTTGTAAGTGATGTGTTGAGCTTGTTGTAAGTCATATCTGAGGTTTCTAGAAGTATGAAGATATCTTGTTATGGGTAGGATGGGTTTCATTGTGCAAGGTTTTTTTATATGGTCTCTTGGATGTACCCCATTACCATATATCATCATTGTAGCCAGTCATTAAAGGGGCTAAATCCCTACATATAAGAAGGGCCACTTGACAAAAAGCAGAACTCAGTCTCCTAGACCTGGCAATAAATTTTTAGTTTCACTGCAGCACCACCGCAGGAGAAATGAAGTATTACACATTGTCCACTCACATCAGTAAGAGGACAAGTCCTCCAGAGAGAGAGAGAGAGAGATTCTCTTTGTAACCGCTCTCCACTATGGCCAAGATGAGGATCCCGAACAGAGGACACCCCTCTTTATTAGCTCAGAATTTCCTAAAATGGGCTATAAAGGCCCTTTTAAAGCAAGCATTTTTGTTAATACTCTCTGAGGACCATGTAATGCTTCATTCCTCCTGTGGGGGTGCTGCAGGAGAACGGAGCACTTTTTGGAGGGCTCCATCCCAGTTTACAGTTTATTGCTGTAGATTATTACACTTTCTAAAAAACTATGCCAACACATGCTGCTTGGATGTCAGCCAAAAGGGCTTTGATTTATGAGATATGTATCTGTCGGTGGCAATAGAAAGGAGGTCTTTTTTTCTTTTGGAGAAAAGCTAATTTTCATGTTTTTCCCTGGAAACATTACCTGTAAGATCTCCACAAGGAAAGCTAACGTCTTCCAAGAACTGCCAAAAACCAACTTTATGGTATATATGGTGGCAGTGAATGGACACTAAATTTCTGGGTTTACTTTGGACTCCAAATACTTTGGCCCTTGACTTAACCCACTCTTGTACGTATCGTCACATTTGGCTGCCCACCCTATAGAGGCCACTGCAGAGAAAATGGTGATCTGCCGATTGTTAGGCAGCATGTACGAGGTCTATGGCAATCTATGCATGTGTAACCCTCCACTCGGGAAAGAGAATGGAGCTCCGACCCCTAGTGCTAAATAGTAAAACCCATGTCTAGGAATGGTTGGTGGGAACTGTGGGGTGGAAGTCTCTATAGGGTGGAGAACCCTAAGCAATTGACCCTTTTGTCCTCCCTTTTATGTGACGATGGGTTTGTATAGTAGAATTAGAATAATTTTAAGGTTTTTTTTAGAGCAAATATTTCATGTTTTCTGACAATGGCGTATGATCTATTTAGACCAAAAACTTTTTGGAATTTTTTGATTTAAAAGCACTAAACATTGTCACCCCTGTTGAACATTGAGGCATGGAATTCTACAAGTTAGGATGTTTCTTCAATGTCCTTCATTTGCTCTTGATATTTTTTTTTCATCCCTGCGCGAGTCCATTTAATATCCACTCCCGAGAGACCACATGGATCAGAAGCTTTGATCTTGACTAGGACTGAAGGCGAGCTTTTAATCTCTGCCAGATTAGTGATCTCTCCTGACAGAGTGGGAAGGTTTGATGGACTCTTAAGATGTCTCTGGAAGGTTTGATAGACTCATCTTAAGTTCATAGGAAGTGTGTGTGTGTGTGTGTGTGTGTGTGTGTGTACATATTGCAACTGGCCCCAGCATTGTAACCACCTGCCAAATATTAGGTCCCCCTTTATCACCCACCTTGAGCTCTTTCTCACGCTCCTCAGACCATTCATGCCCACTTTTTGCAGTGGGGAAGGGTATATTCTCCTACTGAAAGAGGCCACTCCCATTAGGGATGTTATCAGTCAAACAGCTATTCCTCCCAACTCCCCATAAACATGCATTCCTGGCTTGACCGAGTGTGCATATTCTACAATGACACTACCTGCTCCAAGACCTGTCTATGAGCTAAAGTAATGTTAAAATCCAACATGCCTGATCTGTCTTTTTCCTGACATGTGCAGCCTGGGAAGAGTTGGGTAATCCCTGCACAATGTAGATAGACCAATTCCAGTGAATTCTAGAGGTTATGCAAATGCCTTTAACTAATGATCCTCAGCAAGTGTGACCGCCTCTCTAAAAGCAGAAGTTTTGGCAGTTTGCTGGTCTGGAACATTCAGGTATGTTAACACAATTCCAAGGAGGAAAGACATCAGCAATGATCTTAGAGAAGCCAGAGAGAGCTGTATGATTCACAGCCATGGCACAGAGTTTTTCACATGAGACTACATTCTAGGTTAATAATAAAATAAAGCCTTCAAACTTGAATTATTATTATTATTATTTTTACTTTAAAGCCTTAAAATGGCCACGTTTTACATTCCACAACTTCAAGACCATCATTGGTGAGGCTGAACCAGACTTAGGACTGTGTGCTCTGAATGTTGGATATCTCTGTATTTTCTGCTACTAACTCGATTTCTTTCTTTTGCAGACCTCCAGAAGGCGCTCCTTCCATACATTGGATTAAAGGGTCTATATTTTATCGGCTACCTCCTTTTTGGACTAGGAACAGGCTTTATAGGATTGTTCCCCAATGTTTACTCCACCCTGGTCCTGTGTTCCCTCTTTGGGGTGATGTCAAGTACGCTGTATACTGTACCATTTAATCTCATCTCCGAGTACCATAGAGAAGAAGAGGTGAGTTACCAGGATGTATTTATTAACCCCTTATATATCATATCAGATACCTATGGCTATGAACTGGTCTACTGGGCTATTTGTAGACCTCTTACTTATGGGTATAACCATTATGTCTAAATCTGACTTGTCAGAACAGTTACATAGATGGGGGGTATTGTCAACACTGGTGGGTGTGAACTTTGAAACTTTTTGGATTACAGTGTGGAGGATGGTAATATTAGAAAACCTCAGTTATCCACTATATCACATATCTCTTAATAAAGTCTAACCTAATTGTACAAAACCTCTAGTCCCTTATCACATACCTACCCTTATCAGTCTGCCCGCCCTGCTCTCTCATTGCCTGTCCTCTCATAGCCTGTCCTGCCATCGTCCGCCCTGCCCTGTCCCTTCCTGCCATCGCCTGCCTTGCCCTGTTCTATCATAGCCTACCCACTCATAGCTTGCCCTGTCCTGTCCTGCCATTGCCCGCCCTGTCCCATCCTGCCATCGCCCACACTGCCCTGCCCTGTTCTCTCATAGCCTACCCACTCATAGCTTGCCCTGTCCCGTCCTGCCATTGCCCAGCCTACCCTGTCCTCTCATAGCCTGCCCTGTCCTGCCATTGCCGTCCTGTCCTGCCCTCTCATTGCCTTTCCTACCATCCTCCGCCTTGCCCTGTCCTCTCATCTTCTGCCCCGTCCTGTTCTGCCATTGTTTGCCCTGCCAGCTTTTCCCTTGCCCTATGTTTCCTTACAGGGGTATTCTCATCTCCTCTTTTCATGGCTGGGGTGAGAATACTTGTCTCTGCGGCCGGAGACAGCATATCCCAGTCCGCTTGGCTGCCTCCATTACTCCCACATATTGGTGATATCCATTGATGCCAGATTATCAGACCTCATAGGAAAGCCTACACAAGTAGAGGCGACCAATACACTGATATTGTATCATTAATTTTCTTGGCAACTCTTCATTGTTTAACGTCTTCTACGATTTTGTCATTGGTCTGAGTGGCATGAAGCGAATGGAGTCAGATTAAAGGGATATTTCATCATATTTTTGCATTTTATGTCACGTTGATGTCGCGTGCGTTTTTCATTTTTGGGTGCATACAGTTTTTGATCACTTTTTGTTCCATTTTCTGAGTGTCGATTGCACTCTTGGCGCTGTATGTGAGCTGGTTCAGCAGCACTTTACAAGAAGCGTGCAGGCATCGGGGTAAAGCCATCTACTTCCATTAGCCATGCTCCTTCTCCTGCCTTTCATCTTCCTGCCTGCAGAACACTCAATACCACGAAGCTACAGACGGGTCCGGAGAGGAGAGTAACATTTACAGGACTGAAAATATAATAATTGTTTAATCCAGTTATTCTGGATACAGAGAGTGCAGGCCAGAGGTCACTGACAACCGAGCCCCACAAAACTCAATGAATACAGGAGTGAGGTATTGAAAGAAGAGCACATGGTATATCTGCAGTATATAGATGGATATTTGCACTGTTTATACCTGAAGATACAAGGTAGCGGTGATATTAGTAAAGTTAAATCGTTTCCGTTTAGGAAACTTTTTTCTTTTTCGCAGAGACAGCGCCACATGCATTTGCAGGGTGTCTAATATTATATTTTGTCTAGACCATGAACTCAAAAGCCTGGACTCCAGACTGATACATTGTAGCGAACTAGCACAACTGCTGCTGATGTATCCAGTCTAGACAATGCTCTGTGAGCTCAACAGCCCAGACTGCAGACTGATACATTGTTGCAAACTAGCAGAGAGATTTGTGCAGTTGATGCTCTGTAATGTGTATGTGGGGACAGCTGGAGATGCAAATATCACATATTTCCCGCTAATCTGAGCTGCCATAATAAAAATAACTAGAAAATTATAAATATAGAAAAAATGTAAAAAGCTAAAAATAGCTAAAATTAGAAAAAAAAATGGTCAAATCTACAACACACTGGAAGCACCTGTGGCTGTCAGCTTGATGATGGAAGTCATAGAGTCGCCTGAGAGTCACATATTGGAGACTACTGGGGTAGGTGCCCATGGAAATAAGAGCAAAGTCAATGGAGTCCACCAATTATATTGGCTGGGTCAACGGGTTAATGTATATGGGGTTGTGCCAACTCTTCCACTACAGATGATGTTGGGGAAAAGAAGGATCAAACATGTTGAAGGCATCTGGCAGATGATGATTCCCTACTCTCTATTGAAGACACATGCATACTCGGCCAAACCCAGCATGCATGTGTATGGAGGAGTTGGGAGGAATAGCTGTCAACCAAGCAAGTATTCAGCTGAAAGCGATTTAGGATCTACAGACGACTTTTAAAATAAAAAAATATATATAATTGTTAGTGTAGTGTTTCATAAATGATCTGTGGGCACCAATCCTGGTCATGAGCCAGTTCATATTCATGTCCGCTCCAGCAGGCCGTTGTTTCTGGTTCTGTAAAGCCTTTGGTCATCTTTTAGAGATTTCTTTCCTCTGTAAAGCTTTTGTGAAGGTTTGATGTGCGCCATTGTATGGATAAGGTTACCTGTTTCTGTGGTCTTTGTTGGTCGCGGCTCACTAATGCATTCAGCACCCTTGGATGGTAACAATGGACGTTATTGCAAAACGTTTCATTAGCTTGGAATAAAAGCCAAATTTTGCGGGAAGACAATTCACCTCTAAAATGACCCAAAAAAGGCGCATTTGTTATTGTCGCTGCTTTCAATGTTTGTCCTGTTCCCTCTTCAGAACATAGCCGGCCATTATAATAGCTCTGGCCCTAACAAATACATGCAAATAAGGGATAATCGACAAGAGGATGCACGGAATAGCAAATCGGAGCCCATTGTCGTCTTACGGAAAGAAAGTGCCATTACTGCTGAGAACATTAGCTGCAACATGCTGGAAACCTCAGGTTTATTAACCTGTTTAATAGCAGGCGCCAGATATGTATGGCCTTACTGCAGGCTAGTAGGAGGCCGGGCGCCCAATAGAAGAAGTTTGGACCATCTTTTATGGTCACTGTTGCAGCCTATGTAGCATTTAATGAGTGCTACATGGTAAAAAGAACCAGGGGCATTACTGGACCTGGGAATCATGTGATCGCCGGGTCCTTCCTGGCATGGCAGAGGTGCTAGGTCTTTCCCCTGACGGCTCTGATACGATGCCCCATTTATAGTAGAAACCTGCAAGATAAAAAAAAAAAAAACTAAAATTATAAAGTGTCTTTTATGACCTCTTGTGGGACAGATTATGCTAAAAAAAATTGCAAAATAGAAGTGTAAAAACACAAACTATCACTATACCTGCTCTATGCAACTGAAACTATAGTGTCCCACGTATACTAAAGTAGGTGCGCCTAGAAAGTGGCCATAAATGCGCCGCACTTGATGCATTCTTGGCACACTCAGCCCCTGCGAGCTGTCCGGGATAATTTGATTATAAATTAAGCTAAACACCCCCTCCCCTTCTACCTTCTAAATTACTCATTGTTCCAAAAATCTATATTTACCTAGATCGCCATTTTCCAATTTTGTGGTGATGTTGTTTCCGGAAGGGGGGAAACAGAACGTCACCTATACTAACCTACCCCCCTCCACCCCATCATATTGACCGGTCTTCCAGTCCAGACCTTCTGGGCATGGAACGTCACTTCTGGGCACTCTGGCTCTATTGCGCATGCGTGGCCGGCAGACGTCAAGAAGAGGAGGTGCCAGTTGACCAGAAGAAGTGACGTTCCGTGCCCAGAAGGTCCGGATTGGAAGATAGGCAAGTATGATGGGTTGGGGTTGAGTTAGTTAGGAAGGACTAGTAGTGGGCGGGCTAGCTAGGAAAACAGGGAGGGGGGTGAGAGTGAGAAAGGGAGGGGGAGTGAGTGAGAGAGGTGGTGTGAGTCAGCTTTGAGTGACGCCCAAGGCATCATAGTAGTTGTAGGAAAACACAGGACAGGAAGATGCAGAAGATGCCAGGAGCTCACAGAGAAACCCAGAAATCACTCAAAACACTGCTAAAGGTATATAGGTGTTTGTATTAACCTATTAATAGCACAAACAGACCTTTTTCTGAAAAATTATTCTTTGCCCGGAAAACCCTTTTAAGACTCGTGTAAGAATTGCCAGTCTTAGTAAATTCCCCCCTGTGTATTAAATACAACCAATACAAAATAGACAACCCATTCTAATGTTTTATAATGTACAATATATATATATATATATATATATATATATATATATATATATATATATATTTTTTTTTTCCTTTTTGTGCACACTACACCTAACAAAACTAAAGCAACAAAAACTAGTCAATAAAAAAGGTACTAGACCTAAGAAGGCCTATGCAATTTTGTTATTTTTTCATTCCTGCCTCTCAAGAGTCCTACATTTTTCCATCAACGCAGCCATATAAGAGCTTGTTTTTATGTGGAGAAAGTTGTACTTTTCAGTGGCAACACTTTGGGATACATATAATGCATTGAAAAAACTTTGTTCATTTAAAAAAAAAAATTTTTTTTGGGAGGAGTGGCATTTTTGGGTTTGTCTCTTCCATCGTCGGACTGTGTGGTCTCGCCACTAATACTATGATGATCTACCTCTCTACGACAGACTATCAATCCACCGCGATCTAGACAGCATGGCTGCCAGGTAGTGCCTGTTCAATCAGGGGAAATGGGTCATGTTTTGGCTTCCAGCTTATAAATCATTCATAATGTGTTTTTTTTTCTCAGAGATCACATATGGCGTTTAGACATAGTGACGGGATTGACTGTGTTTAGTCTAGAGAAATAGGTGCCAAAGACGTAGCGCAAAACATAGAACTGCAGGAATGCTCCTATGGAGAGAAATCCCTATTTCTAGTAGCTGCCAGGAGATCCTGGGCAATGTGGCTATTGAGGGTTAACCCAATGTCCTACAGGTGTTAGGGCCTACTGGGGTCTTAGTTTTGCAGCAGCCGGAGACCACCTTAGTGCAGGCGATGGAAAGCTTGCTTTGTGGTTGAGCTGCACTGACAAACCTCACATAGATTGTGTCTACTATATGGCGGTAATATCAGGTCTTTGCAGGGTGTTATTTGCTTTAATGAGCTCCTGTTCACATTCACATCCCTTCCCCGGGGCATCCTGCTGTGACTCTGCAGGGAAAATGAAGACTTTCACAGCTCAGACTGGAATGAATGGACCATCCATATAATACATGGACATGCTGGCTGTCTATAGTAAAGCAAACAGCATGTAATACCCCAGCAGGGAGTAATCCTCCATTGTGCATTCTTTTTCACAGACAAGGACAACATTTTTTTGCTCATTCTGTTTCTTAAAGGGGCTTTTCGGGCTAAAAATATTGATAATGAGAGGTCATAAGTATCATCTCGGTGGGGGTGTGACACCCAAGACCCCAATCGATTTAGTTGTTCTCAGCAGCTGATACACAGAGAATGAAGCAGCAAGCAGACAGCGCTGTTCTCCATGTAGTGGCAGAACTGAGTCACTGCAGCTTGCATAGATCCCATTAAATAGAATGGGAGCTGATCTGCAGTGCCTGGTCTGGCCACTACACAGAGAACGGAGCTGTCTACTTCCTGCTCCATTCTCTGTGTCTCAGCTGCTGAGAACAACTAATTGATTGGGATTTTAAGTGTCATACCCCCACCGAAATTATATTGATGACCTATCATTAGGCCGGAAAACCCCTTTTAAGATACCTTCATATTGGTTGGAGCTCCATTTGTCTAATACAAGGCTCTAACATAACCTAAAAGGAAATGGAGTTAAAGGGACTATCTGGAAATAAATATATGGACTTTGGGTCCCAATCCTTAGCATCCCTGCTTACTGAAGGTGCTATATTGATTGTTTACCAGGCACAGCGCCGTACTTTAGTAGTGGCTGTCTCTGGTACTGCAGTTCAGCCCCTTCTGTAACAATTGGCATAGGTTCTATGTATTGAACCCTTATGGATCTAATATTGATGATTAACCCAGCCTGGTAGGAGCTAAAATGCCTCGTTCTCATAATCTATAGGGTCTCCAGTGGTCAGGCCTTCACTGATCACTTATGGGGTGAACACGAATGTGCTGTAATGTTTAAAGGTACAAGTCCCTATATTTTTTTTCTTAAAATGGTTATCCAGGGCTTAAAGATTACTGGCCTACTCTTGGTGGGGAGTCTTTGGCTGTCTCTCTTCCAGGATTCCCAGCGATCATTAGTTTCATAGGCATGCTAACACCCTGTTCTATAACCGATTGGGGGTTCCTCCATTTTGCCACCTGCCCACCCACCCTGGCTCTCTGCAGACAGGAAATAGCTGTTTATTAGCCGTAATTTAATTTGGATCGAATAGAATCGTATCGGAAAATTCGGTGAAGTTGCCGAATTGAATCTTTGAAACCTTTGCTCATCTCTAGTCAGAACCTTACCTGTCCATATTAATGATTTTTAGTTCATCATTTTAGCTGCTACCTCTTGCTTATGGCCAATGAGCTCAGTACTTTGTATGTGCGGGGGGGCGGGCAAAGCAGGAAGTCTGTGAGGTGCAGCCTCAGCCAATAGCTGCAGAGCAGGAAGTGATGTCACAGAAGGGGGGCGTCATTTAGGCATTTTCTCCCATACAGTCAAATAATATTCAGTCATTTTATAATAATCTTGGATTTAAGGACATAAATAACACCTTGGACACTTCAGTATAGAATCAGCAGTCCTGATATGTTGACTCTATAAGCTCCATTAAACGGGTTATTGTAAGGGTTAAGTATCAGATTGTTGGGGGTCGGACCACTGAAACCTCCAGCGATCAGGACAAAGGGGAGCTAAAGCATCCCTATGTGCGAGCCGCACCCACCCTCCATTCACTTTCGATGGGGTTTGGAAATTGGGGTTCCAGCAGCCCCATTGAAGAGAATGGAGAATGCTCATGCAAGTCTTTTTGCCTCCCCCTTTTTTTTTTTTTTTTTTTTTAATTATGGCCAATTATGGAATAGATGATAATGTAATGACTGATTCTGTAACCGTATAAAAATGTGAGCAAACAGAAGGGGAAAGAATAGAGATCAACAAAAGGAAATGAAAACGGGTTTATTATACCATAGGACAATGGATCTGCTGACTACATTGTAAGAGACCAGAATACAATCAATGTAATGGGGAGAGGCGTCCACTGGCTGCGGCATCAAGGGAGGGGGGTGGAGGGACCACTTTACCGCTAATAAGATAATTACTAGAGAGTGGACCCATGGGAAGTCACTAAACCTATAGACCCGCTCATCATAAGGGGTCACATTGGCGGAAGCAGATGAGAATCCTATGGGATTACATATGGAAATGGTCATGTATAGCAAATATTGGAAGGGTCTATGAAGCAAAATGAACTCGTAAGTTCTTTTTTTTACGGTATATAAACTCTACATTAATGCCATACTAAAGAACTCGGTAAGTGATACCACCTATACAGAATTAGGCATGGAAGCTGTACAATGGCACATGAAGTCCCAGCATCCCATACTACAGAGCCATAAGCAGTAAGTCTGCCGCCATATGGTGCTGTGTGGGCTCTTAAGTCTCTAAAAAAATAAACATTGTAATGCTTCTATGGTAGAATAACTCAGTTAAAAGGCATATGATGAAGTGTAACATGATTTCATGAACAGAGGGACCGTATAGCCTCACAGAAGTAGGTTGTAGAGAGTCAATGTCTGCGAGGTTCTACACTGACTTACTGTGTCTTGGAGAAATTCTCTCCGAAGTTGACGACTTACAGCCTAATACAAAATACAATCATTAGCCCTACTCTGCAGCCTTTCACTTGTCCCCTGGGCATTTTCCTAGGCAGCCTTCTTGTTAACCTGGATTTCTTCTTCTACTTTAGCCGTCCCCTAGTACTCTGGGTGCCCTGCTCTGCAGTTTTCCTCTTGGCCATCTCTGGATGCCCTGTTCTGTCTCCCTTTGGTATCTTCCTCTAAAGCCTTTCCCTTGTCCCTTGGGTAACCCCTCTGCAGCCTCTTTTGCCCCACTCGGGTTTCCTTCCCTGCAGCCTCCTGTTTTTTCCCTCTGTTGTTGTCCCTCCTCTCCATTCTCCCCCTTGTCTCTCCCTGGGTGTCCTCCTCTGCCTCCTTCCCCCCCCCCCCCCCCCCCCCCTCCACTCCCCTCCCCCTGGGTGTCCTCCTCCCTCGTCTCTCCCTGGGTGTCCTCCTCTCCATTCTGTCCCTCGTCTCTTCCTGGGTGTCGTCCTCTCCATTCTGTCCCTTGTCTCTCCCTGGGTGTCGTCCTCTCCATTCTGTCCCTTGTCTCTCCCTGGGTGTCCTCCTCTCCATTCTGTCCCTTGTCTCTCCCTGGGTGTCCTCCTCTCCATTCTGTCCCTTGTCTCTCCCTGGGTGTCCTCCTCTCCATTCTTCCCCTTGTCTCTCCCTGGGTGTCCTCCTCTCCATTCTCCCCCCCCTTGTCTCTCCCTGGGTGTCCTCCTCTGCCTCCTTCCCCCTCCCTCTCTTCCTGGGTGTCCTCCTCTCCATTCTTCCCCTCGTCTCTCCCTGGGTGTCCCTCCTCTCCATTCTTCCCCTCGTTTCTCCCTGGGGGTGTCCTCCTCTCCATCCTTCCCCTTGTCTCTCCCTGGGTGTCCTCCTCTCCATCCTTCCCCTTGTCTCTCCCTGGGTGTCCTCCTCTCCATTCTCCCCCTTGTCTCTCCCTGGGTGTCCTCCTCTCCATCCTTCCCCTTGTCTCTCCCTGGGTGTCCTCCTCTCCATCCTTCCCCTTGTCTCTCCCTGGGTGTCCTCCTCTCCATCCTTCCCCTTGTCTCTCCCTGGGTGTCCTCCTCTCCATCCTTCCCCTTGTCTCTCCCTGGGTGTCCCCTCCTCTCCATTCTCCCCCTTGTCTCTCCCTGGGTGTCCTCCTCTGCCTCCTTCCCCCTCGTCTCTCCCTGGGTGTCCTCCTCTCCATTCTGTCCCTCGTCTCTCCCTGGGTGTCGTCCTCTCCATTCTGTCCCTCGTCTCTCCCTGGGTGTCCTCCCCCCCTTCCCCCCTCTGCCGGGCGTCCTCTCCATTCTGTCCCCTTGCCTCTCCCTGGGTGTCCTCCTCTCCATTCTGTCCCCTTGCCTCTCCCTGGGTGTCCTCCTCTCCATTCTGTCCCCTCGTCTCTCCCTGGGTGTCCTCCATTCCATACTCCCCTTTGTCTCGCATTCAGTCCCGCTTCAGCGGTGCAAAGTTTGTTTAGTTTAAAACAACAAATTTTATTTTAATGCAATATAATTTTGTTATCACAAATATTATAAGATGACATTCTGTTTTCAAGCAAACCTGTATTCCCACACGACATCCTGTGATTTCTATTACAGTAAGTGTGTTTTGTTTTTTTGGGGGGGTTTTTTTTTTTCTCTCCTGGAATTTATTTCTTTTATTTTTAATATTTTTTTACATCCTTTTTTAAAGACTTTTTCTTTCTTAGATTTTTTTGCTTAATACTTTTATACAATCTCCCTGGGAAATAGATAATGGAACTTGTACAAATCATCGGAATGCTTTTCCCACAGTCCCTGCAGAGGTACGTGGGAGGTTTTGTCCTACACAATTGCTTGAGACGATTTCTAATGTTAATGAACTTCTTTTAAAAGTTTTCACTTCTCAGCAATGACAAATTATGTTCCAGAAGTCAAGTTTTTTTTTAACATTTAAGAAAACCCTTTAATTCCAAGAAAGGGACTTAATGTAGTTGTTTAATTTTTGTACATCAACATTTTAGGAAAAAAGACACGGGCCGCACATTTCAGTATAAGCCATTGATCTATTATTCGACACAAAATCTACAAAAACAAACACAAGGTTCTTAGTGTATATATTGATCAAAGTGTATAATCCTCATAGCCATTTCATACCGACCTCTATATAGTGGGTCCCTACTCTTACAGTAGGTGTGACTGAATAAAGGATCTACCTACTCGTTCTCTCTCCTTTGAGTG
Source organism: Leptodactylus fallax (assembly GCA_947044405.1). Lineage (NCBI taxonomy): Eukaryota > Metazoa > Chordata > Amphibia > Anura > Leptodactylidae > Leptodactylus > Leptodactylus fallax. The sequence goes on along the minus strand of CAMRHE010000238.1, from coordinate 39,795 downwards.
GTCTGGGGGCTGCTGGGTTACTGCCCCTGTGAGTGCTGTTACAGTGAGGTACTGCACCCAATAGTGTAGGGACCCACTTTAGGCGGGTCTTCATGACATGGCTAGTGGGCTTATACATCCTGATCAAAATGTATCAAATGTATAAGTTTACTAGATTTTACTGAGTTGCATTGATCAATGTAGTATACTGAGATGTATAATTTGTAGGGGCCACAGGGGGACATTATAATGTGTGGGTCACAAGGAGGGGACGTTATACTTTATAATGTGCCCTTGAGGCCCCTACATAGTGTGTGGATTACAAGAAGGTGGCATTATACTTTGTAGGGGCCTCAAGGGCACATTATAATGTGTATGGATCACAAGGAAAGGGCATTATACTTTGTAGGTGCCACAAGAGCACATTATATAGTGTGTGGATCACAAGGAGGGGACAGTATACTCTGTAGCGGCCACAAGGGCACATTATATAGTGTGTGGATCACAAGGAGGGGACATTATACTCTGTAGGGGCCACAAGGGCACATTATATAGTGTGTGGATCACAAGGAGGGGACATTATACTCTGTAGGGGCCACAAGGGCACATTATATAGTGTGTGGATCACAAGGAGGGGACAGTATACTCTGTAGGGGCCACAAGGGCACATTATATAGTGTGTGGATCACAAGGAGGGGACATTATATTTTGTGAGGGAAACTCATATACTATAGAAGGCTATGGAAGACCATTTTATTTAATACCCTCGTGCACTATGACGGAGTCGCCTCTGCTTTAACACTGGATCATTCTTCAACCCCTTTAATCACATCCATCAGTATCTACACCCAGATCTGTCGCAGTGTTCTAACAAGCAGGTCCATGATGCGTACGCCGCCAACCTCATTCACAGCCGCGCTCTAGCCAAGCCTGTTATTAGCGATCTCCATTTGCACATTTCTGGCAAATGGGGTTTTAATTTAAGCTGCAAGAATTTCCATCTCCGACGCCGAGCCCGGCTCGCTTCTTCATATCGCCAGCCTTATGGGTTTTTTAAATTGATCTCGAAATGAATATTTGTGGCGGAAAACAACATGAACGGAATTATTGTACTCGCTGAACTGGAATAGTCTCCATTATTCCATTACCTGGCACCTCTTTCTAAACGCCTGTGTTATAGCGAATGTGTTCTTGTTGCTTTTATGGTTTATTTTCTTACAGTAATTGTAATCTCACCTGTGAAGTGCGCGAGAACTTTATTTAGGTCAGGTTGCGGAGAATTAATTATGATTCCTCTGTAAAAATAGATCTGTAATCTGCAGAATTAAGAAAGTTTTCAAGGATTCAGATAAACTTTGTTCTAGGTCCATAGGATATATGGTGAGGAAAATCGACATGGAGAAAGGAATACAATATAACAGAAGATGATAGGCTAAATGGTGGCAACCAATGCCAGGCAGCTGCTGCAAAGACTGGAAAGTCATTGGATTGTAACACTAAGATACCTAATGTGGCGGCTGGAATCTTGCCCTGCTTGTAATGTCAGCACCTCCTGCCCGTAGGCATACCGTCTCTCCTGGCAGCATGAATGCCAAGGTGCCTCTTCTCTCCACTGGCATGCTCTGCCTATCCTCCACTGTTGCGTTCCTCCTTTAATTTCTGCTGCAGCTACCACTGTGTCCCATAGCACACACAAGTGCCCCCTTACTGACTTTTAAGCGGCCAGTGTACAGTCATGGCCAAAAGTTTTGAGAATGATACAAATATTAATTTTTACAAAGTCTACTGCTTCAGTTTTTCTAATGGCAATTTGCATATACTCCAGAATGTTATAAAGAGTGATCAGCTTAACAGCAATTACTTGCAAAGTCAATATTTGCCTAGAAAATGAACTTTATCCCCCAAAACACATTTCAACATCATTGCAGCCCTGCCTTAAAAGGACCACCTAACATCGTTTCAGTGATTGCTCCATTAACACAAGTGTGGGTGTTGATGAGGACAGGGCTGGAGATCAATCTGTCATGATTAAGTAAGAATGACACCACTGGACACTTTAAAAGGAGGCTGGTGCTTGCCATCATTGTTTCTCTTCTGTTAACCATGGTTATCTCTAAAGAAACACGTGCAGTCATCATTGCACTGCACAAAAATGGCCTAACTGGGAAGAGTATTGCAGCTAGAAAGATTGCACCTCAGTCAACAATCTATCGCATCATCAAGAACTTCAAGGAGAGAGGTTCCATTGGTGCCAAAAAGGCTCCAGGGCGCCCAAGAAAGACCAGCAAGCGGCAGGACCGTCTCTTAAAAGTGTTTCAGCTGCGGGATCGGGCTACCAGCAGTGCAGAGCTTGCTGAGGAATGGCAGCAGGCAGGTGTGAGTGCATCTGCACGCACTGTGAGGCGGAGACTCTTGGAGCAAGGCCTGGTCTCAAGGAGGGCAGCAAAGAAGCCACTTCTTTCCAGAAAAAACATCAGGGACAGACTGATATTCTGCAAAAGGTACAGGGAGTGGACTGCTGAGGACTGGGGGAAAGTCATTTTCTCTGATGAATCCCCTTTTCGATTGTTTGGAACATCTGGAAAACAGCTTATTCGGAGAAGAAGAGGTGAGCGCTACCACCAGTCTTGTCTCATGCCAACTGTAAAGCATCCTGAAACCATTCATGTGTGGGGTTGCTTCTCAGCCAAGGGAATCGGCTCTCTCACAGTCTTGCCTAAAAACACAGCCATGAATAAAGAATGGTACCAGAATGTCCTCCAAGAGCAACTTCTCCCAACCGTCCAAGAGCAGTTTGGCGCTCAACAATGCCTTTTCCAGCATGATGGAGCACCTTGCCATAAAGCAAAGGTGATAACTAAATGGCTCAGGGAACAAAACATAGAGATTTTGGGTCCATGGCCTGGAAACTCCCCAGATCTTAATCCCATTGAGAACTTGTGGTCAATCATCAAGAGACGGGTGGACAAACAAAAACCAACAAATTCAGACAAAATTAAAGCATTGATACCGCAAGAATGGACTGCTATCAGTCAGGATTTGGTCCAGAAGTTGATTGAGAGCATGCCAGGGAGAATTGCAGAGGTCCTGAAGAAGAAGGGTCAACACTGCAAATATTGACTTGCTGCATTAACTCATTCTAACTGTCAATATAAGCTTCTGTTACTCATAATATGAATGCAATTCTATTTCTGTATGTGATAAAAACATCTGACAAACACACATAAAAACCAGAGGGCAGCAGATCATGTGAAAATAGAATATTTGTGTCATTCTCAAAACTTTTGGCCATGACTTAATACACATGCAAATCTTTCTCCAGGCCATCCCTGATGTCCAGAATATATTTAAAGCAGCTTCACTGGTGGCCTGATGCCTTTAGAAATCTAGGTTCCTAGTGTGCTGGTTCTATATTCTCCACCATTTCCTTCACCCAAACCTGATGTCTCCATCTGTAACACAAACATCTTCCTTGGATATCAGACCCTTCACTTAACCAATGATCTAGGTTTTTCATCCTCCCTTATTAAATCCTCTCACACTTGTGCTGCACCCATTCTGTGTAAGAGTGTAAGCTCTTATGGGCAGGGTTCTCTCTCCTGTAGAGTGTAAGCTCTTATGGGCAGGGTTCTCTCTCCTGTAGAGTGTAAGCTCTTATGGGCAGGGTTCTCTCTCCTATACAGTGTAAGCTCTTATGGGCAGGCTCCTCTCTCCTGTACAGTGTAAGCTCTTATGGGCAGGGTCCTCTCTCCTGTAGAGTGTAAGCTCTTATCGGCAGGGGCCTCTCTCCTGTAGAGTGTAAGCCCTTATGGGCAGGCTCCTCTCTCCTGTAGAGTGTAAGCTCTTATGGGCAGGGTCCTCACTCCTGTAGAGTGTAAGCTCTTATGGGCAGGCTCCTCTCTCCTGTAGAGTGTAAGCTCTTATCGGCAGGGGCCTCTCTCCTGTAGAGTGTAAGCTCTTATGGGCAGGGGCCTCTCTCCTGTAGAGTGTAAGCTCTTATGGGCAGGGTCCTCACTCCTGTAGAGTGTAAGCTCTTATGGGCAGGCTCCTCTCTCCTGTAGAGTGTAAGCTCTTATGGGCAGGCTCCTCTCTCCTGTACAGTGTAAGCTCTTATGGGCAGGGTCCTCTCTCCTGTACAGTGTAAGCTCTTATGGGCAGGGTCCTCTCTCCTGTACAGTGTAAGCTCTTATGAGCAGGCTCCTCTCTCCTGTACAGTGTAAGCTCTTATGGGCAGGCTCCTCTCTCCTGTAGAGTGTAAGCTCTTATGGGCAGGGTCCTCTCTCCTGTACAGTGTAAGCTCTTATGGGCAGAGTCCTCTCTCCTGTACAGTGTAAGCTCTTATGGGCAGGGTCCTCTCTCCTGTAGAGTGTAAGCTCTTATGGGCAGGGCCCTCTCTCCTGTATAGTGTAAGCTCTTATGGGCAGGGGCCTCTCTCCTGTACAGTGTAAGCTCTTATGAGCAGGGTCCTCTCTCCTGTACAGTGTAAGCTCTTATGGGCAGGGTCTTCTCTCCTGTAGAGTGTAAGCTCTTATGAGCAGGGTCCTCTCTCCTGTACAGTGTAAGCTCTTATGGGCAGGGTCCTCTCTCCTGTACAGTGTAAGCTCTTATGGGCAGGGTCCTCTCTCCTGTACAGTGTAAGCTCTTATGAGCAGAGTCCTCTCTCCTGTACAGTGTAAGCTCTTATGGGCAGCGTCCTCTCTCCTGTACAGTGTAAGCTCTTATGGGCAGGGTCCTCTCTCCTGTAGAGTGTAAGCTCTTATGGGCAGGGTCCTCTCTCCTGTACAGTGTAAGCTCTTATGGGCAGGGTCCTCTCCTGTACAGTGTAAGCTCTTATGGGCAGGGTCCTCTCTCCTGTAGAGTATATGCTCTTATGGGCAGGGTCCTCTCTCCTGTAGAGTATATGCTCTTATGGGCAGGGTCCTCTCTCCTGTACAGTGTAAGCTCTTATGGGCAGGGTCCTCTCTCCTGTAGAGTGTAAGCTCTTATGGGCAGTGTCCTCTCTCCTGTACAGTGTATGCTCTTATGAGCAGGGTTCTCTCTCCTGTAGAGTGTAAGCTCTTATGGGCAGGCTCCTCTCTCCTGTACAGTGTAAGCTCTTATGGGCAGGGTCCTCTCTCCTGTACAGTGTAAGCTCTTATGGGCAGGGTCTTCTCTCCTGTACAGTATAAGCTCTTATGGGCAGCGTCCTCTCTCCTGTAGAGTGTAAGCTCTTATGGGCAGGGTCCTCTCTCCTGTACAGTGTAAGCTCTTATGGGCAGGGTCTTCTCTCCTGTAGAGTGTAAGCTCTTATTGGCAGAGACCATAATTCTACTGATCATACTGAATAAAGGTAATGTGAAATTTTATCATACAGCGAGCACCATAAAAACAAATCCCATAAGAAAATGGTGCAACATGATATGGAATTATAAGGGGTTCCATATGGAAGTAAAATTGTCTCAAGATAAAAACAAGCCCTCATATGGAAAAAAGTTATGGCTTTTAGAAGAAAAAGGAAAAATTCTCTACAGTGGGAAGGGTTAACTACAGCTGTAATAACCAGGCTGCACACCACTGGGCAAAAAGATGAGGTGCCTAATACAAAATCTATGTGACTTGCAGGGAGCCTCTGAGTTATGTGATGTAATTCGACTTGTCTTCCCTTCTGGCTTCCATGTCTTGCTCTCCCTGACCCCACAACAGACTCGCTCATCCTGATTTCCTGCTGCTTGATCTTTCAGAATGAAGCCCCGCTGGATGGGAAGAGCAAAGTTCACCGAGGCAAAGGAATAGACTGTGCGGCTCTTACCTGCATGGTTCAGCTGGCTCAGATTATTGTCGGAGGTGGTCTCGGATTCTTGGTCAGTCTCGCCGGGAGCGTGGTGGTTGTCGTCGTTTCTGCTTCTGCTGTGTCATTGGTCGGCTGCTGTTTTGTTGCCATGTTTGTCAGATATGTTGAATAAACCAGTCCGGATGTCTCATGAGCTGCTTATTTGGAATTTTAAAAATCACTTAAAAATTTTTGTAAAGAAAAAGTTACAAAATTTCCAACTTTTTCAAAAGTTGTAACTTTGCAGATCCGGGTCCCACTGCAGCATCTGTAACAGAGTTATATTTTCCCATCTATCATGCTTGATTTTAGGGCTTGTCTTCTCCATCTGTGCAAATGTTTTAGGCTGGTGTGGGGAAAAAATGCTGCAAAGTAAGAATGCTTTCAGAAATAGAAGGGTTAATAGTTTATTTTTGTCAATTAACACTTCTATTTCTGAAAGCATTCTGCCTAAAACTTTTGCATCATATTGTATGTCATAGGTACTACTTGGACCCCCAGGACTCAAAGGGACTTTTTGGGACCCCAGGAAGGACAGTGCTTCCCAACCTTTTCAGATGAAGGGAAACCCTGAAAAGAAAATTTCCTTGGGGAACCTCTACCAAATAATTCAAAGGAAAATACAAAAAACTTACTAACGACACCGATAATGTTGCAAGAAGGCATGCAGTCATCTTCCCAACCTGAGTGTCACAGCCCCTTGGGGGGTCTCCAAGGCACCGCTGTTGGAAATTGCTGCTCAAGGGCCTGGGTCTACCTGCAACTACTCTTGAAGATGGCTCATAGCATGGCATCACAAAAAAATGTATACTCTTTAGGGCAAGTTCACACGTAAGAATTTGGCAAGGATTTTGAGGCGGAATTGGCTTTGAATTCCACCAGAAAGCCGCCTCCTATTTCAATGGGAGGCAATAGCCGATTTTTTTCAGCTAGTGAAAAAAATAAGCATCTTGCTTGTTCTTCAGGCGGCTTCCGCCTGAGAAATTCCATTGAAATGAGTGGGAGGCGGAAAATATACTTTTTACATCGGCGCGGCATCTGTCAAATTCCGCTAGTGGAATTTGGAATTTGTGCCTTCCCAATAAAGGCAAAATACAGTGGCACTCATCTCCAAATTCTGCTTCAAATTCCGCTTCAAATTCAGCGTCAAAATCCACATCAGTTTTTGTCAAGCAGAATCTGCTTCAATTTCCTGATGCAGAAATTTTCTAATCGGTAAATTCAGTGCCAAATTCCCATGTGTGAACTTACCCTTCCACAGTGGTTGTCTATGGGTGAGTAGAGATGAGCAAACCAGTTTAGAACAAACTGGATTTGAACCAATTTTTTCAAAAGTTTTAAGTCTGACCTGGACCTGAAACTTTTGGGGTTTGCCACCCAATCTGGACACCCAAAAGAAGTGGGGGAGGGTGAGTATACGTAGGTTTCCTCTGATCAGACCCCGGAGTATAATAATAGCACTTCTGCTTCAAAACAGGCGCACGAACATGGTGAATATTCACAAAATATATCTTGTGAGATTTGCCCATCTCTATTGGTAAGGTTCCTGCCACCTCTGCACCCCCAATATCTACTCCCGCTGTTGTAGGTATATCCTGCCCATTGATGGCCATGTATAACACACGCACACAGTCCCAAGCCAGTATTGACTCACTAGGTTACCTCGCTGCTCTGTGGCTTATGTTATGATCCATTGATTGGAAAATCCTTCCATATTCTATATTGTCCCTCCCCTGTGATTATCCCACAGTTTATTAATGCCTGACCTTTCAGTTATTTCCTTAAGAAAAAAAAAATTGTTGATGTGAAATATATTTAATATAGAACCTCATGGATTGCTACTTGGAAAATGAAATATGCTGTAGGTTTTAGCGGCAGAATAAGAAGAAATAATTCACTTACATCTATATCATTAAAGAATATTGCCTGCAGATTGTTATCTCTGAGCTGAAGAGTCAATACTGGAATTGGATTATACCAGGTTTCCTTCTATAAGTAGCAAATGCATTAAATTACCAGGAATCTGTAGCGTCAGCAAGTAATGAGATAATCACCTGTACAGGGCGCGCGGAATAAGTCATATGTATATTATCACACTCATAAGAGAGACACTGAGACAGGCAAGTTATAGCTCCAAGTGGATTCAGTCTCATGTTTCTGAAAGGAGTATTCACATCTTAGACATTTACAGATCCTCTATATACTACACCACACGGGACAGATCCTCTATATACTACACCACACAGGAGAGATCCTCTATATACTACACCACACAGGAGAGAGGACAGATCCTCTATATACTACACCACACAGGAGAGGGACAGATCCTCTATATACTACACCACACAGGAGAGAGGACAGATCCTCTATATACTACACCACACAGGAGAGAGGACAGATCCTCTATATACTACACCACACAGGAGAGAGGACAGATCCTCTGTATACTACACCACACAGGAGAGAGGACAGATCCTCTATATACTACACCACACAGGACAGATCCTCTATATACTACACCACACAGGAGAGCGGACAGATCCTCTATATACTACACCACACAGGAGAGAGGACAGATCCTCTATATAGTACACCACACAGGAGAGAGGACAGATCCTCTATATACTACACCACACAGGAGAGAGGACAGATCCTCTATATACTACACCACACAGGAGAGAGGACAGATCCTCTATATACTACACCACACAGGAGAGATCCTCTATATACTACACCACACAGGACAGATCCTCTATATACTACACCACACAGGAGAGAGGACAGATCCTCTATATACTACACCGCACAGGAGAGAGGACAGATCCTCTATATACTACACCACACAGGACAGATCCTCTATATACTACACCACACAGGAGGAGCAGATCCTCTATATACTACACCGCACAGGAGAGAGAGGACAGATCCTCTATATACTACACCACACAGGAGAGAGGACAGATCCTCTATATACTACACCACACAGGAGAGAGGACAGATCCTCTATATACTACACCACACAGGAGAGAGGACAGATTCTCTATATACTACACCACACAGGAGAGAGGACAGATCCTCTATATACTACACCACACAGGAGAGAGGACAGATCTTCTATATACTACACCACACAGGAGAGAGGACAGATCCTCTGTATACTACACCACACAGGAGAGGGGACAGATCCTCTATATACTACACCACACAGGAGAGATCCTCTATATACTACACCACACAGGAGAGGGCAGATCCTCTATATACTACACCACACAGGAGAGGAGGACAGATCCTCTATATACTACACCACACAGGAGAGAGGACAGATCCTCTATATAGTACACCACACAGGAGAGAGGACAGATCCTCTATATACTACACCACACAGGAGAGAGGACAGATCCTCTATATACTACACCACACAGGAGAGATCCTCTATATACTACACCACACAGGACAGATCCTCTATATACTACACCACACAGGAGAGAGAGGACAGATCCTCTATATACTACACCACACAGGAGAGAGGACAGATCCTCTATACACTACACCACACAGGAGAGAGGACAGATCCTCTATATACTACACCACACAGGAGAGAGGGCAGATTCTCTATATACTACACCGCACAGGAGAGAGGACAGATCCTCTATATACTACACCACACAGGAGAGAGAGGACAGATCCTCTATATACTACACCACACAGGACAGATCCTCTATATACTACACCACACAGGAGAGGCAGATCCTCTATATACTACACCACACAGGAGAGAGGACAGATCCTCTATATACTGCACCACACAGGACAGATCCTCTATATATAACTACACCACACAGGAGAGAGGGACAGATCCTCTATATACTACACCACACAGGAGAGAGGACAGATCCTCTATATACTACACCACACAGGAGAGAGGACAGATCCTCTATATACTACACCACACAGGACAGAGGACAGATCCTCTATATACTACACCGCACAGGACAGATCCTCTATATACTACACCACACAGGAGAGAGGACAGATCCTCTATATACTACACCACACAGGACAGATCCTCTATATACTACACCACACAGGAGAGAGGACAGATCCTCTATATACTACACCACACAGGAGAGAGGACAGATCCTCTATATACTACACCACACAGGAGAGAGGGACAGATCCTCTATATACTACACCACACAGGACAGATCCTCTATATACTACACCACACAGGACAGATCCTCTATATACTACACCACACAGGAGAGAGGACAGATCCTCTATATACTACACCACACAGGAGAGAGGACAGATCCTCTATATACTACACCACACAGGAGAGAGGACAGATCCTCTATATACTACACCACACAGGAGAGAGGACAGATCCTCTATATACTACACCACACAGGAGAGAGGGGGGACAGATCCTCTATATACTACACCACACAGGACAGAGTCCTCTATATACTACACCACACAGGAGAGATCCTCTATATACTACACCACACAGGAGGGGCAGATCCTCTATATACTACACCACACAGGAGAGAGGACAGATCCTCTATATACTACACCACACAGGAGAGAGAGGACAGATCCTCTATATACTACACCGCACAGGAGAGAGGACAGATCCTCTATATACTACACCACACAGGAGAGAGGACAGATCCTCTATATACTACACCGCACAGGAGAGAGGACAGATCCTCTATATACTACACCACACAGGAGAGAGAGGACAGATCCTCTATATACTACACCACACAGGACAGATCCTCTATATACTACACCACACAGGAGAGAGGACAGATCCTCTATATACTACACCAGCCTCTACACCACACAGGAGAGAGGACAGATCCTCTATATACTACACCACACAGGACAGATCCTCTATATACTACACCACACAGGAGAGAGGACAGATCCTCTATATACTACACCACACAGGACAGATCCTCTATATACTACACCACACAGGAGAGAGGACAGATCCTCTATATACTACACCACACAGGAGAGAGGACAGATCCTCTATATACTACAACACACAGGAGAGAGGACAGATCCTCTATATACTACACCACACAGGAGAGAGGACAGATCCTCTATATACTACACCACACAGGAGCAGATCCTCTATATACTACACCACACAGGAGAGAGGACAGATCCTCTATATACTACACCACACAGGAGAGAGGACAGATCCTCTATATACTACACCACACAGGAGAGAGGGACAGATCCTCTATATACTACACCACACAGGAGGGGACAGATCCTCTATATACTACACCACACAGGACAGATCCTCTATATACTACACCACACAGGAGAGAGGACAGATCCTCTATATACTACACCACACAGGAGAGAGGACAGATCCTCTATATACTACACCACACAGGAGAGAGGACAGATCCTCTATATACTACATCACACAGGAGAGAGGACAGATCCTCTATATACTACACCACACAGGACAGATCCTCTATATACTACACCACACAGGAGAGATCCTCTATATACTACACCACACAGGAGAGAGGACAGATCCTCTATATACTACACCACATAGGGGAGAGGACAGATCCTCTATATACTACACACGCACAGGACAGATCCTCTATATACTACACCACACAGGAGAGAGGACAGATCCTCTATATACTACACCACACAGGAGAGAGGACAGATCCTCTATATACTACACCACACAGGAGAGAGGACAGATCCTCTATATACTACACCACACAGGAGAGAGGACAGATCCTCTATATACTACACCACACAGGAGAGAGGACAGATCCTCTATATACTACACCACAAAGGAGAGAGGACAGATCCTCTATATACTACACCACACAGGAGAGAGGACAGATCCTCTATATACTACACCACACAGGAGAGAGGACAGATCCTCTATATACTACACCACACAGGAGAGGACAGATCCTCTATATACTACACCGCACAGGAGAGGACAGATCCTCTATATACTACACCACACAGGAGAGAGGACAGATCCTCTATATACTACACCACACAGGACAGATCCTCTATATACTACACCACACAGGAGAGAGGACAGATCCTCTATATACTACACCACACAGGAGAGAGGACAGATCCTCTATATACTACACCGCACAGGAGAGAGGACACATCCTCTATATACTACACCGCACAGGAGAGAGGACAGATCCTCTATATACTACACCACACAGCAGAGAGGACAGATCCTCTATATACTACACCGCACAGGAGAGAGGACAGATCCTCTATATACTACACCACACAGGGGAGAGGACAGATCCTCTATATACTACACCACACAGGAGAGAGGACAGATCCTCTATATACTACACCACACAGGAGAGAGGACAGATCCTCTATATACTACACCACACAGGAGCAGATCCTCTATATACTACACCACACAGGAGAGAGGACAGATCCTCTATATACTACACCACACAGGAGAGAGGACAGATCCTCTATATACTACACCACACAGGAGAGAGGACAGATCCTCTATATACTACACCACACAGGACAGATCCTCTATATACTACACCACACAGGAGAGAGGACAGATCCTCTATATACTACACCGCACAGGAGAGAGGACAGATCCTCTATATACTACACCGCACAGGAGAGAGGACAGATCCTCTATATACTACACCACACAGGAGAGAGGGACAGATCCTCTATATACTACACCACACAGGAGAGAGGACAAATCCTCTATATACTACACCACACAGGAGAGAGGACAGATCCTCTATATACTACACCACACAGGAGAGATCCTCTATATACTACACCACACAGGAGAGAGGACAGATCCTCTATATACTACACCACACAGGAGAGAGGACAGATCCTCTATATACTACACCACACAGGAGAGAGGACAGATCCTCTATATACTACACCACACAGGAGAGAGGACAGATCCTCTATATACTACACCACACAGGACAGAGGACAGATCCTCTATATACTACACCACACAGGAGAGAGGACAGATCCTCTATATACTACACCACACAGGAGAGGACAGATGCTCTATATACTACACCGCACAGGAGAGGACAGATCCTCTATATACTACACCACACAGGAGAGAGGACAGATCCTCTATATACTACACCACACAGGACAGATCCTCTATATACTACACCACACAGGAGAGAGGACAGATCCTCTATATACTACACCACACAGGAGAGAGGACAGATCCTCTATATACTACACCGCACAGGAGAGAGGACACATCCTCTATATACTACACCACACAGCAGAGAGGACAGATCCTCTATATACTACACCACACAGGAGAGAGGACAGATCCTCTATATACTACACCACACAGGGGAGAGGACAGATCCTCTATATACTACACCACACAGGAGAGAGGACAGATCCTCTATATACTACACCACACAGGAGAGAGGACAGATCCTCTATATACTACACCACACAGGACAGATCCTCTATATACTACACCACATAGGGGAGAGGACAGATCCTCTATATACTACACCATACAGGAGAGAGGACAGATCCTCTTTATACTACACCACACAGGAGAGAGGACAGATCCTCTATATACTACACCACACAGGACAGATCCTCTATATACTACACCACACAGGAGAGAGGACAGATCCTCTATATACTACACCGCACAGGAGAGAGGACAGATCCTCTATATACTACACCGCACAGGAGAGAGGACAGATCCTCTATATACTACACCACACAGGAGAGAGAGGACAGATCCTCTATATACTACACCACAAAGGAGAGAGGACAGATCCTCTATATACTACACCACACAGGAGAGAGGACAGATCCTCTATATACTACACCACACAGGAGAGAGGACAGATCCTCTATATACTACACCACACAGGAGGGAGGACAGATCCTCTATATACTACACCACACAGGAGAGGACAGATCCTCTATATACTACACCGCACAGGAGAGGACAGATCCTCTATATACTACACCACACAGGAGAGAGGACAGATCCTCTATATACTACACCACACAGGACAGATCCTCTATATACTACACCACACAGGAGAGAGGACAGATCCTCTATATACTACACCACACAGGAGAGAGGACAGATCCTCTATATACTACACCGCACAGGAGAGAGGACACATCCTCTATATACTACACCGCACAGGAGAGAGGACAGATCCTCTATATACTACACCACACAGCAGAGAGGACAGATCCTCTATATACTACACCGCACAGGAGAGAGGACAGATCCTCTATATACTACACCACACAGGAGCAGATCCTCTATATACTACACCACACAGGAGAGAGAGGACAGATCCTCTATATACTACACCACACAGGAGAGAGGACAGATCCTCTATATACTACACCACACAGGAGAGAGGACAGATCCTCTATATACTACACCACACAGGAGAGAGGACAGATCCTCTATATACTACACCGCACAGGAGAGAGGACATATCCTCTATATACTACACCACACTGGAGAGAGTACAGATCCTCTATATACTACACCACACAGGAGAGAGTACAGATCCTCTATATACTACACCACACAGGAGGGGACAGATCCTCTATATACTACACCACACAGGAGAGAAATCCTCTATATACTACACCACACAGGAGAGAGGACAGATCCTCTATATACTACACCACACAGGAGAGAGGAGATCCTCTATATACTACACCACACAGGAGAGAGGACAGATCCTCTATATACTACACCACACAGGAGAGAGGACAGATCCTCTATATACTACACCACACAGGAGAGAGGACAGATCCTCTATATACTACACCACACAGGAGAGAGGACAGATCCTCTATATACTACACCACACAGGAGAGAGGACAGATCCTCTATATACTACACCGCACAGGAGAGAGGACAGATCCTCTATATACTACACCACACAGGAGAGAGGACAGATCCTCTATATACTACACCACACAGGACAGATCCTCTATATACTACACCACACAGGAGAGAGGACAGATCCTCTATATACTACACCACACAGGAGAGAGGACAGATCCTCTATATACTACACCACACAGGAGAGAGGACAGATCCTCTATATACTACACCGCACAGGAGAGAGGACAGATCCTCTATATACTACACCACACAGGAGAGATCCTCTATATACTACACCGCACAGGAGAGAGGACAGATCCTCTATATACTACACCACACAGCAGAGAGGACAGATCCTCTATATACTACACCGCACAGGAGAGAGGACAGATCCTCTATATACTACACCACACAGCAGAGAGGACAGATCCTCTATATACTACACCGCACAGGAGAGAGGACAGATCCTCTATATACTACACCACACAGCAGAGAGGACAGATCCTCTATATACTACACCGCACAGGAGAGAGGACAGATCCTCTATATACTACACCACACAGGAGAGAGGACAGATCCTCTATATACTACACCACACAGGGGAGAGGACAGATCCTCTATATACTACACCACACAGGAGAGAGGACACATCCTCTATATACTACACCACACAGGAGAGAGAACAGATCCTCTATATACTACACCACACAGGACAGATCCTCTATATACTACACCACACAGGAGAGAGGACAGATCCTCTATATACTACACCACACAGGAGAGAGGACAGATCCTCTATATACTACACCACATAGGAGAGAGGACAGATCCTCTATATACTACACCACACAGGGGAGAGGACAGATCCTCTATATACTACACCACATAGGAGAGAGGACAGATCCTCTATATACTACACCACACAGGGGAGAGGACACATCCTCTATATACTACACCGCACAGGACACATCCTCTATATACTACACCACACAGGAGAGAGGACAGATCCTCTATATACTACACCACACAGGAGAGAGGACAGATCCTCTATATACTACACCACACAGGAGAGAGGACAGATCCTCTATATACTACACCACACAGGAGAGAGGACAGATCCTCTATATACTACACCGCACAGGAGAGAGGACAGATCCTCTATATACTACACCACACAGGAGAGAGGACAGATCCTCTATATACTACACCACACAGGAGAGAGGACAGATCCTCTATATACTACACCACACAGGGGAGAGGACAGATCCTCTATATACTACACCACACAGGAGAGAGGACAGATCCTCTATATACTACACCACACAGGAGAGAGGACACATCCTCTATATACTACACCACACAGGAGAGAGAGGACAGATCCTCTATACACTACACCGCACAGGAGAGAGGACAGATCCTCTATATACTACACCACACAGGACAGATCCTCTATATACTACACCACACAGGAGAGAGGACAGATCCTCTATATACTACACCACACAGGAGAGAGGACAGATCCTCTATATACTACACCACACAGGAGAGAGGACACATCCTCTATATACTACACCACACAGGAGAGAGAGGACAGATCCTCTATATACTACACCACACAGGAGAGAGGACAGATCCTCTATATACTACACCACACAGGAGAGAGGACAGATCCTCTATATACTACACCACACAGGAGAGAGGACACATCCTCTATATACTACACCACACAGGAGAGAGAGGACAGATCCTCTATATACTACACCGCACAGGAGAGAGGACAGATCCTCTATATACTACACCGCACAGGAGAGAGGACAGATCCTCTATATACTACACCACACAGGAGAGAGGACAGATCCTCTATATACTACACCACACAGGAGAGAGGACAGATCCTCTATATACTACACCACACAGGACAGATCCTCTATATACTACACCACATAGGGGAGAGGACAGATCCTCTATATACTACACCGCACAGGAGAGAGGACAGATCCTCTATATACTACACCGCACAGGAGAGAGGACAGATCCTCTATATACTACACCACACAGGAGAGAGGACAGATCCTCTATATACTACACCACACAGGACAGATCCTCTATATACTACACCACACAGGACAGATCCTCTATATACTACACCGCACAGGAGAGAGGACAGATCCTCTATATACTACACCGCACAGGAGAGAGGACAGATCCTCTATATACTACACCACACAGGAGAGAGGACAGATCCTCTATATACTACACCACACAGGAGAGAGGACAGATCCTCTATATACTACACCACACAGGGGAGAGGACAGATCCTCTATATACTACACCACACAGGAGAGAGGACAGATCCTCTATATACTACACCACACAGGAGAGAGGACACATCCTCTATATACTACACCACACAGGAGAGAGGGACAGATCCTCTATACACTACACCGCACAGGAGAGAGGACAGATCCTCTATATACTACACCACACAGGAGGGCAGATCCTCTATATACTACACCACACAGGAGAGAGGACAGATCCTCTATATACTACACCACACAGGAGAGAGGACAGATCCTCTATATACTACACCACACAGGAGAGAGGACACATCCTCTATATACTACACCACACAGGAGAGAGAGGACAGATCCTCTATATACTACACCACACAGGAGAGAGGACAGATCCTCTATATACTACACCACACAGGAGAGAGGACAGATCCTCTATATACTACACCACACAGGAGAGAGGACACATCCTCTATATACTACACCACACAGGAGAGAGGGACAGATCCTCTATATACTACACCACACAGGAGAGAGGACAGATCCTCTATATACTACACCGCACAGGAGAGAGGACAGATCCTCTATATACTACACCGCACAGGAGAGAGGACAGATCCTCTATATACTACACCGCACAGGAGAGAGGACAGATCCTCTATATACTACACCACACAGGAGAGAGGACAGATCCTCTATATACTACACCACACAGGACAGATCCTCTATATACTACACCACATAGGGGAGAGGACAGATCCTCTATATACTACACCGCACAGGAGAGAGGACAGATCCTCTATATACTACACCGCACAGGAGAGAGGACAGATCCTCTATATACTACACCGCACAGGAGAGAGGACAGATCCTCTATATACTACACCACACAGGACAGATCCTCTATATACTACACCACACAGGACAGATCCTCTATATACTACACCACACAGGAGAGAGGACAGATCCTCTATATACTACACCACACAGGAGAGAGGACAGATCCTCTATATACTACACCGCACAGGAGAGAGGACAGATCCTCTATATACTACACCGCACAGGAGAGAGGACAGATCCTCTATATACTACACCACACAGGAGAGAGGATGGATCCTCTATATACTACACCACACAGGACAGATCCTCTATATACTACACCACACAGAAGAGAGGACAGATCCTCTATATACTACACCACACAGGAGAGATCCTCTATATACTACACCACACAGGACAGATCCTCTATATACTACACCGCACAGGAGAGAGGACAGATCCTCTATATACTACACCACACAGGAGAGATCCTCTATATACTACACCACACAGGAGAGAGGACAGATCCTCTATATACTACACCACACAGGAGAGAGGACAGATCCTCTATATACTACACCGCACAGGACAGATCCTCTATATACTACACCACACAGGAGAGATCCTCTATATACTACACCACACAGGAGAGAGGACAGATCCTCTATATACTACACCACACAGGAGAGAGGACAGATCCTCTATATACTACACCGCACAGGAGAGAGGACAGATCCTCTATATACTACACCGCACAGGAGAGAGGACAGATCCTCTATATACTACACCACACAGGAGAGAGGATGGATCCTCTATATACTACACCACACAGGACAGATCCTCTATATAGTACACCACACAGGAGAGAGGACAGATCCTCTATATACTACACCACACAGGAGAGAGGACAGATCCTCTATATACTACACCGCACAGGAGAGAGGACAGATCCTCTATATACTACACCACACAGGACAGATTCTCTATATACTACACCACACAGGAGAGAGGACAGATCCTCTATATACTACACCGCACAGGAGAGAGGACAGATCCTCTATATACTACACCACACAGGAGAGAGGGACAGATCCTCTATATACTACACCACACAGGACAGATCCTCTATATAATACACCGCACAGGAGAGAGGACAGATCCTCTATATACTACACCACACAGGAGAGAGGACAGATCCTCTATATACTACACCACACAGGAGAGAGGACAGATCCTCTATATACTACACCACACAGGAGAGAGGACAGATCCTCTATATACTACACCACACAGGAGCGAGGACAGATCCTCTATATACTACACCACACAGGAGAGAGAACAGATCCTCTGTATACTACACCGCACAGGAGAGAGGACAGATCCTCTATATACTACACCACACAGGAGAGAGGACAGATCCTCTATATACTACACCGCACAGGAGAGAGGACAGATCCTCTATATACTACACCGCACAGGAGAGAGGACAGATTCTCTATATACTACACCACACAGGAGAGAGGACAGATCCTCTATATACTACACCGCACAGGAGAGAGGACAGATCCTCTATATACTACACCACACAGGAGAGAGGCAGATCCTCTATATACTACACCACACAGGACAGATCCTCTATATACTACACCACACAGGAGAGAGGACAGATCCTCTATATACTACACCACACAGGAGAGAGGACAGATCCTCTATATACTACACCGCACAGGAGAGAGGACAGATCCTCTATATACTACACCACACAGGAAAGATCCTCTATATACTACACCACAGTACAGATATACTATACTATACCACACATATTCTTCCCATGAATCATTGTTCTCTCTATCTTTCTCCTTCTTCTCGCTATGTAGTGTTACTGTTCCTAAGAGGCTAGTACATGTTTTTTGCAGGCTTGGTTCCCGGGTATTTTGCATATTCATCCTCGTTTATATTTTAGCAATATGTTCTGTTTAATAAGAGAAATTCTACAAATCTTCTGTCCTGTTTTTGAGAAACAAATCCTAATATCTGCTGCTGTATTTCTGGAAGGATTAATCTTCACAAAACAAGACTAACCTGAGCTGATAGATTGGGAACAGAACATCAGCATCGCTCTCCATATCTGCGATCCTGTGGAGCTGGAGCCCGAGCACGTCGGACGCTTCAGGCTTTAGGTAATTTTGGTTTTCTATTCACTGTTATTTATAATTTCAGTCCTCAAATCATTCATGTTTTCATATCCCACCTGAATTTATGGGGGGGGGGGGCTTAAACTTTGCATAAATATTTTGTGGTTATTTCTGTATAGTGCGGGTTCTACTGTTTTCAGACCTGGAGTATAATAAGCCAGAAGATGTGAGTAAAAATAATAAACACTATACTCACCTTCCCTCACCTCTCCTGGGCTCCCTGGTAGAGCCCGGTGCTCCTTCATAGGCATCTTCAGTCTTCTTCTGGCCTCCTGGGTGGCCTCAGTGGCCCTAGGGGAACACTCATGCCTGTGATTGGTCCTCAGTGGGCAGTCCCCTGGGGCTGCTGATGTCACTCAGGAAGCAAAAAAAGGACCGAAGACATCCAAAGGGATTTGTGAACAAGGTCAGGGCTGGTAGAGATCATTCCAAGTTAGAGGTCCAGGCAACCGGTCAGGCAGAACAGGATCTGAGGTCAGGAACAAGCTGGTGTCAGACACAGGTATACAGCAGATCAGAGATCAGATAGCAGGAACAAAGGGGGTAACAAACCAGGGTGAAATACAGGTAGAACACAAATGAGGCATACCTTTCTAAGAAGATTAGAAAGCTAGGCTCCTATATTGCTCAGGCATCTTCTTGTGGGGTATGGGGACTTTTATAACTAGGGTTTACTGAGGATTGGACAGGAAAACCAATGCTGGTACGCACACTGTTTTTTTGCTGTGCAAGGTGACATATAGATGTGTCTTTCCTTACCTTTCCTCTTGCCTTAAGATACCCTGAGATGTGTGGCACAAGATGACTAGCTTGTCAGAACAACATGATTTGGTCAAAAGATGTCTATTCTATATGTGTTTGTGTGGCCACCCAGTGGTTGTATTGTGTGTTGCCGCCTTTCATTTCTGTAGTTTAGGGAAGACCAATGGACTTGGATTCTAAAGATTCAGGAGCAATGTGGAACATGTCTCACTACACCCAACTGGAAGCAAAGGATAAAATAGACGTAAAGCTCTGGGCCCTCTGCCCTGGTGTCTTTGTAGGTGAAGCCTCCCTGTCCAATGCATGGCCATGACCACTACAGAAGGGTTTTTTGTTTGATTTATGTCTTTGAGGGGCTGTTTGCACTATTGTAGATATACTGTGTAACTTATACCTGGACTGAACCACTATGTGATGGGAGATGAGAGATGGTACAACCCAGAGGTCGAAGTGTGAAGTGTGAGGAGAGACTGAGCCAGAACCTAGAAAAGATTAACCTAGTTCTGAGGCCAGCTCCTCCTCTTCTTAACATCTGTCGGTGTCTGGATAGAGCCAAAGTGCCGGCATGCGTTGTAGCCAGCAGACATCAAGAAGAGGAGGAGCCGACCCCCCTGAAGTAAGTGATGTCCCATGCCCAGAAGATCTGGACTGGAAGACAGATAAGTATGATGGGTTGGGAGGGTAGGGTTTAGTATAGGTGACGTTCTGTTTATGGAAACGGGGAAATGGAACGTCACCGGAAAATCTGAAAATGTGCCTGTGGCAGTCACATGACCGCCCCGGGTGATCTGGGTAAATATACATTTTTTGTACACTAAGTAAGTTAGGTGAGGGAAGGGTGTTTAGCTTAGAGTAGAAATATCATTTTAACCCGGACAACCCCTTTAAGTGAAATATACAGCAAGGGAGATGCAGACATTGATATGGGTGAACCAACAGCTTCCAGTGGTAACACCATAAGTGTTGTACCTCCAGAAATAGGATGCTTTTTTACCTGGTTCTACTTCAAGCACAAGCCGCAAGTTACCCTGCCCTGCAAACCTCTTTTCTCCTGAGTCTTATTCCTGCAGAACCATCATGGGCACTCCAACCTCCATCAGACTAAGAATAACTAGGATATTACTCAACACCATCAGGTGCCCTGTAGGCCCCCTCAACATTGCACCACCCTGGGAGAAGAACTGGAGGAATTGGTAGGGTTTCTAGCTACTGTGATCACTGCAAGTACTACTGCTACCAGCCTCATGGCCTACCCAAATGGGTTGCTGCAATGACATTTAGACCCCTGAGAAGATGAGACTAGAGGGCATGTATTGGAGCATTTTTATAGGAACTGCAGTCATGTTGGTTGTCAATTTAATTTCTAAGTAACTTGTCACTGTATTACTGGCAGAACCTGCTGATGGGCTAAATAAAAGGTGACAACCAATATGGCAGCACTTCCTGTTTTCACTTATGCAAAATCGAATAGAAAAATGTAAATGTCATAATAAAACATAATGACCAAACATTGGCTTTAACTTCTGATTTACAAATATATGATCATTTTTCTGTATACAGTGAGAATCTTGCCATGATGGTGAGAGCCCTTATCTCCTATCAGAAGATGCAACCGACAGAGCAAGTCACCTGGACAATCATATGACTGGACGCCACTCTAGGTAAGGCAGTCTACCATATTTGTCTACACCCAGTAGGTGCCATATTCAGTATTTATTGTGGCATATAAGGGGTTAAATTCATAGGTTTTCACCAATCCTGGCTGTAAGCACTTAGGGCTGACAAACACTGCCTCTAGACATGGGTGACGTCACGAGATTCGTATCACTAGGTTTGCTCTCTAGTTTTGTTTCGGCCCGAAGTGGAAGATCTAACATTATACTGTGGGGATTCTTCAGACCCCAAAATATAATAAGTGGCGGAGCGGAAAACTAATAAACACTAATACTCACCTTCCCTCACCTCTCCTGGGCTCAAAAATTTTGGAAAAACACAAAATTTTTGAAAAATTCCCAACATACCTGGCTTGTTAGGAACTGGTTTGCTCTATCCCAAGGGAAATTGTGCAGACACAACTGTGGTGTAGACGTTCTGAGGTCCAAAGGTAATATCCATCCAGTACAACAACACGCGTCCGACTACTCACTACATGGAAAATCACATTTAACACATCCATGATGAAGGTGACAGAAGGCTCCCAATATTGCATATATGCGTCCATGAGAACTCATCATCCCATCAGTCTCTTAGCAACAACCTTTCCGATTCGGCACCGGCCAAGGTTATTCTTAATTCATCTTTGGAATTAACTTGAAAATAGAGATTCACATTGGTAGGTACGAATGCACGGCCATTTACGGCTGCCCTTTACTGAGTGATTTAGGACAATTGCTAGTAGTATAATGTTGTACCGTGTTAGCCATAGAAAGTAGTGGAAGAGTGAAGAAATCAGGCGATACCTTTTAGAGGCTAACTGAGTATATTTGATAGTAAGCTTTCGAGAGTACTAGCTCTCTTCTTCTTAGGACAATTACAAAAGATACAAAAACACCGAATCTGGTAGAGAGCCAGACTACGACAACATTGCGCCTCCTTCACGAGCAGCCATTGTGCGAGCTGCTGACGGTTGTCTGCTCACCACGTCTATTACTAGAATCCCGGTTAATTATTGTTTCCGTCTTCTCGGTGCAGTTTATTTCACAGCGCATCTTGTCATTTCAGCCTCGGCTACACAAGTGTGATTTTCGCATAAGCAGCGACAGGCGAGACAGATGGAAGAGAAAGAAGATGATAATTAAAGTAAATGGGTTTAACATGTTAGAAAACAACAATAAAGAAGAAATGATCATAGAGACAATGGCTGCCGGGAAGGCTGGGGCTGGTAGCAGTCAATGAACGTGTTCGATGTTCCCATGATTGACATAGTAAGTGATTGTTCAGTAAATGGTGGTGGTCCAAACCCCCCTACTGGAGTATCTAACCTTCCCTTTCCGTAAATTATGCCATTAAGGACTTATCCCCTATCTCTAGGACAGGGGATAAGTGTCCAATCACTGGGAGCCCAACTCCGCGATCAAGAGGATGGGAGATCGAAAGTCCCCCTAAAGCCGCCTTGTGTACACTTGCATGACTGCTGCTGTATTCAGAGATTATAGTCCTGTAATCCCCATAGAAGTGAATGAAGTGGTGGTCACGCAAGTGCACTGGTGCTCCATTGAGAAAGAAGCTTTAGGGGGATTTTCGGTTCCCCGTTATCCTGATCACTAGGGAAACCAGCTACGGCCCCCAAGTGAATGGACACTTTCCTTCTATCCAGTGACAATGCCTTTAAGGACTCCAATTTCTGCTGTATAAATTCAATACAATATCAGGGTATACGGGCAAACCCTTGACAGGCTGCTCCTATTATGCCATGAGGTGCGGCGGGTGTGCACTTGCTGTGTCACCTAAACTGTTTGACTTTTGGGCCTGAGGGCGAGTCCCCTGATTTTTACTCTTTAACCAAAATACAGGGATCTGGTCTTTGCTGCAGGAGACCACCAGGTCGCTACTTTTAGGAGTAGACCTGGTGTAGGTAACAGCCAATCTGGTGGGTCATGAGATAAGGTAGATGTATGAGCAAGGAGTAGGACAAGATCAGGACTGGTAGAGTTCATTTAGAGTAAGAAGTTCAGGCAACAGGTCGGGCAGTGCAGGATCAGAGGTCAGGAACAAGCCAGGGTCAGACACAGGTAAACAGTAGCTCATAGATCAGGTAACAGGAATGAAGCAGGTAACAAATCGGGGTTAAATACAAGTAGACAGAATGCAATTTTGGCAAGAACTAGTAAGCTAGGACCTTTTATTGCTCAGGCACCTTCCTGACGTTTGGATAGGGACACCAACTCTGGCGTATATACTCTGGCGTATGTAATGGCCTTTTAAGAGGGAGCATAGCCAAGTGCACACCCTATGGACATGAAGAGCAGATAGAGAGGAGAAAGGAGGATGTGAATGGCATCGAAGGGGAAGACACACAGTGTAACAGGGCTTGTAAGTAACCTGGGTAATGGGTACAGGTAATCCCCCTACCACCTGCATGAGTGGTGCATAGCCCCCTAAAAATATTAAAGTGGTTATATAAGATTAGAAAAGTGTAGCTGCTTTCATACACAAACAGCACCACTCCTGTATACTGGTTATGTGTGGCATTGCAGATCAGCTCCATTAATTTTAGTGTAGCCAGCACCATTACGGCGCTTATCACCTACTGCACACTGAATTATAAAGTGAGCACCATGAGGTCACTGCGTGCAGCAACAGATGGTGCAGAGGCAGCAGTCGCATCATTTTCACCAATATCATAGTCACACATATACAGTCATGGCCAAAAGTTTTGAGAATGATACAAATATGAATTTTTACAAAGTCTACTGCTTCAGTTTTTCTAATGGCAATTTGCATATACTCCAGAATGTTATAAAGAGTGATCAGCTTAACAGCAATTACTTGCAAAGTCAATATTTGCCTAGAAAATGAACTTTATCCCCCAAAACACATTTCAACATCATTGCAGCCCTGCCTTAAAAGGACCACCTAACATCGTTTCAGCGATTGCTCCATTAACACAGGTGTGGGTGTTGATGAGGACAGGGCTGGAGATCAATCTGTCATGATTAAGTAAGAATGACACCACTGGACACTTTAAAAGGAGGCTGGTGCTTGCCATCATTGTTTCTCTTCTGTTAACCATGGTTATCTCTAAAGAAACACGTGCAGTCATCATTGCACTGCACAAAAATGGCCTAACTGGGAAGAGTATTGCAGCTAGAAAGATTGCACCTCAGTCAACAATCTATCGCATCATCAAGAACTTCAAGGAGAGAGGTTCCATTGGTGCCAAAAAGGCTCCAGGGCGCCCAAGAAAGACCAGCAAGCGGCAGGACCGTCTCTTAAAAGTGTTTCAGCTGCGGGATCGGGCTACCAGCAGTGCAGAGCTTGCTGAGGAATGGCAGCAGGCAGGTGTGAGTGCATCTGCACGCACTGTGAGGCGGAGACTCTTGGAGCAAGGCCTGGTCTCAAGGAGGGCAGCAAAGAAGCCACTTCTCTCCAGAAAAAACATCAGGGACAGACTGATATTCTGCAAAAGGTACAGGGAGTGGACTGCTGAGGACTGGGGTAAAGTCATTTTCTCTGATGAATCCCCTTTTCGATTGTTTGGAACATCTGGAAAACAGCTTATTCGGAGAAGAAGAGGTGAGCGCTACCGCCAGTCTTGTCTCATGCCAACTGTAAAGCATCCTGAAACCATTCATGTGTGGGGTTGCTTCTCAGCCAAGGGAATCGGCTCTCTCACAGTCTTGCCTAAAAACACAGCCGTGAATAAAGAATGGTACCAGAATGTCCTCCAAGAGCAA
The DNA here is from genome assembly GCA_947044405.1 of Leptodactylus fallax. Classification (NCBI taxonomy): domain Eukaryota; kingdom Metazoa; phylum Chordata; class Amphibia; order Anura; family Leptodactylidae; genus Leptodactylus; species Leptodactylus fallax. Next base: position 13,624 of record CAMRHE010000238.1, on the reverse strand, counting down.
CTTCTCCCAACCGTCCAAGAGCAGTTTGGCGCTCAACAATGCCTTTTCCAGCATGATGGAGCACCTTGCCATAAAGCAAAGGTGATAACTAAATGGCTCAGGGAACAAAACATAGAGATTTTGGGTCCATGGCCTGGAAACTCCCCAGATCTTAATCCCATTGAGAACTTGTGGTCAATCATCAAGAGACGGGTGGACAAACAAAAACCAACAAATTCAGACAAAATGAAAGCATTGATTCTGCAAGAATGGACTGCTATCAGTCAGGATTTGGTCCAGAAGTTGATTGAGAGCATGCCAGGGAGAATTGCAGAGGTCCTGAAGAAGAAGGGTCAACACTGCAAATATTGACTTGCTGCATTAACTCATTCTAACTGTCAATATAAGCTTCTGTTACTCATAATATGAATGCAATTCTATTTCTGTATGTGATAAAAACATCTGACAAACACACATAAAAACCAGAGGGCAGCAGATCATGTGAAAATAGAATATTTGTGTCATTCTCAAAACTTTTGGCCATGACTGTATGTCTTGTTAAATATATAGAGATCACAGGGATTATCGCTGTGTGTACATGGTCTATAGACATTCCCTCTGCACGCTGCTCACATTCGGACCGCGGACTTTGTGGTTTTCTGTTTACTCTTCTAATTAATTTCCATGACTTTCCCTGGAGGTTTGTGGCATCTAAATAATGAATCTGAGTGCTCCTATTATACGGTTACGGTATTCTGCGGGTTTATCCTCGGTCTCCACTGAGACATCAGGATGAGCATTGAGGGAGGGTCGTCCTATTAGGGCACATATAATGGATAGGGGGAAGGGGTCTCTATCTCAGGATGGGTCTTATCCGTACATTACAGGGATCTCTTTTAGGTTGTTAATGCTTCATAAAATGTGAACACAAAAAGTTGCAACAACCCCCTGCAGCCACCGCAACGTGCACCTGCATTTCTTGCTCACATTGTTTGGCAGTGCTGACCATTATTGTACCCGCCCCAATGAAGGAAGGAATGATGTTTCGTGCCGAGAAGAAGAGGACATGAAGACAGGTAAGTATGATGGGGTGGGGGGTAGTATTGGTGATGTTCTGTTTCTGGAAATGGCGAAATGTAATGTCACCAAAAAAATCTGAAAATGCGATCTGGGCAACTATATATTTTTTTAAAGCAGGTAAGTTAAAAGTTAGGCGGGGGAGGGTGTTTAGTTTAGGGTAAAATTTTCATTTTATCCCGGACAACCCCTTTAAGCCTTTCATTGGCAATAATCTAATTTTGTCTAAGGCTGTTGGGCAATACAGCAGTTTCATCTTTATGCAGAGTGTTTACTCATATGTTTTACTGACAGTCATGTAAGTGAAAATTCTTTTCTTAAGGGATTTTTCTTGGCAAGAGTTTAAAGAGGACCTTTCACCTCTTCCACCAATTGTAACTTTTAGTATTTTTTAATAGTCGCTCATCCACAGATTCCGGAACAATTGGGATTTTTTTCTCTAGCCCCCAATGCTCCCAAGCAATCATTGCTGTAAGTTTCGGTGCCTGATATGCTATTTAGACTCTGTACTGTCAGGAGGGCGGTGTCAGACAGGAGCAGACAAGGGGTGTGATTCTGAGCTCTAACACTGGCTGTCTCTGATTGGAGCTCTGAATCACGCCCCCTGCCTGACACCGCCCACTTGACATTACAGAGCTTAAACGGAATATCAGGCACCAAAACTAACTGCGCTTGTTGCTCGGGAACGGTGGGGGCTAGAGAAAAAAATTTCAACTGTGCTAGAAATCAGTGAAGTGGAAACTATTAATGGATGGTAAGCGCTTCAATTGGTGAAGGTGGTGAAAGATCCTCATTTAAATTTTTTCATTAATTCATACAAACTGCTGTTCTAACGGAAAAAAAAAGTTGATTGTGCTTGTGCTAATCTGAAAAAAAAAAATCTCTGTTTAAGGTTTTTTCTTTTTTTGCTTTTTCACTCAATAAACAGTGTGACACAGCCTGCTAATCTGAAAAATCTCTGTAAGGCTAAGACTCCACATTGCGGAAATGCAGCTTTTTTGTTGCAGATTTTTCTTATACTTCTAACTTCAGCTCAATCCACTCCTGGCTCTGGCTCAATAAACTGCAGCAAAATCTGCAACAAAAAAAGTTACGTTTCCACAACCTGGGGCCTCAGCCTACAAACTGTTGCCATTGCAAGGGTAAAAAAATAAAATAAACAAAAGGCGGACTGCAGGTCACATGTCTCATGTTACACAACTCTACAGAAGTCTATGGAGAGAGGAGGGGAGAGGAGTGAGCAGATGAGGGAGATAGAAAGAAGCTTAGGCTGATGCTGCAGCTAAACTGGAAGTTTCTTTTACAGCCCAAGAGGATATAAGAAACTCTGTACTATATCTTATCAGAGAATAACACTTCTTTCTCATAAGCCGCTTTCCTCCTCCATTCTGCTGAACTTTCACTTTGAAATCCCTGCTCTATCCATCTTATGTTGAACTGTAGATCACATGTCTCATATTTCACATCTCTACAGAAGTCTAGGGAGAACGGAAGGGAGAAGAATCATCAGATGATGAGGGTGACAGAAGCAGAGACGGAGTGTTAGTCTGATGCTGGAGCTAAACTGGAAGTTTCTTTCACAACCCAAGTATTTACTCACATAAGTACATGCCAGTACTTCTCTATATATGTCCTGCATGGTCCTGGGACTATTTCTGACTGAGAAAGACTGTTGTGGAGCAGATTCTCCTTACAGTGTATACTGTATGCCAGCTAGTGTCTACCCAGCAGCTCAGGGAGAACCGCAAACTACAGATGAAGCTTGAAAAGGGGAAAACTGCTTAACAATGCAAAATCTAAGTAATATAATGGCCAGAATAGTGTTACTCCTCACGTACGCACACATGGCAGACTGTCCTGATATGTCGCCTTCAGGCATGCTTTATAATTCCAGTAAAAGTCCTGCAGCAGGCCATAGAAAAGGCAAAATAAACGCCATAAAAACAATAGAAATAAACAATTGTAGTATCCGATAATGCCGCCTTGTCTCGTATCCTCTCCTGCACATCCACATTGTGTGTTACATTCCGGTTTGTCTTACTTTTTATGAAGCGCGATGTTCTGCAGACAAAAATGACCATAGGAAATTACTGAACTGAAAACGCCACTTATAGAGAGGTGAAACTGAAGGATCGAACCTGTCATTTACTGGGAACATTTCTCTTCACAATCACATCTGGTGCCCTCCATAATACACAAGGCCGTATACTCAGTACTATGCAGTTGTCCGGTTCAGCTCGGCTTCATATCATTGTAAAGATACTCATGCTTGTGATAGAGACGTTCAGGGGCAGGTATCCTGGCTTTATACCCATGTATATATATTTGATGTTGTATCCAGCTTTTCGGGATGCAGATACGCAGACATTGTGGCTCTGGTCCCTTTGAAATACATATGGCACCCAGCTTTTCGGGATGTAGATAAACAGGTATCGTGGCTCTCATTCTTATATATAGATACTGTATCTAGTTTTCCGGGGACACAGATAAGCAAATATCATGGCTCTGGTCCCATTTAAATACATAAAGCATCCAGCTTCTCAGGATACAGATAATAATAATAATAATAATAATAATAATAATAATAATAGTCCTTTAATAGTCCCACAGTGGGGAAATTCAGACACCAGTGGTCAGCTTCACCTGGAATGGCCAATACTGTAGTGCTATCTCCATTGGAGCAGACATATGTGGACTATGCACATTTACTCTCCTCTACTTACTATCCATACCCTATGGTGCTCCGATCGCAGAGCGGTATATTACAAGCATACATAGGCGGCAGGGTCCAGTAATATGGGCTGACATCACATGCTTGCCCTATGTATCACATATAGGCTCGGCTCCTTTGTGTATTATCCTCAACCAAACCTCCATGTCAGTGAAGTTCACAATTGTGTATCGTAAGACTCCGAAAGTGATCTACCAATACAGAGAGATTTCTAGAAAACCATCGGATCCTACTGAAGTGTTGTATTGCAAAATAGCAGCCCTTGACAAAATGGCTGCTTATGACAAAATGTTTATGATAGCCAGGCCATAAGTAACCTTAATTTGAACCCGGTATAAAATAATGTCTATATACTCTGTTTAAGGACATATCTATACCAACCAGATCAACAGGTTATATTTGTATGTCCTTACTAATTAGATACAGATTAGATCAACGACGCTGTTTGAGGACATATCTATACCAACCAGATCAACAGGTTATATTTGTATGTCCATACTGATTAGATCAAAAGAGCAACTCTGTTTAAAATGTATATGTCACAAGACATATTCTAGTGAAAACTGGCCCCTTCCACATGAATATGATCTTGAAGATAAGTGAGGCCTTACAGAGGTGTATCACTTCTGTAGACGCCCACTTTATGACACACACAAAGGGTATAAGAGTGGAAGACATCCCTCAGCATAGAGTTACATTTCTTGATAGTAGATCATTGGGGACGCCTGATGCTGCATGCTGAGACCTGTTGCATGGCTGAGTGATGCTTCCTACAGATACCCTTATTTATGAAGCTTGGCAGTGTTGTAAGTATTTGATTTGATTACCGTGCTATACCTGCTGCATTGTAAGTGTTGAATATATATATATATATATATATATATATATATCATAGTTTGATTGACTTTGATATTTGATTATACCTTGCTTTAAATCAAGGGTTGATTTAATATACTTTAAGTATTTGATTATCTCATAGTTTGATTGACTTAGAGATTTGATTATACCTTGCTTTATTGCAAGGGTTGATTTGATATACTTTCTGATACTTTTAAGTGTTGTAAGTATTTGATTATATCATAGTTTGATTGACTTTGATATTTGATTGCACCTTGCTATACCCACTGTATTGCAAGGTTTGATTATACCTTCTAATATCTGTTATACTTTTCCTTGTTGTAAGACCTTTTTACTATACTTTTCCCTGTTGTAAGACCTTTTGACCTTTTGCTATACTTTTCTTTGTTGTAAGACCTTTTTCTATCTTCTTATACTATTCTTAATAAAATGTTAAGCTATTGGGATAGTCCAGTGTGTTTACTCTATAACTTTATTCTATTACACGGAATCCAAAGAATCTGTTTCATTTGGCAATACAAGTGTTGATCCAGAAGAAGACCAGAATCCCCCCTATGAGCCGGTGCTGACTGTCCTCATATAGGGACATAGAATATTCCTTACTCTAAATATGGCAACCAGAAATAATCTGACTGAATCTGTAGAGATCTAGTACGCTCCATTCTCTGGATTGGTTGGGTTCTTAGTGGTCAGATTCTACAAAACAGAATTTCACATTGACCTTGACATTGGACTGAGATGGGCTTAAAGGAGTTTTCTGGCCCCAAATGCAGAAGACCTATCCAGACTTATCTGATCTGCAGGGTTCCAGACCCCACATAGATTAGCTGATATGGTTGCCAGAAGCTACAGCAGTGCATGGGACATGGAAACAGCTCTGCCCCCTATAAGTAATTGCAGCTCCGTTCACTCTATAGTGGTGACATTGGGGTACTGCAGTTCCTATTACTTGAATTGTCTGCTGTAGCTTCCTATACCAGTCGGCTGCCATATCAGCTGATTTATGCGGGGTTCAATGGTCGGACCCCGCACAGATCAGACATGAATAGTATCAAAAATGTATTTGGGGCCGGAAAACAAAACAAAAAGTTAAAGTTTGTTGCAGCATGATTATCTTGGTAAAGGGATTGTCTGCGGTATTGAAATATGGTCATCCCTTTAAGTGTCTAGTTCAGGGTTTGCTACATCTCGGCATCCCATACACATCACAGTTTTGTAATAAATTCTCATTTTGTTTTTGTTGATTTTTTTGTTTAGGACCTTTTTGAAACACTTTGAGAAATTCTGGATAACAAAAAATACAGAAATGAAAGGAATGTGATATTTATGGGACATATTTCTCAGTACAGTATGTGTCTGTATGTATTTCTGTCTGTGTATTCGGCCATGTACAGTATGTGTACTTACCATATGTATATGAATGTATGAATGTATCGCCCAGCAGTGTGAGATAACATTGTAACCAGATCGCACATACGATATGTAAATGTGTCTTTATGGATGGCTATATATATATATATATATATATATATATATATATATATATAATAATGCATCCCAATGTAAAATGGCCCCAGACATCTTACAACACTTTTGGTTCTCCTATATAAGAGGATTTTGCACAAGATTTATTATATTTGTGATCATAAATAAGGCTCGTGGAAATACTACGCCAAAAAAGGCACAAAAAGATTTAGCAATTGATAAATGCCCCTCTTTGGAGAAACTTTCTTTGTGGCTTCCAGCAAAGTCACAAAATACAAAACTCCCAAATGTCCTGGATTCAGCAAGACAGTCCTGGATTTTGTCCACTGTCATGGGTTTCGGGTGCATATCCCGACTTCAACTCCAACTGCATCCAGAGGACCCCAATAGAGCAGAGCACAGCGGTAAGTATGGGACCATCCGCTTCACCATTCAGCCCCTGTCTCTACTGCCAACAGCTTGGAATCCAGCAGGGGCGGTGAAGTGACATCACTGTACTGCACCTGTTGTTCCCAATCCACCGGCAGCAGCCAGCTTGACTTTACTGCATATGCAAATGATGTTGACCATTAGCATTGGAATTCCAAGACCATTATGACATCAGCAGAACATGATGACATCAAAATGATGACAAGGGTATAAATAGACCTGACACTATAGCAGTTGCTCAGAGGATGGCGACAGATGAAGATGTCCAGGCTGAGGAGAGGACTACACCAGGTATGTACAGTATGGAAGATTTACCCCAGTACTATAGGGGGCGTCCATGCTGGGGAGAATTTAGGATTCACTGCAGATAGCCCCCCCGATCTAACCTTCCTCTATGGTCACATAACACAGCGCCCCCCAGTGTTCCCCTTTTGTACGTACACATAGCCTGAGCATCTCTGGCTCTTATTTATTATAATAGTAAGACTTGACTATGGATGAATTCACACTTGCAGATTTGGTGCAATTTTTTTGAGCCCAAACATGTTTATAGCAGATAGAAGTAGACACGTCCATCCTAAATCTTTCCCATTCCTTTTGGATCCTTCCTGGCAGTAAAAACTGCTCTAAAACTGCGTGTGTGATTGTAGCCATAGAAGTAATTGTAAATGCCCCTCCAAAGACCCGGGAAAGACAAAATCTACAAGAGGATCCAAATTCTACAAACACCAGTGAGCGGGGACAGGACAAGTATTCTGGAAGTTTTTTTAGGATTTATTAGGGAGTGTTGTAGACCAGTGTTAGTCTGGGAGGGTGCGGAGTATTATTACTATTATTACTATTCTGAGCCATAATATACAAATGATAGCAAATATGTCAGGATCAGGGAGGCCCCGCCCAATCTTCAAAGCCACACCCACTTAAAAAGGATATTGGCTGTGCCAAAATTTGCAACTTTTGCAACTCCAACACAGCTCTTGGAATATCACTACACCATATGACATCATAAGACCATGTGACATCACAATGATGTATTTGCATAAACAGACCTTACACTGTAACAGTGGCTTATTACTATAAAGGAGCCTATAGGCGAGGTAAAAGCCAGGGAGAGGCGGAGGCCAGGTATGGGTTTAAAATTTTCAAGAAACACTGGGTAGGGGGAAGGTATCTTTTATCCACCATCCTTAATTTACAAAGGCGCATGCTATGAGCTGGAGTATATTTGTGCCATAAATTATTCCATTTTCTGACATATAGAAATCTGTAGTACTGCGGGAGACTCCACCCCTTTTTATCTGTCTTTAAGTGTCGTACCATAAAAGAAAAATAGTTACAATGGGCAAAGATAACTCCTCCCTCACATGTGATGTCATTTCCTGTGGGTGGTTTATGTGGGTGGCCGTGCACCTGTGACGATGTCACTTCCTTTAGTGGGCGGTGATGCACCTCACTTGTGATGTCATTTCATGTAGCCGGTCAGATGACAGGTCTATTGCTCCTCATGTCCTTATGTTGTGCATAAGCGTATGGACAGAGCGGCCTCCTCCACCAGGCTTTTAGAGGTAGGTACTGGGTTTGGCAGCTTAGGGGTGGGGCTAGGGCAGTCAGGAGATCAGTGGAGAGTAATCATTTTGATTTTCCCTTTTTTTTTTTTGGAATGTGTAGAAGTTCTTTACGCAAAGTCTTCTCAACTCGTCAAAGTTCGAGGCAACAACAACACAGATGTTAGACTAGGGATTACAGCCGTGTTCGCGAACCTATGGCACACGCACCGTCGCCCTGATTGCGGTACAGGATTCCCCGTTGGTGAGCGATCGCTTCTTTCAGCTGTATGTGCAAATGCACATACAGCTGAAAGCTGCCAGTGTAGGCCGCGGGACAGCGGCTTACACTGACTGCAGAGTGTGACCTCTGCCCCGACGCAGGAGCGATGACATAAGTCATCAGCGCCTGCAGTCAGAAGATGGAGGACCCCCCGGCTGCTCTTCGTGGGACTTCAGGTAAGTATCATATAATACTGTGTGTGGGGGCTCACTGTGGAACATATAATACTGTGTGGGGGCCACTGTGGAGCACATTGTACTGTGTGGGGGCCCTTCACTATTTATATCACACAGTATCTGTTTTATAGCAGACATGTGATATTATTACAGGCTGTAATAACATTGCACGGTCACTATAAAACAGATCCTGGTTAATTTAAGGTTAAATTACCTAGTTGGCACTTTGTGATAATTTAGTGGGTTTTGGGTTGCAATTTGGGCACTCGGTCTCTAAAAGGTTTGCAATCACTGGATTAGAGGGTTCCTTCCTTTAGATTGTAAGCTTTGTGGAGCAGGGTAGATATTAACCCTTTAATGACCAGTCCCACTATACGTCATGCCATGATGCCCTTCATAGTCTACAATTGTTTGGTTTTTTTTTCTCCTAAATTGCTCCAGACTGCCCCCTATGATTTTTTTGGGACAGTGTGGATGAAGCCATAACCACTCATGGCCTGCATGGTTTCCTTTAGATTGTAAGCTCAGAAGAGCAGGGTCGGTCTTATCATGGAAGGAACTTGCCAGAATAGATTGTAAGCCTTAAAGTCAATCTCCGGTCAATAGACATCTGGAGACTGACTTTATTGGCAGGAATCCTCTCTTTAGGCTAGGGCTAATGATGACCAGGATGGCTCCTATCTCTGAGGTCGGGCTACATGGCAGCCTTGGCTGCGGCCTAGGTCATGTGGTTGGAGATCGCAGTGTAGCGCTTTTTCCATTACCTCTAATGGAAGTGAATGTGGTTGTGTTATGACAAGCAAGTAAGAACTTCTATAAATCTGCTAATATATTAGCTAATATTTGTTCCGGCAATGGTTGCAACTGATGGTCGGGTCCGTAAAATGACCTTAATCGTTGGGCGATCGCGCCCTTGTGAGTCATCGAGACACAACCACATTGGCGTTCACTGGCAGAGATGCCGGCTGCACTACACAGTGGTCTTTGGTTGTGTGATGTGTGTTGTGGCTGAAGTCACTGTGTAGCCCCCACCCTAGAGATAAGCGGCCATCATGGTCATCAGTTATTATGTATCATCATAGAGAGGATTCCTTACTATAGTGTGTAAGATCTCCGGAGCAGGATAACCCCCATCATCACAGGGGATGGTAGTATGTTACATATATGTTACTATATACACATGTATGTACATTGTCAGCCTTCGGGCAGTGTTTCCTAGACTGTAAGCTCTTCGGGCCAGGTTTCTGGTAGCAGTAGGCAGATGGATAGACATGATGCAGGGTCATATCGCCGATCGCCATATTTGGGGTCAGGGAGGAATTATTTTTTTCCCCTGAGACTCAGATCTCCGGGGTTTTTCTTCGCCTTCCTCTGGATCATCGGGTTGGGGCTCTTGTCTCAGGACCTTATTTGTGGATGGTCAGATGGACCATCACAGGAGCTCAGACTCCATGGAGCTGAGAGAAGAACCTCAACCCCCATCATTTACTAGGATATAATACAAGCCCTTATTATTAATAATGGCTCCTCTGCTTATTGCTAATAAAAGGTATAAAATCAGCCGTTCCCGTGTCTGGTGTCCTTATTGTCTCCCGGGTGCTCCAATAATTTCATTACAAAGATACCAAAATCCACAGAGACACAAACAGAGCCACATAGTCGTCCATGTACAGATGGAGCAGGCGGTCTATGAATCCTCACATAGTCGTCCATGTACAGATGGAGCAGGCGGTCTATGAACCCCCACATAGTCGTCCATGTACAGATGGAGCAGACGGTCTATGAACCGCCACATAGTCGTCCATGTACAGATGGAGCAGGCGGTCTATGAACCTCCACATAGTCATCCATGTACAGATGGAGCAGGCGGTCTATGAATCGCCACATAGTCGTCCATGTACAGATGGAGCAGGCGGTCTATGAATCCTCACATAGTCGTCCATGTACAGATGGAGCAGGCGGTCTATGAATCCTCACATAGTCGTCCATGTACAGATGGAGCAGACGGTCTATGAACCTCCACATAGTCGTCCATGTACAGATGGAGCAGACGGTCTATGAACCGCCACATAGTCGTCCATGTACAGATAGAGCAGGCGGTCTATGAACCTCCACATAGTCATCCATGTACAGATGGAGCAGGCGGTCTATGAACTACCAAATGTGTTGCGGCTCAGTCTCAATCTTGTAGCTGGAGGTGCGTTGAGTCCGGTTTAGGTTCTTGTGGTGTCACATGGTATTGGGACTATCTATACCTCCAGCTCGGCCAACTTTACCCCGGACAGGTAGATGAACCTGCAAGGAGAATTCTTATAGCCCTTACCCATAAAACCCTTCAAAATACAGCAGGGGCGGAAAGGGAGAAAGACAAAGGCTGAAGCCTAATGGACTCCAGACAAGTTCCAGATTTCATTCCTCAGGCTCATTTTGCAGAAGCCTCCCCGACCCCTCTGACTACATTAGGATTGTCATCTCTACTTTGTTCAGAGGATTCCAGATGTAGGATTGACAAGTCTCAGGGAAAGTTGCTGTAGTGCACCTACATGACCGCTACTCTGTTCACTTCACTTATGGAGCACTGCTACTGACTATCTTCTTCGGTCATGCAAATGCATTACAGTCCATTCACACAAGGACTTTGAGGACCCCTGTTTTTGTGATCAGTTGGGGCCCCAGCAATCATATTATCACCTATCCTGCAGCTAATTAAAGCTTTGCTCCAGGTGAAGACACCTAGCCACCTCACCGACACTGCTGTCTGTAAGTTATGGGACAGCTGCTCCTCCCTCCTCCCTCTCCCTGCACAGTATCTCCAATACAAGTCAATGAGACATTTCATCACTCATACAATCGTAACATAAAAAGAAGCTAAAACTAAAGATTAGTGAACCAGCGTGCAAAAAATGGAATTTGTTACAAAGTTTCAAAAATTTTTGGGTTTGACGGAACATTAATTTTTGTGGTTCCCCCAACCAGAAATCACTATTATACTCCCTCACCTACCCTGGGCTCCCTCACGGTCCTCTTCAGTCATTTTCAGACCTCCTGTGATGTCACAGGCCCAGGAGTATGATACTGGAATGCTCCACGTGGCCACTCGGACCAAATCACAGGCCTCAATGGTTCCCCGGGGACCATGACATCACTCAGGAGCCTGGAAGAGGCTGGAGATGACCAAAGAGGACTCCGAGGGAGCAATGGATGCCGTGTGGGAGCCAACCCCTCTTTTTATACTCTGGGGTCCAAAGAGAACCGCAGAGTATAATTTTAGCACTTCTGGTGTTCGGTCTGAAATGAAACAGGGGGATGAACCTCCCGAATATTCACGAAAAAAAAATGTTGTGAGGTTCATCTCTAGCTAGAACTATTTTTTTTTTACTTATAAGTGATATACATTCCCTTTAAGTCAGACATATTTTTTATTTTCCTTAAAAGGTGATCATCGGGAGTGATCGCAAATTTTCTCCAAAAGTATCAAGTTGCAAGGACACCTCTGGTCATTGGTCAACCCTTTATAAATGCTATACTTGGGAAACCAAATGAAATCTGAATTAATACTTGGAGACAAATCCATACCATAAACCATAATATACTGACATGTCATGTGATAGGACCCATCCTATATATACATATATATATATATATATATATATATATATATACAATATATATACAGTCATATGAAAAAGTTTGGGCACCCCTATTAATCTTAATCATTTTTAGTTCTAAATATTTGGGTGTTTGCAACAGCCATTTCAGTTTGATATATCTAATAACTGATGGACACAGTAATATTTCAGGATTGAAATGAGGTTTATTGTACTAACAGAAAATGTGCAATATGCATTAAACCAAAATTTGACCGGTGCAAAAATTTGGGTACCCTTATCATTTTATTGATTTGAATACTCCTAACTACTTTTTACTGACTTACTGAAGCACAAAATTGGTTTTGTAACCTCACTGAGCTTTGAACTTCATAGCCAGGTGTATCCAATCATGAGAAAAGGTATTTAAGGTGGCCAATTGCAAGTTGCTCTCCTATTTGAATCTCCTCTGAAGAGTGGCATCATGGGCTCCTCAAAACAACTCTCAAATGATCTGAAAACAAAGATTGTTCAACATAGTTGTTCAGGGGAAGGATACAAAAAGTTGTCTCAGAGATTTAACCTGTCAGTTTCCACTGTGAGGAACATAGTAAGGAAATGGAAGACCACAGGGACAGTTCTTGTTAAGCCCAGAAGTGGCAGGCCAAGAAAAATATCAGAAAGGCAGAGAAGAAGAATGGTGAGAACAGTCAAGGACAATCCACAGACCACCTCCAAAGAGCTGCAGCATCATCTTGCTGCAGATGGTGTCACTGTGCATCGGTCAACAATACAGCACACTTTGCACAAGGAGAAGCTGTATGGGAGAGTGATGCGAAAGAAGCCGTTTCTGAAAGCACGCCACAAACAGAGTCGCCTGAGGTATGCAAAAGCACATTTGGACAAGCCAGCTTCATTTTGGAAGAAGGTCCTGTGGACTGATGAAACAAAGATTGAGTTGTTTGGTCATACAAAAAGGCGTTATGCATGGCATCAAAAAACACAGCATTCCAAGAAAAACACTTGCTGCCCACTGTAAAATTTGGTGGAGGTTCCATCATGCTTTGGGGCTGTGTGGCCAATGCCGGCACCGGGAATCTTGTTAAAGCTGAGGGTCGCATGGATTCAACTCAGTATCAGCAGATTCTTGAGAATAATGTACAAGAATCAGTGACGAATTTGAAGTTACGCCGGGGATGGATATTTCAGCAAGACAATGATCCAAAACACAGCTCCAAATCTACTCAGGCATTCATGCAGAGGAACAATTACAATGTTCTGGAATGGCCATCCCAGTCCCCAGACCTGAATATCATTGAACATCTGTGGGATAATTTGAAGCAGGCTGTCCATGCTCGGGACCATCAAACTTAACTGAACTGGAATTGTTTTGTAAAGAGGAATGGTCAAAAATACCTTCATCCAGGATCCAGGAACTGATTAAAAGCTACAGGAAGTGACTAGAGGCTGTTATT